>OY986437.1:23592362-24792362 GCA_963920525.1 Dichetophora obliterata | reverse complement strand
CAACATTAATTTTTTCTGCGCCCCAAAGTTTGTCCAGACTTAAGAAGTGCGCTCTTTTATTTACGCACTCATTTCTTAAAGGTTGAGCATATTAGACCACAGATAAGATCGTATTTCTATACTCTCTCTCTCTTTCGTTCTGCCGCTTCTTCACCCGTATGCTTAGGGAGTTAACAGAAATTTTTAGAACACCCAGGAATTTGAGGTATTTTTGTGTATGTACGATCACTTGAAGGAGCGTCAGCGCTAACGCCAAAGACGCTTGCAGCCAGGCACTTCTTTTACGCATGGAGTGCTATTGATTAAACTGTTGCTAGTTCGAGAGAGCTTTCGTCGCCCTTTGGTTTGCATTTGCTCCAATGTGTTCACCGCGATGTCCACTTTCCATTAGCATAATCATCTGGTGGTGCTCATATGTCAAGGAGCGCACGATGTGAAGTATCTCGATTCGTGCATTGTTGTAATGCTGCGTTCTACTGAAACTCAAACAAAGAAATTCCCAATGTCGGATCAATTCCTCTGTGGTGCGCTCATGTGGCGAACGACGGTTGCTGGTGTTGACCAAGGCAAAAGAGTGCTTATATGAACAATGAGGCGTCATTTGTCTTTTTCGATGTGAACCACACTTGTGCTAGGTCTTTTGGAATTAAAATAATTTAAAAAAAAAATTGAAAAATCTGTGACAACAAAATTTTTCGAGTTGAGTAATTCGAAAGAGCCGATTCATGAAATAAATTATTTATTGGATTTTTATTAGGAGACAAACGAACAATTCTGGAGCTAAATTTTTTTCCTCAGTAAAATAAAAGCTACTCCTATTTGACTATTCTGAAATTTTTCTAAAATGTTGTACTAATGCCTCCTTACTGTTTGCTTGTTTTTTTAAACTCAAGCGAATGCACACAAATTTTAAACGAAATCAATTGAAATCGAAAACAAGGTTACATCACATCGAACTTAAAAAATTATATTTTTTCTATAGCAAATGTAGCTTTTTACTAACATAAGTAGGATAACTACTAGGATATGCCGTTGACATAGTTGTTGTGTTCACAGAACAATAGTAAAATTGTTTGAGAAATAATATTTTTTTAGAATATTTTAACCCTCTATGACTTCGTTTAAACGTACTATTTGAAACCTTTTTTCACGAAAAGACTCGCAAAAACTACTTAAAAAGGACGCCAGAGGCTTAAAATAGTGTACAACAATATTTCTCATAAAATTTTATGATAGGTGCAGTGATATGATTTGGCGGGATTTCATCCTTTTCTTGGAACAATTTTGCCAAAAAAAAGGGCGACACTAATTTAAGGTTTTTTTGGTGAATTTTTCAATGTGAAAAAAAATAAAATAAATCCATTGGTATCCGTCCGATTTAAATGTTATTCAGATTCAGTCATAATATATTCCACTTTTAGCTATATCACAGAAAAAACAATTTTAATGAACAGCATACGTTAAAATTAATTCATTGATTTAAATGAAAAAATCATTGAATTTTAATGAATTGCTCATAGTTTTTAACGTACTGTTCATTGAAATCAATGAAGTTATATTCATTAAAAATGTCTAAATAAATATCAATGATTTTTTTTCATTGTTTTAATGGACTTTTCATTGATTCCAGTTGTAAATCAAAGTTAAACGAACCATACATTGATTTTTAATGAACAGTTCATTGAATTCAATGTTTAGGTCATTAAATGCAATATATAGTTCATTAAATTCAATGTATGGGTCATTAAGTTCAATGTATAGTTCATTGAATTTAATGAATGGTTCATTGAATTTAATGTATAGTTCATTGAATTTAATGTATTGTTCATTGATTTCAATTTATAGTTCATTATATTCAATGTATAGTTCATTAAATTCAATGTATAATTAATTAAATTCAATGTATAATTCATTAAATTCAATGTATAGTTCATTGAATTCAATGTATAGTTCATTAAATTCAATGCATAGTTCATTAAATTCAATGTATACTAATTTATTCCCTTCCCAATTTTCCCTTCCCAACGTGTGGCAATTGTGTGTGTAAATTTTAGATAAAAAATGATAGTAAATTAAATTGAAAGTGAAGAAAATGTTGTGCTTTGAATGTAAAAGAAAATTTAAATCTGTTGAATTACTATTAGTATTAGTAAATAATAGGAAATATACCTAGCATTTTAAGTGACTGCTGCCATCATTTTCAAAAAATGTTTACATTTTTAAAGGATGAAAACCACATAAAAGATAAAGCTGTGCGGGCAAAGTTAGCAGAAATTGAAGATTTCACTAATTACAGTGGTAAGCTTAATTTTTCTCGAGGCTAAATAAATAAATAGTTATTTTTTCAATTAATATCTTTCTAGACAGTACTGCTATGAAATTTCTTTGGAGCCTTCATTGGTATTTGGTGCCCACTCAAAAAGTATGCAGTAAGGACAACTTTTGAAGAAAAACTTTCCTAAAGCATGCAATTACCAGTTCCCAAGAGGCATTCGTTTTTGTTGGAAGCAGCATCCAGGAAGTCGAAAATATTCAACCAGGCGAAAATATTTAACCAAAAATAAAGGCGAAAATATTCAACCATTAATCCTTGCTGTTGGGGAGAAGAACTTCTCCTCATTCCTCATTCATGAATGGTGTAAAATTTCAATTTTCTAGTTTTATTAGAGCCGTAGATGTGTGCTTTAAAATTTTTCAAATATTTCAATTAAAATATCCTGCGGCATGCACTCTCCTGTGGAAGTTTATTGCCGTTTATTTTTATAAATTTAAAAACTATTCAAAATCTTCGAAAATTTGTATATTAATTGACTCTTTAAAATAAAAAAATATTGTTGAAATTGTAATTATTTCCTTATTTTAAAAATGTTTAGAGAGGGATTAACAAATAACTCGTTGAATTTAATGTATAGATCATTCATTCCAATGAACTAAATACATTAAATTTAATGAAATATACATGGAATTCAATGAACTGAATACATCAAATTTAGTGAACTGTACATTGAATCCAATAAACTAAATACATTAAATTCAATGAACTTAATACATTAAATTCTAATAGCTCATTTTGATAACGTTGGGAACAAAATTGAATCATTTGTTTGATTGCAGTTTAAAAAGCACTGGCCAAAAAATCTCCAAAAAAATCATAAAATTATCATAAATATTGGCCCATATAACATATATTAATGTATTTAGTTTATTGGATTCAATGTACAGTTCACTAAATTTGATGTATTCAGTTCATTGAATTCCATGTATATTTCATTAAATTTAATGTATTTAGTTCATTGGAATGAATGATCTATACATTAAATTCAACGAGTTATTTGTTAATCCCTCTCTAAACATTTTTAAAATAAGGAAATAATTACAATTTCAACAATAATTTTTTATTTTAAATTCATACATTAAATTCAATGAACTATACATTGAATTCAATGAACTATACATTGAATTCAATGTAAGGTTCACTGTGGTCATTGATTTCAATGAATTTTCTTCATACTTTAATGAATAGTTCATTAAACTTAGTGATTTTCAATAAAATGGTTCCTTGAATATCAATGTACACTTCATTGAATTCAATGAACACGTTCATTAAAAAATGCCAAAATTAATTACTTTTTCATTGAATTTAATGAAAAGTTCATTGAATTCAATGTAAAGTTCATTGAATTCAATGTAAGGTTCATTGAATTCAATGAACTTTACATTGAATTCAATGAACTTTTCATTAAATTCAATGAAAAAGTAATTAATTTTGGCATTTTTTAATGAACGTGTTCATTGAATTCAATGAAGTGTACATTGATATTCAAGGAACCATTTTATTGAAAATCACTAAGTTTAATGAACTATTCATTAAAGTATGAAGAAAATTCATTGAAATCAATGACCACAGTTCATTGGACCAAAATCAATGAATAATTCATTGAAATTAATGCCCCTTTTCATTAATATAATGTACCTTTTTGGTTCAGTTTTGGAGATATTTAAAAAGCAACATTTAAGAGGAGAGTAATTTGCAAGACTTGTACATGGATTTTATTATGATTCATGGTTTTTATAATTTGCCTTGATCATCATTTGAAATGCAAGTGAACTGCAAGTGAAATAAAATTTTATAATATTCACTAAAGATCTTTGGAAAAGACTTGTTTTGAATATGAAACACAAAACTACTCAGGATATAATTGTCGTAGGCCAACTCAACTCAATGCATCCATTAATAGTATTTTACAGCATGAAAAAAATAATGCATAAAAGATTTAAAAAAATCTTATAATTTTATTTTAATAGACTAAAGGTAATTTTTTTATCAATATCAAAGCTGGGTTGTAATGTTTTCTTTTTAATTTAATTCCACCTCAATTTCAATTGCTTGGAATTAGGATTTGGTAAATGTACATCTCAATTCCTCAGAAATGGAATTGGAAAAAAATTGTCAATTCCATTACAGAAACTTTAATTGGTAATTGAACACCTCAATTCCTCGGAAAGAAATTGGAAAAAATTGCTAATTCCATTACTGGAATTTTTATGGGTAATTTACCACTTCAATTCCACAGAAATGGAATTTAAAAAAATTGTAAATTCCATTACGGGAATTGTAATTGGTAATTTAACGCCTCAATTCCTTAGGAATAGGTGTGGAAGTTGTGTACCAAGCACCTTGCAAGAAGAAGGCGGGATTGAGCCAGGTAGCGTAGCAGTTATATATTTTGTTTTAACCCAAAATGTGGTATTAAATTAAAAAGTTGGTATCCTCGATAATACACTTATTTGTAAATAATTCAGTAACCGACTAACAGTAGCAGTCAAATAAAGTTTTCTAATACATAATGAAGTAGTTTTGAGTTAATGTAAAAGTAATTGAAACTTTAACTTCAAATTACAATTCCTCTAATAGAATTGACGATTTTTCCAATTCCATTTATGAGGAATTGAAGTGTTCAATTACCCAAGTAAAATTCCTATAACAGAATTGACAATTTTGTTCCAATTCCATTCCCGAGGAATTGAGGTGTTAATTACCAAGTACAGTTCCTGTAATGGAATTGACAATTTTTCCAATTACATTCCTGAGGAATTGAGAGGATCAATTATTATTAGTACTTTTTGACCCAGCTCTGATAAATATTGCATATTTTTAACTGTTTTCTGATTTCAAATAATTGCTATCAAAGAAGAAGTAAGATTTTATAATTTCTATATGTGACCTGGTCTATGAAAAGGGGTCTTACTTGCGAATAAAAGTTTTGGAGAAAACCGCTGTTAAAGGCAAACAATAGTTGCGTTAGTTCCTCGTTACTTGTTTCCTTTTCTCCGCCTTTATTGACTATATTCAAAGACGTCAAATATCGTTTCTGCTCGGAATATTATCGTAGTTAATAGCGTTAATGTAATTGTTTCTATTAGTCTTTTGCAGAAAAATTTTTTTTTTAAAAGATCAAAGAGCCAAGGTATGTGCCTTATACAAACAAGGTTTAGTCTTTGACCTAAAAGGAAAGGGATAGATTATTTCTTCTGTCATTATTGCTGCAGCATTTTATTATAAGTTAATAAATTATATTAGTTTGCTTCCAGTGACAGATTAAACATTCTGCTTCGCCAGAAAGGTTCTCTGCGGAACAGAAATCACATTCCAATTAATATTCAAACATTGTTTTTAGTTGTTTTGTTTTTGTTTTTCTAATATATAAAATTCTTCTGTCACGGGGTACGTAATCGAACTCCTCCGAAACGGCTCGACCGATTTTCATGAAATTTTGTATGTATATTTTGTAGGTATGAGAATAGGTCGTAAAGTATATTTCAACCTCCTACTAACAGTGGGCGTGGCACCTCCCATACAACCCAAATTTGCGATATCGAATATCTTTGGAGTTATAAGCCGCTTAGCCTCGGAATTCGGTATTCGACAATTTACACGTGCCGCTTCGCAGATAAAATTTTGTGAGAGTTGGACAAGGGGGCGTGGCACCTCCCATACAACCCAAATTTGCGATATCGAATAGCTTTGGAGTTATAGGCCGCACATCCTTGGAATTCGAAATTCGACCACAATTTACACGTGGCGTTTTACTGATAAAATTTTATGGGAGTTGGACAAAGGGGCGTGGCACCTCTTATACAACCCAAATTTGCGATATCGAATAGCTTTTGAGTCAATCAAACAAAGCAAACAAAGCCTCGGAATTCAGCATTCGAACTCAATTTACACATGCAGTTTTACTGATAACTTTGTATGGCGTTGGACAAGGGGGCGTGTCACCTCCCATGCAACCAAAATTTGAGAAATTCTACAGCTTTTGAGTTATAGGTCGCACAGCCATGGAATTGAGTATTCGACCACAATTTACACATACAATTTCACTGATAACATTTTATTCGCGTTTGGCAACGGGGCCGCGGCAGCAACGCGCCGGGTTTAAGCTATCTATATATATAAAATGGAATGTGTGTTTCTTTATTTGTTTGTTTGTACCTTATAGGAGACCAAACCTCTGGACCGATCTTCCTGAAAATTTCACAGCATTTAACTGGGACTCTGGCATGATTAATAGGGTACTTTTTCGACCACGCCCACTTTTACACCCACTTTTTTACAATTATGTAATGGCTCCCATATAGTTTTTAACATATTTACTTCAAATTGTATACACATTATACTCCAGGCGAGGTATAAATAAACATTTCTTACGCCACGCCCCCTTTTACGCCCCTTTTCACGCCAAATTTAAGTTTTAAACTTTTTGTTCTCTGTACAAATTTGTTCCTTCCAACGGATTATTTTTTATTTGGTAGTATATTGCTCTTAATACTGTTAACGTCGCCATATTACTATGAACCACGCCCACTTCACCGCCTCCTTTTTTAATTCAGATACTTACTTATACCACTAACAATGTTTGCTATACAAAATACTTTTTTGTAATATGTATTTACCTAAAGTTTCATATATTTTTATCTACAGGTAAGGTAGCCATAGATTTTTTTATTACCAAATCCCCCTTTTTCGCCCCATTTTACTTTAATTATAATTAATCTGCTTTCAATCTATATATATATAAAAATGAATGTCTGTCTGTTTGTTTGTTTGTTTGTGCTTTATAGGAGGCCAAACCCTTAGACCGATCTTCCTGAAACTTTCACAGCATTTTACTATAAATCTGGAAAGAATAAAAGGCTATATGAAGTTTTTGTTTGACAAAGGGGCGTGGCACTGCCCATATAACCTAAAAATTTAAATCGCCATATTTTGGGCATTTTTTGACCTACGTTGATGCTATTTGGTACATATGGTATTGGCATAGTTAGGAATACGTACCAGGAGAAAAGTGGGTGGGACCACGCCCCTTTTTAGGAAAATTAAAAATCGCAATATAGTCTTAACTACTGGACCGATCATCTTTAAATTTTCACAATAGGATATTCTTACGAAATAATAAATTCTTGACTATATAAAGTTGTGAGTGGACGAAGGGGCGTGGCCTCGCCCATATAACCCAAATTTTAAAATCGTCATATCTTGGGCATTTTTTGACCAACGGCGGCAGTATTTGCTATATATGGTATTAGCATGAATAGAAATACGTACCAAAAGAAAAGTGGGCGGAGCACGCCCCTTTGTTTGCGATATATTGGAGGCTGGACCTGATAACCGATCTTAAATTTTCACAGCGTTCAGCTTTGACTCAGGAATACTTATTACATGATAATATTTTTCGACCATGCCCACTTCTGCACCTACTTTTTTACTACGTTTATTAACGGCTATACCACAAATCATGTCATTAAAATCATTAAAATACATATTAATTAAAATAGTGGGGTAGCTCAATTCTCTTTCTTCTACCACTGTCTTCAAAACAGCTGATTTTATAATACGTGTTAATTAAAATAGAGAGTGGGGTAACCCCATTCTCATTCTCCCACAACAGACTGCGAAACAGCTGATTGTGTAATTGCTGCTTTTTGATTGGTCTAAAAATAAAAAGGGGGAGCATGAAGCAAATTATATGCGATTCAGCGCTGAATTCTAATTGGTTTACAACAAAAAAAGAGGCGAAGCATTGCAATAATTAAATTAAATAAATAAATTTTTGTAAATATATAAATACTTTTAATTTTATTTTAAACGAGGGGGTAGCGAAGCACACCGGGTTCAGCTAGTAATGTTATAAAATTTTATTATATACGAATAATAAAAATTATAATCAAAACATCAAGAAATTAAGCATAAAAAAATTAATTAATACAAATAATATGAAAAAATAATGCAAAGAATTTTAATAGGCAATATGAAATTCTATGAAATAAAATATATATGTATAAGAATTATGAATCTACAAATCAAAGGATTGATTTTTTAAGAGTGTACATAAAATTTCTCACATAGGTCTTCACAGCATCAGCGGACGCCTGAATTATATTCTCTTCTGTTGTGGGTTTTGTGTACATGTGAAAAGTTACGCTCAGAGAGCGCTCATTGTGCTATGGGGCGCCCAGCGCTGATATAGAGCTATGACTGCTAAGGACTTATTTCTTGCTAGGAAAATATTAATTTAAGTAGATGAATTATTAAGTTCAATGCTTTAAAATAAAGCTTATACAATATAATATAATGTCTATTTATTAATTAATTTTTTTATGCTTAATTTCTTGATGTTTTGATTATAATTTTTATTATTCTTATAGACATTATATTTTAAAGTGTTTCTTATTTATTCTTACAGTAAAAAAAAAATTTAAATTGTATAGTATAGTTGTGCAGATTTAAGGAAAAGTATTTTCTTATTAATATTGGTGATACTGGGATTAGTGAGGTATTGGATTGGATCATTGTTTTGAAAAATTTGGTTTCTATGAGTGTTAAATAAATTGCAGTTAGAAAGTATATGTGATCTTATCATAATCATAAATTTCAATCATAAATTGTCTTTTTATGGCAAATCGATAATATGCTTTATTTGAACAAAGTAGTAATATAAACAGGGCCGTCACCAGCGAAATATTTCTCGCAGAACTAAATTTATTCGAATTTAGAAAATAATAAAATTAGAATTAAAATTGAAACTTTATGGAGATATTAAATAAGTTTTTTTAATGGAAACCAAGTTTTATGAATTCAGTCCTATCAATGATATATTTTAGATCTGTTTATTCAAAAACATAAATTTAAAAACTTCTACCCGCAAACGTTCGCAAAAAGAAAGCGAAAATTTAATGATTCTTTATTCAACTCATTTATGAATGTGAAAAAGTAACATTTATTATTCATTTCTGAACTTATTTATGAATACAATATTGTTATTTTGTAAGTAATTGGTAAATTTAACTACTAAAATGATAAAAATAAAGTTTTTTCGGCTTAAATTAATTTTCTTAATTATTTTGCAAAATAATTAAATTTTTTTATGGAAAATATTTTCACGAATTTGATCTTCTCTAGCAAGAACACTGATTATAAAAAAAAAAAAATAAAAAAAAACTTTTACCCAAAAACATTCTCAAAACTATCACTTTACGCAAAACCTTTGCATATGGTTTAGTCGGTTACTTTATTTAGTTAACTAAGCAATAATTACTTTTACTCAATTTTAGAAATAAATGTTCATAATAACATTTTTTCTAAATATTTTTTTAATGCTTGATTTGCGCAAATGAAGTCTTATTTACAATATTCTTAAATCAAGCAAAATATTTGCTTAACATAATAATATTTAGGGTATTCACAAGGTCATATTGTCCTAAAATTTTACAACTAAAATTTACAAGATAAATAAATGCAAATAAGAAACAGCTGTTTGATTACGACACGTCAATAAACATAGCTTTCAGAGTTGTAATATATTAGTACTTTTTTATATAGAAGGCAATAATAAAATGTTTAAACTAGTGTAAAATCTTGGGAAAATATGACATTATGACATAATAGCACACCTTGTGAATACCCGAATTATTTCTCTCTGTGTAGATTTTATGCAAAGCGAAGAATGTTAAAGATAAGTGCACTTATCCAAGATCTCGGTACACAACACAGATAAGATTTTAAATCTAACGCAATTTTTATTTCCAAAGGATATAGAAACCATTGCGGTCACTGGAGGCGAGATGTGTAGCAAAGACTAATAATAATTAAGATGCCAAGACTATTTTCGACGTAAGTGTATAAAAATTATGGGCTACACTCAATTATAATTTATTGTTTATTGCTTTGGCTTTTGAATTGTGTACATGTTTAGAGTTGCGAATTGACTTGAGAATCCGGTATAGAATCAGTATCTGGAGAAATAGCTTTTATTAAGTCAATCACAAAAATAGATAAAATTATTGATTATTGTTAAATGATTTTTTTTTGCTGTGATATCATTCGCCTTTACCGTTAAGTTTTATTGTTGTTAACTGTTCTGGATTTTATCGATCGCATAAATTATAGATTTGAAATGTCGAAACTGTGTCTTCCGACACCTTGTTTTTATGATTCTCGATATTAACAACTTTATAAATATGAGTTATATTAACGATGTGTTCGGGAGACATCGCCAAGAACTTGCAATATCACCGTTATAGCTTTATGCCACCTCTCTACTTCGAGCTGCATTTCTGGAATATGCTAGAAATGTATCAGCACACTTTTGATTTTTTGTAAGAATTCCATCAATTCATATTTTAACCATTAATTTCTATTTATGAACTGTGCACTTGCAACAACAACAACAACAAATAAGCAACTGAACATATTGCAAAATTAATGCGATCCCATTTTCCGCTCGTCTTTTTGCATCTTTTAGCATCTCATACCTCTTTCTATCACCTACCACAATGCCCTACGCATGTCCGTCCACATTTTATACTAGTACTGTCTTCTATCGCAAGTGGCGATCGGATGAGGTAGGCAACAACAACTTAATTTCTTTTACCAGATGAACTACAACTGCAACCGAATGCAAATCCAACTCCATGTCCCAAGATTTCTCAACGAACTGCGCAGAGCAACTGATGCGCGTGCGTGGCTGCTAATGCGTTTGCAGGAAGGTACCATCAGTTTTAGTGGCTACGCTCCTGACAATATAACTGATGGTCACGAGTGCTCCGTGCCGTCCGAACTGCTCCTTGCCACATTGCTTGTGTCCTTATCTGCTGTGTTTGGAGTGTATAGAAAAATGAGTGCGAAAGAGAGTATATTCCTCTTTTTTGTCCTAACCGAATGCGTTGCATCGCATCTCTAAATGCTGGTAATGTAATTTTTCTTTTCAACTCTTAACTTCTTCATGGAGCCCAGGATTATGTTGTGCTGAGTAATGAGCTCATGGGCCTATTTTGACTTGGCTAGTTGTTGTTGTGATAGGTTTTTCGGTTGTTGTTTGTGCAAAGTTTAGATTATGTGTAGGGAAATATTTGCAAGCGTGCAAATGACCAGATTATGAGGGGGGCAAAGTGGTTGTTTGCAGAAATGTGAAAGTGGTTTGCCGCTTCACTTGCACACACAACGCAGGCACATAGATGGAACTTTAATCGCAGTCATAAATCATAGCAAAGAACTCTATTAGAATGTGTTCGGGTTGAAGTGCAATTTGAATGCTATATATTTTAGACTAAACAGTGGACAGAAAAGCCATAAAAATACTCACGGGTTAATTGTGGCATTTAAAATATGCTATATCTGGTACTTGGTAGAATTTAATTTACATTTTATAAGTTTAACCTATGACATGCGAATGGCTCGGCATGGCTGAAATAAGATTTTACTGAGAGGAAGGCAAGGACACTTAATATATATCTAGTTAAATAAAAATGTGTATAGTGCTCAAAATGGTTTCAGATTTTCAAAAGTTACAGACAAAGAATACAGATTTTTCTCAAAAAATCCAAAAGAAGTACACACGTTGAGCTGACAGCAGAGTGACATAAATTGCCATTTGGAGTAAGGATTCTGGTTAGTCATTTAACATGACTAAAAGTGAAAATACTCATGGGCACAAAATAACCAAAACATTTTTAGTAACCGTAACAAATTGGTTGCACATTTCTGGACAAAGCGGACATTTAGACCAACATTGATGAGGTTCGTTCGTAAGCAGCATTTAAAGCTCAAGCACACAGCGAGCTATATACTACACACTATACTATATGTATTTTAACCAATTTAATCCGATCGAAATGAGCTTCACACACTCTGGTCTTCCTTGTCCTTCATACTTGGCCCAACGTACAGAACCTTGACTTTTCCGCACTCATTAGTGTTCACCCAACACATCCGCCAGCCACAAATCATTTCATCTCTCTGCCATACTCAGCCCCTCCCTTAAGTTTTTGCTGCTAGTTAAGGCTGTTGCGCTTGCTTATTGTCAGCTCAGCTGAGCTCAGCTTACAAAATATTAATGACACGTGATCAGAATCGCCTTCGAGCTGTGGGTTCTGATCGTTTTACTTCGGTCGGTCGCAAATGTTGTAACAACAGATATTAATAACTTCTGTGGCAGCAACAGTTGCAAATGTCTTGCTGCACTTTTGCTGATTGAATAAAAGCGTTAAATGTACACTGCGTACAAATAACTTATTTTGCTTTCTGTCTTGCAAATATTCTTGGCTTTGGTTGATTTTGAGCAGCCGAAAGGCAAATCGTTGCACCTACAAAAGAAATACATACGTACAGCGAAAGTTTTTAATAACTTCTTTTGACTTATTTTTTCTTGATGCCTAATGAGTTTCGTGCAGCTCAGCATTTATGTTAGTAAGTGGGAAAAAACGAAATGTTTGTAAATATCAGAGACTATTTAAAGGTCTGTCTGTTGCAATTTGTTTATTTTTAGTTTGGTGAAATAAAACAGAAAATCTTTTTAGTTTTAAGAAAACTTAGAAGTTTTCGTAACGCAAGCAGCAGAAACCGGAGTAAAAATTTAAGTTTTGTACTAAAGCCAAACAGCGGCCTAACAAGGGCATTTGCAGGACTTTTTGCGCGAACAACGGCCTAACAAGGGTCAAATAGCGGCTGTTTTTATAAGAAGTCAATTCGCACGCCAAAAACGGCTTCAGCGGTTTTTCAGCGGTAAGCTTACAAGATCATTTCCTGATAAAAAATAACCTGTTTTCCATTTGCTTTTTTTATGTTATGTAAATTAAAAATGAGTATTAATAAAATGAAAAAATAATTGCTGTTTTGTTTTTTTTTAGAGTAGAGTAGAATTGTAATGTTATTATAATGGTGAATGAGTAAATTTATTTAGCATTATCAAAACTTTATCCACAGCTGGGTTCAAAATATGCCGTTAAAACAAGCTGGTGTATGCGGTGTCAAATCCGACGTTTGCCGAATTGATCCTAATACCCTAAACGAAAACTTTATCGCCAGCTCTACGTCTGCAAATAATGGGGTTGCCTTTAATCCAAGGCCTTTAAGTTCTGAATCTCTAAGTTATTTTGAGTTTGTTTCTATTGATGAAAAAGTTGTAGGTCGGTGAGTTAATAAAATAAAATCTCACGCAACGGGTGAAGATGGAATATCAATTAAGTTTATTAAAATTATTTTACCGTACATCATCAGCCCGCTCACCCACATATTCAATCATTGTTTCACAAGTGCTTGCTTTCCTGATGTTTGGAAAGTAGTGACGATCATACCCATAGCGAAAAAAACTAATGCTTGCGATATGTCTGATTATCGTCCTGTTAGTCTATTGTCATCCTTGTCAAAATTTTTTGAGTCTCTCATAGCAATGCAAATCTCGGAACACAAAAAGATTTGACCTTTTGTCCCCATTTCAGTCTGGTTTTCTACTAAGACATAGCTGCTCTACAGCAATAGCAAAGACGCGGTCTGTTCCACTGACCACTCTGACCACTTTATACTGTGTCAAAAACTTGAGGTTAACTTTGGTTTCTCTAGCATGGCGGTCCGTCTGTTAATTAGTTACTTGGTTGGAAGGTCTCAACGAGTAAGGTTGGAAAATAGTCTGTCCGCTTTCTGTTGTTTATCCTGTGGAGTGCCTCAAGGCTCAGTACTTGGTCCGTTGTTATTTTCAATGTTTATAAACGATATTTTCACCATATGTCGTCATGTTACCATGCATGCATATGCTGATGACCTGCAACTGTATTTAGATAGTTCTATTGACCTTGTTGATAATTTATGTATTAGGATGAATGAGGATTTAAAAGAAATAATGAAATGGGCTGATACAAATAAGCTCAGACTAAATCCACTTGAAACATATGTCTTACCTATTTTCAAAGCAAATTATTCTGCTTCCAATATACCAACTATTTATTTAAACGGTGTTGGTCTAAACTTTGTTGGCAAAGCTAAAAATCTAGCATATATTATTAACTCGTCTCTTTCTTATGAGGATCACATTAATTCTATTGTTTCTAAGGTCTACTATGCTCTTCAGAGCCTAAGATGGACCGCGTCATTTGTACCTGTTGATACTAGAAAAAAATTTGTGCTCCAGCTTACAGTGCCAATTATTTAATATTCTGATATTATCTATAGCAAACTTGATTCCAGGTCCAAATTTAAGTTGCAACAAGCTTTTAATAACGCCGTAATATATGTATTTGGCCTTCGTAAATTTGACCGCATCAGTCACTTGAGCAGCAAATTACTCAGTTGCAATATTTTGAACTATCTTGATGCGAGAAACTGCATATTTTTGCATAAATTGTTATACACAAAGACACCTACATACCTTTTTGAGAAGTTACAATTTTGTAGATCAACCAGAAATATGAACTTGATAATTCCATTATTTAATTTTTTAACCTTCGTGTCAATACGAGTTTTAACAACTTCTTCCCAATACGAACATACCCGGGTGTGCAAATGATAATTTTTGTGTTAGCTAAATAATATATGCAAATCGAGTAAAATTACATTGTGTACTAAATTTCTGTTTAAATTTAAGATAATTTAGTTAATAAAAATAAATCATGGCTGTTTTGCAGTTAAAGCTATGTGACGATGCTCGCATAGAGATAGGTAACATTGCAAGAGAAAACATTTTGTTTATATTTATTGTTTTATATTTATTATAAGAAATAGGAATCAATAAGTATAAGTATAACTAACAGCAATTATTAATTTTAACATCTATATACTGCAGTTTATACATTGTACAAAATCGTTGCTGTGCTCAGCGCATACTGGCTTATGGCAGCTATGACATTGCTTTCTGGTTGGTCGTCTTTTAGATCCATATAACACAGTTGCCCTTTTGCTTTAAACGCCCACTTTTATCCCTTTCTTCCACTGGAAACGGCTGATGAGATGTGGCTTGCTCGACATAGTTACCGATGGTGCGTTTAATCATCGCTTCTATTCCATTTCTTGTGCTGAAATTTCGGTAAACAGTTGGCATTTCTGATCTTCGTTGTATTGATGGCATAGCTAAACTAATTCCCAATTCTTGGAGATATTTTTGTCGCGAACACGTAGCCTTGGACAATGTTGGGTTATTTATGGAATATATAATATGTCCAATATATTATAAAAAAACTCAAGGGGCCATCTATTTGTTTTCCGCTTTGTGGTGTATTCACTGAGCATTTTATCCATAACATCAACGCCTCCTTTGTTCGCATTATAATTGCTGATTATTTCAGGCTTTGAGTTGGTTCCACTTACTGCTTTATTATGATGAATTGTGGAGATCAATATAACGGCTTTGCTTTTTTTTGGAACATATGAGCACATAGTTACATTTTCATGGTAACCAAATTCAGTTGAGAAAACTTGACGATCTTTTGATGGCAAGAACTTTTCTGGAATGTTTGGTTAATTTTTTCTCAGAGTACCAACTATTCCAAGGTTCCATCGCATTAGTTTCTTCACCAATGGCAATGAATTGAAGAAATTATCTACAACAATTGTCCGACCAGAGTTTTTATAGCCCTACTACTCTTTCGCCTTAATTTATTTCACGTGGCTGACTTGGCTGTTTTCCTGTGTATAGGTCTCAGAGCAACGGGTAGGATGTTTTGGAGTCGTAAACCCACCAAACTTTGATGTCATATTTTGCTGGCTTCGAGGGTATATATTGGGTAAACTTTGTTCTTCTCCGATAAGGATAAAGCTGCTCATCAACTGTCACTGCTTCGTATGGCTTAAAATTTTTCTGCAGGTTTACATTTAACATAGCAAATATGTCTCTGATTGGTGCAGCCTTGTCGGTCAGAAACCGTTTCTGGCGAGTGTTTTTGTTATCAAAACGAATGTAATTGGAAATGTTCCAAAACCTATTTAGACCCATAGTTGCCCTGTATAGTGGGTTAGAAAAGGTGTTCCAAAGGTCGTTGGTGTGCTCATAATTTGATCAACTAACACCTGTAGTAATCAAAATAGCCAGATATGAATCAAACTCTTCGGATGGTAATGGATTCCATACTTTTTTAGCGCCAGGATTATTTTCATTCTATTGCTTAGAGCTTTTTCGAGCTTTTCGATTTGTCTCGCTCACGATTATATCACACATTTCGTTAGAGAAAATTCGTTTAAATATCTGCACTAAGGATAGGTCTGCAGTTGAGCCATGTGGTCCACCATTTTGTCGCATTACATTATGAAAAAGAGCACGCCGAGGGTTTGATGCATCTCTAACCCACTCAGTTCTATCACACGAAAAAAATGACTCAGCAGCAACTATATTAGGGCTTTGAGCAGGGATGTCTTCATCTTCTTCGTCGATCTCTTCACTTAAATCGTCTGAATCTATCTCTAGTGGGGCGCTTTCTTCTTCTGCATCTGAAGCACCTATACCAACAATATTAAGCTCATCGTCTTCAACGGCAATGTCATTACCAGGTTCTTCATCACTCTCCAAAAGTTCTTCCACCAGCAATCTTAGATGTTCCTCCCTCTCTTCTGTTGTAAGTTTTCCAAAGTTAATTGAATTAAAAGTGTTTTTTCTCTCTGCCATAACCTTGAATAGCAATTTTATTGCATTGAATATAAGACAATTTTATAAATTTCATATAAATACCTTCAAGTTCACAAAGTTGTATATTTTATAAAATAAAAACGGATCAAGAAATAAAAAATCAGTATATAACCACTTGCTGCAGTCTAATGAATGATGTTTTCCTACTGCCGGCAAAAACCAAATGATGAAAATATTGCAAATGCAAATTGTAAACACATAAACGTTAATTGTTAACTCTAACGGTAGTCTAACGACTTATTCAGTGTGTGCTGCATAAAAATTCTGTGTAATAAATGTATACATACCCGGGTATGTACGTATTGGGAACAAGGTATTAATAATGAAATGGTCCCTTACGGGTCTCATAGAGAACCAATACAAAAAATTTTTTTTTCTTAATTATTGATTTTTTGATTCAGTAAGCTACTGAAAATTCCAAGTTATTTGGAACATAAATAATGTATTCAAAATTATCGCAACTTTAAGTATGAAATTTTAGTACACTTTTCCTAATAACTACTATTATTTTCTTCACCTTTTAGTAAAAGAATAATTTTTAACTAATAACATTTTGATCAATTTGATAATTTTAATTAAATACTTCAATAATTGTATAAATCTAAATAAATTTATTCTGTTACTTATCTCTTGTCGATAATAATATATTAAATTATTAATTATCTTTAAAATTAATTGATCAATTTTAATTAACTACTTTAGTATTTGTTTTAAACAATATGTATTTATCAGTTGTTTATAAATTGTTGTTAATATGTTATGCTTACTGCATTTAAAAGACTGTCTTATATGTGAACATTATTTCTTAATAGATTACAAATTGAATTTCTCCAAATTGCTGGATTAATTTACTACCACAAAGCTATCGTCGCATTAAAAGTTCGAAAACAAAATATATTTATGTATTGCAAACTGTTTGCTTAAGCTAAATTTGTATTCAAGTCAAACAATAGCCAAATTCACAAGTAGCAATACTATTAAGGCTTGCAGTTGCACTGGTTTAAACAGTACATTCACTAAAGTGTAAAGAAAATAACAAAATTATCGCAACTTTAAGTATGAAATTTTACTACACTTTTCCTAATAAATCTCTTCATCTTTTCATCTCTTCATTTTTTAGTAAAAGAATAATTTTTAACTAATAACATTTGATCAATTTGATAATTTTAATAAAATACTTCTAAATTAAATTAAATACAATAATTTAATACAATACAATAATTGTATAAATCTAAATAAATTTATTCTGTTACTTATCTTCTTGTTGATGATAATATATTAAATTATTAATTAATTTTAAAATTAATTGATTAATTTTAATTAACTACTTTAGTATTTGTTTTAAACAATATGTATTTATCAGTTGTTTATAAATTGTTGTTAATATGTTATTCTTACTGCATTTAAAAGACTGTCTTATATGTGAAAATTATTTCTTAATAGATTACAAATTAAATTTCTCCAAATTGCTGGATTAATTTACTACCACAAAGCTATCG
Organism: Dichetophora obliterata; assembly: GCA_963920525.1. Classification (NCBI taxonomy): domain Eukaryota; kingdom Metazoa; phylum Arthropoda; class Insecta; order Diptera; family Sciomyzidae; genus Dichetophora; species Dichetophora obliterata. The sequence continues at coordinate 24,773,917 of OY986437.1, read as the reverse complement.
TCGCGTTAAAAGTTCGAAAACAAAATATATTTATGTATTGCAAACTGTTTGTTTAAGCAAAATTTGTATTCAAGTCAAACAACAGCCAAATTCACAAGTAGTAATACTATGAGGGCTTGCAGTTGTACTGGTTTAAGCAATACATTCACTAAATTGTAAAGAAAATAACAAAAATACACTGTTTTTCAAGAATTGTGGATCAGTACTGAATTTTTCTAATTTTTCGAAATTTTACTAATATACTGCTGGTTATTACAATACTGCTTCAATAAGAAGATCAGTCGCTACTGGTTGGTTTTAATACGAATTCCAATCAGTTAGTTAATAAAGTTAGGTTTGAAATCATCAGGTGAAGTATGCACCGTATTGCTTGATCCATTTTTTTCCGTTTTGAGAGTAGTTCATGATGCCTTTTCTTCTACAAGTGGCTTTCATAGAATTTATTTAAGCGGATGCCACTTTTGAAAAAATATTCAAAACCAAACAACGAATACATTGTTTTGTTGCTGATGTTATTAACAGTATTTTGTCATAATGCTATAAACACTCGCTTCTGAAATACAGGAAAGTCATTGTTGAAGCACTTTATAGAACATACATGCAACTTAAGATCTGTTAAAATTCTTGTTACGTCTTGTGTGGTTTCTAAGCCCATTCTTAGGCCACTTTAATTTGTATTATTGATATATGCTGTCAATAATTTTTGGGTGGTGGCTTCGGATGGGTTAATGTAAGAAAAGTGCTTAAAAGTTGTGGTAGTAGAGCCTATTGTTATTGCATGTTTAATTTAACAAAGTTCCTTTAAACTAAAAAAGTAGTTACTGATATATGTACAACACCTACATATATGTGAGTATTTATCGCTCATTTCGTTCAAGGCTGCTACAACTCAAAATTTAGTATTTTTCAGGAGGGCCTCATGAAATTTTGAAATGACATCACGACCATTAATTGTAAAGGTAGACTGAAAATTGTTAAGAATATTTGCAGTCCATTATAATTTCTACCAAAAATATCATAAGGTTTTCATTTTGCGTCAATAGTGAATTTTTTAAACAATATTTTTGCAAGTGCCTGTTTTAGTTGTGACATTATTACTACAAAAACTCATTTTAAAAGTGTTTCATTTTGAGTTGTGACGATTTTGCTACCATATGATAACATACCTTTGAGCTAGAGAGATGTCACGTTTTAAGTTGGTACTTTATTACTACAAAAAATGTCTGGTTACTTGTTGGATTTTTATTTAAAAAATGGTTTATGGAATATTAAGTCGTTATTGTTGGAAAATTATGCAAAAATTCAAAATAAAATTTGGTATAAATAGAATTGAAACGTTATTGATACAAAACAGTGAAGAAATCGCTTATCACAAGTATCTGTAAAACCGTCAATTAACATCAATTAAAATCTGTCTGGAATTCACTCAATTTGAAGATATGATAACAATGCATTTTTCTGAATTTTTAACTCAAAAAAAACCAAATTTTGAGTTGTAACGGACGGCCTTGCGAAAAAATGAGCGATATTTTTTCATGTTTTTTTGGTAACTAGGTTTTCGTCGTCTTATTAAACATTTTTTAATACAACTTTAAACTGTTTTTGTTTTAATTTTTAACATAAATAAATACCCCTTTAAACCAATTTTAGAGCGCTCATAATTCGGACTTTGCAAAGAATCTTATTAAAGAGGATTTTATAATTTCTCTTATTTTTGAGTTTTGAAAGTGTATTTTTTGTAGTTTCATTACGTACACTCCTGAAAAGAACATATTTCGGATTGTTTTTGGAGTAGATACTTCAGTTTTGAGCTCTGCAAGAGCTCACATTTAGGAGTGTTTTGTGAAAAGCCTCCTGAATATGAAATTTTATATGTATATTCTGTATTAAACAAAAAAACGAGCTCCTAAAAACATTCCGATTGAGAGCACTTTCGGAGTAGAAATTTAAAGAAAAAAGCAATCTTTAAAAATCTATTCATCCACTTTAAAATAAAAATATTTTATTCGGTTCGGTAATCGTATATGTATATGCGTACAACTTAATCTTTCAGACCAAATGAAAAAAACAAGCTCATTTTTGGCACTTTTATGATTATTTTATGAAGAAAAATGTTGAAAAATAGGATTATAAAAAAGTCTTTTAAGATTCATATTCATGCCTTTTAAGAGCAACCAGTTTTAAAGGAAAACCAGCAGTTTTCTGAAACTTTTAAAAGTTTTTTATGAATTATATTTTAAATGAATTTTAAAATGCCAATATAAGACTCATAAAAGAGTATTTTAGGAGTCTGAAAAAATTACTTTTGGGAGTCAAAAAAGTAACATTTTGTAGTCTTATTTGAGCTCTTAAAGAGGGACCACTTTCAAAGGAAAAACTGCTCTTTTATGAAACTTATAAGTGCTCATTATGAGGGCTCAGGCTCCTACAAATGAGATATAAAAGAGTCTTAAAAATCTCATATGGCTTGCAGGGACGTTGTTTCTTGGGCTTATAGTAGTGCTTTTTATGAGAAGTACAGATTTTTGCCTTATAATCGGAAGTGCACTTATTTCAACTGATTTCAACTCACGCAGATCTGGCAAATCGTAGATGTTATCAACATTAGCCATGCTAATGGCTTGAAGGCAAAATTTATAATTGTTTTGCTTTTAAAAGGCCGCTGTTCGAACCTTGTTCGGCCCATGTTCGACCAAGTGAACCTTTTGGATTGCTTTAATATCATGTTTGTTCGGTTATATTTTTACTCGGGATAAGTTTTATAAAGTTAAAATTATAATTGTGAGTGATTTTGACCATTTAGTTTTTGTTTAAAATCAATTTTGAAGGTATGTATCAAAATTTAAGGGAACAGTTATATTTTTTCATTTTTATGAAAGCTTTTGGCTCTATTGTGTTACGCAAAACGATTTTCACCTTTTTATTATATTTTAAAATAATTTCAAACTCTTTTATGTGAAATCAAAGACAATAAAAAATCAAAAAATATTCACGAAACATAACAGCGATAGTACGTTTAATAACACTTGGATTTAAAAAAAAGTTCCCTCGAAATTGAAGTTTGTTTAAAAAAACTTGAAAAATTAAATTTTTGAACTGTATAAAAGTATTTCTACTGCAAAATTTGTTCAAACCCTGCAGAAAATTTTAGCAACTATTAAATGCTTCTGAACTAGTTTCAAAAAGAACCAGTACTGGTCCCTCTACAATACACTTTTACATTGATCGAACTGACGCTTTTTACGTATTGATGTCATAGGGAAAGACAATTGTATCCAAAAAATTTACTTTTCCCTATATTTGAACTAGATCTTTGATGAATATTTCCGAACTGGTACTTTTTGCCAATAAAAGTTTTAAAGTAGATTTTAAAGTTGTTTCAAAATATTCAAATGCTAGAGGCATGTATTACAGCATACATATCTTGCATGTATAACGAAAAGAAGTACATCATGTTAAATATGATGCATTTATTTTATACTATGTAGTTATTTTTTTTAATGTAATGCAAAAACTTACCTTTGTTGAATTCTTGAAGTTGTTTTTCCTCAACAGTTTGAAAATTAAAAAATGGCCACAAGATTTAATTTATTTTTGTCAGTAAAAATTTTGAAAAAAATAAATGTGGAGGCCGTAGCCTACTGGTAGAGTGCGTGGCCCATTAGTTAAAGAACCCCGGTTCGAACCCTAGCTCAGACATGATGTTTTCAATTGAATTAATATTTCTGTTCGCCGCCACCTCTCTGCAGAGAATGGGAAACCTCAGGGACTAAAAATTGGAATGTAAAGTTTCTTGAGAACATAATGCCCAAATCTCGATAGTGCGTTAAGTCGGTAGGCCGTTGATCGCACTTTGGCCTGCGTTGTAAAAACTTTACGATACAAGTGTCAAAGCGGACGACCTAAAACTTTGCAAAACTTAATGTTGCGTTGACAGATATTGCCTCTGCCATTTCCGTGATGCCAATAAAAATAGCTATTCAAAAAATCCCACAAAACTACCCCTTATCTCAAATCATGCAGTTTTTAATAGATGCAGATATAATTTTAATAAATCAATGAAAAATATATAAGTATTGTAAAAAAATCCCGAAACGACCTACTTTAAGAAGTTAAAATATTTTTTTTTCCTTAATATAGTAACTTTATTCTTGCAAAGTGGCAATGTTACAATTTAAGCAATTAGCTATTTTTATCTGGCAGGTTATAAGAACAGTCATTAAAGTTGATTGTACATTTGCAGCATATATGCCAGCTGGAAAATATTTTCACATGTTGTCAATAAGTTTTTAATTTAATTTTCAAAATGATTTCATTTTATTTGAGAATTAAATATTTGTTACTCTTGTTCCAATTCACAAATTCTTACCTCTCATTGATTTTTTTACCGGCTTGTGATAAGAAATGAATTAACTTTCGAAAAATGAAAACAGTTTCTTCATGATAAAGGTTTGCCACCTCGTTTGCTCACCTACATCAAAGTGCAAATATATCTGGTTTGTGGAAAGGCTTCTTCATTCAAATTTATAAAGCTGATCAACTTATACACTTTATAATATTAATAAGGGTATTGCTCATTTGCATGAATCCCCATTATATGTGAAATAATAGAGGTATTCACTGCAATGACTGACTGACTGACAAATGACTGACAGACTGAGGTTTTTATGGTATGGTTGATATTTTTATGGTTTATTGATAATTATCAGTTCATCAGGAGTTTCATATGTATTCGTTAGATATGTGTTACATGATGTCTCGGGTGCAGCAATTTTCACTTAATCATCCACTGTGTTTACGCTTTTTCTTGAAATATATACCTGTAACCCACAAAATAACACTTTAGTGTTATAGCTGGTCTAGTGTATAAGCTGGTCCTATTAATTTTCCCCTCAACATTTCTTTTGAACCTACACTCTATCTGCTACCCTTCTGGGCGTCTCCATACAAAAACAAAACACAAAATGAAAAATTTTTAGTGAAATGAAAAATTTATAGTTCATATGAAAATATCTACAATATTATCCTTAACACATTGAGTGCCACGTCGTACGTTTCCGTACGACAGTGATTGCTTTTACTTAGAGCCTGTAACTCTTTTGTGTACGACACAGAGTGAAATTTGTTGCGATTTTTAAATAGAGAATCCTTTACTGAATATTTTTGCAAAAGCATGCATGGGTCTAGGATGATTTTTTGAAGTTTTATTAAGTGAAAAATGTATGAAATGTATTTTTTTGAAATTTACATTAAATTTACAAGTTATTTAATATTATATTAATTTTTGAAAGGATAAAATTAAGTATACATATTATTATTTTAGATGGGCGTATTTTGGGAATCACTGCAGGCACAAGTGGGAGGTATTGGGTCATTTTAGACAATAAGTACTCGTTTTTTTCAAGTGATTCCTTGCTGTTTTCCGGTCCAGCTGTTTTTTTGCAGTTGCGTAATACAAAACACAAGAACGTCGAATTGCTTTATTGTTGGCATCTACCCTTTTAGTTATAATGTGTTTGCCGGGATTTTCTGATTGCGGAGATGTTAGATCCAAAAGGAATTTGCGTATGTTGATGTTTTTCTTTGTAGCTTCCTTATAAACAATATGCGCGTTTGCTATTGACAGGCCAAGTAATAATTCAATTGCCAATTTCCTATACCACTTCAAACCTTTGCGTAGGGTGCTACCATACGAGACCATTTGGCCCGATAAATCTATACCAGCTTTTCCTTTGTTATATTTAATGATAGCTAACGGTTTTGACTTAACTATACTTTTGCGTCTTTTTGCTCTACTAGTATCTTCACTGAAGCATGCTTTGTTGAAAGCATTCTGACATCTCGCTTATCTTTCCATTTTAGTACTACTATTCCGTTTTCATCTTCTTGGGCCACCAATTCACCTTTTTTAAGCGCAAAATTCATCACATCTTTTGGCAAATATTTCTTGTTTGCTCGAAGAATGCCGACAAGGTGGGTTTTATTATTTAGCATTGAGTGAGCGAGTTCGTAGCTGGTATAAAAATTGTCAACGTATAATGTACGACCTTCTCCTTTCAATTCAGTGATTAAATATTCACAAATATTTTTTGCTAAGCCAACTTCTCTTACCCCAGTAGCTGATTTACCACAATATATTTTCAATGACCAGGTAAATCCTTCAGTAGACAAAGTTTAAACAGTTTTATTCCATACGGATGAGCCTTATTGGGAATATATTGTCGGAAAACAAGTCTGCCTCTCCAAGGAATTAGTGTTTCATCAATAACGATATTTTTTTCTGGTACATAAACTTTTTGGTACCGCAGCTGGAGTATATCTAATAATGGTTGGCTTTTCCAAATCGATCACCTGGAATAATGCTACTATTATCTGCAAAGTGCATGAAGCTCAGTAGCAACTGAAAACGGTTTCGGGACATTGCTTTTCCAGGAATGGTAAAGTTATATAGGTGATTTTTTGACCAATAATCTGAAAGAGACCCAACTTTCACCAAACCCATCCATAAAAGAGGTCCCAGAAACTTTTTAATTTCAAGGTTTGTTGTCGTTACCCATTATTTTATTCTCGAAGATCTAGTTACGGCGGTTTTGTCCAAAATCTCTTGTGCGTTGTTTTCTTTGTGGTTGGTTTCTTTGACAATTAAAGCAATGATATCATTGTCAACAAATAGCAAATATGTATCCAAACAGGAAATGTCTGATGAAATATTTTGCTGGATACCAGATTTTCCAGTAAATGTAAAGGTCTTTTGACGTGATGAAAATTCAGTCCAATTGACTTCGGTATTCAACATTTCCACGCCTGCTGTTACACTGTCTTCTTCAGCTTCATCAGCTTCATCTTCCATATTGATACCATCTTCAAACAACATGTCATCGATTACCACAGGATGTATGTCAGGCTCAGAGTCAGAATCCGAAACCTCCGGTATCCAATCACAATCATCATCATTAGAAAAATCTTCATCACCCTCCGTCAAGACTTTCAATACAGGGTTGCCAATATTCGAAGCGCCCATCTGGCAACACTGTAACTTTTCGCAGTGATGCCAAATCGACTAATGACATACCGCGTTTGAAGCGTCATTCCAAGCAAATGTTTACAATGGAACAGTACACGCCACGCGAACGCTCTAAAATTGTTGAAATTTACATTCAACAAAACAAGTCAATAGTGAAAACTCAACTCAATAAGCGATGAAGCTCATTTTCAGTTGAACGGAACGGTAAACAAACAAAATTGCCGTATTTATGCCACTGAAAATCCACAAGAGATTCAAGAGGTACCTCTTCACGATGCAAAAGTCACTGTTTGGTGCGGCGTTTGTGCTAAAATGCTCATTGGGCCGTTCTTTTTCGAAGATGATGATGGCCACAGAGTTACTGTCAATCAGGAGCGTTATCGCGATATGATAAACAATTTTTTCATGCCAATCGTTCGTCGAAAGCATATCAGGCACTACTGGTTTCAACAAGACGGCGCGCCACCACACACAAGCCGCACTACAATCGATTTTTTGAAGCAATTGTTCCCTGGCCGTTTGATGTCAAAAAATGGTGATTTCGATTGGCCGCCAAGATCACCAGATTTAACGCCTCCAGACTTCTTTTTGTGGGGTTATTTGAAATCAAAGGTTTACGTCAACAAGCCAAAGATCCTAGAAGAGCTGAAAACCAACATCCGTCAAGAAATAACCGCCATTCCCATCGAAATGTTGAAGAAAACCATGGAAAATGCTGCAAAACGGGCACAATATGTCGTAGAGGCCAATGGCGACCATTTACGAGATATCATATTCAAGAAATAATGTAAGCAAATCTACTTGAACCCAATTAAATGATATTCATGACGAACAGACAAAAAATTGTGGTTTCTTTGATTTATTTAAAAATAAAATGGCGCTTCGAATATTGGCAACCCTGTATTTTCTTTTCTCTTAACGATCGTTTCGACATTGTAGGTATTTGCTTTTTATTTTATTATATTTTTATTTTAACTAAAAAGAAAAGAAATCAAACAAAAATAAAAAACAAGAAAAACAAGAAAAAAAGCGTCGTACGTTTTTGTACGACAGCGACTTTTACAAATGCATACCCGTCGTGCAGTGCCACGTCGTACAGAAATGTACGACACAAAAACCCTATATAAAATAAAATGTAAGGGTCACAATGGACTAGGGATATCTCAGAAATCGTTTTTTATCACTAATACACTCATTTAACAAAAAAAAAAATGTTTGGCCTCCTGGGAAGGTTTGCGTCAAAACCGCTTGGCACTCAATGTGTTAAGGGGGGTAAAATTTTTGTATTAACTTTTCCCCTCAACATTTCTTCTGAACACACCTACACTATAGCTGCCATCCCTCTGGGGGTCCGCATAAAAAAAAACATAAAAAATAGAAACAAAAATGTCTATCTGGTCTTATTAATTAAACGTTATCTGCCACCCTTCTGGGGGTCTCCATACAAAAAACACATAAAAATAGAAAATATCATTGCCCGTGTAAGCAAAAACCTGACGAATGAGACTCGAAAAAGTTTTCTTTGCAAAGATTTAAATTTTTTTTATTGCACTCGCAAACTCTTACTCACAATAAATTTTTTGGAATGTTCATATTTAATTTATGAAATATTTTCTTTTCCTAGCCAACACCTGATTCTGAAAAATAAGAAATATTTCAATAAATTTCACAGTCAAAAAAGTAATGTGTTCACAAAAACTAAACTGCACAACCACAGGTCCTCAACTGAACCGTGAATACCCCTATTTTTATATATATGTGTAGCAGAGATGCAGGGATTGAGCTTAATCATTGTGGTGTGAGTTCGCTAGCAGCAAAGAAACTTAATATTATTTTTTCAAAGTAAAAATCAATCTTTTATTTATAATATTATTATGTATTTATAATGTATTACTTATAATATAGTAATTTATGCAGTTATTTTAATAGAATATATAATTAAATTATATTTATATATAGATTTTAAATACAAATTCTAGTTGTTCGATAGTTTAAAGTCGTTTATTGAGCTTTAGGTTAGGTTAGAACAATTAATTGCTATAACTAATTTTTTTTTCAAAGAAACTACTACAACAACATTTTCAATATGAAAAGGAAAATATCACTAGCTGATTTTATTGCAATTTCACTGCATGATGACACTGAAATCTCATCGCCTCTGTGGTGTAGTGCGCTAAAATGCGCTTGCACGGTGACCACGGCCCGGGTTGGATTTCCGGCGGTTTCTGATTTCTGATGAAGCCTGTAGCAGGGCCGAAATTGCAATAAAATCCGTTAGTGATGGTTTCCTTTTCATATTGAAAATGTTGTTATTGTTGTTTCTTTGGAAAAAATTCGTTAAAGCAATTAATTGTTCTAACCTGACCTATAGCTCAATAAACGATTTTAAACTATCAAGCAACAAGAATTTGTATTTAAAATCAAGAATGATTTAAACTATCAAACATTTAGAATTTGTATTTAAATCATAGAAAAACAACATAATAAATAACAAGGTCATATAGAAAACTTTCAATTATATTTATATCATGTCAAAATCATCAAAATCGTTATTATATTAATTTAAGAGCATAAAATCTTAAAACAGTCACACCAATTATAAAATTCCACAATTATCCCATGAAAATCTTTGTTACCATCGAAATACAAGAAATATAGTGGCTCATAACGAAAGTCGGGCAGGCATTTCTTAGCACTTTCGCATTTTTTTTCAGAAATGAAAATGTAAGAAGAAACTGGGAGTAAATATTGTTTTCAAAACGTTCTTTATTGGTGAGCAAAATTAAATAGAAACATAAAGGGTATTCAGAGGTAGTCTTGTTACGGTGTTCGATTGTTGAAATTTAATGTACGTGTAAGCACACGCAATAAATTATTTTGCTACACCTAGACTTCTGTAAAAACTAAATTGTTAACTGACAACAAAAACATTCAACACCGTACCAGCACTCATAACAATAGGGTCGAGGTATTGTTAGAGTGTTGAGTTGTTGAAATATGACAAAACGTGCATTTTGTTGTGGTGTTGTTGAAATAATTAACACTACAGCAATCTAACACCGTAACAAGACTGCCTCTGAATACCCTCATAGTTAAAAAATTAGAACATAACGGTAAAAGAAAATTAAATCATGCCAAAGCTTTAGAAACGAGCTCACATTGAAAGTCGGGCAGATAAGGAATTCAAAGCTAAAACTAAGAATTTAATATTTTGTACCCTTTTTTATACCCTTTTTGAAATGGGTGCAACCAAATTTTTAAAAACTTCAGCTCCAATCTGACTCCACTCTTCACTTAGGATACTTTGTTTTTACGATTGGATCTTCAGTTGCCCATCTCTGGTACTGCACTCAGGGTTCAAGTTCATCTCATAGATGTTCTATAACATTTAATCTGGGCCTTGTGATGTTGCTTTTATGACATTTGGACAAATATTAAGTCCAAAAAGATAAGATAAATATTAAAAAATATCAATTCTTTACCAGGAGCGTCGTATGTTTCAGTTCATTGTGTTGGTAAAACTAAAAATTGTCTGCAATTCCTTATTTACCCGCATTTTTTTTTACTTGCGCCATTAGAATGTCAAGGAACATATTTTTTTCCATTATGCCTTCAATAAAATGAATCCTTCCAACATCAGACGCAGCCCCAAACCATGACTGATCCTCTACCATGCTTAATCGTATGTTTAGAACTTTTATTGCAAAATTCTTCATTCGGTTTTCTCTTTCCATCTGAACCATATAAATTAAATAAACTCTCATCGGTAAACAAAACCTGTACAAAAAGTGCTAAAGATCCTAATTCTTTTCTGTTTTATTAACCTTGTTCCAGAATAGAAAGTCTTTGGTCATCTGCTCATGCACGAAATTGGGGCGTTCTATTACATTTTTCTTTCTAATACAGTGCTTTTTTTGTGCTACTCCTCAATTTAAAATTTTTTTTCTCAAAACTCTTCAAATTGTTTCTGAGAGTACACTCTTTTTCAAATTGAATTTTAACATGACCTCTGGTTTTAGTGCAAATAAAAATGGGTCTTTTATTATTTCTCTTAAAAAATACCTTTCATCTTTAGAGCTAAGTTTATTTTCAGCTACTGTACGTTCTTTATTGCATATTCTCTTATCTTGTTTATAATGCTTGATGATATCGTGCACTGTTGATTAACTTTTTAAGGCGATTTGTGAAATTTGTCGCTCGGATTTTCCTTTCAAATAATAATCTATCACGATCTGCCTTTCTGCCAGTGTTGATTAATTCATTTTTCGAGAAATGTTTATTTTTCTAAGTTTTGCGTTTGACTGAAGTTATTCCAACAGTAGTAAAAAGTTGTAAGCAGGAATAATGGTTTAAGGACCACAATTTGCATTTTTTCTTTACTTCCCGACTTTCAATGTCAGCTCGTTTTTATAGGTTTGTTCGATTTAAATTTGTTTCACCGTTATGTTCTAATTTTTTAATTATGTTTCTGTTTAATTTTGTTCACCAAAAAATAACGTTTTGAAAAAATATATATTGCAATATTCTTTATACATTTTCATTTCTGAAATCAATGCAAAACTGCTAAGAAATACCTGCCCGACTTTCGTTGTGAGCCGCTGTACATACCTATCTGCTAGTAGAAAAATCCTCTACTTACAACTTTGATCGTACTTTACTCCTGCTTTAGATTTTTACGGGATGAGGTCAAAGCAAAATCTGAGGTCGAATTTAGTGTTACTTCATAAGAACTCGTTGTTTCTAGTCTAGCTGTCAAAGGCCGATCGACCTAACGCGCTATTGAGTCTTGGGCATAAGCCTTTCGGAGTCGGCATAAAACACGTAGGCGTAGTTCTCGATCATTTGTGTTTAAACATTTAATAACACGCACAACACAATTGATCAATAGAAGCTAGGTCAAAGTCCTTCCAATGGCTGAAATGGCCAGTTTATATGTTTGTTAGTGAAAATGTTGACAAGAAAACAAAATAAAATCCAATGAACTGTTTCTGCGCTGAAAATTTTTTTGTACTGCTTCATAGCAATTGCAAATTGCGCTAAAATGAACTACACTCTAACAAAAATTCACCAGAATTAACTACAATAATTGATGGCAACTGATTGCCTAAATTTACTGTCGTTAAATCCCATAGAGCAAAATTATAAATATTTATCGTTAAAAATGCGTGAATCCTCTCACCTACAATTCTTTCTCTCGCTCTCTTGTAAAAACTCTCTTCTAAAATTATTTCTTCCAATCTTGTCAGCGCTTATAAAAAAAAAAAAAGCTAGAAATGCGTAAAGTCTTTCAAGTAAGTTTTGAACATGGCAACAACAACAACTCTGTATACAGTCAATAACTCAGCAGAAGGCGCTACTCTTTCCTACTTCAGTACGCTTGAGTAATTAAGCTATGACCAATCTAATGTTTAAGTTGTATATAATTGGACACTTGTTCGAATAAACTCTTTGAAATCATATGACGTTAAAGCAGAGGTGTTTATTTAAGGGCAGCGTAAAATACTGCTGCTGGAGCGTTTTTAGGAGTATCTGACCGAGAGCACGCTGAAATAGCGTGCAAAGTAGAAAATATACATATTTTAGAACTCTCTGAGCGAAAACACGCTGGAATAGCGTGAAAAGTAAATAATATATAGATTTTAGGGCTCTCTGAGCGAAAACACGCTAAAATAGCGTGAAAAGTAGAGAGATATACATATTTTAGGACTCTCTGAGCGAAAACACGCTCAAATAGCGTGAATAGTAGAGTAAATACACATATTTTGGGAAAAGACGCTGATTTTCAGACAAAATTGAAAAACCCACTGCATAGCGTGGTTTTTTTACAAAATCGCCAATAAATGTCGTGAAATTCCACAACATTTATTGTAGAGATTTTTCAATCAGTTTTTAGAGTGTAGTTGATTTTTCCACTTGACTCCAAAATAACTGCTGGGTAATAATATTTTGCAAACTAACTATACATATCATAAATTAAAGAAAAAAAAAATAAACAAGGCATTTTGACGGAAACCCCAAATTCGAATAAAAGATCTTTCAGGTGCTAATAAGAATTGGCCATTTCAGGACTTAAAAGGAATTTAATCGAGTTTCTTATACCATCCGTTTTTTGTCGTTATTTTACAAACAAAAATTCTGTATATTTAAAAAGAACCACACTCTTTATGTAAATCTTTAATGCAATGCTTTGATGAACGCAATTAAGATAACAAAGAAGGCTTAGATTTTAATTGAAACTCACCAGGCTTACATCAAGTATGTCTACTGCGAGCCCTGCTTCATGCTCTGAACAATATTTTTTAAGTGGGCACCATCATTAGAGGCACTTAGACTGGGCACGTTAATGAATTCAACAATGGCTTTTATGGTCTCAGTAGAGCCAAGCAAGTGATCGCACAACGTAAAGTTGCGGCGTTGCGGCGTTGTGTCGTCACAAAGATTATCGCCTACAAAAAACGTTGCTGGACATGACTTTTACGCGCTTTTAACTCAAAAATATGCCAATTGAATGCAATCAGCTATGAGTAGACGTACACTATTCCTCATTCTTTCCTTGCAGACCCAATCCATGTCACATGTGTAGCAACAACTAAATGAGCTTAAAAATTCGCACTTCTAAATGCAAATGTTTGTTAACACTTCATGGCCAGCGCCCATGCTTTAATGCAGTGCCACGGCAAAAGCATATCAATGTGCAGCAGACAGGAAGCAAGCATCAAGGGACAAGAATCTATTTTAAAGCACATAAAAATGATTCTACAATTTATTAGTGACATCAGCTGGCGGTCTTCTGTCTCAAAATGGCATGTTGTTGTAATAACCTGAACGCAAGCCTGTCTCATAAAGCATAATCAAGTCGACAGTCGAAGGAGTTGCTTGCTGTTCACGAGGTGCAAATGATAACCAAATGAATTTTGGTGTTATTGTCAGTTATCTGTTGTTGTTGTTGGTTTGTCATCATTAGTTTTATTGTACATTTAGGGCTATGGTATTATAAAAATTCAACCTTACTTGGTTTCAATGATCTGTTTTTAATCCTATACTTTTATTAATAAAATTTGGATGTTTTCTTAAACAAAACATTCAAATAACGACGATAGCGATGAGTTTTTTTATACTAAAAATGCGGATTTCATTGGTTTCTTGCAAAATATCATATATCTGTGTCAATAAGCAATAATCGCTTAAGTCGACTTAAGACAGAACTGAGTTATTTATAAAGCTATATTCCACGCACATATGTACATAGTACTATAAACACACAAAATCTGGAGCTTCTAGCATTATCTTAGCCAAAGTTATGACACAAAAACGAAAGATCCTTTCATATAACTTATAGGACGATTGAAAACTTTGAACCAAGATTTCTCGAATCTTTGAAATCAGAATTTAGCTGTTATTGCTTATCGACACACATATAATAATCATCATTGTTACTCATAACTCTGAACTTCCTTTACTATATTTATGCTTTTGCATCACTGTTAAATGCAACTTATACGATCTTCCTTTTATTTTTTACGAGAAATTTGCTATAACCTCGCCTAGCTGTGCTTCTGCATTAACCGATTCGTTTCACACTTAGAGAGAGGTGGGGATTAATTTGCTGCCATTCACTGGCTGACAACTGTATCCATTCTAATGCTAATTCTTGCTGCTCACACAAAGCTTACAGCTTACAGCAATCCGCATGAAATGTATGCGCCACACCAGTTTGCTTCCTTATCGGTGCTGCTGCTCAGCTCAGCTGAACAAATGTGTGCTTTTTACTAAAGTGGGCGTTGAGTGGTGGGTGGATTTGTTTACTAACCACCATAAAGCATGCAACCAACCAACCACCAAGCAGTGCAGATAGGCACTGAAGTGTTTTCTTCTATTTATTGTGCGCTTTGAAACACACATTTTGCTGTCAGGAAAAGTGACAAAACTAACTCAGATACACTGAGTGTGGAGAAAAATTAGAGTGTGGGTGTGCTGCACCATATATATTTGTACGATATGACATAACGAATGTGTAGACTAAAGCATCGTATGGATTGAATTATAGAAAATGAAGAGTTAAGCTTGAATAAATTTATCACTAGATGCTTTCTCTGCTAAAACATTAGTTAATATATGATATGAAAAAAAAACACTTATTCCTTCAATAGTTATCAGATAATTTTTGACATGTGATTTTTAGATGCTTTGATAGCAAAGACAGAGAGTTGGCGAAATTTATAAAACAAACTTTCTCCAAGGTGTATACCTTCTTTTAAGCTGTTGTTGCTTTGTGTTTCATACGAATTTTAACTATCAGGATAAACAAGAAACATTTACGAGCATCCTTAAAGATATACAAGGAACTTTTGAAAAAAGAAATGTTTTACATTTGCATTACCTTGTTGGTTGTGCGTAATGCTTTGTAACGAGTGGGTCCATCATTAATGTAGCAAATTAAAAATAAATAATAAATTTCCTTTTTATATTATTTATATAGAACATACACAAAACACACAACAAAAAAACTGCATAACTCAAGTAATGTAGATTTTTAAGCAAACTTATTTGAATTTACTGATAGTTAGCAATACATTAGTGCTTCTGAAAAAAATCAGTTTTCTAAAACTGCTATTAAACTATAGGGAATATAAAAAACACTCAACTCATTTTTCAAATTTGTTTTTTTTTATAAAGGTAAACCTAATCATGTCAATTATTTTTTTATTGTTGTTTCATTTTACTGCTTTTTATGTAAACTAGTATCGTTTGTTGCCCAAAATTGGGCACTCAATATAAATTAACGAATCTAAAGTTATTAGAAATTTTTTTAAATTATTTTTCACAGCTGTAGTAAATTTTTGCTGCTCCAGGCACATGATTGAGTATGTACAGTGATGTGCGCTGAAATAAAGCCAGTGCTATTAAAATTATTTAAATTAAAAAATCTTAGGAAATTTTGCATTTTTATTTTTTTCTTTTAATCTATATTAATGTAACTCATTTTCTGTTTGTTTGTTTGTTTGTTTGGCCTTTATAAAAATCTAAACGGCTCAACGGATTTTGCTCAAACTAGGTATACATATTAAGTGCATCCCAACTTAAAATGTTACATACTAAGTTTTTGCCACGCCCCCTATGAAATTTTTCAACTAACGGTAATTTTGTTATTATAAAACTTTTTTCTATCGCAGATTTTTTTGTATATAATTTAAAAATTTTTTTTTGACATCAAAAACACTGACACATCTTCAAAATTGGAGAAATTTTCAGTACAACAACTTTTTCATAAAACATCGTTGCTTAAGAATGAGAAAATCAATGACGTGAAAATCAAAGTTTGGTCTTTCGATGCAAATATCTCCGCTGTCCATAAATATATATCTTTCAAATTTTTTTGTTCAAAAGCTTAATAAAATCACTTCACAAAAATAGGTTGAACTGTACCGTTAAGTTAGTGTATATATGTTTTATGATTACGTCAAAAAAGGTCCAAAATATTGAATTTTTACTCAAAAAATGACTCAAAATTGTAGTTGTTGTAAAAATGAAATCAATTAAAAATTGCACATCTGAGCGCAAAAATTATTTTACTGTTTTTGTCAACAAGGGTACCCCCTTTGATTTTATTCGAGAAATTTATTTTTTCCAAAATGTTGTTTTTATATTTTTTACAAAAAAGTCTCAAAAATAATTTATGTGAAAAAATTACCCCAGTATCTCTTTCCAATCAAAAGTTATGGCTAAAAATCTATTTTTTCATACGAGACTATTAATAAAACTTAGTTTTGTGTTGAGATTCTCTATATAGTTTGAACGTCCCTATTTATCTCAAAGAATGTTGTTATGTATTTAGAGAAATTACGAATATTTTGGATTATATAAAATCTTCTTTATAGTAATCTACTTAGTTTTTTGCCTCACCACCCCCTCTCCTACCTCAATAAGAATGCATTTTTTTATCGGAATAATTGAAGTAAAAAAAATTAAAGTACGATAAGAAAACATTTTTTTACTTGAGTCTAATTTTGCTCTTCAAAGTCATTCAAAACTAGATCTTGAAGACAAAATATACATATTAATGTCTATCATAAATTAAGCAATTAGTTTGTTAATATAGTTCTTAAATTTTATTCAGGAATGTAATGAAACTAAGTACTTATAAGTTAATTGAATGGTGAAGTTTTTAAAACCTCAGTTTATGTAGCATATTCTTGTTTTATGATTTACAGTTGGGTTTTTTAAAACATTTGATATTTTTATCTTAACACATTCCAAAAGACTTTCAAATTTGTTATTTTATTTCAGTGAAAATTTAAATAGCATAAAAATAGATTAAAGTTGTTTTGAACAAATTGCTTTTAAAATGTCGGTGTCAAAATTCAAAATACAGTATTTTTAAACCAAGTGTAAACACTTGGCATTCAAATTGAAAATATGATTGTGACTATTCGTTAGACAATCACTGCAATCACTGTCACACAGATTTTATGTTATTTAGAACACACAATGAGAACTCTTTTTTAATAAAGCTTAGTATGCTGTAGAAGCGAAAAGAAATCTTCCGTAAGAAATGCATTGTATTTTTGACAGCGAAAAGATAGCGAAATTTTTTTTCGTTAGTACGCTGTTGAACCGAAAAATTTGTTGAATGCAGCCAAGTTCCCAACTATGATTGGAGAGTTAAAATGTCAAAATTTCGCTGTCTTTTATATGTCCGTACATTTAACTGTTGTGGGAATTTGACATTCAACAATAATGTTAAACTAACACATTCAACAAACACGTTATGGTAAGTATGAGTTAGTGTTGAGTCTACACCAAAATTTTGCGTGTAGAAGTAAATGCCTAAAAATTTTCGATCCTACAACATACTAAACTTAAGCTTTAATGTACGGCCGTATAAAATGCAGCGAAATTTTAACATTTTATCTCTCCAATCATGGTTGTTAGCGAAAGACAGAAATGGCTGGCGCAAATTCTTAGATGAGGCCAAGACAAACATACGGTTGTAGCGCCAACTAACTAAGTAAGTAAGTAATCATAGTTGTGAACTTGGCTGCATTGAACAAATTTTGCGGTCCAACAGCGTACTAACCAACGAAAAAGAATTTTGCTACCTTTCGCTTTCAAAAATGCAATGCATTTCTTACGGAAAATTTCTTTTCACTTCTACAGCATACTAAGCTTTAAACATCTAAATTACATAACAAAGTCATTACATAATAGCCATTACACATGAACTTGTTTTTTTTTTGTTTTTTTTTTTACTACAATTATCGATTTTGATGGTATGTTTGAAAATCAAAATATGCAATTATATTGAGTTTTAACCAGACTACATTCTCTATGGTCTTTTTTTAATTCGACTCTTTATAGGGCAAGTGCTTATTTTTCGAAAGGTGTCATTTAAATTGACAAAGATAGTGATTTTAATATGAAAAACCAAATTGAATACGTATATGTTCAATTTATTCGGATTTTATTTTAAAAAAAGGAGTGACACAACAAAACTTCTGAACACGCTTCGGGCTAAAAATTTGCAGTTGTTTTGTAAATTGTAAACATTTTTAGCTAATTAAATCAATTTTCAATTTGTGAAACACTTAACTCCGTATTGATCTTATCACAATATGTATTTTGTATTTATTCTTTTTAATTTTCTGTTGTTTTTTGCACATAAGTTTTTGATAGTATATTTTTTTACGAATACGTACTTTATTTGATTAGTAAAAAACTCCAGTTATTTTTCCCTTTCTTTCTTAGAATCGCATTCTTCAATTTGTGACTCTTCTGTAAAAATTATTTATTTGGTGTAAATGGTCCATGAAGTGTTTACATTCAGAAAAAAATTTCCAGAAAATCTAGAAGAATAGCACCTAATTGTTAGAAAATCGGGCTTCATTTAGACCATGGTTGATTTTCTAAAAATGAAGTATATATTTTTCTTTAAATTGACACCAGAAGTGCAAAATCGTTTAGGAAAATTATCCAATCATTTACGAATTATTTCGCTGAATTGAACTAACTTAGCCAAATTGTGTGGAAATCTTATGACACCTAAGTCAGTTTTTCTACCCTTTTTTTATCATCGGCTATAACTAAGAGAAACATTTTCACTGAAAATAAGAAATTTTCTAATGTTTATTAATCTTCAGCTATAACTAAGAGAAACTTTTTCTTTGAAAATAAGAAATTTTTCTTCGAATCCCTGTAAAATTTTTTTAATTTTTGCAAAAAAAAAAATAATTTCTTAAGATTTTAAGCAGCATCCTGTGAGAATTATTATTTTTATGCTGATGAAAAACTGCAAACATTTTTTATTAACATTCAATTAAATTGAAAAATTACCACTATCCGGAGACTTGAACCTCGGCCGCGTGAGAGTAAGTCCATCAGCTTATCCATTGGACCCACCGCACTTGTTAAACAATCGTCAGAATCGTTGCTTTATTTGGAATAGTTAGCTTTGTAAGTAATTTTAAAGCATTTTTTCTAGAAATATAAGAAAAGCATCCTTAAAATAAATCACTTGTGGCGTACAAAAAAAAAAGAAGAACTTACATGTATTTCTATGAAATATCCAAGCGTTGTAACTTTTATTTCTCCAAATTTAAAAAATCATGCTGTAGAATGTTGCAAGCGGACAGTTGAAGAATGTTGCAATACAGTTTTACTTCAAATTATTTCTGCTTTTATAAAATGTTTGGAAGTATAACTTATGATAACCTTCATTTCTCGTTAAATCATCAAGATCGTTAAATAATGGAAAAGTTCTCTACATTAAGGAAAAACCTGTATTGAATATAGCAAAACCCATGCTAATGAATTGATGCCACAGTTTCTTAATTTAAGGGAAGCAGATTTTTTTTGAGTGTAACAAGGAACTTATTCGGTTTGCTATAGTTCTGTTACACTGCCACAAAAAGGATTCAATTTAATTTTTATTGTAAGATCATGAAATACAAAACATTAGAATAAGTTAAAAAAGCGCCCTAACGACTTGTTTTGACAAAACCTTTGACCTATCCGCATTAAAAAAATAATGTATTCGAAAGCCGCATGGACATTTCGATCAGTCACTCCGTGAAACTCAAATGTAGCTTCATTAAGCATACAAAGTAATGATATTTACTTGTTTAAATCCTTAACTGCTCTCCTTTTTCTAGCAAACACCTTTGTTGTTGTTTAATAAACATGCTGAAAACAAATCGTATTCGCTTTAATTCTCAAATTTTCACAAATACTCTCGAAAAAAGGAAAAATTAAATTATTCAATATTAGCTTGGATACGAAAACAGAAAAACCGAAATTCCCAAAAATATGTTATGCTACATTATATTGTTTACCGGTATGATTTGTTGACACCAAACAAGCACACAACGCTTGTTTGTTTGTTATCATAGAGGCAGGGGATGCGGTGCGGTGGGCTCACATGAATATCTACTTAGCAAATATTCATGAGAATTTCTGTTTGTTGCTTTCTGTCAACAAACATCACTTTTATGCGTGAACACATTTAAATTATTTAATTTCTGTTTGAGTTTGTTGATTTACCACAAAAATAGCCAATGCAAAACAAACAAAAGACTTAAGCAACGAACGCGTTGCTTTGCGCTCTGCGGCAAAAAAACGTTTGTAATTTGAGGGCGCTCTGTTCCTTTTGTTTATTCTGCTGCTCCTCGTGCCTTTGTGCGACACAGTGTGTATTTTAATTTCCTTTGTTTATTTGCCCTTTGACATTAATTAAGTACAACCGACGACCACACACGCGTTGTCAGATAATTGTGCATAAATAAAATTCTTTTTCTGACATGTTAACATTTTGTGACCTCGTTTGTTTTTTTGATAAATATTATCAAATGAAAATTGTTGCCCAGAAAACATACTCACATGCTTGCTTTCTACCTTCCGTGCTGCTCTCTCAGTCTCTCTACCTCGCTTACTTGGAAGGATGCTGTATTGAGTGTGTTCAATAAATAAAATGTCAAAATAATAATGCAATGAATTATTGCGGTTGCGTCTGCGCCAGTTTAACAGCGGCTGTTACACCACAATTCGTTCCTGCTGTTGCTGTTGTTGTGATTATTGTTGTTTATTTGTTTATTTATTGGTTTCGTGCATTTAGTCAATTGTTGATGAGACTTGGTGGCTGTGTTACAGGATTAAGCAGTGTGCACCAGTTGCAATGCCAATAAATCCTGTGCATTTGTGGTTGTATTACTTGAGGGCTTCGTTACGGCAACAAATATTGCAATCACCCAATCAGGTGCGGTGTACAAATTGCAAATATAAAAATTAAAGTATACAATTTTTTTTCATAAAAAAGAAATATTATTAGAAATTAAGTGATAGAACTGGATTTAAGAACAATTTTTTAATTTCTTTAAACATTCAAGTCTACCATAATTTACTTAAGCCTTCACTGCTCTTCAGTTGAGAGACACATACGCAAGGCACTGTAAAAGCAATTACGTTGATAAAAATGACCATTTACTGTCGTTTTGTCGATATTGGGGAGGAATTTATGAGTTTTTGTGTTTCTGTGGGCTGTACAACTCTCATCCGAGGCGTTTCGCTTTTGAGATGATTTTTGGAAGTTTTAATCGAAATTGTTTTTCAGAACATTTTCTAGCAATTTGGGTCAAAATCAGAAAAAAAAAACAAAACAAATGTCTGTTTTACACAAAATTTTATGTGCTGCTAAAATTGTTGATTATTACTTTTGGCCTGAAGTCACTAAACATATATTCGTGCTAAGTATTTAAATCTTAAAAGAAAGTTAAAATTACAAACAAGGATAAACAAAGAATATGTGAAACAAGTACACAAGATCTGTGCTTTTAGATATTAAAACCGGTTGCTTCAAAACCAAATGGCTTAAGTTTAATAAAAATTTATTATATTAGCCCATAAATTAATCGTATCTCTGAGATGCAATCGATAAGTTCAAACAAATCGCCCATGAATAGGTATATCCCATTAGTTTATTGTGTGTGTGTAATTTTTTTCTATAGCCCTGATCATCGAATGAAGTCGAAACTATTTTAACATAGTTTATTCTGGGTCATTACATTTTATACCAATAGAGTTTTGTGAGGCTCAATTTAGTGATAGTTTTTGGACTGTTGTATAAATCACTTAATGTTATAGATAAGGTAGTAATTGTTATGGTTATCGATTTTTTCTTTCGGAATTCTTAAGTAGTTAAACTTACAAAATAATCAATTTGATTGATTTTTAAACTTGTTTTCATTAATATTATATACATATAGTTTGGGAAAATATAATAATATAGAAGAAGCAATCCTATTTCAATATATATAGTTATAAGTAGTCTATTCAATGTGTTTTTATTTTTTATTTAAATATAATTCAACCAGATCAAGTAAATGTGTAATTTATGCTCAAACTTATGTTCACTATACTTTAATGTCAAATAAAAGTTATGTAACACTGCAACTTTGGCAATTTCTTATAGATAGAATATTTTAATGATTTCTCTCATCTCTTTTAATCCCAATTCTTTTAATGATTTTTTCGTATTAATAGCTAAAGCTGCTGCTCATAGCCATACAAGCTCAGAGCATTACGATATATTACCTGATCCACCTGCAATGCATAGCTTTTTTTTCGAAAGTATTTCTGCAATGGAAATTATTAAACTAATAAATTCTCTCGATAACAGCAATTCTTGTGGTGTTGACAACATTCCTAACGCTCTGCTTAAGAAAGTTGCTTTCAATATATCCGATATATTAGTTTATCTCTTTAATTTCAGTGTCCAGTCTGGAGACTTTGCACCTGAACTCAAAAGCGCTGTGGTCATTCCCCTCTTTAAAAAGGCGATCAAAGAAATAAGCAAAACTACCGACCTATCTCTCTGCTTCCATCCATTGCTAAAGTTTTTGAAAAAGCAATGAAAAAGCGTATTCTTAATTTTCTTTTTAAGAACTCATTTCTTAGTCATAGTCAGTTCGGCTTCAGAGAAGGTAAATCAACGGAAGACGCTCTACTTGACTTTCTTACCTTCGTGAATAAAACAATAGATGATAAAATGTTGACTGCATCACTTTTTGTAGATATCACTAAAGCGTTCGATATGGTGGATCATTCAATTCTTCTAGATAAGCTGAATTTCATTGGGCTTAGAGGGGCAATTCACTAATAGTTTTCTCAATATCTAAGTAACCGTATTCAAAGGGTAACAATTGGTAACACTATTAGTAACCCAGCCACTACTATTATTGGTGTTCCACAAGGTTCTGACCTTGGCCCAATTTTGTTTCTTATTTATCTGAATTCAATTTTTCTGCAAAATTGGAGCGGTCGAATTAAGATTGTGAGCTTTAGATCAAGTGAGTTTTCAAGAAGGCAACAACAACAACAACAACAACTCTGTATAGAGTCAATCACTTAGCTGACTAGACAGTCTGTTTCGGAAATCGCTACATATTCCTCATCAGTAGTCTTTGAGTGATTAAGCTGTGATCAACTCACTGTTTAAACTAGCATATGAATGTACAGATCCTCTAATTCATTCTTATGAATTGTATGGCTGCTAATCATATGACACTTCAAAGCAGGAGGCCATTTTAGATCACCGCCATCAACTCTATCAAGGGTTGCCATCTGTTCTAGTTGCTTCTTCATTTATTTCAATATTCATTGGTGTTCGATTGTTTGTCGAAATGCACCATAGAAATGAAACGAGTTTTTGCTTCGCCAGATTATTACAGTATTACAGCGTTTGCGGATGACTTGGGCATTTCATATAAAACATCTTCTATGCTTGAACTTACCGCAATGATAAACGCCAATATAGAATTTCTGAGAAAATGGTTTAGCAGGCACAAACTAATTATAAGTAACAAAACTAAATTGTTGTTTTTTAAACTAGCCACTCAAGATCTCTCAGAAATATGTTTTAAATACCACGACCCGTCTTGTAAAAAGTTTGTCCTCTATTCCAATGATCCAAATTCATATAATCCAGTATGTAACTGCGACATGAACTGCTTTGAAATTGAAATTGTCAATAATTTTAAATATTTAGGCATAATAATAGACAATAAATTGAGCTGGAATGAATTCAAACTCTCTAAAAACTTATTTTCAATCTGTTGTAAGAACATTTTATCGCCTGCGTAACTTATGTTCATTTAAAGTCCTAAAAATGCTTTACTTTGGTCTGTTTCACTCTTAACTCAGTTATAGTATCTGTTCTTTGGGGTGGAGCTTACAATGTTAAATTGAAACCATTGCTAACTTTACTAAAATGCATCATTAAACAAATTTTTAATGAAAGTCGACTGTCGCCTTCATTTGAACTATTTAAATCTGCTAATATTTTGCCTATTAAACACTTATTTTATTATAAAGTTTTGGAAGTATTCTCTAAAAAACACAGCAACCTAATTTCTTATACAGTGAGTCATTATAATCTCAGGAGAGTGAACTCTGTATTGATTGCACCCTACCGCACCACTGGTTACCGGAATAGCTTTTCAATTGTAGCTTGTCGCTTATACAACATGCTACCTGCTAGCATTAAAGTCATAAGCTATATGAAGTTGGTTTTTAACTTCAACTTGGATAACATTGATTTACTCCTGCAGACTTTAGTCTAGTATCTCCTTTCATCAAATTTTATACTTCTTCTATTCTTTTTTCCTTCTATTTTTCATTCTATCTGTCTCTTCTCTTTACTCCGCACAAATTTAAAATTTAAAATTAAATGTAAGTTACATTTTAATATTAACTCGTGATGGGTAACACAGTAATTTATTTACTCCACCTATCACTGCCTTATCTCTTACCTTATTATACTTATTGATATTAATGTTAAAATTTTTATAAAACATTTATTGTATTAAATAGATATTTAAGAGAAATGTGAATAAATTGAAATTGAAATTGAAATTGAATTTTATTAGTTCCAAAAAATACAATACCAAGTAGTTTATAAAATCATTTAAAAGCCAACTAAAGTTCGCCAGTAGTTGAAATTTGACCTTATCGCATACATTCTCAGTTGATTTGATAAAAAATTAATGTAAAAACATATGTTTTTCATAAAAATTTGGCATCACTTTCCTAATGAAATAGCCACCAGTTCTCTCGCTCAGAAGAAAGTGTTATGTGAGCGCTATACTGAATATAAAAAACTTTTTAATAAAAAAAAACCAACTTCAAAACCACTACAAGGTTAAAAAATTATTTTAAATTACTTTTCACTTTTATTCTTGGTCAAATTTAATAGTTTATTTATATATAGTATTAAATTGAAAATCTAGTTACTATAATTTTTTCTTTTTTGTATTATTATCATAAACATATTAATTTCTGCATGAATAAAAAACCTTTAAAGTCGGCGCTTATATAATAAGACCTTTATAAAATAAACGATCTGACTTTAAAAGTTTTTTATTCATGGAGAAATTAGTTATATAATCAGAATTTTATAAAATAAACGCTCTGACTTTAATGGTTTTTTATTAATGTAGAAATTAATATATTTATGATAATAATACAAAAAAGAAAAAATTATAGTAATTAGATTTCTAATTTAATACTATATATAAATAAATTATCACATTTGACCAAGAGTTAATGTGAAAAGTAATTTAAAACTATTTTTTACTTTGTAGTGGTTTTGAAGTTGGTTTTTTTTGTTAATAAGTTTTTATTTCTTCCTTTTTAGAGATTATGATAACAATTTTTCCCATTCTTGTAACGAATTTTCGTGTCAATATTAACTGAGAAACCGTATTTTTTATATTGCCACGTCCTTTTTTCCAATAACGCCCACTTTATTAATCGTACATTTTCATAATTATGCCTACCCCTGTACCGAATTTCAGCTTCCTAGTGTCAATATTATTCGAGTTAAGGCGATTTTCTAATATTACCACGCCTTTGTCGAACAACGCTCACATTTTGACCATAATTTGTAATAACTGTTCCAACCCCTGTACCAATTTCCAGTCCCCTAGTGTCAATATTAACTGAGATACAGTATTTTTCTTTTATTGCCACGCCCTTTTGTCCAACGATGGCTACTTTCTTGACCACACATTTTCATAATTATGCCTACTTCTGTACCAAATTTCAGTATCCTAGTGTCAATTTTATGCGAGTTACAGTGTTTTTTATACTGCCACGCCCTTTATAGAATAACGCCCACTTTTTTACCATAATTTGTAATGACTGTTTCTACTCCTGTACGAATTTTCAGTACCCTAGTGTCAATATTACCTGAGATACAGTAATTTTATTATATTGCCACGTCCTTTTGTTCAACAATGCCCACTTTCTTCACAGTAAATTTTCATAATTATGCCTACCCCTGCACCTAATTTCAGTACCCTAGTGTCAATATTATTCGAGTTACAGCGTTTTTCTAATATTGCCACGCCCTTTATCGAATAACTCGCACTTTTTTGAACATTACTTTTAATAATTGTGCCTACTCCTGTACTAGATTTCAGTACTCTAGTGTTAATATTATTCGATATACAAAGTTTTTCTTGTATTGGCACGCCCCAGTGTCGAATAGACATGCACCTCCGCTTCCAATATATCTATCTGTTGACAAAAAATTGTAGCAATCAGGCAAGTATTTTAGGAGTTATCGAAGTACATATATTAAAAAAAAAACAAAAAAAAAAACCAACCAACTTGAGAACCCCTCCTTTTTGAATTCGGTTAAAAATAGAGCCAGTTTTTTTCTTTTACTACGCTTAAGAGAGTATGTAATTATGTAGGAGTATGTTCACTCATATTACAGTGTAAAAAGGAAAAAACCTTACGAAACAATGCCGATCCAAGTAAAAATAACAACTTTTTAACTTTTTTTTTAAATAATTTTCTCTGCCGTACAAAGATCGTTTTCAGGACTTCTGGCCAAACAGCGGCCGTACAAGGACCTAACAGTGGCTGTACAGAAGCCGTTTTGAAATAAACTCGGCTAAACAACGGGCGTATATCGGCCGCACATAGGCCGAACAGGGATTATTCTATAATGAAAATGAGAAGCTCGTCAAGGAAGATTGGATCTTCATGCTGAAATAAATTAAAAATATGTCGGTTTAATCTTATGAAAAGAAAATTATATAAATTATCGCCAGACACAAGTGGCGATACTATCAACCTCAGCATCGCCGAGTGGGGCTTGCTTTTGTTGTTCCGCATACGTTTGCTGTTGAATAAGAGCTTTAAAAAAATTGATGGCAGACAACGGGCGTACAGCGGCCGTAAAAACTTTCTTTTGGTCTTGTACGGTTGTTGTTCGACCCACCTTTCGACCGCTAGGCTTTTTAGATTATTTTTAGATGATGTTCGACCATTGTTCGACCCATGTTCAACCGCTAATATTTTTACTCGGGGAACGTTTTTCCCCTTCTTTTTGTGCGGATCTTCTTTGTGCGTATGAATCCCCATTGCGTGCAATGCATCAATTTACCTGTTTAAAGTAGGTGAATTTCTCTTAAACAAATTTTATGCACTGCTTCTCCCATTCTAATTCATTTAAAAAATTATCAACATCGCTTGAGATACACGAAAGAATATGGTTCTTAGCTATTTTGCCTATTTATAGAAATGTATATACAGGGTCCGCCAAATTACTTTTTTTTTTAAATTCAATAAAAAAACTACTGAATATTTTCTCAAATTTCTTTTTTATTTGAGTACAATCCTTCCGGTTAATAATAAAAAATAATTTCATTCAAATGGCTGCCTCGGCTGGCCATGCAGTAGCCTACACGATCGGTCCAATTTTTAAGCACATTATCGATTGTGTGCAGCTGTATTTCACCAATGGCTTCACGAATATTGTCCTTCAAAGCGTCAATTGTCTCTGGCTTGTCGGCGTAACACTGACCTTTGAGGGCACCCCCAAATAATAGTCCAACGGTGTCAAATCGCAGCTCCGAGGCGGCTAAACGACATCAGCTCTGCGGCTGATAATGCGATCTTCAAAATTAGGGCGCAAAACATCGAGTGTAACTTCGGCTGTGTGGCATGTAGCGCCGTCCTGTTGAAACCAAATGTTGCCAATATCCTCCTCTTCCAATTATGCTTCTGGACCAAAATCAGCACCAAACAGTGACTCGTTTTGGGTGCAGCGGCTTTTCAATGTATGCG
The DNA here is from genome assembly GCA_963920525.1 of Dichetophora obliterata. Lineage (NCBI taxonomy): Eukaryota > Metazoa > Arthropoda > Insecta > Diptera > Sciomyzidae > Dichetophora > Dichetophora obliterata. The sequence goes on along the minus strand of OY986437.1, from coordinate 24,745,767 downwards.
TGCGGGTTTTCCGTGCCCCAAATGCGACAATTTTGCTTGCTTACATACCCGCCAAAATCAAAATGAGCTTCATCTGAAAAGATGATTTTTTTGGCATAATCGGCATCTTCTGTAAGTCGATCGCAGGCCTACTTAGCGAAGCGAAAACGCATTGGATGGTCAGTTGACTTCAACTCCTGATCCAATTGTACTTTGTATGGCGTCATACCAAGGTCTGTATGAAAAATTCGTCTCAATGATGTCTCCGAAATGTTCAATTGTTGAGAACGACGGTGAATTGATGTTGATGGCGCTTCACGCACACTTTCTGCCACAGCAGCAATATTCTCGGGTGTGAGCACTGCTTTTGGCTTTTCACGCTTTGGTTTATCGATGAGGATGCCAGTTTCTTTCACTTTTTCACAGGATAACGAACATACGGAGCTGACGGTGCTTCTCTTCTTCCAAAATCCGTACGCAATTTTCGCACACATTCTGCAACATTACCATGATTTTTAAAGTAATGTCGCAATATTTTCCAGCGTTTTTCAAGCGTATACACAAGCATATTCGTTCAGCGGAAGAATAAAACAAATTATCTGTCAAATCAGACATGAGCTAAGTGTTACCATTCACGAAATAAGCAGTAGTTGAAAAAAAAAGTTAGATGGCGGACCCTGTATATATTTATAGCTTTGGAGGGTTTTAAAACATATGAAAATTTTTTCTCAAAAGTTATTTTTTAAGCTGTAAAACTTTGTAAAAAAAATATAAAAAAGAACATTTAGAAAACATTAATTTGCATAAAAAATATCATAGGGTAGCTCATAATTTTTGATAATAAAAACTGTTTATTGAATGATGTGTAAAAAGGAAGCAATTTTTGCAGATAAATGATATGTCATATGGAAGAGTGTGAAAAATTAAAAATAAATATTTTATAACAATTACAATTTTTATCCTATCTATGGAGCAAAAACCGTGTTTTCAAGAGGTTTTTTTGAGAAAAATATAAAATATTGAAAATATTGAATGTAGCGAGGTAACGCTTAATCTTCTCTTATTTCTCTAAGTAATTTATTGAACTTTCAGACAGAAAAATGTGATAAAAATCGATTGGAAAATGGCGGAGATATTTGTTTGCAAAATCAAAACTTGAAATATTATTAGTTTTTTCCCATTCTGAGGCGACAACTTTGCGTCAAAAAAACGCGTTGCACTAAGAATATATAAAATTTTTGAGATATCGCAATAGTTTTGTTGTAAATATTGCGTATAGGATATAACTATAACATTAGGTAAAGGAATAATAAAATTTGATCACCTTACATATGACATTTGAGTGGCCTAGATTAAAATATGGTCAAGTCTAAATTTTGAAAAAAATTTGAGATATTTTAGATAAACATATCTTAATTTCATAATTACAAAATTGAAGATCCAACTGAAATTATCTTCTTAATTTTTCCTTAAAAAAGTAAATTTTTGATATATTTTTGATTCAAAACTGGTTAAGTTCAATAAGCTTCATAGCATAGTGATAGATAAGTCAATTTCGAAATTGGCTTAGTCAACATCATTACGTTAAAAACTACACAAGTCCAACAACTAATTAAGTATTAAACGCAAAAAAGTCCAGCTCGTTTTTTTTTCAGAAGTGGCGAAGTCAGAGTAAAGCGATTCAAAATTGTCTAAGTGAAATCATTTTCTTACAAGAATTTTGCTACAATTGTTTTTAGCAAATGTACAATCCCATAAAAACTATCACTATTTTTGAAGCGTATCTTTTTACGCCTCGTTTTAGGATTTGCTTGAGTCAAATCTCAAAAACGACACTTTTGCCAACACCATTTTTTAAGATTCGATATTGCTTTTTCTTTAAGTCTTTTACAGTAAGAACATATAATATTAAAAATATTTCTTTGTACGCCGTGAGAATCGAACTCATACCCCTTCCATTGATAGTTCTACACGCTACCTACCTATCCAAAAACCTTTTTTACGCAAAGTGGTTCATTCACATACTAAAAGGATTGTGCATTGGCTGTCCTACATATTTAGCAGTTATCCAAACAGCAAATGTAGCAAAAAATAACATAAATGTTGCTTCTACTTACTACACGTTGTCATCAGCATCGTTAAGTAGGTGTATTTTTTTATGTGAATGCATTGTGTTGTTGCTGGTTAATGTTTTTTTTGTTTTTACATTGCGCGAAATTAACAATTGACTACAAGTTCGTTGACAAATGTGTTTTCTTACTGACAGAAAAAAAGATGAAATAAATGAAATTGAAATTAATAAATACATGCATAAAATCGGCGAGGTATTTAAAATACTTGTTAAATGTGTTTCGTGTGTACTTTAATATTTATATATTTGATTTATCTATTTGGTATAAATATTAAAGGTAAAAACATTAAATTATCGAATATATGAAACTGAGAAAGAGCATCGCTTCTCTTGTGTGTTCAACGACACACCTGTTGGACGCCCTCATTTTTAGTTTTCACGATTAAGATATACATACATTTAGTCACCACAAAATTATCTCTCTTTCTTCTTCGAAACGATAATAATTTAAGAGTAGAGGCGCTATTTTGTATGTGCCTTATCAAATTATCCATATTAAAACCCAAACCTCGGAATAAGCGACCTTGAAGATTATTTTACAGAATTTAAATTTTGTCTAGGAAAATCATTTGAAAGGTCAATTTTGATGATCTAAAAGGTCATGAAGCTGATGAAGACATAATGAAGAAATAATGCGAGCCGGTGAATAACAGTTCGTGAGATCTCTGAGAGAATTCAATAAAAAATGTATTCACCTGTTAAGGCCGCAACCCTAAAGGTAAAAGAAAGTAATAGATTTACTTACTACTTTATCGCCTCGTTCCAGTATCGATTCTCGATACACGAACGAGTCGTTCGATCGGCTTCTCCAACGAGTGGCTTTTGCTTTTTACTTCTAATCACAAATTGATTCTGAAAGTAGTACACTTAATTTACGCAGTAAAGTTAACTAATTAATGGTGTTTTGTTCTTATTTTGTTTTTCTCCGTTTGCATATAAACCAAGCACCATTTTCCCAAAATTTATATGCAAACACTAACTCGACTTACCAAGATTTGCAGCTAAAGGCCAGCGCTCTTTGGTGAATCATTACTTCACCGGAACAGACCCACCTGATCTGTTTACATCATAAGGAAATCGTTTTTCATTTTCATAAAAAAAAACTAAATTGCCGAAATGAATTTCCGATTAACCTTGCGATGAGTATTATTTTTCTCGAATAGTCAAGTTTTCGTTAATTTTTAATGAATAAATAATAACTAATATTTATAAAACAAAAGAGCTTATATAATACAAAAAAGATCCACTTTTGGCTAATTAAAAGTCATAACGAGTACTCAAAGAGCAAAAATGGTATCGCTTTAATACAGTTCTGTCAAATTATTCCTATCTTTAATTAAGTAGAATTATCAATAATAACGCTGCGGTAACATCTATCATGACCTAAAAATAATAAAGGAACAAAAAAAAAAACTTTAATTTATCAAAGCATTCTAATCAACTGGAAAAGTATTAACATCTCCTTAACGAAATTGTTGAGAAAAGTGCCTTTATTTGAATGCATTCATAGAGGATTTTAAAATCCAACATTATCATCGACCCTATCTTCAACAAAGTTACTGTTAAAGCCTTGCCCAAGAGTGTATTCATTATTGTTACATTTGTTTTCTTTTAAGAATAACCTTTCTTTTCCTCTCCTTTTATTTGCCCTGTTTTGTTATGCTATTCAATGCATCGCTTCTTGACAGAAGTATTTTTTTATCTTACGTTTTTTTTTGGTTTCTACGAAACAGTTTTTGGCTTTTGTGTCTGTCTAAGCAATGACAAATAGAAATTTATGACAATTGTGATCAAAACAGGTACCTATCCAAGCAAGTATTCTTTACACCGATAAATGTCGTCGGTATGTATGTATATGTGGCTGTGTCCTACCTATGTCACCGATGCAGCACATCATGATCTCTATCGCAAATGACTCATCAATTTAGCAGCTGAACAACAGCCGATACAGCTCAAGAATATTTATCCTAATACTGAAAAATTACCCAAGCTATCAATAAAGATGTGATTGCTCAAAACAAGCCGTATCATATTACACAGCTACACACAGACACACACAAACAGTTTCTTTATTTTGTATAAAGTTGAAATAACATCTGAGTGTAAAGACGACTTTTTGTTTTTATTCTCTTTGGATTTGTTATCATTCTTATTAAAAGTTTTTTCTTTAAATAATACCATGGTATTCAGCTAGGAAAAGGGACCACCCCTGTTTAGAATATACTCTTTTGGTGATTATTATGGGCAGCTGAAAGTGCAGAATAAAGATTCAAACATAAAACCAAACAATTATATTATAATTAACTACTCCTATTTATCTACATAGAACAACGTATCGTTACTTCAAAGAGAGCAGCTCTGAAATGTTTGACAGTTTTTGAAAAAGAAATGTCGGTTAAATTGTCACAGCTAATTACTAATCCACAATGTAAGTGAACGAGATGTTTACGGTAGTTTAATTGTAACACTTAACAAACTCCATGCCACTATGGGCAAAATAGCGATATTTTTGGCATTAATTGTAGTTTTAAAGCTAGACCTTTAAAATTTTGCACGAATTTAACTAACATCAAAATGGAATTTTGGTTTTTTTATATTTGGACCACGCCTTCTTCCGCCTACCCATTAAAACATTTGGTCAGGTTTTGGCATAAATTCTGCATGGGTTCACCTCGGCTTTTTTTATTTTCGTTATTTGAAATATATATCACTAGAAAGCTGTTTCAAGAATCTGTAAGTTTGCATCTAAAAATATTTTATTATATTAACCCATTAGGGGCCAGTACTAAAAAAACAATTTCTTAACCTCACTTTTTGGAAAAACCACTTAAATTTAATGTGTTTATTTTTTGATAGAGTCAGATGATAGACAAGGCTTCAGACTTTTTGTTAAGGTATAAAACTGCTCATTAACCCTTCAAAGACCGGGGATATTTCAATTAGGCGTACATTTTATTTTCCAAAAACTTTGTTAAAGCTTAAATTATTGAATAAGATAGTTGAATAAAGGTAAGTTGAATTAAAGTAAGGTTGGCTCAACCGGATCACTGAAAAAAAAAATCATATGAGACAAATTCTAATATACCGTTGTCATTTTACAAACCATATATGAATATAGATTTTCTAGTTAATCGTCTTCATTTTCTTCTTCCAACTCAATATTCTCCAGTCCAAAACTGTCAATTTCGTCGGCCTCATCGTCTTCTGCTTCATTTTAATTTTCATCACCTTCTAATGTGTCTGAAAAGTCAATACCAGGTGTTTTGAAAAGGGCAATGACTTCTCTGAGCAGGCTCTTCTTTTTGTTGGTATTTTTTCGTTTTGTTAAACTTAGGGTGGACATTAATGGGTCTGAAGAATCCAATGCTCTATTAAAAACGTCTGTCATATTATCCAATCGGCTACATTTTCTTGCATGCGATCTCCTCTCGCTTTTATACAGCTTGTTTCTCGTTTCTGATGCATTTTCTCCTAGAACTCCAACAGGAAGTATGCAAGTATCCATTATTTGGTGCCCATGTACCAAAATTTTGTGCACAGTTGAAGACATTGGATACCAAGAATACTTTTCAAAATACATATTGAATGTTTGGCCACAAAAGTTTTCGAATTTTTCTGTATCAATCTTATATTCACAAGAGATGGCAATCAATATAATGTAAAAGTGTTTGAGAATATTTAAGGGCGGGGTCTGGGTTTTCACTTTCGAAAAATCGATTTTTTTTTTTTTGTTTTATCTTATTGTTTAACATTTCAAGAATATGTCCTCAAAATTTTAATCCGATCTAAGCAATATTCTTGAAGTTATTGTTTAATTAGTCTCGGGGCCTTTAACGCTCTAACTCTAACAGCTAAACTTTAAACGCGTTTTTCTCAAAACTACTTTTTCAAAGTCCGTGTTCACTGCCATTTGAAAACTACTCGACCGATTCATTTCAAACTTTGTACACATTTTCTTCATATAAAATACCTCCCCCCTACGTTTAGTAAAAATTTTTTTTTTAACATTAAGGGTGTTTCCCACCCACAAAATGGCGGAAATTTTAGTCGAAAATAACGGTTCACACTTTAGATGGCCGCCAAAAATTTTTAAATTAAAAAAAAAATAATCAGAGAACGTTGGGGGGAAGATTTGTTTATAATTTAACTAAATTTTTATGGTTTTTCATTTTCAGATAATTTCCGGCCGAGTTACAGTGAACACCGCAAATTGTTTTTTTTTCAAGACGTCCTGGGGGAAGCTCTGTCACGGGCTAATGATTTAATATTTTTGCATGAAAAATTTACAGAACATAGTCAAAACTATGCTCAATAATGTATAGAAGGTTTGAATAAAATTGCTCAATCGATATTTGAGATAAAAAATCACAAAAAAAGTGTTTTTTTTTACGCTGAAACCCAGACCCCTCCCTTAAATTGAAATATAAAATGGAAGATAAAAGCTCAACATTTCTAAATGCTCTTCTTGCAGTATTTCCGTCGTTGCTATTTCCACTACCATTTTGTTTGGGTTTGCCTACATTGAGACCCATTTCCGTCCACAACCTTTCTTGAAGGTACTGTTTTCGCAAAGAGACTTTGACTTTCCCATATCTTTAATTCCATTCTATACGAGATTTTTAATACAAATTCAAAAAATCTTATCCATGCATGTAAAGGGCTTACGCCATATTTAAGATTATTTGGTTTAACGCCAAAGATTTTCGAGTTGAAGTCATCGGTTTTTAACAGTTGATTTGGCTTAGCACCACATAGTGGGCAGGATTGACATGAGTTGGTACCAGTTAAAATATTCAGAACTTTACCATCTATAAGAGTCATATGTGCTTCATATTTAACAAGAATGTTTTTACCCTTGTGTACATAGATGTGTTCTTGGATGTTTTTAATTTGAATATCTAACTTACTATTTTCACTTAAAATAAGTTCAGTAGTTTCTTTTATAAATTCCATTTTTAGAGGCCGACAGAATCTGACAGACTGTGGAGAGTTATTTAGCCAAATAACTCTATTTAGCTCATTTATTAATTTCAATGGAACTATGGTTGTCACAAAGAGTGAATGGTCTAGTCCATATGTTCATCCAATTCAGTTGTTTATATGAACTCTGTCCTGTCGAACCATCGAACCCATAACTTACAATTAATTTGCAATGTGTTGGTGCAGCAACATCAAGGACGTCCTTCTGCATTTCAAGTATGCGATCAGCTGTATGGTCCAGTAAATTTTGCATTGTTACTTCTGTTTTAGTATCACAATAGCTGATTTCCTTAGGTCTGCATTTCAATTTTGATTTTACAACAGCGTTTGTTTGTAACAGCTTTTTTCAACACAAATGCAGTTTGTTTTTCGTTTGATTTTTTAGCTGAAACGGAAGCAGCGTGCAATAAAAGAGGTGTTGAATGTTTTTGTTCTGCGGCAAGCTCAGATGCTAACTTTCTCTTCAAACGGGGCCCTGCATCAGTATAGTCTAAATGCCTCCGACCTCGTTTATTGCAGGGCAAGCCGCAATCACTTATTTCAATAGTTATATTGGATGCAAGCCAACGCGAGTGTTTTTTTTTAAATCGGTCAAGTATTCGATTGCATTTTGGCAAATTTAATTTTATGAAAGCAATAAGTTGCTTGACTTTTTCTGTAATTAACTGATGTTGCTCATCTGATAAGTTTTGCTGTTTAATGTTCTCCAAAATAAATTCTTTTACACTATCTGCTTGTCGATTTTTGCTGCTCCAAACTTCAAGTAGTGTTGAATGGCAAAACTCGTATGAAACTACAAAATGAAGTTTTTTCCCAAATGGAACAAAAAGGAACAAAAAGTGTTAATGATGTTTGATTATATACAGTTTGATTAATAACTTTTAAAAGAAATATTGCAAATACCTTTCTATACACAGAAGTTATATTCCACACAACACACGTATGTTTGTTAGTTTCGACCAATAATAACACACCAACAAAACACTGAATTACTAGACAATAACACACAACTATTTTTTAAACTTTATCACAAATTGTTTTACATACCTTGTCTAACTTCTTCCATTTTTAACCTTTTTCATAATGTTTACAATCAATGTTTTTACTCACGATCAAAGTTAGTAAAAATTTCGCGCGCATTTTCTGTTCATAATGCAACCTTGAAACAGCTGACTTTTTCCTTTCATAAAATAACAGGGTGTAACATAAAAATTATAAAAAAACGTTTATATAACCGTTAGAGTACACGAATTCAAAAAAACGAAAGCAGATTTTAAATTTTAAAAAAAAAAAAATTGAATTTATGCCAAAAATAGCCACGTTTTACCCATAGTGCATGCGTAAAAAATACGAATTCTATCATATATATTACAAAATATTTCGGGGGTTCAGTCTACGAAATTCTTTTTTAAATAAAACTCAAGAATTGCTTGCATGTTACGAAATTTTTGTTAAAATTAACCAATTTTTTCTTAAAATGTTACAAGAATTTCGTTATATAGTGATAGTATTTTGTAGTACCAATGTATTTCTTTAAATACACGAAAGTTTCGTTGCAAAAAAATTGAGTTTTGAACTTTATCTAATAACGAAAGTTTTGTAATAGAAATGAAAGTTTCTTTTATATTACGAAATTTTTGTGAAAGTGATGCTTTTCACAGCTCGTTCACGAGTTTTCTAAGATTTTTGTACGGCAACAAAATTGTAATTGCAAAAATATCTCGCCGTTATCGAGATTTGAACCCGCTATGACTCAAAGTAAGTGAAAATTTGTTGACAACTGCGATAGACGAGTGGATATGTTGATGTGACCAGCACACGAGCGGACGTGTGTTCAGGTCAGAAGATGGTCAGAGTCAAGTTCGATTTTAATTTTATGTTTTTATTTTAATGTTTTTTCTTTTAACATGCATTCTCAAAAAAGCGCTGACCTCTTTAGAGTCGCGAGAGGTTTGTTTTGCCAAAATTTCACACATAATTTCAGCTATAAAAAAAAATCGTAAAAAAAATCTTCCGCTCATCAGGAGGACAAACAGAAATATTATGTTTTCCTTAAATTCTAACTAGTTGTGCCCCCTTAATGCGAAATAAGTTCATGAAGCAACAGGTTGCAACAACAACAAGTACTTTGCAGAAAAAACCAGCAAGCAGACTAGACAGACTGTTTCGTTGATAGCTGAAGGCCTAGAAAATGCTCAGCATGCGGTATATTGGATTGGAACTGAAATCGTATATATATGAGGACAACGAAATATTGAGGTCCTGAAAACTCGCCAGTTCTATATCTGATAAATAAAATATTAAGAGAAAAACATACTCAATAAGTGCTTTAAGCACATATTAAAATAAAAATAATAATAGGATAATTTGCGGATTAGCAAGTTTTAATATACCTGCTAAATGAAATTGATCTCGAAATTAGTAGGAGAGCTAATCCGGTTGTGGGACAATCTTCGTATTTTTTGACAGAAAGTAGATTACGTGGATTTGAGTATTGTCAAACTTGTAGACGCATTTCTGTGGTCACAAGGAATAACGAATAAACTCCAAGTATCGTAAAAAACGATATTTTAATTGCACGAACTATAACCAATTTTTTTGAAATATATGAACCATTACAAACAAAATATGTGCAGACATAAGTGATGATCAATTCTGGGCAAAAAATGGATATCTGCATACTTCTAAAAATTGGCAATAAAGTAAATTCCATATCGCTTTTTTACGATATTTTGAGTTAAGTCATCATTCCTTGTGATCACAGATTTGTTTGCTTGCTGTGATCGTTAAAAAAAAAATTTAACAAAAATCAATACAATAGTAACTTTTGAATTTTTTAAAAACGCGCGACAAATGAAAGTTAATTAAATTAAAAGAAGTGTTAGGCATAATTTGAGTTGGGTCCTTTTCGCAGAATTTTAAAATCTTAAAAAAAATCTTGAAATCAAAATCTTAAAAAAAAATCTTGAAACGAAAATCCTGGAAAAAAAAATCTAGAAACTCAAAATCTTGTCTTTTCGCGCGGATTAAAGAATATATTCTATTCGTAGGTTTTTCAAGATTTCTTAATTGAAAATTTGACACTATTCTGAAGTGTCCAACTTCGAAAGAAGTATCAAATTTTTCGAATAATGTCAAATTTCGAAAATAATCAATATAATGCATAATTGTCAAGTCACAGAAATTGTCAAATTTTAAAATAAATAAAAAAATTGTCCAATTATTTAAAAAGGTTTCAAATTTCAAAAAGTTTGAAATAGCAAAAAAAGTGTAACATTTGGAATAAGTGCCAAAATTCGAAAAAATTGTCAAATTTTGAATTAGCATGAAATTTCGAAATGTACAAGTTTTGCAAAAAATGTCATATTTAATTTTGAATGAGTCCTCGTCGTTTGTCTGGATCGTCATTAGCGTCACTTAGCGTCCTAAGTGTGGGACCATAAATATTTAAAAAATTTACGATTTTGTCAAAGTTTGACATTTTTGTTTTCGAAATTAGACACCTTTCCGTTTTTTTCTTGAAATTATACATTTAATTCGAAAGAACATAAATAAAAATAAACTGACCATTTCAGCCCTTGGAAGGACTTTGACCTAGCTTCTATTGATCAATTGTGTTGTGCGTGTTATTAAATGTTTGATCACAAATGACCTAGAACTGGACCTACGTGTTTAATGCCGACTCCGAACGGGTTATGTTCTCAAGAATCTTTACATGGCAATTTTTACTCTCTGAGGTTTGCCATTGTCTGCAAAGAGGCGACGACCGAACAGAAAAATTAATTCAATTGAAAAAACTTTCTGTCTGAGCTGGAATTGAACCCGGGCTACCGCGGTTCTTTAGCTTAGGGGCCACGCACTCTGCCCACTAGGCTACGGTTCGAAAGAACAACATTTCTTAAAATTTAAAGATTTTTTTCAAGATTTATGCATATTTTGTGTTTTCTAGATTTTTTTCAAGATTTTCCTTTCAAGATTTTTTTTTCAAGATCTCGTTTTCAAGATTTTTTGTTTTGGAGATTATTTTTTTTCAAGATATTGGTTGTTTCAAGATTTGAACTTCAAGCATTCCGACCGCTCTCGCATAATTTATGCAGTATTTTCAGTGTACTTTGTGATGAAACATAGATTTCTGGCAAAATATGTTCACCATACAATTTTTCCAGTACCTTTCGAAATGGCTACTATTCCCAGTTGTCGCACACCTCATGTAACCGGTTGTGGGACAAACTGTTTTTTATATTTAAAGCATGCGTTTGACTTACATACTATAACATATCATCGTTTTTGTCAACATATAATAATTAAATTGTGTTTTCTTGCATTTTTACGCATTTAGAAGCTGATGAATAGTGTAGTGCACTTCAATCTAAACATTTCTATAACTCTAACTTAAACACATTTGTTCTATACAATTATTATTTATAAACATTTAACACATAAAGATCTAGTCTACAAACTAACATTTCTATAAATGTAGCCAATGCACATTTATGTAGCAAACAAACAAAACAAACACATAACTATTGTTTACATTCTTACTCGCTTGCACTTTATGTTTACATAACTACACTACATAACTACACTAAAATGACTACATAAACTAATGTTCTATTTAGTTACAATTATATTAAATAAGATAAATATTTAATTTTGTATTTATTTTAAGTTAAAAAAAATACTGTTACTTGGCTTTATAAGCCGAAGAAAATCTTAAAATAAAATCACTAAAGTTTTGAGCTTTAAACCAACTGCTCCTTTTATTTTATTTCTATGCGCCTGAATGCACTTTCGAGTGACGGCGCAAAGAAATCTTTTTTTTAAACTGGCCAGTAGCGCTCTTAAGCGCTGGCAATAATATTATACGCGTATTATAAAAATAACCGCGTAAAACTTTAATACACGTATAACGCGTTTACATTACAATAGCATGAAAGAAGTGCCATTTTTTGTGCAATTAATGGCTTCTAGAATTAATAAATTTTGTTATTTTTCGCATTTTTTGTGGTTTTTTTTCATATTTTCCAATTCTTTGTGAATTGTCCCACAACTAGGTACAAATTTTTTTTGGCAAAAAATTAATGATGCTTATTTTTTTATGGTAGTTCAATTTTTGTTTCTTGTGTCAAAGTACGAAAAAATATTTTACTATGCTCTAAAATAATCCGATCTGATTTTTTAAAAAATTTGCTCTATAAACTATGCACAATTATCTAGAAGCCTATAACAAAATAATAAGTTAAGGATAGATTTATAGAGGTGAGCTGGAAGATTGATTTGTGATTTGCGTGCTGTTTGGTTTTTTTTTAAGAATCAAAGTACACAGCTGGATTAAGTGCACTATTTTAAATTGGAATAAGTTTTTAATTTGTATTTTTTGTAAATACGAATTTATTTAAAATTTAAAATAAAAATAGTACAAAATACATCCAAAAAACCCCTGCTTTTGGAGTAGCCCACTCAGTTTTTACAAATTCCAACGTTTTTTTTTTGTCCTTTGAGCCAGTTTTCAGATTTTGCCTGCTCAGGAAGGATCTGAAATACTTTATCATTTGAACCGGTTTATTGCATAATTTTTGCTTCTATTTCGTATTGTCTTTACTACCTCCTTATCACCTAATCACTGAATTTGCGAAAAAAACAAAGAAATATTGCAATAAATTTTTATGAAAACAGTAAATATTATTTTTTTTTCTTGAAGTTCTATAGAAGTAGCTTTGTAAACAAGTTTTTGGACGTATTCAAAACTTCAAGTCAAAACTCCAAAAAGATATGGCCCGATCTTCGGTATGTTCTTTTAACAGCTTTTATATCAACTATGGCTGCGTAAGCTAGTAAGTTTTCGATCGTAAGCTCTATTAAATTTCATGCTAAGTTTTAACTGTCGAATTATCAAAATATTGAAACTCATAACTAGAAGATCGTGTATAAGTTGGTTGAATTCTTCAGAATGCTTCTATTGACTGAGAGTAAAATTAGCTACAACTACAACTCCTACAGGTTTTTAAAGTCAACATACAAAAACACTTCCGACAACTACGTCTCAAGTGTCCATCTTTTACTTCGGCAGCCCCCTGCTATAAAGTTGAAACATTACTTTGGCGTGAGTGCACCAAGAAATCTTTTGTCAACTGTAAATTTTCTTTCATTTTTACATTTGTAGCAATCAATTGTTATCTGTGAATTTGGACATTTTAAAAGGTCATAACTTAAAGCCTTATCAGAGAGCGGAACGACACACGAACTCACGGACAAGGAGCATGTGGCATTCATTACCTGAGCAGCATCAAGCGGCAGCAGAGACAAATAAAAATGCCAAATCCGTAAGCAAACCAGCAACAACAATGCCGCATCAATGACAGAACGGAACGAAATGGAAGACGGTACGTCCAAAAGTATAGCCCAAGACGAATTTAAGCGGCCAAGTGAAGAAGATTGCACTCACTCACGCATGCATGCAGGCGCACGCAAATGGTAACAACTTAAACTGAAAATTACCAGCAACAACAACATCAACAGCATGTTAAGAAGGACAGCAATCGAGCAGGAGAAATTCCATCAGTGACAGTGATAAGAAGAAGAAATAAAATACGAATAATTAAAAAAAGGAAATAAAAAAGAAAGAGCTGCATCAAATAAAATGCAGCCAGCCAGCCAACCAGGCAGGAAGGTAAGCAACCAAAGTAGAGCGATAAACGTAAGTAATGAAAAATGTCCAGAAATGCACACACCAACAAATGAAAGGACGACCTAAAAGACGTATAACAGCCAGGCACTGAATGAGGTCGCCTCAGCGACCTACGTTAGTGTCAACAGAGCGGGTGGTTATCTTGGCGGCAAAATATGTACTGGCTAGTGTTGCCGGTGTCCTCAGTTGTGCCTCTTTGACATTTGTTTCCTTTATTGAGCTGAACGGGCATTGGCTTAGTGATTTTGCTCACATCCTGTTTATGACTTTTTGATTATGCAGACGTGATGATATTCTGAAACCTACCTGCTGGCTTTTACATGTTACTCAGCCGACAACTGACCCAGCTGAAGCTAATTGTTATTCCTGGAGTGATTTTGTCGAAACTGTCGCTTTGCTTTGATTAAATAGTGTTCATGTCAGATAGTGGCACAAATTGTTCAGATGCGTCATAAATTTCTGCTTGTCCTAATGTTCGCTGGATATTTATCGCTGCTTAATGAATGTTACTGTAACGGAAGAATGTTGAAATCTTGCTTTCAGCGAAAATTCGGAAGGACCACCGAGTTGCTCATTGTTACATTTCGATTAATTACATTTGGTCTGAGTAATTAATGCTTAACTGTATACATCGAAAATTAGTAAATGATGATCGGAGAGTGATGTCGAACTATTTAATACTATAACTCAGTCAATTTCAATCGGATGAGAATAATCAATATACTGTATTAATTTCTTTACAATATAATAAAAGGTATTTTTTTCGGCGAAAAAGCGTTTCATTTCTGAACACAGTTTCCTTTTTCCGCTGGATTTATTTAGTCCGGCGGTGAGCCTATTTTTTCCTTTTTTTTTTAAATATCAAAGAACCAAGGCATGCGCCTTTTAAGAAAGGTTTGAGTCTTTGACCTGAAAGGAAAAGGATAGATTATTTAGAGAAATTGATTGGAACCATACGTGAATTATTGATAAGGCGAAACAAAAGTGAAAGGCAATTTGAATTGCTTTTAACCGAGGCTAGTGTTGTGCCTTAACCTCGGCAAGCATTTCCAGCCCTTAGTTGCTCCTGTCCTTTAATTCCACATTTTCCACAATTTAGTTGTGGATTTTTTGTTTTCCATAATTCTTAAATGTAGGAAAGCACGGAAAAAGTGAAAAGAACCAGGCCGAGCCAGTGTTGTGATTTTCACTTTGCTAAAAATCCCAAATCCAATTTTAATGTCAAAGTAAGCAAAACAAAAAATTACATGAATGTAATTGCGAGCTTTAGATCAAGTTAGTTTTAAGAAGGCTGATTAAGAATTAGCTGATTAGTCAGCAATAACTAGTCAGCTAAGTGATTGACTCTTTACAGGTTATTGTTGTTGTTGCCTTCTTAAAAACTTACTTGATCTAAAGCTCGCAACTAAATTTATGTAATAATTTAATAGACCACAAATTAATTAAAAACAAATAATTTGTGTTTCTTTATATGTATGATTATTGCGTTGTATGTTATAAGCACCACTACGTATATATTGAGGTGCCTCGACTTGTATTGGGAGAAAAAAAGTTCCATTTATACCCCTCTAAAAATGAACCTTGATCTATTTTGAAATTATTTCTTAAATATTTTTGATGCAACGAAAGCCGTCAGTGAGTTAAAATTATTTGCAAAAAACCTAAAAAAATTATGTTTTTCTTAAATACATATATTGGCTGCTGTAATAGTTGTAAAAAAATAGACTGTCAGAAATTAAAGGCCGGAAAATGCTCTTCCAATCTACATCAAACAACTTAACATTTTTGCAATACGATTTAAAACACTGCTGTTTTTCGTAAATTTTTTTTGGAATTTTTTTTTGGATTTTTTTTTTTAGTTATTTTCATTAAAATTCAATTAACTTTTATTTCTAATGCGATCCTCACTTTCAAAATATCGTTGGAAAGGTTTTTATTTATTTATTTGATTTATTAAGTCTATGAACAATATTCTTACAGACTACGATAAGTATATACAAAAAAGTGAATATATCTTAAAGAAATAAATTCTGTTAGTAATGACTTTAGCGAATCCTTAGAATTAGCAAAATCTACATCACAATATTCAGGTAACTTATTAAGTTCAAATAAAGTTCTATACATTGAAGAGTTTAATGCATAATTTGCACGGCGTAAGCCTAAATAAAATAAATTAGAATGCTTTAGTGTTCTCGTCGGAACATTACAGTTAATTAAATCCAAAAGTTGAGGGCAATCGACTTTACCGACCAATATATCAAAAAATATAACATTGAAAGATTAATTCTTCTAATGTGTAGACTTTTTAATTTAATGAGCTTGCATTTGACATCGTATGAAGGGCCAGGTCCTTCAAAATTTATGTATCCAAAAGCAAACCTAGCGAAAGACCTTTGAATCCGTTCTATGCGATTGGAATATATGGTATAAAAAGGGTTCCATATAAAAGAGGCATATTCCAAGATTAACCGCACCAAAAAGGTATTCAAAGATTTCAACGTGACAAGGTCATTAAAGTTGGAAGATTTTCGACGCAGGAACGCAAGCAATGAGTATGCTTTAGGGATAATGCAGTTGAGATGGGAAATAAAATTAAATTTTTCATCAAAAATGACACCTAAATCTTTAATTTCAGTGACACAATTGATCGGAGTATTATCCAGAATGTAAGTACTTGAGTGAGAAAGATCTACCTTGAATAGGTGGAAAAAGCACATTTACTTCGATTCATAAACAACATATTCCTAACACACCAATCGTAAACAGAGTCTAGATCAGCCTGAAGCTTAGAAGCATCTACTGAATTGTTTACTTTTAAAAAAATTTTTAAATCGTCCGCAAATAACAAGCAGCGGGAATAAACAATGGAATCAGTTTTGTCATTTATAAACAAAATACATAATAACGTACCCAAAATACTTCCCTGAGGGACACCTGAAGTTACTAAGAATGGCCTAGATTTTTCATTTTCAACGATCACAAAGCAAATCCTATCAGTTAGGTATGAATTGATCCAGTTTAAGAAATTTGAATGAAATACGGTTTTAGATAGTTTATTAATTAGAATTGTATGAGCAACTTTGTCAAAGGCTTTTGAGAAGTTTGTATAAATAGTGTCCCTTCTTGAAAGGCATTGATACAGTATTCAGAAAAAACGGTAAGACTTATAACAGTCGAACGACCAGGAACAAAGTCATGTTGATATGGAGAAATTATACTTTTGCGTGATTTTTCCGATTCATTGACGAAACATGCTGATCCGGCCATACATTTCATCGAATAAATTTCATATAAATGTTCCAAATTCGTGCAGAATATTGTATAAGTTTCGTAAGCAAAAAGAGAGAGAAAAGTGATGAAATTTCGTTTATGATTTGAAAACCGAAAGTTTTTAAAAAATAAAAATTAAATTGCTTATAACCGAGACTAGTTTCCACAGTTCGGTTGTGCATGTTTTGTTTCATTAATTCTTAAATGTAGTAAAGAAAGCGTAAAATCCATGTCCGAAACCGGACTCGAACCGGGAACCCCCAGTTGATACTCTAGCTCACTCTTCACTAGACTCTAGCGCACTCTTCACTAGACCACAAAGGCCGACAAGAAATTTTTGTTGCATTTTGGTTTTGTTCAACCGCGTACAAGAATAAGTGTTTCTGATTTGTTACTTGTTTTTTTTTTACGAAGACAAGATAGACGCGTTAAGGAATTTTCGACAAGAAACACAAGAGAGAAGAGTTGCAGCGAGCTCTCAGTTTCCTTTGTTGCTTTGTTCTTTTTCCCAGTGGACATTTTGGCTAGCGATACGCAAAATAAATTATGCTAGTAGTGCTCTTATTGTCGTCAATTTACCTTTAATGATCGCTGCATTGATGAGTGCTTCTGTAAGGCCTACCTTTTGAAGGTTTGGAGTTTTTTCCTGTTATTTTATATGAAAAATTTTTTAAAAAAATTTTGAAAAATTATAAGTGATCAGATCAATTAAAAAATCAAATCTTAAAGAAAAAACAAAAAAAAATTTTTTTTTGTCCGAGTTGGGACGCGAACCCAGGTCTCCGAAATCTAACACATTGCATATCACATTATATGAAAACTTTTGTATTATTTTTGTATGAAGAAATTTACAAAAAAATTCCAAAAAATTTTTTAAATGAACAGAAAAATTTGTAAAAAAATGTAGATTTTAAAAAAAATCCAAAAAAAAATTTTTTTTGGTCCGAGCTGGGAAAGTAAGCTCCCGAAAGCTTACTTTCATTTGTAATGATGCTAAATTAGCTGAAGTTTGTTAACAACTGAGGTGGACAAGTGGGTAAGATGCCAGACCGCCAGATAAGAGGACGTTGGTTCAAATCTGGAAATAGTGAAAATTTTTTTATTTCAAGTTGATATTTATATTGCTTTTCTCTCTAATGTACATTCTCAAGAAGGGCTTCTAGCAGGCTTCTTTAGAGTCGCGAGAGAGAAAGGCCTAAAAAATTTTCTCGTTTCATATAAAAAAGTTTATGGGCTTGAAAACGAGCACGGAAGGGCTAAGAAATCCATATGATGGCCTGATAGAAGCGCTTCAAAGACCTGCTTTAGCCCACTGGGTTGTTTCTTTAATGTTGTCGAACAGAATACAGATGAGTAAAAGAATATTCTGCAAGTATGTTATTGGCGAATACATGACAGACACGCTTAAGAAAATTCTGCAAGTTTGGCTTTGCAGCAAGTTTCTTTAGGAAATCACCAAAGAACAATTCTTCGATTATTGCTCAGCAGTCTCGGGCAGCTTTGCACACTAGAGATTGTGCTTGTGCAGTAAAATATGTATTGATCTCACCTACAGAACGATCAAAGCTTCAGTGTTGAAGCGAATGTCAAGCAGATATGATCTGCGCTGGCGTGTTCTTTGAATATATTATATTATATCTGTGTCGATAAGCAATAATAGCTTAAGTCAATTTAAGACAGAACTGAGTTATTGATATAGTTGTGTTCCACATATATATATCATTATGAACACACAAAATCTAGAACTTCTAGCATGACCTTATCCAAAGATATGACGCAAAAACAAAAGACCCTTTCATATAACTCTTATGGCGATTGGAAACTTTGAAGCAAGATTTCTGGAAACTTTGAAATAAGACTTAAGCTGTTATTGCTCATCGAAATAGATCTAACGTAAGATTATACTGTATGAAATTTTATGTATGCAAAATTTTTGAAAGTTTGTATGAACAAATTTCTAATTTTCAGAAAATAACGGCATGGCGCGATATCAAAGAGGTAAAATTAAAAAAAATTATGCATTAAAAGGCATCACGATAATTTGCATGGCCAATATAAGGTAATTGTGAGGCATGCGATGGAGAAATAAATTAATTTTTTAAAAGCGGCATGTCCACATATCATATCATATCAGTGATCAGTTCCAAGTACGTATAATGAAAGCATCTTACGCTCTCAGTTTGGCCTTGGCAAAACACAATAAGCAACATAAGCACAATAAAAAAAACATATTTGATTTTTACTATTAGCTTGCTTTTTACATTTCCGTCTGCTTAACTGTATTTCACATTATCCTTCTGTCGGTCTGTTTCTTTTTGACATTCCGTCCACTACTTTTTTATTTAATTTCGCAATACAAACCCGAACAAAAGAAATATCCCATAATGCCCAGTAAGATTTCTGCAAAAAGCGCTTTAGCACTACTTTGTTTTCAGTGTGAGCTTTAAAGCGCTCATTAATACATACTCAAGATGAGAAAGTATAGGTGTGCAAAGCTGCCGGACACTGATTTAAACTATTAAACATTTAGAATTTATATTTAAATCGTATAAAATCAACATAATAAATAACAAGGTCATATAGAAAACTTTCAATCTTAATTTATTGAATAATGAAATAGTTAATCGTGTGTCACAATTAACTAAAACTTCATTAATATTTAATATCTGACATCTGAGATATTTATATTAATATCTGACCTGAACATTATTGAAAATTGTTGGTGTTGCCTTGCAAGGGAAACTTATGCCTACAATAGGCAATATAATACCATTCAGGAACTTAAAAGTAGCATGATTTTGAATTGGGAAGCGATACTGAGAAAATATATACAATACAAACATTTCTTTAATCAGTACGACATTTACTTAAAAAACAAACGGAGGGTCCACTCAATACTAAATACTTATATTATAAAAATAATGTGGCGGCCGTAGCCTAGTGGGTAGAGTGCGTGGCTCCTAAGCTAAAGAACTGCGGTAGCCCGGGTTCAACTCCAGCTCAGACAGAAAGTTTTTCAATTGAATTCATTTTTCTGTTCAGTCGTCACCTCTCTGCAGACAAGGGCAAGTCTCTGCAGACAATGGCAAATCTCTGCAGACAATGGAAACGGTTCGGTTATTTGTGGCCAAACATTTAATAACACGCACAACACAATTGATTAATAGAAGCTAGGTCAAAGTATTTCCAAGGGCTGAAATTACCAGTTTATTGAAGCGATTCTTTTTACGCTTAGTTTTGTGATTTGCTCGAGTGAAATCTGAAAAACGACACTTTTTTCCATACACCTTTTCTTAGAATTGTTGTTGTTTTTTTACTTGCGTCTATTACAACAAGAGTATATAAAATTAAAAAAATATTTTTTTGCAAGTAAGCAGTGAAAATCGAACTCGCATCCTCTCAATCGAGAGTTCTACACACTGACCACTACAGCAAAACCCTTCATATAAGTGATGATGTGATTCATTCAGTATTAAGTATTATCCTACATATTCTATTGTGAATGCGTGAAGCTATAATGCAGCAGATCACAATTACTACGTTTCTATGGCGAGTTAAGTCGGGGTTGACTCGGAATTAACTTACCATTGAAACGCGAGTTGAATTTCGTCAAATCCACAAAACTCCACGAGACTTCTTAGATTTATCTGAGTTAGATATCATGCGTTCAGAATATGAAACAGTTGCTCAACTGTTGAACGAGGTTTTATTGATTATTTGTTATTTTGTTTTATTTCTGTCACTGCGCTGACATAAAATGTAACAAACCATTCAGCAGGCACACAAAGTAGTGGAAACTAATACTGATTAAAGACTCAACATGTTTAGTAAATTTTGTACCTTCTGAACGCACACATTTTTACTAAGAAAAAATGACGAATAGAATGGCCAAGTCCAATTCGATTTAATGGCCGCATTCCTGCCGAAAAAGTGCTCAGGTAGCGAAGTAGCATAAAGTGATACTTTCTGCTGAATTGGATTTTTTTGCAAATCGTCAAACGGCAAATAGCTGTTCGCCATTCGTTGATTTTTTTAACATCTAAAATTTGTTTATATTATTGTGCATTCGTTTCACACAAGAAATCATTAATTAACAGCTTTATTGAAGAATGATAGAATGATCTTCTAATAATTAATAATTATCTATCTATTTTCACTTCACAGCACAACTTCAGCAACAATTAACAATTCGCAGCCATGTTTTTTTAGCTGTCAAAATGAAAAGAGCCTAAGCAGATCAACCAAAGTAGCACACAATTTTTCAATACCTAAGATGGCGATCGCTCGGGGAGCATGTTGTTTGAGCTCATACATACCATTCAGCCCGAAAGTTGTGGAACAGTAGCAAATTTTCCGCTGAATGGGGCCAATGTTGCGCATGAAAACACTATCGGGCTAGAAACGCCATTTTCTAGCTCAATTCGCCATGGAAATGTAGTAAAAAGCATTGTGCATTAGCTGCATGTAGGAACATGGAAACATCCAAACGGCAAAAGTAGCAAGGTAACATTGAACGGGTTGAAAATTATCACAAGATGCCAATTGTTTTAGGTGTCAATTTTAATTGCGAATTCAGACATGAATGTTCATAGGCACTTAAGGCGAGATCGGTGGTCTAGCGCTCGAAAATTTAAGTAATTTTTAGGATTGTTTTAAAAAATTAAAATATTGAACAACGATATTTAAACTTTTAAGGTATATTGTAGCACTCATTCATCATAAAAAAATTTTTTAATTTATAAAATTGTTGATCTGGTTCAAAATGGCACTCAATGAGACGCTCTCAAGGAAAAGGGGCATGGGCGGTGTTGTAGATTTTGACTTTTCTATTTATCTAAAAAATAAAAACCAAACTTATTATTAAGCACTATGAGTGCACTATAGAGTGGACCTTATTTGAAAAAGACCTCCGCAAGGGCTCAAACTGTTGTAATTGATAATTATTTACATGATGATGATGAAATCAGCGCACCAAGATTAGTCGAAATAATACAAATATTGCAAAAATCCATCAATTAAAATTTTGTCCCCCCGAGTTATTCAAGTAATTTGAGGAGATACCCTTATTAAACTGAAAATTTTTTGGAAAAAACAAAAAATCTTAAGTGTTTCCTAATTTCAAATGGAAGTTCTTAAAACAGCTTGTTTTTTACCAGTTATTAAGTGTAAAATAAACGATGTTTTTAAAATAAAACTTTGACTCTAATTCCAGCGATAGCCACCGATGTTATGAATAGCATATTTAAATTTCAGATGATTCCGCTGAATAGTTTTTGTTTTCCTACAACACCATGCCGAAAAAAGTAGTTTCGAGATAAATGAGTATAAAGAGAATTAATCTAGACGACACACTGTGGATCGACACCTACTAAAACGGCTGTAGAAGTGAAAATAACGTAGAAGATTATACTTTTGAAATATAAAAATAAACCAATTTTATAAAAATTTTAGGAACTAAACAATGTTGTCCTGATAAATATAATTTGGGAATGATAAGCGATCCAAATATTTGCACAACACGATTAGGACAACTATTGATGTAATATTTGCTAGAAATATCGAGGACATAAGGTCGTCCATAAACTACGTTACTGATATTCCGGTTTTTTTTACCCCCCTCCCCCTGCGTTACTTTTCATAGTGCTTTTCAAAACCCCTCCCCTTATAAAGTAACGTGAGATATGAAATTAATTCATTCAAATGATTATATATTTTGACTAGCTCTGACAATTTTCACTAGTATTAGTGACTAGTATGACTAGATACATTAAAGGAACAATTGGAAAAAAATCAATAATTAATATCATCTGTAACAGCTATTCCAGCTGCGATCCAAGATTCGATGCTCTCAATCACTGGGATAGAAAAAGCTGGTAGCTTTGTTGAGGATTCTTCAAAATAGAATTTTCCATCGGATTCTATGTCGACCCATTCAGGTGAATCCTCATTTCTAACGCAAAGAAATTCAAATGGTCTTTGACAGAGTACCCTTAAAGGCTGCACCCGAGCTGCACCAAGTTCTGTGTTTTTGTGTAAATGCTTTCTGAAAGTTGATTTATTTAAATAGTATGTTTTATTCCGATTTATTGTACACGATATAATACAAACTTGTGACAATTCATAGAAGTTTTAAAAATGAAATACAAGCCTCTGGTAGGACACGACCTTGAACCGATTTCTTCTTTCTGAGAAGGACAGTACATGTCATACGGTATCTCCTTTGATCAAGAACATTAAGGCCTTAACGTCAAGGCCTGTCGCAAAAGCAAAGACCCAAATTTTTCAGACGTGTGCTGAGATGGTGAAGGAATAAACAAAAGTTAACCATCAATTTAGACGATCAAACATAAACATGTAAGGTTAAAAATTATTTGTTTGATATTTTAGATATTAAAGCACAATATTTTCATTAACATTTACTAAAATAATTAAAAATTAATGCAAAATGATAATGTAAGGTAATAAAATTTACTGGTGGGAATATTATTTTTTTTAGTTAAAATTTTTTTTAAGTATTTAAAATTTTACAATTTAAAATTTTTTTTTTTGTAAAAAACCCATTACATTATCAAACGTATGAAAATGCGAAAATGCTTTGCTTCTCTCGTGTGTCCAGCGACGCATCTGCTTTTTTTAATATTTTTTTATATTATAAAAATTTAAAACGGGTTTCTTATAATTTTTGCTTTTGAATAATATTGTGCTATATTTCTGTCGTACTACTGAATATGATTTTATTTTTTCTGAACAACAAATTCGATTTTTAAAAGAAATATCTCTATACACTCATTTTGTTTTTAAATGTAATTACTTTTTAGTAAATACAAATTTTTAATTTTAATCGTCTTCAATAAAATTTAAAAATATTTCAATGTGCTATCTTTCTGTCGCGGAGTGTGGATAAAGATTTTGTGACTGAATTTTATCTCGATGTTTTAGAGTGAAATTTTCAACAAAATCTACTTGCATTATACCATATTCGTGACTTACATTTTCTTTTTTCTTGCAATAGAATAATCAGACTGTATATTTTTAGTATAGGAATAAGCCGTAAACTTGACTAATGGAAACTCTTCTTTTGCATGAGAAATAGACGTTTTCTTTTTAATTTTTATAAAGTCGATTATTATTTTTTTTCTTATATTTTCCAAAGTTTGGTATAACAGAAATAATATTCGGCTATGATCAAAGGTTTCTAGCTACAAAAATCTTCAAAACTATTTTTTTAAAGCTATTTAAAGAGTTAGGTTGAAAATTAAAAAATTTCAAGAGAAAAAAACTTTAAATGTTTTTTTCTTACTTTTAAAACCAGTAATGCTTAAAACCCTCAAGAACCAAAAATTATAATCCTCCTCACAGGACTTATTACCACTTTTGTATGGTATAAAATTCATGTATCATTTACATCTTCTTCTAAAACTATTAAAAATAACGTAAATTTTCTCACCAAAATCATTTCCCTATCTGTTGCGTGAAACTATAAAAAAGAAACGATCTTAGATATATTTTTAAGAACTGCTCTGATGTTCAACATAATAAATCACATAAATTTTACATGCCATAAATAAAACTTTAATTCAGAGCAATTTTCCACTTACGATTTTTAAACAGTATTCACCGGATGAAACTGTCGGATATTACAAAAAGAAAACAACAGTAAAATATTAACTCATATTCATTGGCGATCCGATCTGATTGGATTCTGTGCAACACTCCAGGACACTTTTGTTGAAGTTAATTTTCTGTTTTTTTCTAGAAACGCCGTGTATTACAACGATCGTAGGTACTCCACATGATACACATACAAACGAACTAAGCCCAACTGAATACCACTGTTTGTAGTGCAAAAGACCCAAGAGGATCAAACGCGATCCTTACATATGGAGCAACAACAATAAATATCGATCAAAACGTCAACTTTTATCTATTCTTCAAATCGAGTGCAATTCTGGTTGTGGCGGCTGCGTCGTCGCCGCCGTCATTGGCTGTTGTGTCTACCGATCTTGCACCTACCAAGCGTTCGTGGCTGGGCCAAATGCGTCAATGTCGCATCTGCAGCTCACCAACTCTGAAGTTGTAGTAAAATTTTTGCATATTTTAAAATTTGAAGGCATTCACTTGAGTGCAAAACGGCTGAAATACGAGTTTAAGTCCCGCCAGGCATTGATCGAGCGAGGTGAGTCGCCGCTACCTAACTACAAGAAAACAATATTATTTTCTTTGCCTCCAATTTGAGGCAAGATCAAATTTATATTGAATTATGATGAAAAGCAGGCACAACGTGGCGACAAACAGAGAAGAGTAGCACACAAGATTAGCCACCTACGATCACCTATGATTAGACATAGTTTCAAGCATTTGGTGTCACATTATCAGACAATATAATTTGTCCTGCTGCTTCTTCCACTTACTTACTATTTAATATAAAAACTTGAGAGGCAGACGACGCATTATATTGCCATCATCGCGACTATGGTAATCAGTTCGATCTGTACTCCAGTTCGGAAGTTGCAACCCATCGTGTGTTCGCTGCCTTAACAGATGAAGATGAATATCTGCCAATGCTTTTTCGAACACTGGTTCTTCGATCAAGGGTTCAACCCACTATGACAGATGCTTGAGAATGCAGCACTGGAAGGCATGCGCACTCTGCGTTGAACGAAGTTCTTTTTTAATCAGAATTACGGCTGCGTTCCACTGTCTGCGTGTGTGTGTGCTTGTTTTTCTTAAATATTATTTATGCCAAATATTATAATTCCCTCTTCCCCCCAAATCAGCGGCGTCCGCTTGGCTGCCTGTGGCGTGTGGGACAAAATTTGCATTGCGATCAACGTTGCGTCGCGTCACAACGATTCAATCTTCGCACTGCGATCGCATATCTGGCGATCGTACAAAATGCAAAAATTTTCGGAGATGCAGATTTGTGAGCGATCTGAGCCACGATATTTGGTACACAATTTTTTATGATGGATAATTGAAGGTGCGGGTTGTGCTGGCCGATCGCGTGTGTCTTTTCACTGCGTCTCTTCGTCAGTCTGTGCCAATTTCGTCCACCGTGTACAAATTAATGTTATTAAGCCACGTTATAAAATCAACTTGTCCCTAAGTTGAGCCAGCCAAGGAAGTGGGTTACCTCTCAGCTAATGTGCCGTTTTGTTAAATTGACGAGCCTCATTCACTCACTTTCTTCCATGACCATGTCAGGCCGTTCGTGCAGTGGAGATCGTCTCAAGAAATTTGACAAAAAAAAAAAAAATTAAATAATAATAATCACTGTCAAAAAATTTTTCACAATTTTTATTATCTTGATCCAATTAAATGTTTTCTTGTAAACGCGATTTATTTTATTATTTATTATTATTGATAATTTAAGCAAAAAATGTTGATGGGTTTCGGCTTTGATGTTTTTGTTTGGGTTGGTATCTGCATAATCGACAAATTAAAAGTTTCATGAACATACAAAAATGGGCAAAGATTTTTGCTGCAGCAACACTTTTATCCGAAGAGATTGGATAAGTATCGATTGGAGTTGGAATTTTTTAATTTTCAAATTAAACGACAAAATCTCCTTTATTTTTGTAAACATTCGCTTTATTCCGTTACTTATTCATGCAACTTTCATTACATTCGCTTGAATTGAATTCGATTATCGTACAAAAAAGTTAAATATGTATTTGATTTTTTTAAACCACCCTAAGATTTGGAGATGTATCCAAAAAATCGATTTTTGTTAGATGCGTGTGAATTTAATTGCATAATTCTGCAGTTTTTGAATAAATATTAAAATTTAAAACGTTTTCTAAAAGACGAAAAGCAGACCTTCCACCTGTAACTTTTCCTATCGCTTGGACGCAAGAAAGTTTTATATACAGTAGAGAAGGTCTGCTTTTCGTCTTTAAGAAAACGCCTGCAATTTTTTAATTTATTAAAAAACAGCAGAGTTATGCAAATCAATTCACACGCAACTTAAAAAAAAATCGGTTTTTTGGATATTTATCAAAATTTGAGGATAGACTCAAAAAACCAAGTTTACAGATATCTTATATTTTACCAGGTCTACAAACTTCACTATGTCTAATGCTAAGTTTTTCTTCACTGTTACACCGTGTTATCGATCCTTTCTATTTTTTTCTTGCATGATTTAACCTATTGGCGAAATTTATTCGAGACTCAGCAGAATCCTCTCCAAAATAGCCTATAGAAAGCACAGTATTTTCCATAATTTCCTTCTCATAAAAACTAATTTTTACGGTTCCAAATCAATGTTATTAAAATTTATCTATCGTTTGTGCTGCCAAAGCATGAACTAGGATCTAAAAGATCGATTGCAACCTTTGTGATTTTCAGTCAATTTTCGGACCTCAAAAATATGAGCTGTTCAGAGCACAAGTGGCGTAAGTCCATTTTTTAGGGAAATTGAGTTAAGTACGTAGAAATGAAGAGGAAAATGTAACCTTTTTATGAGTACGGGCTAGAAACTCCTAGCTGACGTAATCTCTGAACAAAATGCAATACTTTGTTATTGCTCTGGCAAATACCATTATTTTTTCAGAGCACAAGTGGCGTAAGTCCATTTTTGGTAGTTTTGAGAAAATTGAACGTTTAGAAAAATTCTTAAATGAATTCTAAGTATGAAGAACTCAGTTTTGCTTATAAGCTTGGTCAAGAGCATAATTGGAGCTATCCATATCGTAAAAAATAAACTAAATAATACACAAAAACGATGCAGAATATTGCATATTAGTAAAAACATTTGGAATTGCGCCACTGAAAATTATTTTAAATTTCTCGTTTCCGCTGTAGAAATCTAATAGGAGATATTTTTCAAAAACTTTTTGATGAAGAATGGCAGCATTTTTACCTAGAAGTTGGACAAAACCACCCCTTAGCGATTTTTTGCATTATTAAGGGAGATATAAAATGAATGGACTTACGCCACTTGTCCTCTGAAAATTTTTAAAAATTTATCTTTTCCGCACAACAATTTCTGGAGAGAATATTTTCTTGTTTCATACTTTTTAGAGAGCGCTTTTTAGTAGTCGGGTTTTAGTTTTTTGAAATTATTTTTTATTTAAATTATTTTGGGGATACAATTTTTATATAATCGAAAGTATTAGTAACTACTAATTAATTATTTGATGATCAATTAGAAAGAAAGATATTAATTATGGCACTTAAAAATTTTTTTGCTCATGACCTTATGTCCGCTAGAGGGCGCTATATTAAATTAAATGTGACGTCACATAGCCATTAAGCAGAAGACTATAAAAACGCTTCCAATGATGCCTCATTTGTCAAATTATGATAAGCAGTTTAGAAAGGAGTGTGGAACAGATGAACCTACATACATACATACATACCGCTCAAACATATATACCTCTCGTTTTGCTCCGCCGTAGTCGGGTAAAAATAACAAAAAACTAGTAAGGAATTATCTTCGACTGGGCCGAAGTTAAAATACCCCCTCGGCCGAATTAGAGTATATATAAAGTCTTAAGCAAACTGTTAAATATATTTAAAGAGATTTTCTTGTTTTGGTTAAGCCACTTTGTATGGGAGTTGTGGTTTTAATTTTTACAAATTTAATACTCAAAATAAATATTAAATATTTAAGACACTGTGCGAAATTTGAAGTCATTAAATTGATTTTTGTGGAATTTAAAGATATCTTACCTTTTTGGTTAAGTCACTTTGTATGGGAGGTAGGCGTGGTTTTCATCCGATTTTGCTTAGATTCAAACTTGACCTCAATTTTTGTATAAAAAGCTTATATTTTGAATTTCGCTATGATACCTCAAAAATTACGGCTGCTATCGTGGACACAGACGGACAGACGGACAGACGGACATGGCTAAATCGACTCAGGAGGTGATGCTGATCAGGAATATATATACATTTCTATACCGGCCACGCCTCCTTATCGGCGTTACAAACGAAGTGACAAAATTAATAAACTCCATTACGTTTTTTATACGTGGGGGTATAAAAAGAAATATTGTAGATTTTATGACTGAGAATAAAAAATGCATTTGATACAAATTTTACAGGTTCTTATTTATATGTGTGTGTGTGTATTTGTGTGATATTCTTGTGGTTTCCGAATTTAGTTTATTCCTAGCTGGACAAAAGCATAATTTTTAGATGTTTCATTAGCCGAATAGAAAGAAATAATTATTGCTTAGTTAGGACTTGAAAAAATGTGCGTTCATTAACGGAACAAAGTAATGCATTTTAAAAATTCTTCCTCGGATTTATTTGGAATATAAAAGAAAATGCATTAAAATTAAATTGATTTCAAAGTATTTGCGCTGTAGTCTGGTGCTCCGGCCTTATTTTCAGGGTTTATTAACAACAAAATAATATACAATAACACCTAAAAGAAAGTTGTGTTGCTGTCCCGGGTGATGACGCACACTTGAAGTTATTTTAAGAAAACAATTTCAATAGATAAGTGTTGTTGAGGTTGTCACTACCTGCCAGTAGATTTAAACATTTAAACATTTAATCAAGCAGAAATTGTCAAATATCGACCGTGTTTTTTTAATCGGCGTAAAAAATACGAAAAAAATCATGCTAAGTATGCTCAAATACTCTGTGCGCATGCTCTGATCGATTTGAAAAATTTCTTTGCATAAATCTTTTAATACTTAGGTACATATTAGGGAAGTCAATTCCGGGATCCCAGACGATTTAAGCTACTTTAAATCTCGGGATTTTCTTTCAGGGATCCCGGGATTTTTAAATAAAAAATTTATATTACAAATATTCATGTAAATTCAACCGTTTAAACTTAAGTTGATATAAATATAGAATTTTATTGAGTCTGAAAAAGATTGTTAGGAAGATGAGTGTAAGTCACTGGAGCAAAGACTTTGCAAAGAAGAATTTGCAATATCGGGAAATCAGCTATGTTCTTATTTAAAAATTGTCAGATATTCTGACATAGGAAATAATTTTGCTTTGTGGTGAAGGCAGTTGTGACTGAAAATTACAAATTGCTTACGACTATTGTACAACTATTTCTCCAACTATCAGAATCAGAACAGTGCTTCTCATCAGAGGGCTATATTTGTAATAATATCCCAACAAAACTCTCTAATGAGAAATAAAACGAGTTTATCAGCTTAGCGTATTACTTTAAAAATAATTAAAAAAAAAATTTAATTTTGAAAAGCCTTTTTCAACCTTAATTTGCTTTAGAAACAAAAAACATGAAGGCGGTGTGCAAAAAAAATGTTCAATATTTATATAATAATACTTTAAACTGTTCTGTATTTTATTTTTTTATAATTTCTTGTCTTTTAATTAATGCAATTTGCTTGTCATTAATATTATTTAAGTTTTTTTGAGTATGTTAACAATAAGGACATTCACAATTGTGTGGTATTGTAGTGTAGGTCCTGCAATAACGCGGTAGGCTCTGCCTCAGTTGTGCCAAGAGTGCCAGAGGTTTTTAATTAAAAAGGCAGCTAATTATATTCAGCTTGAATCTTCAACAAGACTGTTTATTTTGGGCAAAATTTCCCTCTTTTATAGCATCCTTAAATCTAGGACATATTAGCATTATTATTATTATTATTTATTCGATTGCTAAACCTTCACAGGTTTTATAGCAAATTTAAAATTATAAAATAAGATATATAATAAAATTCTAAAATATAAAGTATGATTTTGATTGAAATCATGCATTATTAACAAACTAAAAAGTTTTAATAAATTGCTTAAAGTACATAATTTTATTAAAGTATAAAAAAAGTTAAGTCAAATCGATAATATCAGACAGCATAGCAGGGTTGCGTTTTCTAGACAAACAAGGTCAAGTTAGCAACAATCAGAATATCGGCGGAGTCGTGTGACAAAACAAGGTCTCTCATACCCAATAAAACACCACTCCAATAAGTTTATAGTATATAATATATATCGTTCTGTCTTCCTGAAGCCGGTGGTAAAACAAAGAAAACCAGTTGCGAACGCAGGCATCAAGACAAACTAGGTCTTATCGGCCACTCATATTAATATATTACAAATCGATCTAACGTAGTGTTTCAAGAGGTAAAAATCAAGACACCACGGTACCGTCGACAAATACAGTCACATTCATCATGAAGATATAAGGCAATTGAAGATCCCAGGTTTAGGTCCATTCAGATTATTTAGATGTTCATACACCAAAATTATCCATTTTAGGCTTAGGTCCATTTATTCATTTAGATTGTTATATTAATGTGTTTACAAATATCACCAGATGCATCAGATATATGTTTGAGAGAACATAATCATAATCAACGACGGTACTGCAGGTAATCTAAAGAAATCTAAGAATTTCCAAATTATTTTATGTAAAATATTGTAGAACTAACTATGCCTTAAATGAGCCAATTACAAGAGCTTTGTTACAGTGTAATGAATTGAATGAATCTAATGACTTTGATTTCTTTGTTCCGAAACAAAAATTTATTAATAGTATTTACTTAACCTAGTCTTAAGATTATATTTTTACTATAAATTTTTAATTTTAGTTTTTCTCTAAATTTATATAGTCTGTAAGAATTTTTGTATTCAAAGACTTAAAAATAAACTAAACTAAACTAAACTAATCTATAATTTTATGTTTGATTGAGTCCATGGATTCACTTAAGGATATAACATCAGATACAAAATTAAAATCACCGCAAGCGCATCTAAGAGGTTCATTTTGCAAATAATTAGTTCTACAAAAGTTCATGTGGACTAACTCACAAGATCTTCTAGGACGAAGAGGAATATTAAAATATACTTTACTCAATAAATATGGACTGTTTACATATCCATGTAAAAGTTTTGTAATCCAACCAGCATTTATCATAATTCTCCGATTTTTTAAAGAAGGAAGATTTAAGAGTTGTAACCGATATTCATAAGATGGTAAGTGAAAAATCAGTATTACAATAAAGATAGCTTAAGCAAAACAAAAGAAATTGTTTCTGCACTGATTCAATGTCGTCTATGTAACAACCATATCGTGGGCACCAAACAACTGAAGCGTATTCTAAGATAGGCCGTACCTGGGAAGTGAATAAGGTTTTCGTTATGAATGGATCATTAAACTCTTTTGCCCAACGTTTAATAAATCCTAAAGTACTATTTGCTCTATTTATTATTTTATTTACATAAATATTTAAGCGTAGTTAGGACTCCAAGAGCATTGAAAATATCTAAGAACTCCAATGGATAACCACAAATTTTGAAGGTACCTTTAATTGGTGGTTTGCGCGAGAAAGACATTTGCTTGCATTTCTTCATGTTGAGGTTCATACGGTTCGTTTTGCAACAGTTATGATGATGATCAATGTCGGCTTGCAAAAATACAGCGTCATTATCATTTTTAAAAGAAAGGAAATGTTTGACGTCGTCAGCAAACATTAAGATGCTAGAATGCATTATGACAGATGGCAAATCGTTTATAAAAAGTAGAAACAGAAGAGGCCTAAGATGACTTTCTTGAGGTACTCCTGAAGTAACAGGAAACTCATGTGATTTCTTGAGAAAAATAACAGATTGTGTTCTATTGCTTAGGTAAGATTCAATCCACTTTACCAACGGTATAGAAAATCCAACAAGATGTAATTTTAAGATCAATAGTTTGTGATTTACAACGTCAAAAGCTTTGCTAAAATCCGTGTAAATAACATCAGTCTGCAAGCCTTTTCCAAAATTTTCTATAGTTTTTGTTGTAAATTCGAGAAGGTTAGTAACAGTGGATTTTCCAGAAAGAAATCCATGTTGGAAAAGGAGACATCAAAGATTTAACGCTATGCGATAGTCGTGATGTAACAATTGCCTCTAAAAGTTTAGGCAAAGCGCTTAGAGACCTATATCCGGATTTATTAAGTTTTTAATTAAGGACCTATTTCCGGAATAAAAAATGAATGCTTCCAGGCTGCAGGAAAATAGCAAAATTTTAATGATGAAGTAAACATTAAAGAGATTGGAAGCACTAATTCTTCACAGCAGTATTTTAATATACATGAAGGTATGTTATCAGGACCACTTTCATATGATGTTTTAATACTTTTTAAAAATTATAAGACTGTGTTTGTATCAATTATTGGGAAATCAATATCCCCAGATTGAATATTGAAAGGATAACTTAAATAATCATAGGACGATGATGAATATGTCGTCTTGAAAAAGTCAGCGAAAAGATTGCTAATACTATTATCATTATCAGACTCAACAGAATAATACTTCATAAATGAAGGATAGGAATCAATCTTACGTTTTGTGTTAACAAAGTTCCAGAAGGATTTAGCATCAGATTAAATGTTTAATTTCACTTTTATTAAGTAGATATTATGGGATTGCTTGCATAACTGTTGGAAACTGTATTTAATCGAGGTATAGCATCCAAAATCGTATATGTTATGTGTTTTTTGATATTTTTTATAGTATTTAGATTTCAAGTTCTTCATTTTTCTTAATTCATTTGTATACCATACCGGACCCCATGTCAAAAAGGCTTTCCTTTGCGGAACAGCTTTTAGAAAACAATCATTGTGCGTTCTATTAAACGCATTTACCGCATCATCAAAACTATGAGAAGATAAACTTTTTGCATTAATATTTAGAATAGAATTCCAGTTTATATTAGACAAGTTATTCTTCAATATCAGGTAGTTTGTTTTTTTAAAGTTAAACTCAATAGGCGGTTGAGAATCATCCCAGTAGCGGATGGAATATATTCCGAATATATGAAGCATCAATTACCTTGTAATGACCACTACTTCCGACTATATTACCTTACTATGCATAAAAAGCCTTACATTTAACATTGAATGAGACAGGAGGTAAGTGATCGCCTCCCTTCAGCATTACCTAGAAGTTATGGAGTAACATACTACTTGTATTAAGTTATAAAAATCACTGCATTACTTTTCCTTGTATGCTACATTACAGGTAATGAGGCATGAGTTAATTACTTCTGCTATATGCAGACGCATTACTTTTTGAAAAAAGTAATGCTTCCTTACCTGGTAATTTATTCTGTATTAGTTCTATGGTAGCCACTGGCAAATCCGCTGCTGGGATTACTGCACAGATGGTTTTGGAAAATTTAAAATAATTTCTAATGTTGGATGATGAGAATCTTCGGGTGTAACCAGAGGATCTGATTTAGACACAGAAGCGATATTGCTGACATAAAAAAAAAACCAGATCAAGCAAACGATTATTTTTGTTAAAGATGCAGTTAAGTTGGAACAGGCCTTGGATTGAGAGCTCGTTTAAAAAATAATTATTGGATGAACTTTCAGACGAAGGTAAAAATATTCCAGGAATTTCAGAACAGCAGTTCCAAGAAACGTTTGGCACGGTAAAATCTCCAGTTATTAAAATATGATCATTAGATTGCAGTTTTGAGCAAACTTTACTAATAGAAGCCAAATGCTTGCTATAAACTTCTAAGGTAGAAAGAAGAGGAATATATGAGCAATGCTACATTGAGCATGTAATAAAAAGGCTCAAGGAACCAAACTTAACATGAACACAACAGAATTCAATGTCCAAGGATTCTGAAATTAATAACTCTTTAGAGATAATTAGTCTAAGTAGAATACATATAGTTAATTAATAAGTGTAAGTAGTGTAGCAATATTTTTAGTACTTAACTAACATTAATTTTTAATTGTATTTGTTGTTGATATAAGATTTGAGTAACTTTTAATAACGTAAATTTTTCAGTGTTGGTAAACGTAAATTTAATTTAGTTAATTAATTAGTGTAAGTATGTAGTATAGCAATATTTTTATAACATTAATTTTTAATTGCATTTGTTGTTTTGAGTGACTTTTAATAACGTTAATTTTTCAGTTTAAGTAAGTTTTCAGTGTTAAGTAAGATTATATTTTATATATATTCACTACTCTCTAGATTAGAAGAGATTATAAGAGATCACTAAGATTATATTTTATATATATTAACTACAGTATAGTGGTATTGTGTGTTTTTATAAATCACTTCGATTTTTTGTTTTCAGATTACACTGAGAGACCAGGTTTTACGCACCGCATGACGCTTTTTTTTAAGCTCCTCCGATCTACTGCCACCACGGGGTAAAGAATGAATATTTTTTTATATTGATTTTACTACATTATTAATTGAAAAAATTAATAAATATATCTTTTTTTTTTTAAATTAATCTTACTAATTATTTTTGTGTACGATCTTTTTTAAACATTTATGCCTTAATTGCTACTGAGCTGAAAAATTAAATTTGACACATGAATATTAAAAATACTTTTGTTTCCTTTAAATTCCTTAAAAAAATCCAGATGGGGTGGTTTCAGGGGATTCAACCCTAAGAACCTACTTATAGAAAGTTTCATAAAAATTCGATGAATTATTGGATCCGTAATTTTTCGTCAAAATTTAAAATCGGATACCCCGAAAAAACCCCTAAACTAAGTTTCAAATTGGCACTATTTAATTTCGACTTTTTGCCAGAAAATAGGTAAAACTTCAGACTAACTTCCCAAAACATGGAAACGAAAATTTAGAAAACATATTTTTGGTGTTATTTTTTTAAATAAAAATTGCATTAATTTTTTTATATTGCAAAATTCTACCCAGACGAAGATCCCTGCAATATCTATGTCGAAGAGAATCTTCGATAAATGATAAATCTTCTTTTCTGACAAAATCTGCATCAACTCGTTTGTTTATAATTTTTAAACGTTTTAAAACCACAAACAACTCACACATTTATATTACCTTACCACAATCACGTTTTAATAAAAAGTCACTTCAAGATGTCCAAACTAACAGCAACTAGCCAATGTCACTTGACACCTCACGTGATCGGTGTCGGTCCTGCATCAGGCAGGACAGTTGTCATAACTTATATAATGCAATGACCACAGACCGCAAAAGTAACAAATTCTAAAATATATTAAGTTATAATTTTCCAATTATATTCGATATCATTTTCCAATTGATTTGCCCAGCGGTTTCACTTCAAGCGGACTAGGAGTTGTGCGGAGATGAGGATGTTGAGCAGATAAAACCTAAAGTCCAGGCAAAGCAAGGAACTTTAGTTCATCAGCAGATAAATTTTAAAAATATTCATTGACTTCGGAATAGTGCACAGTGAATGCCAGCAGCGGCATCAACATCACCATCACCATCATTGGGGGTTTAGCAGCAGTAACGACAACACATCGGAGTACAACGCCACCTGAGCACACGACACAAACATACAGCGCGTTACAGAGAAACAGACAAGGTTTTGACACTTTTTAAAAAGGCATAAATATTGGTCGGCAACTTGCATAGTCTGCTTATCTTATAACTAAGCCTGAACTGTTTTCTGTTTTGTTGTTTTTGTTGTGTTGATAGTTGCTGTTGTTGTCGTCATATTATTCAGTTTCACTCTTCCCAGATCTGCAAGACTGCGTTTCTGGCTTCTATCTAAGCGTTGATCTTTAATTAATGCTCAATAAATAATCACAGCAAATGGGTGGATGTCATTATGACCACTTATACAAATACAACAACAAATACAAATACAAGCACTTACCAACACACACACACATGCACACACATTTAGATTAGGGGGTAACGCTTTAAGCATGGTGTTGGATTAAATGACCAGAATGTCGCCTGCTCTTTGCGCTCGAAATCGTTTTCCATATTTTAATAGTTGGTATGTAAATTGGTGACGAGTCTGGTTCTGGATCAAAACACAAAAACTGGAAAGTAATAATGATCTGTTTTCTACGATGTCCGGTTTCACGGAGGTGGTGGTCAACAGCCAAGCGGGTGGTCAACACGCATCAACGCACTAGTCTAGTGTATTGTATATTAATGCCACTTTTGGTCTGTTGATGTTATAGTAAATTAGGCCAACATGTACGTGCACCTTTTCGGCGGAAAATCTCGTAAATTGTCCATGTGGAAACAAGGCATTTCTTTGGAAATTTAATTTGAAAATTAATTTTTCCTAATGGGTTAATTTTTCCTTGACTTGTTTAACTGACCTTTCTTGTTTAGTTTTTTTTTTTTTTTTTTTTGTTTTGCTTCGTGTTCATGTTTATATTTTGTCTATCTTTGGTTGCTAGTTCTTGGTAGATAGATTTTAGATGTTGTCTTTTGTTTTCTGTGCATTTGGTATTTTCTAAGAACATCAGCGGAGATTGCTTTTGAAGATTTTATTTTTGAACAATTTTGGATGCTTGCTTTCATTAGAATGGTTTATTCATAACTAGTTGGGATTTCTTAAAAAAATATGTACAATGATTAAGAGTAGTTTTTTAAATGAATATTTGTTCAAGATTGTTTTATCAGTTATAGTAATACGACATTTGCTACTTGCCACCCCTTTATTATGAGCAACTCATTGTTTGTATATATCGTCTTTGATTTATTTTCTCTTTGATATATTTTGTCTCTTAACAGGAGAAAAGATTTTCTAAATTATTGTTTAAGCTTTCTTATTCAAATATTAATTTTTTGCATGCACATTTTGAACAATACTGATTGCTTTTAATATTAAAAAAAAAATTTATTTGATATAATGTTTTTAGAAATATGAAATACTTGATACTATTTCTATTTTTTTTTTGTAAGCTATTTCCAATAAACATCGAACACTGAAACAAAAGCGTACAAAAAATTAAATAAAAAGTTCTGTGATTCAATAAAACTCAGTTTATTGAATCAATGTAAACATTTCATTGAATCAAAGAACGCATTAATTTAGTAGCTAAACAATATAAGGCATTAATTTTACACTCATCTTATGAAGAAAAGCAGTCACTGCATTCAAGAACATATACATTAGAGTGACCAGAAAAAAACGAAGTTTTAATTTTTGGAGAAAGTATTTGAGAAATTGCTTCGATAATGTCTAAAAATAAGTTCCTGAAAATTTTATTGGAAAATATTAATGTTTAGAGGCCCCTCCAAATCGTTTTTCACATTTCCACATATCATTTTTTTATGCCAACTTTAAAACCGGAATGAAAATGTATTTTTGACTACATAACTTATTTTAAAGGTTATTTTCTACGTTAAATGAGTAGTTTAACTCGAAATATACATTATTTTTGGCTACAGTAATTGGTTTAAAAGATATTAGCAAATTAATAAAACAAAATTTAAATATTTCAGAAATTTCATTTTTAAGAGGTCATATAAAAAAAACGCAAATTACCATGAAAAATATTTGTAAAGAGTTTTGTTATGTAATATTTTCTGATTTAAGTACAGAAAACAATGTTGTAGTAGGTCTAAAAATGTATGAACTATGACCTAAGCTCGAAAGAACTAATTTTCATAAAAGTTATATTACGCTAATGTCGCAGTAACACAGTTACCAGCAAGTTTTATATTATATTCTCAATGTATTAAGCCTACTCTATTTTACCCTGACGTTAATGTAAAAATAAAATTCTTTTGACATTTGGCTTATAAAATTTATTCTTCGCAATGATTGCGTAATTTTTTTTTTCTTTGCACACAACAATTCTTGAATACTATTAATTACATATCAGTTTCTATCAATCAGGTATGTCTTCGAATAAAAAAAAATTCAAATATTGGTTCGTGAATTATGCTATGGAGATATTGCCAGACGCAAAACTCACTTAAACAAGGAAGTTCTACAATTGTTTTTATTTAACCACATTGAATTAAGCAAAACGGTTCAGGAAAGTTTCATAAAAGTTGCAGAAGTGTCATTGAATATCATGGACAAAAGTAACATTAGGTACAAAAAAGTGAAAAGTCTTTAAAATAAATACTTATCTCTAGAGAAGAACAGATATAAAAATACAGTTTAAGTGTTGAGAAAATAAAAATTTTTATTGAGTACCTTTTTAAAAATTTTAACGTAAAATTGTTTAAAAAAATTATTTTTCGTAATTCGAGGAACTTTCAAGAAATCTGTAATAAACAAGGTATGAGCGATAATGAAGTTTTAAGTGATGCTGACGATAGTTCATCCGCACACAGAAAAATATTGCATAGTAAAATCATTGTGATGCATAGTTGATTTAATTTTACATGATTTCATATTTCGTGGTGACAGCAACATTAAAATCATTGTGATCTCATGCAAAATTATTGTAAAATCATGTAAAAAAAACACGCATGCACACGTCCATGGTGTGTTTGTGTTGGTATTAATTTTGCAGAGTTAAATCATTATGATTTCATGTAAAATCATTATGAGATCCATTAAAATCTTTATTGCATCATGTTAAAAGTTAATCAACATGATTTCATGTAGAATCATTATGATTTCATGTAGAGTGATTATGATTTAATGTAGAATCATTATGACATCATGTAGAATCATTATGTAATCTAGTAAAATCATTATTGCATCATGTAAAAAAAAATTGTTAGCGTGCTTAAGAAGTTCCGTTAAGTTCTGGTGAATTTTTGCATATCAGAAGTTTAATCGCGAGTGAAGAAGTGCTAGTGGAGGTAGATGAAGCAGAAGATAATGTGGTGCTCTTCGAAAATATTATTATCCATGAAGATAACTATTAGGCTGAGCTCGACGAACTATTAAAACAATTTAATTTGTCGGAAGTGAAACATTACTTGTAAAGTAATATGATCTCCCCAAAATATGATTAAGGATGAGTTCCTAAATGCATTTATGCAATGCATCAGTGTGTTTCATTTTGAATTGGTGCTAAATTTAGTTACGAAAACAGTGAAACTCTGTTGACATTCTTAAAAATAGACTAGTTGCGTAGTTTTGGTTAAAAAGCTTCGAACCAATTCAAAATAAAACACACTGATGCATTGCATAAATGCATTTAGGAACTCAGCCTAATTCTAAAAAAGTTATTACAACAGGAATGTGCTCGGTTAAAGACGAGGGCTCCCGTGGCCCTTTGGCAACAATAGTAAAATACATTACTAGTGTAGTTACATTTTTTTTCTTGCCCAGTGACAGCATCGCGATTTGCATGTTGTTGTTAGATGGTTTTGTTAGTACATTATTACAGTTTTCCATCGCCATAGTATGTCGGTGCATTGCTTGTCAATTTATTGTTGGATGCATGCTTTATTTTGGCTGACGAAACATCCATCCAACAACAAAACGCCGAGCCATGGCGGTGACATAACTTTTTAGATTTATTAACAAAAAGCACTAACAACAATATTCAAGCACTGAATGCTCATATCACTGGGTAACTCACAAAGCTGTTAAAATTTTCAGTGTGAACGGTTCAAGTCCTTAATTTTTAGGCTACTAAAGAAAACCACTTGTGCACATTTTTAAGGAACGTGTCTTTTGTTTTTGTAAAGTGCGCAAGTCCTCAACTGCACTGGGAAGTGCACGATTCGTAAAAACCCCTAATTTCAAAACGTTATTTTTTTAGAATCTTCAATTGACTGAGAAAGCTTAAGGTATTTATCTAATAGCTTTGACACATTGGCATAGGTAATCTTGGTTATCTTTAGTAGTTTAAAATATAACCATTGGGTATGACACACTCAAGATTTTTCTTAACTAGTTTAAAAAATAACGAAAAATAAAGAAGCAATGGGAGAGCGAACAACACTATAATCGTAAAATTTCAGCGTGTGTTTTTGAGTGAGAGAACATCAGTTATCCACAAAAGTGTAGAAAGAAGAATATCAAAATCAGCTGTTAAAACTCGTTTTGCTGCGATAGACGACTTTCGGAAACTAGTTTTGACTAAACGAATTCTAAACATAGTTTAGCAGAAAATTACACCAGAATAGCGATTTAAACAAGTTTAAGTCTGCCAATGTGTCACAGGTATACGGAAGATATACAGAAAGCTATACCACCCATTGGCCTTCGTGCACGTTTCAGAGAAAAGTTATTTAGTTGGAGAAAAATGAGGTATGTTTATATAAGACTCTGAGGTATGTTTTAGAACATATAAAGTTTTATATTTATACGTCGTAAATTTCTTTTATATTTTTCAATAAAAAAAACCACCTTTAAATTCATTTTATTTCAACATGAGGTTAGGATTCAGCTGGATTTCATGATTTTATAATGATTCAACAAGACCATCATAATGATTTTACATGATGCTATAATGAATCAACATGATCATGATAATGATTTTACATGATTTCATAATGAATCAACATGATCATCACAATGATTTTACATGACTTCATAATGATTCAACATTACCATAATA
The DNA here is from genome assembly GCA_963920525.1 of Dichetophora obliterata. Classification (NCBI taxonomy): domain Eukaryota; kingdom Metazoa; phylum Arthropoda; class Insecta; order Diptera; family Sciomyzidae; genus Dichetophora; species Dichetophora obliterata. The sequence goes on along the minus strand of OY986437.1, from coordinate 24,704,543 downwards.
ATGATTTTACATGATTTCATAACGATTCCACATGATTATCATAATGATTTTACATGACTTTGTAATGATTCAACATGACCATCATAATGATTTTACATGATTTCATAATAAATCAACATGATCGTCATAATGTTTTCACATGAATTCATAATGATTCAATATGATCATGATAATGATTTTACATGATCTCAAAATGTTTCAACATGAAAATTTGTTGCGATTCTTACATGAAAATCACAATGATTTTACTATAAATCTCTATGAAGCAAGATCATTGGGGAAACATGTAAAATCATTATGTTTCTAGTTGATTTTACAATGCCTTTTTTTTCTGTGTGCGATGGCACTTACAATTAATGTATTCGTCGTGAAAGTATACCTGAAAAGTTGGCTCACTTGCGAATTAAAAACTCATACTTCATTGAATGATGTAAAGTTGTTAAAATAAATTTATGATTACAACGAAATTAATTGTAATTAATTATTAGTTGCATTGACTTTTTTGACCCTCGAATTAGCGAAAATGAAAAACGAGTTTTTGTTCAAAGATTAAGTCAACCAAATATTATTACAAAAATATCAAAGGATAACCTTAAAAAAACTGAAGTCTATGACTTAATATCACCAAATACAAATAATTTTTTAAATTAAGCAATATATCTTCAAAATTTTTTCAAAAAGATCCCTCCCTTTGGAACGATGATAAAAACTACATTAAACCATTAAAAACAGTTGAAGAAATTATAATTATAAATGACGTTCAATGGGAAAATTACAACAAATGAAGAACAATATCAAGCCTTACTCCAAGGAGTTAAGTACAATAGAAAACATTTTTCATCGTGTACAAAGAAGAAGTTTTGATCACGCTGAATATGAATAAGAGCACTCAAGTTTTTTTCTTCACGAATGAGGAAAGCAAAGTGAATTCTTCGTCAATCGAATAATATTGATGAGGAGGAGTGCAATTTTTATCTTCAATTGAGAGTTTTTACGAACCCTGATCTGAACAGATACTAAGCGGATATTGTTGCTTCAGGTCATACCTTTACAAGTTTAAATGTGCGACCGATCCTTACTGTACATTCAAAAATATTTATGTGTAAATATTACTAATAACTGCGTCCATTAACTGCGAATAGGATTCGTAGAATCGACGTATATTGCGTACAAGTACATAATTGCGTATTAGTACATATTACGAATATTTTATTCGTATTCTTAAAAAACAAATGTATATTGTACGAATACATTTGTTAAATTTACGAATGATCATAATATCTTATAACGAAAAAATAATATTCTGTCTGAGCTGGGGCTTGAACCTCGGCTCTTTAGTTCACGGGCCAAACACTCAACCAGTAGGCTACAGCCACTTTACAATGATACCATTCCTTATATTCTTTAGTTGCTCGAACGATTTCGGTTTTCAATTTTTTAAAATCTACTAATAATTCGTACATTCTACTAATAATTCGTACAGTTAGCCTACGAATGAATTGTTTCTACTAATATTATTTTTCATTCGTAAAAAGTACGAAAGCATTAATAAATACTACGAATATAATGAAAGAAATTACAAAGTTATTCGTACGAGAAATTTACGAATAATATTATTTATATGTACACAATCATTCGTACAATGCACTAATATGAATTGATTTATTTTTGTTTACAAATATCATTAGTATATAAAACAAATATATTCGTAGATACTACATCAGGTATTGGAAAAATTTTACGAATGAATTCGTAAAGATAACACAATATGAATACTTTGTATGTTGTACGAATATTTGTAGAATGTACGAATATTTTGTTTACTAATATCATTCGTAGAAATTTTACAAATAAATTTTTTGTGTGTACTTATTGCACTCGGTCCATTTTCTTTTTGCGTGCCCCATGCTTCAAAACGTCAGACTTGAGGCTTCGTCCTGACCCGCCAAAACGTTAACACAGCAAAATTTGGTTTCTCTCATGTTAAAGAGCGAAGAGAACTGGTCGGTGGTTAGCATCCTGGCGAGACAAATAACCGATGGGCTGCGAAGAGTTGAGTGCGCACAAAACAGATGAAGTAGAGATTGTTGACCTCACGACCATTTCACTGTAGACCACGGCAGTAGCCAAACAGTTTCCAGCTTTAGTGCTGTTCCCAAACTCCGCGATGTCATGCTTTACGGCAGTTCTGTGAGGTTCTGCAAGGTCGAAAATTCAATGTGGAGGTTTTAGTACCATGAGGTATCATTTAGGTTAAGTGCGTAAAAATTGTACACTCCCAACTGCACGGTAGGGCCTTTTGAAGGTTTCCCCTTCACAAAAAAATAAAAAAATTATATAATTGTGAAAAAGACTGAATCATTTGCGAAGGTTATGCGTCAAGTTATAGTTTTGAGTACGTTTTCGGATAGGTATTTTTTTGGAAATTTTGTTTTTTTTTTAATTTGTATGATTAATTATCTTGCTAGATAATATAAAATTCGTTAAAATTTTTTGCATAAAAAAAATTTAATACTTTTCCAAAATTATTAACAAATGTTTGCCTTAAAAGAAACATTCTGTTATCATTTTTGCAGGAAAAAATTACTTATAAAAGAACAAGTTTTTTATTTATAAACAAGTTCAGAAATCAGTAATAAATGTTATTTTTTCACATTCTAATGAGTTCAAAAAGAATCATGAAAGCTGTTCCTTCTTACTGAACCACATGCGTACAGTTCGAGTTTTGCATACGTTTTCGGGTAGAATTTTTTTATATTATGTAAGTATTTTAATTAGTAGATCTAAACTACATCCCTGATAGGACTGAATCCATTAAATTTTTTTCCATCAAAAAAATTTTTCAAATATGGGAATAAAGTTTTCGTTTTAATTCTACTTTCATTGTTTTCTAATTTCGAATTAATTTAGTTCTGCGAGCAATACTTCGCTGGCGACGGCCCTGGATATAATACAACTTTTTTCAAATAAAACATATTATTGGCATGCAATAATAAGTTAATTTATGATTGAAAAAGTTTCATTTCTGGATGCCGAAAATGAACTTTTCTACCCGAAAAGTTTCATAAATGAATTAAAAAAAGATAGCTTTGGTTCACTGGGTCTGTTTACGTTAGACTCCACATAATTTCACAATCGTTCAAAAAAGGCTTGTGTCGATTGGTGCAAGGTAACGTTCAAAACATACAATTGCGGTGCCTTAAAAGACGTTCATAAGATCGTGACTGATGACGAACCATGGATCTATGCATATGGCCTGAAAGTAAATAACGGTCAACAATATAGGTTTTTTAAATGAACAAAATTCAACAAAAATTGTTCGATCTCGAAGCATTGCGAAGTAAATTATCACCTGTTGCCTCCAAAAAACTGGTCATGGGGCCACGAGACAGATAAAATGGTCACTAACGTGACGTTACAATAATAATAATTACTTATATAAACAGTTTCAACATTTATATATATATGAGTATAACTTTTGATTCTCACAACTGTGCTTATTATCTACTACATACATAAACTATTATAATATTTATATAACTTTTTCTCACAACTGTACTATCTATTATAAGTATTATCTACTACAATAATATTATACATAAACTGTATTAGAATATTTATATATATTACTGTTAATACGATTTTGTCAACTATACCAAAAGTTATACATGTTACACATTTACTTGATCACCACTGTAAGACAGCTGCAAGAAAACAGAAAGACAAACAACTAATAAGTACCTATATACGCAACAACCAAACATATTAATCATATTAATGACACACAAACAACGGCGACCCATTCAACTAGCCCCCCACTAAGAAAATATAAGAGGAATCATATAATTCCCAACTAGTTTCTACACCGAAGTATGTATAAGGGTGACGTTGAGTCAGTACAAATCAGCCTTCCGTCTAGGTAAGTGCTCAGTGTGTGTGCATTTGCACCAGGCACGAGGTACGGACCAGTCTATGGTCATTGAGCCTCAGCATTAGCACACACAACAGCGTTGCTGTATAATAATTTGGTTGCGCTGACAACTAGTCAGTGCAGATACATAATGGCTGCGGTACGGATCAGATTCTGATCATTGAGCCGCAGTCTTTTGCTTAGGGTTTTCTTGCTGGCTGCGGTACGGATCAGACTCTGATCATTGAGCCGCAGTCCTTTGTTTAGGATTGCTGGTACGGATCAGCAATGCTATCTTGCTGGTACGGATCAGATTCATTGAGCCGCAGTCTTTTGCTTAGGGTTTTCTTGCTGGCTGCGGTACGGATCAGATTCTGATCATTAAGCCGCAGTCTTTTGCTTAGGGTTTTCTTGCTGGCTGCGGTACGGATCAGACTCTGATCATTGAGCCGCAGTCTTTTGTTTAGGATTTTCTTGCTGGCTGCGGTACGGATCAGATTCTGATCATTGAGCCGCAGTCTTTTGCTTAGGGTTTTCTTGCTGGCTGCGGTACGGATCAGATTCTGATCATTGAGCCGCAGTCTTTTACTTAGGTTTTGTCTGGCTGGCTGCGGTACGGATCAGATCCTGATCATTGGGCCGCAGCACTGTGCTTAAACTCTATCTATCGGATTGTCGCACGGATCAGATTCTGATCATTGGGCCGCAATCTTTATACCCATCATTTTATTTATATATATTAGGGCGGGTCGATTTGTAGGGAGTGAAAAAAATGCACCAATTTCCCTATGATTTCCGTATTCTATGGGTTGTTCCATGAAAATTTGCCCAAGGAACCATACCTCTATCGTTAAAATCGAGTCCCCTACTTTTTGTTGGTAGATTTTTTCCCAAATTGACGTTCGTATGAAATATTACCTACACGTTCACATCCATAACTCAAAAACTGTCGATCGGGTTTAATCGCCAGTAGGCGCGTTGGAAAGTTGAGCTTATTTTGATCAATTTACAAAAAAAAATCTCCAACATTGGTCCAACGGTTCAAAAGTTACGGGCATTTTTGTCCAAATTTTGGACCATTTTTCCATTTTTTTCATGATTTTGTCCAAGAATATTACTTTCATGGCCATTTTTTTTTTGGCTCAATCCATTACTTAATTCAATTTACAATTAAAAACGAAGAGTTTAAGCCCAAATTTATCGAATTCGGTTGATTAATTCATGCGATATTGCTAAAACAAAATAACACATAAAACCAACTTTTTGATTTTTTTCCCCTTTTTATTTTTTTTTCTACAAAAATTCAAATTAAGAGATAATAAAGTATCTATCAACCTATTATCAAAAAAAAAATATTCAATTTGAGTGTAGTAAAAGACAAAATCTTGGACAAAATCATGAAAAAATGCTCCAAAATTGGGACAAAAATGCCCGTAACTTTTGAACCGTTGGACCAACGTTGGAGATTTTTTTTGTAAATTGATCAAAATGAGCTCACCTTTCCAACGCGCCTACTGGCGATTAAACCCGATCGACAGTTTTTGAGTTATGGATGTGAACGTGTAGGTAATATTTCATACGATCGTCAATTTGGGAAAAAATCTACCAACAAAAAGTAGGAGATTTTTTTTGTAAATTGATCAAAAGGAGCTCACCTTTCCAATGCGCCTACTGGCGATTAAACCCGATCGATAGTTTTTGAGTTATGGATGTGAACGTGTAGGTAATATTTTATACGAACGTCAATTTGGGAAAAAATCTACCAACAAAAAGTAGGGGACTCGATTTTAACGATAGAGGTATGGTTCCTTTGGCAAATTTTCATGGAATAACCCATAGAATACGCAAATCATGGGGAAAATGTAGAAAAATAAATCGACCCGCCCTAATATATATATATTTACTAATTGAGCCTTCCGTCTAGCCTTCCGTCTAGAACTCGCAGCATCAGAGAAACCAGTATGTCAAATACCGATTACCCGAAACCGACTACCTGATACCGAATACTGGAAATATTTGTACCGAAGCGAGAATAAAATATTAAAAACAACCGACCGCCGACTAGCACCAGCTGACACTTTTAACCCTTTTACGGATACCCAGACACAACTGCAACTGACTGCACCACCACCTTACGCTGTCGAAATATTATAATAAGCGATTGATAATTGTAAATAAAACTAAGCTTTAAATTGAAAACTGCGTCTTGTTATTTAATCAAAGGTTTGTGGATCCTTTGAGCGATCCTGGAGCGGCTGAGATAAACTCAGCCTTCGATAAAACCACTGTTACAATATGATACACCAACATTTGTTATCCAAAAGTGTTTTGTGAAATAAGGAAAACAAACAAACGCCGAAGAATCATTCTTCATCAAGTCAATGCGAGCTCCTATACATCAGCTCAAATAAATTCTTTTTAGAGTACTCGAAACTCAGGTCATCCACCGTACAACGACAACGATTTTCGATGCAAAAAGAAGCCGCTTACGCGTTCAAAAACTCTGTTTTGCATTTGTCTCAAGCGGAATGGGATAAATTTTATGACAAATAGTTCGAACTCATGTAAAAATGTATTATTTGTGAATATTTGGAAAATAGTATATATATTTTCAATGAAAAAATTCGTTATTATTCCCGAAATATATGTAAATACCCTTATTTTAAACATTAATAATTACCTATTACCCATTCACCATTACCAATTTACAATTTACTTTAACATTTCAGTCTCAAAGTTAAATACACCGCTGCTGTAGTCAGCATTATGCTAAAAAGCTGACCATAGGTAATCGTTTATATCCTCTCACTTTATTGCACTTGTTCTTTAGCTTTATCTTTAATCTGTAAAAGCAGCATTTAACATATGCAAATCTGTTATATATATTTTAAAAAAGTACCGTTTAATAATTTACAACAATTTCCTTGTTTCCCGAGCGTTGATATATTTGATTGATTGTGAATATATTCGTACATCTTGTTGTTGAGATCATTGAAGATTAAATCGTGTTTCGTTCAGGAGACAACCCATTCGATGTCAGTTTGAAGGAAGTTGTAACTGAGGGCTAGCCACTTGTTTTGACTTGCTTATGGTTTTCGGTGACTACTTTGTGATGATCGCTACACTTTTGTGTATTGTATTTTTTCATACCCGCCCATTTGCCCTTTTTTGATACCAGGTTCTCTTGCCACTTCGCAAACGGAGCGCATATTTTTAAAAATTTTTTTATATAATTTTTTTTTTTGACAAGCTTTTACCATGAATCTTTGAACGAGTGCACTGACGTGAAAAATTGCCAGATATTTCGCCACATCCTGCTTAAAATACGATTTTCTCACCTAGGGCAAAGTTTGTTTTCTGCATTTTATTTTTTCCTGCTTCTTTCTAGCACTCTCTGGGATCACCATGAATTCAACTAGCTTCTTCACTTTTCCATAACAGCAGAGCCAACAACTATAAAAAGAACTGAAACTAAGGTCAGCAGCTCGGGCTGCTCAGACCCAACATAACCAAAACCAACCCAACTGCACGATATCTTGATGCAATTCGTTGAGCATGATCGCCCTCGAAAGTGTTTGGACTGCGCGCTGCTGCTCACTCAGCGCAGTAAGGCACGATCAGCAAATTTAGTACTACTTGTTCAATGGATGAAAAGCTGACTGGCAAAGATCGTGGCAAGTTGGTGCGTGGTTGGGTGGACGTTGAGTAATTAAGACTGGATAACCATGCATTATCATAATAATTAGCCAAAAGGGATTTGCGTGTGTGTGTTTGTGTGTGTGTATTGTGCCATGGATGGATGTGTTTGTTATGCCAGGATTTTGCAAATTCCTCTAGCGCCTCTGTTTCAGTCTCTGCTGCTGCTGTTTTGTTATTTTTCGATCGCTTCTCGCGTATCTGTGCTCGCGATCTGGTCAGTGTTGCGGCTGGTTGCATTTCGGTTGTTATTCTTCTCTGTTTAGTGTTTGAACCATGAGTAATTTGCTTATACAACAATCTAGTCTTAAATTACCCCGCTAGTCATATTTTCACTCATCTCTACGGCTGACTGCTGATTGTTGACTGTGAGTGTGTGTGTGTGTGTGTGTGGAGTACACCGCTTCGCTTGATCAGATTAGTTAAAAAAAGAACCAACTCCAGTGCAAGTTTGCCGTTTGTGTCCTCATGTTACATATTTATTACATATGCAACACTCACCACCAACAGAATTGTTGTTGCCGATCACAATCGACATAAACGATCAGCGAGTGGTGCCAGCTTATTTAAATGTCGGTAAATTTGTGCACCCCCTTTGTTATAAATGTTTGCATGGTTTTTTTTCTCTTCCTTTGATTCTGCTGTTTCACAGATTCGTTCAGCTTGAAATTAAGCCAAAAGCAATGAAATTCCTTGAAGATCATCATATGATATTATCTGATGCAAATTAGCCTGTATACCTGAACAATGTCAAAGTCAAGGGATAACAGTCGCAGTCTTGTAAGTATGGAATTTTAATAAGTTCAATAAGAAAGAATAATGAACTTGATTATAAGAAAAAATATTGTCCTTGAGTTAATCAATTTACTATACTTTGGTATATTACATATAGCCAACACTTGCCAAAAACCAACCAAACATACAAATCCTAATTTCACAGCATACAACACATACTCAAGCAAGAAAGTGACCTGGCACCAGGCCCGTAGTCAAGAGGAGGGGTGATGGGCTTAAACTCTCCTCTTCACCATAGGATCCGGAGGTAAACAAAAATTAGTACAAATAATTCCTTTAAAAGCAAAACAGTTAGCAATTTTAGGAAACAATTGAAAGCCGATATCACCAACTGCTAGTGCTTCTAAATTTATTGTAAATTAACTTTATAATAAATAACTAAAAAAAAGAAAAAAACCAATTGAACAGTTTGACAGTATATCTTTACACAGTAAAAAATCCTGGACTAATTTTTAAACCAGTTGTTGGAATCATAGATTTTTTAACACTTATTTTGTAAGAATTTAAACTCTGCAAAATATTAGAAATTTTTTTTTAATCAAACATACGATAATATTTAATACATGTTGAAGTACTCTAAGATAGCAGCGTTCAGCTTGGTTATATTTTAAGGCATGCTTTTAATTTCTTTATACATGTGGCTTTTTAGAGCAGTTGGTAGAGCCATATGCTTAAAACCGAAACATTGTGGGTTCGAACCCCACAGGTATTTACTTTTTTTAGTGGAAAATATTTTAAGACAAGCATTTGTTAAGATTAAATTATATGTGAGGATAAAACTCAATCTTAATACTTGACGTGGGGTAGTCTGGTTGGTTGGTTGGTTTAGATGGTGATTCTACATGCAAGTAGGATACAAGTAGCTCTAGTGGGCCGTTTTGATACCATAACCTCGTGTTTCTGTTGGTTGACTGGGTAGCGCACTGCTAGGTTATAACCATCCGGTGCGGTTGATGAATGTTAGGAGATTTGTTGATTTTTGTTGTTGAAAGTTCCTCTAGGTTGCTGAGGAAGGGCCTGCCAAGCGTTGTTAGTCTAGACCTGGCCAGGGCCGGGCAGGTGCACAGAAAGTGTGTTAGTGTTTCTTTTTCATTTGGGTCATCGCAGCTGCGACAGAGGGTGTTAAAAGGTAGTCCAAATCTCTCGGCGGGAACTCCGATGCACCAGTGACCCGTAATAATAGCCGTTATTCTGGCTATGTCGTTCCGGGGTTTTGAGAGCATCTGTTGAGTTCTGCCTATGTTGTAAAGGGGCCATATTTTTCTTGATGTGTTGCAGGTTGGTAGTTCTATCCATCTACGACCGGCTAAGGTTAAGTAGTAAGAACGAATTCCTCCCTTGACTGTGTTCAGTGGAACTTCGACTGGTTCCGCTCTGGAAACGTCAAGGGAAGAACCCCGCCTAGCCAATTCATCCGCCTTTTCATTACCATAAATGTTCCTATGGCCGGGAACCCAGATTATAGTAATGCTAAGTTGGTGACTTAGCCGGGCCAGTTCATCCTTACACTGCCTTACTAGTTTGGAGTTGGTACTGATCGCAGCTAAAGATTTAACGGCAGCTTGGCTATCCATCAGAATAGCTGCATTAAGGTGGTTGGTGTTAGCTCTCCTTAAGGTGCGACAAGCTTCTCTTATCACAAAAAGCTCGGCCTGGAAGACGCTGGCTGAGTTTGGCCGACGAAAAGTCTCCGCCACCCCCAGTTTCTCAGAGTATATGCCCGCTCCCACTTCGCACTCCATCTTGGAGCCATCCGTGTAAAAGGACACATCGAAGGCTAGATCAATTCTCCCATAGCGCCATTCCACCCTGGTGAGAAACTTGGTTGTAAAAGATTTCGTGAAGTCGAGTTTGGGAGTGTCGTAGTCCGTTTTTCCAGGAATCAGTTCCCGAGGTAGCGGATTAAGAATGTTGCTGTATCCATATGGTCTATTTCGCCAGGTGCACGACTCTCTGAGTCTGACTGCACTGTTTGTTGCAGTAAGCCTAGTGTGATCTACACTGATATGGGAAGTAAATGTGTCAGGACATTAAGTGCATCAGTGGGGCATGATCGGATACCCCCCTTGATACCTATGCATGCGGATCGCTGGATCCGAGCTAGTTTTGTTGTGTTGTATGCTTTATTCAGTGCAGGCCACCATACTAGTGCACCATACGCCAAGATAGGTCGCACTACCGCTGTGTATAGCCATAAGAGCATTTTTGGTTGAAGACCCCATTTTCTACAAAAGGTTTTTTGCAGGCGTAGAAGGCTATGCAGCCCTTCTTGACTTTTTGTTCGATGTTAGTTTTCCAGCTTAGCTTAGGATCCAGAACGACACCTAGATATTTTGCGCTACTGGATAGTGTAAGAGGTTGGTTTTTGAGCTTTGTAAGGACAAATTGTGGCGCTTTGGTTTTTGTGGTGAATAACATCAGTTCCGTCTTGCTAGGGTTAACTCCTAGGCCGCACCTGGCAGCCCAGACACTGAAATTTCCCAAAGCAACCTCCATTAGCTCACTGAGCGCAGAGCGGAACAGTCCTGACACCATAACAACCACGTCATCCGCATAAGCCACCACTTTGACCCCATTGCAATTTAGTGTATTAAGAAATTCATTCATGGCGATGAGCCAGAGTAGGGGGGAGATCACTCCTCCTTGCGGAGTACCCCTACTGACAAATCTCGTGAGTTGGCAGCCACCCAGGTCTGCCTGGATTATTCTGTTACTGAGCATTGAGATTATCCAGTTTCTCACCGGTGCTTGTACACCAAGGTTTGTAAGAGAATCAAAAATGGACCTAGTATGAATATTGTTAAAAGCCCCTTCTATGTCTAAGAAGGCCGCAAGAGTGTATTGTTTTAAGTAGATTGATCTTTCAATAGTGGTAATAACCTCGTGTAGGGCGGTATCTGTTGATCTGCCCTTGAGGTATGCGTGTTGGGCGCTGGATTTGTTAGCACCCTTTAGAACGTCCCTGAGGTGAATATCCAGTACACGCTCTAGCGTTTTCAGTGCGAATGATGTGAGGCTTATTGCTCTAAAATACTTGGCTGATTCATGACCTCTCCTCCCAGCTTTGGGTATGAATATTACCTTAACTCTTCTCCAGCTCCTTGGAATGTAGTTAAGGCAGAGGCACTTAGTGAAGATAGAGAGTAGGATAGGTGCAACTACATCTTGTAGTTTCTGCAACATTATTGGAAGTATGCCGTCAGGACCTGGGGATTTGTATGAAGAGAAGCTGCTTAAGGCCCAGATAACCCTTTCCATTGAGATAAAGGAGCCAGTCGGAACCGCCGCAGTTGCCTCAGGTGATTCTAAACCTAAGTTCTTATTGCAGTTGCTCCTGCAGCCGGGGAAGTGTGTGTTGAGTAAGTGTTCCAGTGATTCATTGGTAGATTCTGTCCACGTACCATCGTCTTTCCGAATGAAAGATGGACTGGTGCTTTCTTTGGACAGAATTTTGCTTAGTCTTGCCGATTCTTTTATATTGTCGATCGATTGGGTGTATTCCTGCCAAGAATGCTTTTTCGCGTCTCGAGTTGCTTTCTTGTAGGTTTTGAGGATGTCTCTGTATGGTTGCCAAAGACACTATGACACGATTTGAAAATTTTTCTAACCCTTTTCCTAAGGTCAGATAGATAATTGCTCCACCCCGGAGGAAGAGATTTCTTCTTGCCCCTGCTAGTGGGACATAAGACTCTAAAGGCAACCTGCATGGTTTGTGGGGTAGTCTACTTTTAGAACCAAAATTTAAACATTTCTAATATAAAACTTAAAAAAAAAAAATAGGTTGAGTAATGAAAAATTGTCAATTATCTTGAAATTTGTTTAAGATTTTATTAAAATTATTAATCCAGAAATTTATTTGGTCAATTTAAAAAAAAATTTGCATTCTAGCATAAAATTTCAAAAGTATTGAAAATATTGATTTATAAAAAAAATTGAAAACAATAATCTTATGGGTAAAGTTATATTTTTTCCTCAACATAGCTTACTTCTACACTTGGAAAAGCGATTTTTCCTATATATATATATATATATATAAAGGGAACATTTCGATTCCCTTTCTGTTGTACGGAACGTCCAAGCCTTCGAAATATGCATCGCTTTCCGTGATGACTTCCTCATTCGAACTGAATCTCTTACCCTGGAGAGACCGCATGGGTTTTGGGAACAGATATTACACTTAAAAAAATCTGCTTCCCTTAAATTAAGAAACTGTTACACCAATTCATTGAGTTTTTCTATATTCCATAGAGTTTTCTTCTTAAGTGAAAACTTGTCTTCAAAGCTAAGAAGCTGTTTTGATAACGTTGCAATGAATTCAAGAAGTGGTATCTGCATTAAATATAAGAAATTAAGGCATGATAATAGTTAAATTTCTAAAAATTTTATAAAAGCAGAAATAATTTAAGAAAAACTGTATTGTTATCAAGTCCGTTGTGCAACATTCTACAGTAGTAATATCAAATCAATACTTGGATATTTCATAGCAATACTGTAAGTTTTTCTTTTTTTGTAGACCACAAGTGATTTATTTAAAGGATGCTTTTCTTATATCTCTAAAAAAAAATGCTTCCAAATTACTTAAAAACGGTTAAACGAACGATTTTAAATGAAGAAAATTAAGCGACGATTGTTTGACAACTGCGATGGTCGAATGTATAAGTTGACTTACACTCACCGAAGTTCAAGTCTCCGGATAGTGGTAATTTTTCAATTTAATTTAATGTTTATAATTATAACGTTTGCAGTTTTTTGTCAGTATAAAAATAATATTTTTCACAAGATGCTGTTTAAAATCTAAGAAATTGTTTTTTTTTGCAAAAATGGTTTTTTTTCCAAAAAAAAAAAAAAAAATTGAAAATTTTTCCAGAGATTCGACGAAAAATATCTTATTTTCAAAGAAAAAGTTTTTCTTATTTATAGCCGATGATTAATAAATGGTAGAAAATTTCTTATTCCAAGAGACAATTTTTCTCTAGTTATAGACGATGATAAATAAACGGTAAAAAAACTTACTCAAATGCCATAAGATTTAAACACAATTTGGCTAAGTTTTTTCAATTTAGCGAAATAGTGCGTAAATGATTGGACAATTTTCCTAAACTATTTTACACTTCTGGTGTCAATTTAACGAAAAATATATAAATAATTTTTAGAAAATAGGCCATAGCGCTAAATGAAGCCCAATTTTCTAATGATTGGGTGCTATTCTTTTAGATTTTCTGGACATTTTTGTGTAGTCGCAAGGGGCCAAGTCCGGAGAATATGGCGGGCTAGCAACCATTTTGAATCTTAATTGGACTGCATAATACTCTTCTGTGATTGTTCTTCCCTTTTGAAGGTAATTATAATCGGTGAAGATTAGGTTATGCGCTTCCCAAAAAACGGAGGCCATAAACTTCCCGGCCAAGCGTTGGTCTTTTGGCCGCTTTGCAAACTGCCTATTTAACTCAATCGTATGGTAATGGACCCACGTTTCAGCCATCGTAACAAAATGCCGAAAAATGTCCGCTCGATTAACCTGCAAAAACGCCAAGCCAACCGTTGAATCGTAAACGCGTTGCTGTTTTTGATCGTCGGTCAGCAAATGCGGCTCCCATCGATCGCATCGATATCATTTTCATCTCCAAAAGATCTTGCAAAATGTATCCCACCAGTTTCTTTGACGGCACTTCACGTTCATTCAAAAAGATTCTATGCTTTTATTTTAGGGTTTCTCCATTCGAAGACTCTTTTAGATTTTCAGAGCGGTGTGCACCAGGTGCGTACCCAGATAAAAATTTCGGGGGGGTTTTTGATTTTTTTTAGTTTAGACTTATTCCAATTTTTTTTTTATATCATATATAATAACAGTATGTATTTTTTTTTATTGGGCTAATGCATTTAAACTTCCTTCCGTGGTTACCTCCATATCCCTGCGAACATGTAGAAGAGCTAACCCATTGAGCCTTTCTTCTCCAATTTTACTTCTCATGCATGTTTTGGGTCTTCGAAGCGACGAAAACGAGGGTTTTCTTGAAGCGATTAAAACCGGCAACGTTGCACCAATCTTCAGGAATTGGCTTATTAATGGATATATAACGTATGGATACATAAATGTTACTTGTCGATTTGTCAGTTTCAAGCAGTGCCTACTAATATTGATTGGGGTACAAAATATTGATCAAAACCAATTTATACACTGGAAAAATCATCACGTTTTTAAATTCAGCACAATGCCTTTAATATCAATGCATGATTTTTCATAAAAAAATTTTAAAAATGTTTCAAGCAATGTTAAAATCAATTTTTTACAATATGTTGTAAAAAAAATTTGCATTAAACATATTTCGTCAAAGTAGAAACAAATTGTTTTCAATATTTCGCCGTTTTCACATTGAAGTGTTATATCAGTTGCACTAACCATCTCCGATTTGGCTAAAATTTTGTGCTTAGATTAATTTATTGTTTAGAAAACCAAGTCCGGAGTTTGAGGTTTTAAGATTTCTTTCGTGGACCCATAGCCAATGAATGCTAAAATAGGATATATTTGGAGACCAAGCTTTTTGAAAACATATTATATAATAAAATTGTCAAAAATGCTTTCACTATATTTAGAGCAGACTTTTATTTTTACTATGATAATGGGCCAATGTCTTTAACAAATATGATTGAAAAATAATTAAACGGAAAATAATAACCTGCCCTTAAAAACATACTTGACTTGACTCCTTTTACCCCGATAAACTGATCAAGATTATACGGGTAAAAAGGTTCAAGGTCTACTTGTATCCATGGTGAAATTATTGTAAGGTACAAATTTCTCTCAATTTATCTTCGCGGAACTGTTGTTGATAAGTGTCAAACAACTTTTTATGTTTGCTGTTTATAATGGAAACAATGGTTTAAAATATAAACAAGTGCAAGTAATGTTAGTTAAAGAAATTGTTAATGTTATAAATATGTTAAATAAATAACACAAAATAGTGCTGCGCAGTAAAGTTAAAAATTTATTACAAAAAAAAAATCACTTGCACTCACTATAAAATTTAAGATTGCTTTGTCAAATCTTGCTTGGAATTAACCAACAGCTGTTTTTGACAAAGGTAGCAAAAATATTTTTTAGAGAGTTGAAAACTTTGCATTCACAAGCTAAATTCCTCAATACCCTTCTACTCCATTCGAACTTTCAAATTTTTTGTTTTATCTCTTTTCAGTTCTGTTTTGTCAATGATCTGATAAGATACTGCATTATTTCCTTTTTCCCCAAACATAAAAATCATCTGACTGAAGCCATCTATGAGTTGCGTATACCCATTATCACAAAAATTTTACATATATCCCTTTACCTAAACACCACAAAGTTTAAAAAGGGCGAGATCTAGGTCAAACAGGTAAAGTAAAAAATACCTTTTTATAAAAAAAAAATAAAATGATGAAATAAAAAAGTCGAATACATTAAATGAACCACATATATTAATTGAAAAAATTTCATGATTGCACGGCTTAAAACGTCGCAGAACTGGAGTGCAACCAAGCTAAACGATCCTCGCGCATCAGCACCATCACCATTCTTTAAGCAGCTGTCACTTAGATGTCACTTTCGATTTTATGTTTTTTCTTTGGCTTATCTGTGCACTTGGTACACTCAAGGGCACAACAAAGAAGGACGCGCTTTGTTCGTGGCACACCATGAGAATTGGGAATTTGAGAATCTGCTATAAAACAGTTGAAGCAGCAAGAAACGGAAACTTCTACATTGGCTGACTGCTCTTTTTCTTCTTCATGATGCACCGCCCACTCGTGCGGTACGCATGCTGAGCTGCTGTCAATTCATTCAGAAACCAGCGCTGAATTAATACGGCCGCCACAGCCCTAACATCACCTTGACTGCGAGCCATCATTTGTGTGGCGAGTTAGTTCGACTTGCTGGTTAATTCAACAAATGTCTGTCGGAGCTGGAACGAAAAAAAAAGAATAAATGTATTTATTGCATGGCCTCTTTTCAGCTTAACTAACTGAATGGCAGTTCTTTTTTACGTTTTTGTTTCACATCTTGCGCGAAAGTGACAGCCGAGTGCTAACAAGTGTCCGAAAAAGTGTAAACAGCTTGGAGTGACATTTGAAGTGATTGTTTTTTTTTCCTATGTTGTTCATTTTGACAACTGAGCTAAATTAAGTCGGGAGAGACCTTTTACATTTTCGAGTTATTGTAAACAAGAGAATGAAATGGTCTGAGATATTTTGAGCTGGATAATTTTTAAGTACTTAGGGATGAATTTTTTAGTAATAGTTCCAGTCTTTTATCCCTAAATTGATAAAAAAAAATCTCAGATACATCCAATTGTTATTTTGCTCATACACAATAGCTGTTCATTCCGGCAGCTCGAAGAAAATTCAATTAATTCAACAGCCTTAACGCGTTGCTTTATCTATAGCTGTTTCCGTGAAGAGCTTCTCACACCCGCTGTTAACACGGTGTTCTTAAGGGCTCAACTTAACTGTAAAAACCCATAAATTCAATTACTTTGAACATTTCTTTTTATGTTTCTGTTGTTTTTCTTTACCACCATCTTTCCATCTCTTTCTCTCTCTCTCTCTCTCTCGCTGATAGTCATTAAAATTTCCATTTTTCTCGAATTAATCACAACTAAAAATAACGTTACATGTAGCACCTATAGACACTAACATCATTCGGTTTTTGGGCAACAGGCAAAACAAACCCTCAACGGGCACAAATACAAAAATAAAATCAACAATCAACAACAAAATCCAAGAACAGCGCAACAAGTTAACTTAAGATAAATGGCCCACATCGCAGTGTGCGCCTGCCTGCACGATAAGGTTCAAGCATCACAGTCACAAGCAGCGGCACAGGTTGAGGCTCTAAAATTAGAGCCCAGCGTTCAAATCAAACTAACGACCCAACAACAAACCAAGAACAACAACAACAAGAGAAATAAAATTCCAATAAGTAAGCAACAACAAGAAAAACAAAAAATAAAACATTTATGAATCGAAAAGCGAACCATGAAGTACAAATCCACCAAGAACAACAATCAACTTAAAGCAATTCGAACTGTTTTGAGCTCGAATTAATTTCGTTGGCAGAACATGTTGGTTACGCGTCTTGCTTCGCTGGTTTCGTGATGAAATTGGTTCTTATATATTTGGTCAGATTATTTCTTAAGTTGTTTGAGGTTGGATTTTTTTTCTCCTACAGATTTAATAAATTCATTGAGCTTTTTGTGGTCTCACATTAATTGCGGTCAAATCGACCATCAAAAAGAATGGCTTTTTCTATTACTGTAAAGAGCCGATTTGGAGCATCGGATGTCACAACATTTGAGTCGTCTCATTTATTTTTCCATCAAAATGAGTTGACGAAAGATTTTTCACAATTCAATTATCGGTTTTTTGATGAGCCAATGCTATTAAAACATGAAAGTTGTCATAGACATTTTTTCAAACTAGATAAAGGTAAGTAGTAAAAATAATTTTGATTAATGCTGTCAACATTTTCAAATCAAAAATAAAATCGTACTAAAATAGGTTCAAAAGGTTATTTTATTTTTATTATTATTGTTATCATCTAGCGAAACAAGGTCTTACGGATTAATTTAACTTAGGATTATAATATGGAAATATAAGCATACAAAAATTCTTAAAATTTATAAATAATTATTTAAGAATAAATAACAGATTCGTTTCAAAAGTATTCCTGTCTTGACTCATATCAATTAAATCCCAAACAGAGTTAAATGCAGCACACAAATTATTGACAACAACATTGCCTCCATAAATTGTTCTATGACATGAAATATAAAATAGCCCTCTTTGCCTTATACTTATATCTCTCAGGCGCATATATTTTAAAAAGACTTTTAAAAAGACCCACAATTGGAGCACAATCAATATGGCTCTTAATGACATCTCTGGCCAACATAATGAGTTATTTAATATTTTCTTTATATTTGAAGTGTCTTTAGCCCTAAAAGTGCGCACCGATCGAGATAAGTGGGTGCAAAATTCAAGTTTAGCTTATAAGCACAAACCCTTCTAAACATTTTTTGAACATTTTCAGTCTTTTTATAATGGGAACAACAATAATTCAGATTAGGATTATACAACAGTATTCCAGAATAGACCGAACTAGTGAAATATAGATGGACTTTAAAGTGTATGAATCTTTAAAATTTTATATTAAACAATAATAAAAATTATATGCTAAGCTTAATTCAGGGTGGTTCTTGTCTACGGAAGCCAAAATTAAAAAATTCTGTGGAATATTTTTTCGGAACCATTTAACCCCCTAGCTAATTCCAGTATGGGTCAATTTTACCCTTTTTTTGGAAAGACTCTATAAGTCAACTTTGGAGGAAGGTCAAAGGTTAAAACCTTCCCAAATATACTCTCCACAAAATTTCACTAGGGGTCACCCAAGACAAGTTACCTCTACGAGTTAAAGGTTTCACATAAATACGGATCGAAGAGATAATAAATTTATTTTTAAGCAACTATTGCATCGTGCGATAACAATATCTTCATTTAGTAATAAATTTGTAATATTAAATTGGTCCGGCGTAACGGTATAAAGCTATAATTATATTCGTAATACTTTATAAGTTATAGTAACAAATTACATAAGTTGTATTAAGGTGGCTTAGCTTAGAAATTCAGTTAAGTGTGAATTGAGTTATTTATTTAAAATTGTGAAAATTAAAGTTTTTCGAAAAATTTTATTTTCAATGGAGTTCTGCGAAAAATTAAAGAAATGTTGTTATATCTGCGGTCATTTCACACCATCCCAAAGCAGTCAAGGTCATTCCAGTCAGAAACTGATTATAGCGTATGAAAAATGCTATGATCAAAAATTTATATCTGATGTCCGATGGGTGCCACACTTTGCAAGAGATGCTACAATTACTTGTTGGAATGGTTACATCACAATCGCAGATCGATGCCATTTGGTGTTCCTATGTTTTTGAATCACCACGATCGCATGAACTGTGAAATGTGAACTAGTCTGTAAGCAGGCAATAAAATTGTTAATATAATTGACTAAACAAATTATTCCACCGTTTTATATTAAAATATGAATAAAGAATTATGAAAGAGTGCTGCGCATATAATTTTCGTGCTAATTTTTTTAGTTTTTTTTTTTGCTTTTAAAGCAAGTTGGAATGGAACCAACTTGCACTGGCAAAAGATTCAAGAAACAAACTTCGTCTAGCCTGACGTCATGATCGTAAAAAATATTTTTATCGTAGCTAGAAAAGTCAAAATGAAAAGTAAACAACATGTCGGACCTGCGCAATACGTAATCAGGGTTGCCAGTTTGGTAATTAATTACCAAATTTGGTAGAAAATTTTTGACTTGGTAATTTGGTAATTTTTTTATAGTTTTGGTAACTTTTTTCCCTTTAGTTTTTCCAAAAAATTCAAAATAATCAGTTTCTTTGTTTGCAAGATTTATATTGTTTTTTTCCTTATTAAGTTTCCTGAATGTTCTTGAGGCTTATCTAAGTATTTTAATGTTGAATAAATGTTTTTTATTAACAAAAATTATAATTTTATTGATTTTCCATGTTTAAGAAAATGTTTGTTGAGTTTGGTAATTTTTATTTAGTTTTGGAAACTTTTTTATCAAATTTTGGTAACTAAATTTCTTTACAAGTGGCAACCCTGTACGTAATCCTTTTATCTATCATTCTTGGTAAAGCTCTATATGACTTTATCTCTCTCTCTCTCTCTCTTGTTTGCTCTTTCTTAATTGAAGTTTTATCTGTCTTATGAATTTACATTTGTTTAACATAAAAATTTTTTGATAACACTTTTAATTGTATAACAATAAATTTAAATTACCTTAGATTTAAGTTTAAATGTTTTATAATAAGTTGAATTCAAACGTACTATCGAAAACGTATTATTGTAAAAACCGCGCCATAATTTGCACGGCGCAGCATGCATGGCTTTTATGTATTAAGCATTATTATTTTCATAACATTTTTGAATCCAGAAGAATAGCAATAGGCAAAGTACATAAAAATGAAATTGCTTATAACTTATTTGAAAAATTCAAATTTAAAACAAAAAACTTTAAGCACAACTTGTAATTATTAATTAATTAAAGCTCTAAAAAATCTTTGAATTCAACAAGTTGATTTTTAGTGCGATCACTTCATGCAATAACAATAGAGTTGAGCTACTCAAGCTTTTTCGCATTTTCTCCGCATTAGATCATTTTAAGAACCAATTTTAATATCATTAAAATATCTCAACTATATTGATAAAAGAGGTCCAAAATAATCTTAAGTGAGAAAAATTTACCCACCATAACATGGGTTGGGCTCAGGGACAACACATGACATAGCAACTGACCATGCGTTCACATAGATATAATAATACATTAGTTTTCAATCTACTTTTGAGTTGACCTTTCGATAAGTAAACATCAAAAAAGCCATCAAAGGAGAGTAAATTAAATTGTTAACGTTTCTACTGCTTCTATGGTTAGTGTTAAAATTTATAAGGAAAAGAAGTTCTGGAGAATCTAATACACCGGTTATGAGTTGGTGTAAATAGACGATATCAGCAGACTTCTTTCTCTCATTTAAAGATTCCATTTTTAATATTTTTAAGCGATCCTCATAAGGAGAAAGGTTTAAAGTGTCAGTTCCACTCAAGCCCTTTAGAGCAAACCAAGCAAAACGTTTTTGAATTTTTTCTATTCGTTCAACATGTAAATTGTAACTTGGGGACCAAATTTGACTTTCATACTCCAAGTGAGGACGCACTATAGAATAATACAGATTTGTTATTGTTATCATACTATTAAATTCTTTGGTCCAGCGTTTTATAAACCCGAGCATAGAAGATGCTTTTTTACAAATTTTATCAATATGAACGCTAAACGATAGCTTGGAATCCATGCATATACCAAAATCTTTGACAGAATCTACACGATTGAAAGCAGTATTTTTTAAGCGAAAAGGTCATAGTTCGGCATTTATCTGGATTTAGAAGCATCTTATTTTTAGAATACCAGACCTGAAACGATTTTAAATCAGACTGGAGTAGATCTGAATTGTCTTTAGCATCTATTGATTGTTATGTAATATTTTCATATCATCTGCATAAATGAGCTGATGTGAATGTTTGATGATGTAGGTTAGATCATTAATGGCTAAAATAAACAGAAGTGGACCAAAGTGGCTACCTTAAGGAGCACCTGATTCAGCAATAAATTCAGCAGACAAGACTTCTCGAAACCGTATTTGATAGGATCGCTCTGTCAGATACGATTGGATTTAGCTTACAAAAAATTGTGCAAAAACCATTAACTTTAGTTTAAATATTATTAATTTGTGTGGTAGTTTAACAAATGCTTCACTAAAATCAGTGTAAATACAATCGACCTGGTTACCTGAATAAACTGAATTTAAGCAAAATGTTATAAAATCGAGGAGATTAGACACAGTGGATCTGCCAGTAACAAATTCATGCTGACGAGTTGTTATGACCTTCCCACAATGAATCTTCACACGATCATACAAGAGCCGCTAAGAAAGTTTTGGAATTGACGAGAGTTTAGCGATAGGCTTATAGTTGTTTATATCATTCCTACAACCTTTTTATAAACAGGACTTGTAAAAGACTTTTTCCAAAAAAGTGCAAAATCACATTCCTGAATCGATTTATTGAATTATATGGACAGTGATTGGCTAAGAACGGAACCACATTGCGCTAACACTGCGGCAGGAATTCCGTTAGGTCCAGCATTAAAATCTTCTGCGATCGATCCAATATACTTTAAAATATCTTCTGAATTAAAAGATATAGGATACAAATATCTCCGCTGTCCATTAATATATCTCATTCAAATTTTTTTTTGTTCAAAAGTTCAATAAAATCACTTCACAAAAATAGGTTGAACTGTACCGTTAAGTCAGTGTATATATGTTTTATGATTATGTCAAAAAAGGTCCAAAATATTGACTTTTTACTCAAAAAATGACTCAAAAATTGTTGTTGTTGTAAAACTGAAATCAATTAAAAATTGTACATCTGGCTACCTTTCATATGACATAGCATTTATTTGCAAAAATTCTTCCAGCTAAGCGCAAAAATTATTTTACTGTTGTTGTCATCAAAACAACAAGGTACCCCCTTTGATTTTTTTCTCGAAATTTATTTTTTTCAAAATGTTGTTTCTATATTTTTTTACAAAAAATTCAAGTCTCAAAAATAATTTTTGTGAAAAAATTACTCCAAAATCTCTCTCCAATCAAAAGTAATGGCTAAAAATCTATTTTTTCATACAATTGACTATGTGTAGTAATAAAACTCATTTTCTGTTTGTTTGTTTGTTTGGCCTTTATACAAATCTAAACGGCTCAACGGATTTCGCTCAAACTAGGTACACATATTAAGTGCATCCCAACTTAAAATGTTATATACATAGTTGCCACGCCGCCTCCGAAATTTTTCAACTAACGGTAATTTTGTTATTACAAAACTTTTTATCGGAGATTTTTGTGTATTTAATTTTAAAATTTTTTTGTTATTTTGACATCAAAAACACTCACATATCTTCAAAATTGGAGAAATTTTCAGTACAACGACTTTTTCATAAAACATCGTTACCTAAGAATGAGAAAAAAACGACATGAAAATCAAAGTTTGGTCTTTCGATGCAAATATCTCCGCTGTCCATTAATATATTTCATTCAAGTTTTTTTGTTCAAAAGTTCAGTAAAATCACTTCACAAAAATAGGTTGAACTGTACCGTTAAGTCAGTGTATATAGGTTTTATGATTATGTCAAAAAAGGTCCAAAATATTGACTTTTTTCTCAAAAAATGACTCAAACATTATTGTTGTTGTAAAAATGAAATGAATTAAAAATTGCACATCTGGCTACCTTTCATATGACATAGAATTTATTTGCAAAAATTCTTCTAGCTAAGCGCAAAAACTATTTTACTGTTATTGTCATCAAAACAACATACCCCCTTTGATTTTTTTCGCGAAATTTATTTTTTCCAAAATGTTGTTTTTATATGTTTTACAAAAAATTCAAGTCTCAAAAATAATTTATGTGAAAAAATTACCCCAATATCTCTTTCCAATCAAAAGTTATGGCCAAAAATCTATTTTTCATACCAGACTATTAATAACACTTCTTTGGATCAGACATTTTTCTCAGCTTAATATTTTCTAAATAATTATGATGACCTATTCATGCTCCTAATCAAGTATTTGCTGACACTGAAACAAGAGAACTTATCAATAAAATTGAATAAAACAAATTTTTTCTGGTTCTGTAGTTAATTAAAAAGAAAAGGAGTGTACTTTATAAGTGGGGTATGAACCCAATAGCTTTGATTAGCTTATCTTTTTATTGTACTCTTGATTGATCCAAATAATAGTGATTGTCCCCCGAAAATCGGGTGGGCTGGATATAAACTTGAGGTTTTATTGTTAGTTTAATGACTGGTTTATATAAAAACCTTTCGATACACTCATTTTAAGAGTCTAGAGCGTGATTTCTGTTCAACAATCTAATTTAAGTAATTTTTCATGAATTAAATATAAATTATCCTGATATTGCAAATTGAAAATGAAAATACTTTAACCCATTAACTCTAGCCATGCTAGAGAACTGTAACTGACTGAATAAGTTGTAAGTAACAACTACATGACTTAATACAGGGTTTGCTAAAACTACTTTGGATCTATATTATTCATTGGACGTACGATTCACCTTAATTTTTCCACTCCTGAAGATAAAAAACATGAGCGCTCTTTTGTTAAATGTACATAGCGATCAAAAGTATTTCATCTCTCTTAAATAGTTATCGCTTTAAGATTGAGCTCCTCAAATAAACTAAGTTAAACAATACCTTTTTGTATTTCTGTTTTTCACTCATATAATCTTTCTTTTTACTAAGTTTTTGCATTTCCAATACAATTTTTGCACTCGCTGATACGCCGTTGGTTCTAGAGGTGCCAAATATAAAACCAGGTTCTATTAAATTTTCATCCCTAACAATTCTTTTAAAATACCCATTCATATTTGCCACTCTTCTAAATGTCCCTCAACAAAAATACAAAAAAAATTAATGTGTTCCCCTTGCGGGAGTCCTAATAAACAAAAAAAAAAAAAAAAAAAAAAATTATAGTAGTGAGGGGACTGCCGACCGAAGCGAAAACCTAAATATATAAAATATTAGTATTCCCTGGAAGACTTTGTCCTGCCACGGACCGCTTTACTGCTTTATAAAAATTTTCATGCTAATCGGAAAAATTTTTTATATTTTCACTCCCTCAGACTTTGATTATATCTTTCAAATATTTTTTATTCAAATAGCATTTTTATTTTATAATTACATCAAACTATATTATTACATTTAAATTGAATATTGCTGATATAAAAATAAAATACAGGGAACACTATTGAAATAAAAATAATCCTCATAAAATAAAATAACTTTTCTATTTTTTATGTATGATATTTTGTTTCATTCATCTTGAAGTCTCTTTTAATGCATGCATTCGAGATCTTGCTACAAGGAAAACAGAAAACATAGCAAGCATAGTGCAGGTTATACGTATACATAGAATTTGTATTTACATAAATTACATTGAATTTCATTTACATTATTTTCACTGTTTCCGTCATTGATAATTGAATTATATATATATAAAAAATATTATAGGTGTGTGGTAGCTAAAATAAGAAACAAAAAATTTTTGGACGATGCAGTCCCAGTCATGGTAAAATTATTATTAGGTAGCCTTGATAACTACTTATTTTCTCATGAGCTGCGACCATCGAATTTCACACAAAAGAAAACAATATAAATTGGTTGTGTCACACACATTGGCAGCTTTCAGCGGAGTCCATAGTTGGCAATTGTTTTTTTAAATTTTAGTGAGAAACCTTTGCAATGAAATGATCCATTCACAACAGGTGACTCCTATAAATGCGGCCAATGTGTGTGACAGACGTTCTCTAATTTGTTTTCTTTTGTTTGACATTCGATGGTTGAAACACGAAATGTCACTCCTAGCTATTACTTACTATACCATGGTCCCAGTCAGAGAATATGCTGGCGAAATTTGTAAAACTACAAATGTTTTTATGTCGGTCATGAAACTCAAACACACGCTTTTGGATATTAGCTACCAGGCGCTCAGTTTTTTTCGTTTGACATGATTTTGACAAAATTGTAGGTATTGTCGAAAAAGAATCAAAACAAACACAGAATATAAGGAGTACTTCTTAAAGTCTCTCCGTTTCGAGCCTACCTGGGGTCGAATTACAGCATCCGTGATCGAGTAAAATTACGAAAAGCACGACGAGACAAGTGTCTATCAATCTTGTACAATTTTGCTCGATCAGGGATGCTGTAATTCGGCTCCTGGTTAATATGCCTTGCTGAGCACCTGATAGTCAAGATCCAAAAGCGTCATTTAAAAACCTGCTCGCTGTCATGGCAGAATAACCAGGTAGGGCTGGCTTGCTTAGTGCCCTCACGCGTTAAGGGTCAAATACACTACACAGACTTTGTTTGCGCAGACTTGATTTTTTAGTTAAAATTCTATTAAATTTTTCTTTTCTGCTTCAATTTTTATATATTTTCCTTCACGCACGTCTTCACTCTATAAAACTTTCTGGATTATGGCAAGTCGGTATGATTTTCACTACACACTATACAGAGGGTTTGCGCAAACACAACCAAAAATTAAAATATTTTAATTTTTGCGCAGACATCTGCACAAACCTAAAACAGTCAAATGCACTATCGAACAGTCTGCGCAAACACGTGTTTGCGCAAACAGTCTGTGTGGTCTGTTTGACCCTTCAACGAAGAATGGAAAATGAAAAGGTTGAAATAAGAATATTATGTTTTCAAATTGTTAATAGTGCGGACACGTGTGTTAAGTGTGTGTTAATTTGAATGAAAATATTTTAAAAACAGTTTAAATAAAACTATAAAATGCCGAGGAAGTGTTGAATTTGCAAAAAAGCAAAAAAACAAGTTTAATTTGGTTAATCAACTGCAAAACATGAACATAAGGAAATTCGAGATGAACAGCTGATTTTGACAACTAGCTCGCTTTTCTCTGCTTTCTACTTCATTCTTCTCCGAGTCGGCCCTACCTGGTTATTTTGCCATGCTCGCTGTCTGTATTGACATACAGACAATACATACAAGCGATGACGAGAGTTACTCGGAAAATCACGATGACGCAAACCAAAGATTTACCCTCTACCAAAATCGTTCAACGCGCCTAAAGAAGATTTCACTTCAAAAAAAACTTTACTTATATAAATAGTTAATCTTTTGCAAATAACACCTCAATAGATCAAATGTAAGCACTGATCTTATTATTTTTACAGCCAATATTTCATTTAAAGCCTCCTATCCTGTATCTATCACCCAAAAAAAAAAATTTTCAACCCAAAGCTTATTCCCAAAATAATGTTCATCTTTCTTCAAATAAAAACTAAATACGTTTAAAAACATTTGTATGAACATTTGACCAAATTTTATATTGTTTTCAATTGAACTATCTTAATTTTCATTGTTTAAAAAAACAATTCTCGAAAAAGAGTAAGAGTAAGAGAGACAATGTTGTAAAGTCTTATTTCTCTCCTTGGCATGACATTTTAACACCACTGGCCATGAAGAGGTTTGAAATATTTGTAGAAATATGTGTAAAAAATATAAAAACAACATTTTGAAAGAATTCATTTTTATCAAAAAAAAAAAAAAATCATAGTGTATAGCTCATGATTTTCGATGATAGAAATTTGTTTATTGAATTATGTGTCAAATTTTTGCAAATAAATGATGTATCATATGAAGGAGTGTGGAAAAACAAAAATTTAAAAAGAAAATTACAACAAAATTAACTTTTGACCTATTTTTTGAGCAAATATTTCATATTAAAGAGGTTTTTTGAAGTTATTTAGTTTTTTTTTTCAATGTTATTTAATTGAACTCACAGACAAAAACAATCCGATGGATATAGATTGAAAAATGTTTGAGATATTTGCTTGCAAAATCAAAACTTGAAATTTCGATAGTTTTTTTCTCATTCTGAGGTGATAGCCTTGCTTCAAGAAAATGTATTGTACTGAGGAAATCTACAGTTTTCGAGATAGCGAAATAATTTTGATGTCATAATAATGGGAACATACTATCTGTGGAAAATATTACCAAACAAACTTTCGTATACAGTTATGTTATACAAAAATTTAATGCCAAAAATAGCAGGAATTTTTTCAATTTTATTATTTGGAATAAATTTCACGAAGACAATATATATTCACACATGCTACATAAAAAATGCTTATTGTAGGGTATCCGTAAAAGATAGAGAAAAATGTCTGGAGTGCTTGTTGTACATCTTAGCAATGTCTTAAATGCCTTCTTACACATGTTCTTTCTTCTCTTTTAGTTAAGATTTTATTTAAGAAATTCTCGTTAAGCGCTCATATTTCAGGTCAAACGTAGCTATTCGAAAAACCAACTAAATTGTGCACGTCTTCACATCCAGCACCTTCATTCGATACCCCATTTACCATTCTAGCCCCTGCCAATCCTGACATCTCAGAAATCTAAACTGAAATAAACATACAAGTCTATTATTTACATTTGAATATTTTAAGTATTTATTCACAATAGACTTTAAACTACAAAACTATTTCTGAAGAACTGTTACCAAAGTAAAATATAAAAACAGAAATAAAAAAAAATCTATCAAGAAATGCCTAAATTATTCGAGTTGGGAATCACACTTTCCCATTCACACTGAAGCGAGTTCGTGTCTTAAGTCTTCTTGCTATTTTTTCAACTTTAAACGCTCATATCTGCTTAACAGTAACACTTATCGAAAATCTTACAATTTTGTGCATAGCTACAGCTCCTGACCTTTCTTATGATGTATCAATTGTTTCTGTAGCGTTTGTAGATTTCCTGGAATAAGGGGACCTTTACAGAAATAAATACATAGATACAAGGTAGCTGAGCCACTTTCAGAATCCAGAAACAAACGCTTGTTGGTTTCTAGGTCATTTAAGTCTAAGCTACAGACGTATTTTTCCGTGCCCTATTCCTATTAAAAAAATTTTACTCATTTTAGTAGACTCGGAAAGTTACGGGGAAAATGTCATAAGCAATAATTTTGGAATCGTATCTTAAAGAGTATTTTCGAGTATAATAGCGAAAAGTCAGACAGATAACGTTTTGTGACCAATACTTTGAAATGTCTCATACGATGATATTCTAAGACCAAAAATGCCCGATGAAGTAAAAAATGACATTGAAAAAAAGACTTGTGGTTTTAATTCAAAACTTAATTTTTAGATCAAGTAAGTTACATCACCAACAACATGGTATAGAATCAATTACATAGCAGACTAAACACACTGTTTCATTGCCAATTTTTCACTTACGCAAAAGCGAAAAGGTAGTCAGACGATACATGAACAAAAATAAACTGTCCAACTTGTAAGGAAATGCTTTTCGGTTGTTTCATGGCAATAACGGGACCAAAAGAGGAGCTGTTTTAATGGATCTTATATCCGTTTCATAATTTCACCTCAGTGAAAAAAACCGAGTTCCAGTAAGTTAGATTGCAGTTGTTAATTTGAGTAAGTTAGAGCTGGGAACTGCCTTATTTTGCAAACAGTGTTAGTGCCTTTGTGTAGTATCCTTTAATTCTTTTCAATCGCATTTAATGATCAACTTCATTGAGCTTAAAAAAAATATAGCTTTGATCCAAACAGCTTAGTTGCTATTAACTAAATAATCATAAAAAGGTCGTTTTAAGAGTTTTTTCTTGTATGGTACAGAAAAAGTTGCCCAGCCTTTAAAATTATTTAGGGTCTAATACCGCAAAAAAGGCGTGTTCCTTAATGCCATAGACATTTGCAAGCACACCGCATCGAACAACCGCAACATCACTAAAAGTATCAATTTGCTGTCAATGATTGGTCATCAGTAGCAAAACCTTTAATTTTAGCGAATTTTATTGCCACAGTTCCATTCAATTTAATTCTGCGCCTGCGCTCGTGACTTCTGCGCATTCAGCTTTGTGCTCATCACTAACTGCCCTGCAGTTTCTTTTATTTGATTTGGAAGCAAAATGATTTAAAATGCTTAAATTGATAATAATACGGTTGTGGTTATCATTAGCCATGACGTTGCCTTAGGTGCGGTGGACTTTTGCGATGCGTGCAGCGTTAAGCAAACATAATTAGAACACATTGTTTTTTGTTTTTGAATGAATGATATTACGATAAAGACCCCGTTATTATTGTTGTTTATAAACAGGCAATTTATCTCGAAGTAAATATATTACTTGTTATCCAGCAAGTTAAGAACAGTTCTTGAAGGGGTTTTCATCTGTAAAATCAGTGGACAATTATAATAAACAATGGTGAATATTGAAACAAGAGAAATTTTTATGTAATACATTCATAATTCAAATTGTAAAGCAGAACATACGAGAATGATATTCGGGGTCAAAATGCAGGTGTTTTAGCTCCTAAATTGTGTTGAGGTGTCAAATTCATCCAATAAGGATTCTCTTTCTGCATATTTTATACAAATATTAAATCAAGCTCAGCATTGTGCTATTTGACTTAAGGTTGATTTTTTTTTCCTTCGCTACATCTTGTGCTGTTTTTGCAGCTGCTTGCTTTTGATTTGGTGTTGATTTTCCTTATTCCTCTATTCTTGCAACCCAGTTGCACGCCTTATTTGTTCCTTGCTTTTGGTAACCGTCCCACAGACCCTATAATTATGGTTTCAATTAGTGTAGCCGATTGATATTTAATTTCAGTTTAAGTAACTCAAAAGCCGCGCACTAAGCGTCGGTTAAATAACGAGCTCGCATTAACAATCAACGATGCGATGCGCAGTCGCCGCCCAATTAGATAATGACTACACTGAACAGTAATAACTAAGTCAGCGGAGAAGAATACAAACATAACAATAAAAACAGCAACAACAACACAAACAGCACAAACATAATATCTGCTTTATAATCTTCCAAAATTGAGGCATTTTAAAAACATTTTGAAGCTCATTAAAGACGTGTTCAAGCAGCTGATGAGCGACGTATTACCACTTTATGCCATGTCATAAAATACGTGTTTTGGTATTTTGATGGTAGTTAGAGGAATTGTGATGAGAGTTTATAGTTGGACCAGTGAAGTTATCATGCTTACGAAAAAAAAACAAACACGTGTGTCTCAGAACACACGGTAGTAACAAATTTATTTTTTTAAAGATAATTTTTTTATAACAAAAAATAATAAGTTGAATAATATTTAAATTAAATCACAACAAAAAGAAAATTGAAAGCACAAGTTAAGATTCATTCCTCGACATTTTATAACATTTTTTATTACTTATTTTTATATTACATGTTACAATATTCAGTATCTCTTTCATTATTATTTTTAAATTTTATAAAAGAAATTGTGACAATTTTAGCTCAGTTCAATTTTCTGTTGCCAATCTGCTGATTTCAGTCAAATCTTCATTTACCCTGGCACATAAATCCTCAATAAGACACGTTGGTCGAGAGAGATAGAGTTGCAGATCATCTGCATAGAATGCAATAGAATCTTCTCGTGAATAACATAAAAGTGATCTGCATATAAATATAACTATGCTAAATCGTTTTATTGACCTGTTAAAAATCTGTACAGAAGACCAACATAATGTTAGTTTTCTGGATATGTTCAACGTATGTTAAAAATCGATTTGAATTACGACCCAGTGGGTAAAATCAGGGCTTAAAAGCATTACTAGCAGGCCTTCATATGGATTTTGTAGCCCTTCCGCTTTCATGTTCAAGTCCATTTAATTCTTTAAATGAAACGAGAAAATTTTGAGGCTTTCCTATTACGCGACACTAAAGAGGTCTGCTATAAGCGTTTATGTGAGAATGCATGTTGAAAAGAAAAACCTGATGCGTTGTTGGAGACACGAGAGAAGTGAAGCTTTTTCGCAGTTTCATAGGTTTGAAAATTTTATGTTCTTTGTTTTAATAAAATAAATCTCTTATGGCTGAGCAGATTTCTTACCATCTTAATGCAAATAACCTTTTGTCTCCCCTTCAGTCGGGATTTTGCCCCGGACACAGTTGTTCCATTGCTGTTGTGAAAATTTTAGATGACATCAGAACATATTATGATAAGGGTCATATCACTTTAGTCAGTTTCTTAGATTTCTCGAAAGCCTTTGACAGTGTAAGCCACCCTTTGCTTTATAAAAAGTTAAATACATTCTTCAGCTTCTCAGATACTGCTGTTCAACTCCTGAAAAGCTATTTGACGGAAAGACTCAAAGGGTTAAAGTAGGAAGTAGATACTCGGGATTCCGATCTATTTGTAGTGGGGTACCGCAAGGCTCTGTCCTTGGTCCGCTTATGTTTACAATGTTTCTTAATGACATTTTTTCAGTATGTTATAATGTTACAATGCATGCAAACGCAGATGATCTGCAACTCTATCTCTCTCGATCAACATGTCTTATCGAGGATTTCTGTGCCAAGGTAAATGAAGATTTGACTGAAATCAGCAGATGGGCAACAGCTCCAGTAGGAAAATGTAACTACAATATAAAAAATAATTGGAAGGATTTTGGTATTAAATCCAGTAATAATATCGTCATTCCAAACAAACAAATGGTTAAATATTTAGGTATTAACTTGGGCAATTTTTTATATTTTAATAGACACATTAACATACAAATTGCAAAAGCAAGAAATGCATTCTTCATGTACAAAAAGATATTTTGTTCTAAATTTATTAAACCTAGAGTTAAAATAATTTTATACCAATCGCTAATACGGCCTATATTAACATACGGTTGCCAAATATGATTATTATTATTATTATTATTATTATTATTATTATTATTATTATTATTATTATTATTATTATTATTATTATTATTATTATTATTATTATTATTATTATTATTATTATTATTATTATTATT
The DNA here is from genome assembly GCA_963920525.1 of Dichetophora obliterata. Lineage (NCBI taxonomy): Eukaryota > Metazoa > Arthropoda > Insecta > Diptera > Sciomyzidae > Dichetophora > Dichetophora obliterata. The sequence continues at coordinate 24,672,134 of OY986437.1, read as the reverse complement.
ATTATTTAATGTTTACCATCTACTGGGCTTTGCCCTTACAGATTACATACTTAACCTAGTGAACAAAATGTTAATTTAAATTAAAATAATTATATACATCAAATTTCAAATTACTTCTATTATCCGCAAAATCACAATGACGAGCAGCTAAATTGCAAAGAGATAAGCATCTAGAAATCGGTTCATTTGTACCATAGTTAGTTCTATGAAAACGCGCATAAAATAAGTTTGTATCTCTAAAATTTCTTAGCGGAGTATAAAACGATATTAGACCAAGAAGTTCAGAGGAATCTATATTATTATCAATTAAATCTTTTATAAATAAAACACACTGAGCTTTTCGCCTGTTCTCAAGAGTGTGTAAATTTAAAAATTGACATCGCATATTATAGGAAGGCATGTTTTCAAAGGAATACATACGGCGAAGAGCGAATCTAGATATATTCTTTTGGATCCTTTCTATACGCCTGATGTCTTTTTCATACATCGGATTCCAAACGACACAAGCGTATTCTAAAACTGATCTTACCAAAGTTATAAAAAGTGTTTTTATTGTAAAAGGATCCAAGAACTCCTTGCAATTTCTTTTTATAAAACTCAGTTTCGAGTTTGCATTAGCTAAAATAAATTCTTTATGGGAGTCAAAAGACAATTTTGTGTCAAAAAAAGACACCAAGATCCTTAACTATACATTCTCATTTAAAGATAGAGTTTGTATCATATGTATAATCATAGACATAATTTAAATCTTTTCTAGAGCAAGTAAGATTTTTACATTTATTATAATTTAAACTCAAGCTGTTTTCATTACACCAAGTTATGAATAGATTAATTTCTCTTTGAAACTTAGTGCAATCATCAACATTTTTTATTACAGTGAATATTTTTAAATCATCTGCATATAGTAAAAATTTACAGAAAGAAAAAATGGAAGAAATATCGTTTAAAAAGTATGAATAAAAGAGGGCCTAAGTGGCTGCCTTGCGGAACACCGGATTTGACATCAACTACTCTTGAGTAACAATTATCTACTTTCACAAGCAATTTTCTATTTTCTAAATAAGAAGTAATCCACTTTAACAAAATGGAATGTACTCCTAATATATTTAGTTTTTTAATTAGTAATTTGTGATTAAGACTGTCGAAAGCTTTTACGAAATCCGTATATAATACATCCACTTGCATGCGGTTTTCAATAGATTCTAGAGAATAGTTCGAAAATATTGCCAGATTAGAAGACGTGGATCTCCCACAAAAAAGCCATGTTGATGAACTGATATATAATTTTTAAATTCAGTAAATAAGCGCTTATTAATGATTTTATCTAAAATTTTAGGTATGATTGAGAGTTTGACAATTGGCCTATAATTTTCTATTAGACCTTTTTGGCCTGACTTCAACACTGGCGATATAAACGAAAGCTTCCAATTGTCTAGGACTGTGCCCTCATCAAGAGACTTATTAAAAATCAACGTTAAGCCAACATATAAAGAAGAAGCACATTTTTTAAACAAAACTGGAGGTAATAAATCGTATGGTTTAACATATCTCCATCTTATATGGAAAAATTCCGAATTTGTGAAAGAAAATGTCTTGGAGCATGTACTTCTACATATACAATAGATCTGAAAGCAGTGGCTATACAAAATATATATCAAACAAGTTTTTATATAACAAAGCTAAAGTAAGTAAGATAGATAATTTCATTATTCATCTCATTAGAAACCATATAAGAAAAGCCTTTGAATGCACCGAGAATTATTTGATTCTGGCTCCGTATTATGCCAATTATGATTATATATACACATCGTTACAAAGCGGATATGTACCATCTGAGGCCTTTTTGTACTTAGATAAGAAAGGATTTATTCAAAACGCATGCGGCATTCCTGTATTTTACCACATATACAGACGAGCCAATAACAAATCTATACATTGTAAAGAAATTACTACTCAAAATCGCAGATTTGACTTAAGCGTCTACTTAAAAGATAAAAATATAAATCGAAACTTAAATATTAAAAAGTATTGGCTTACTGAATAACTTAATTGTATAATTTTATCCCTTGATTTTTACCCACAAACCCTCTTTAAAATATTAAAGTAATGTCTTTTCTAATTTTTTCTTTACATAAAACGATATTTATTACATCCTTTATAATGTATAATCATGTTAAGCAAAGTTAAAAAATTTTGTATTTTCTATAAAAATAATTAATGTACATGAGAGCCCGAATATGGGACAGTGTATAACAAGTTTAATATCTAACTGTTTGTTTATTTATAGTAAAATAATATGAATTTTGTTTAAATAAACATTAAAAAAAGCAGATGGGCAACAGAAAATAAACTGAGGTTGAATCCTTATAAATCGTATGTTCTACCAGTTGTGAAATCATGAAAACCCGTTTAATGATCTGTCTCCTATCTTTCTTAGTGGAACAAAACTTGGATTTGTTCACACAGTCGTTAATTAGGGATTTATTATGAACTCTTCACTCACGTGTGAAGACCATATTAATAACGTGGTTAGCAAAATTTATTATTCCTTAAGAAATTTGAGAAAAACTGCTTCGTTTGTTCCCACTGAAACAAGGCGAAAATTGGTGATACAATTAGTAGTTCCAATAATAGCTTATTCCGAAGTAGTATATAGCAAGCTAGACTCAAGGTATATCATTATACAGTAATCGCATACTTGGTTGCAATATAATAAATTTTCTTAATGCAAGAAACTGCATTTTTCTGCACAGACTTATCACTTCGAAAAGTCATAATTACTTGTTTAGAAAACTTCAATTCTGCAGATCCATCAGAATTGCGTCTAGTTCCCCAGTTCAGATACAATGAATCTAGTCGGCTGTTTTCCATTAACACAATAAGATTTTGGAGTTCCTTACCAAATAACTTAAAACGCGTTAACGACAAAACTAACTTTAAGCAGTTAGTTCTTGCATACTTTTCCTAACTCTTTCTTATCTTTCTCCTTTTTCAATTCCCTAATTCAAACCTTTTATTTATTTTGCTTGTTTTACGGATACTTTAAATTTAAATGAAAATAATTTTTATCTTTAGCCACATAATCATATGCATAAAATTTGTTAACTATTTTTTCTTCTTAAGCTGTTGTTATGCCAGTTGTTATTTGTAATTTTTATTTAGAATTTCTAAATCGTTGCATTTAAAAGAGCTTTTAAATGCTAATATTCTTTTTCAATTAAACTCAAATTCAAATTAAAAATTCAACTAAATAATTTTTAAATTCAAAAATTTTAAATACCTTAAATTTAATTAAAAATATACACGTTAATATTCACACCAGTAAATTTTATTACATTACATTATTATTGTATTAATTTTGAAATATTTTTGTAAATGTTTTCAATTATTATTATGGTTTATTGGTTTTTAATATCTAAAATGGTAAACGTATATTATCGACATAGTGTCATCGATATATCTAACAAATACTGCATTAATTTTTGTCCATAACCGTGTTGAGCAAATATTTTGATAGCTTATCATTTGTAAATTATATCTATCAAAAAGGCGTTGTTTAAGTGTCAGTGACATTCATGTCTTAATTCGCAATTAAAATCTACACCTAAAACAATTGGCATACTGTTATAATTGCCACCGAGTGAAATGGAACCTGCTCGTGTAAAGCATAAAAGTGATCTGTAAGTATGTGCATACTCTCAGGCGAGAACATTTTTCAGTATATGTTGTAAAAGCGCTGTAATAATGTCAAAAAAATAATTAAAGTTTAAGCGATTTTAGGTGCGAAGCAGCATGGTTGCCTTTTGTGTATTAAAATTTGCATACTTTCAGGCTGAATATTTTTTAGGACAGTATGTATTGTAAAAGCACTGTAATAATGATAAGAAATAATTACAGTTTGAGCTATATTAGGTGCGAAGCAGAATGCTTGCCATTTATGTATTGTGATCTGATGTGAAATAGCTTAAAGTTAATATTAGCTGTATTTTTTTCATGGGAGATCAGATCATATGTGAAAAAAACGCTTTAGTTAAATTTTTGCGATATTTTCTACTTACGTGTGGCGCTATTTTCTGCTAACATATAAACAGCTGATGTTGTTATATAGCTGGCAGATAAGTTTTGCGAAAAAAATTGTTTTATATAAGCTGCCCTACAATTTATTCAATTGATTAGGGAGTCGGAAGTTCGAGTAGCGAAGATTTCACTAAAGAATTTGAAAAAACATGTTTTCTTAGCATTTCTACCAACTTCTAAAATGTCAAATCATGCAATACTGCCAGTTTTTACAGTCGCAGCGTCATCTAGCCGTCAATAATTGCTAAGTGTTGTCTACTCTTACAGTTGCGCCCTCAACACTTAAAAGCATAGAATTGGATCAATTCATTGGCGTAGCAAGCGGGGGCAAAGGGGCAGTTGCCCCACCCCCGCTTATTTAGCTAGATAAACAATTTAAAAAGAAAACCTCAAAAGCTATTCAAATTATCAGTATTTTTTACAACGATAATATTTTTGTATTATATATTTTGCTCTTCTTTTTCTCTTCTTCATAAGCATGCTTTTGGATAACCATTTTCTTTCTCTGTGTTTGCAAAAAGATAGAACAAAACGTAGAGTTTCTACTGCAATTCTCATTTGAAAAAAAAATTCGGATACACTGGAAAAACTACTGAATGAAGTTAAAAAAACTTGTTGCTTTGGTTTTGACTGTGCCTGCATCAGCAGCTTTATCTGAGCGCCCTTTTAGTGAACTAAACGACTTAAAACGTATCTTCGAGCAACTATGCCACAGAAACGACTCACTCACGCGGCACTTATACACATTCAAAAAGATAAAATCGAAGAATTGAATTCGATGAAGGTGGTGAAAGAGTTTGTTTCTCGCAAGGACAGAAAGAAGCATTTTGGAATAATTTAAATTGATATAACTTTTTGTACCTTATTGCATTTGAACCATGTAAAGATATACTTAGTCTTGCTTTATAAAAGCAACAATTAGTTCTTATATTTTCATATTACCATACAAAAGATGCTTAAAAAAATGATCTCTAATATCGAAATTGGAAAAACTTTTTAAAATAATGAAATTTTAATATTTTTGTATTTAGTTTTATATATTTTTTTATATTGAAATTAAAATTAAAAATTCTTTTATTCATATTCATGTTTCTTTTAAGAAATTTTGGTGATTTTTTTTGCACCCCTATTTGTAATGCCCCCCAGATGAAATTAGCTTCCGATGCGCTTGGATCAATTTAAATGATCCAGCAAGTGAGCTGGCTGTTTTTCTTTGCTTGCACATGCGATGATATGATCCTGATCTTCCATGAAAAAAAAAACACAACTATTTACACTCAAAAATATGTGTGTGTAAACATCACTTATAACTATTTTACGAATTTTATTCGTAGTTTTCAGCTATATTAGTAAGTATTACGAATATTTTATTCGTATTCGAAGAAAAACAAATCTATATTGTACGAATTCATTTCTTACACTTACGAATGATCATAATATCTGAAACCGAAAAAAATGATATCTGAGCTGGATTTTTAACCTAAGGTCTTTAGCTTACGGGCCAGGAACTCTACCAGTAGGCTACAATCACTTTACAAACATACAGTTCCTTATATTATGTAGTTGTTCGACAAACCAGCCCCCAAAATAAAAAAACTGTCTGGGCTGGAGTTTGAACCTCGGCTCTTAAACTTACAGTTCCTTATAATCTGTAGTTGTTCGACAAACCAGAAAAAAAATAAAAAATTTTGTATGAGCTGGGATTTGAACCTCAACTCTTTAGCTTACGGGCCACACACTCTACCAGTAGGCTACAGCCATTTTACAATCATACACTTCCTTATGATCTGTAATTATTCGTCAATCCAGGCTAAATGATTTCGTCATAAAATTTTTGAAACTCAACTCAGAATTTGTGTATACGAATTATGCGAATAATTTGTATGGTCAACTTACGAAAGAATTCTTTCTGCTAATATGATTTTTCATTCGTAAATAGTACAAAATATTATAAGTAAATACTACGAATTTAATAGAAAAAAATTACGAAACTATTCGTACGAGAAATGTACGAATATTATTATTTATATGTTCACAATATCATTTGTACAATGCCCTAATACGAATTGATTTAATTTTGTTTACGAATATCATTAGTATACAAAACGAATATATTCGTAGATACTACATCAGGTGTTAGTAACATTTTACGAATGAATTCGTAAATATATCACAATACAAATACTTTGTATATTGTACGAATATCTGTAGAATGTACGAATATTTTGTTTACGAATATAATTCGTTGAAATGTTACTAATAACTGTTTTGAGTGTAATAATGAATAAACCAACCTAGGCAAGAAAGGGTTTCCTGTATAGCGTTTCAGTGTATAGCGTGGAGAACTATCAATCAAAGGAGTACGAGTTTGATTATCACTGCTCAAAAAGGAATATTTTTAAAATTATAATCTCTTATTTTAATAAACGAAAGCAAAAAGCAACAACAATTCTAAGAAAGAGGTGTCGGAAAAAGTGTCGTTTTTGAGATTCAGGTGTTAGAGCCCGAACAGAACCAAAGCGGGTGTCGGTTGTTGGATTCGCCATGCAATAAAATACAAGAAAATACATGCAGCCACCAAAAAAGAAACCGTCGTAGAAATGCGCCACGAGAAAACGCCAGAATAAAATCTATTCTAATTTTTCTCTGACTGTTGACAGATCTCTTTCTGAGTGACTCAAATGTTGCCATATTTTTGCTAAAGATTGGATATGTTTAGTATGGTTTTTTAATAATTCTAAAAAAAATAATATTTAAAAATAATATTTTTTTCGAATTATATTTGAGCTTAAAGCCAATTAAGTTCATGAAGCAACAGGTTGCAACAACAATAAGTTCTTTGCAGAACAAACCACCAAGCAGACTAGACAGCTGTTACGTTGATAGCTACATCAACTCATCAGTAGTCTTCTGTGGTTTCTGCAGTACCATCCACTTTGATAAGCCTATACGAACACCTTCTGTTAAATTAAAACAGAAGTATGTGCTGTATGTCGCCTTCAAAGCAATGTTTTTCTACTACTTTGTTTGTTGTGCTCTTTGTTAAATTCTTTATCACGAATCAATCTAGGTTCCAACAGTTTGCTGGTATAAACCATAGAAGGCGTGAAGAAGGTTTTATTTGAAAAAAGTTGTTTTATTTGAAGACATAATAACATACTTGTTTTCGTAGGTCGGGATTGCACCAGTGCTTACATGAAAGTTATGATGGCATATTTTAATTACAATAGGGTTTTTAATAATTCTAAAAAAATATTATTTTTTTTTAGAATTATATTTAAGCTTAATGCCAATTAAGTTCATGAAGCAACAGAGTACGAATTGGGTACGTTCAGTGTTGTTTTCTTAGTTTTTACTATGATCTGACATTCTGTTTTTGTGCCTGTGTTGCATTCATGTGAATTCAAAGCAAAATATAAAATAATTTGTATCATGTGTATAATAATTTGTATCCCAAAATGAAATGCAACCGTGATCCGACAACCGTCACCGCTCCAATTCAGGACATCCGACATCCGCTTTGGTTCTGTTCGGGCTCTAAAACTGACATAATACTTTTTACGTATTTAACTGGATTTTATGAATTTATATGCAATTTTTTCCGTTTTACCTTTGAATATTGTCAAAATACTTTTTTTAGATAAAAAGGATAAAAATATATCTTTATATATAAGATATAAATATAAAAATCCTGACCTACATATACGATATCTATGTTCTTCAGGAATATTTATAGCATTGACTGGTTGGAGAGTAGATCCTTAGGTAATATTTTAAAATTTTTTTATCGCAATAACTTATGTCTCAGTTTTATAAGTTCCCACTTGAAATATCGTTTCTGTATATGTTTTAAAAATTTTTAAGTAATACGATTGACTTTTACTGATCATCCGATCGTTGCTTTTTTAACATTCTTTTTAACCTTACCTTCATATTAGAAGCAAACAAGCACCACTCATATTTGTTCTTATTATGACTGAATCATTTTCCTCATTTAGATTGAACGCACCTGATTGCAAAGTAAGCGACGACCAGCGCCGCTGACTGACTGACAACAGAAACGTGCAACCGCAACACAGACAGCTGTTTAGCCGGAACAACCGCACGTACCGTATACACAAAGCCAGACAGACAGACAGACAGACAGATGGATGGATGGACGGACACATCTTTGGACGAAGAAAGAACGTAGTCCTCTTTGTGTAAATTGTTTGATTTAGTGCGAGAAATTGTTAAATTGTTGATTTTATTATTTTTGCGGATGTGCGGTAGCGGTAATTTTCATCATGTTGATGATTTTGTAGTTGGTAATGGTTTTGTTGTTGTGGTTGCTGCCGATTAGTTGGCTCACGTCTTTAAGGCTGGTTGGTGGCGTTGTTGCTTCAACATAATGATGATTCAATTTTAATTTTTTTTCTCTTCATATTCAGTGCCTATCGCAATCTCAGCGTTAAACGTGACTTGTAAATAAGACCAACTGCACTGAGTCATATCTTCGTCCTTTGGTCACAGAATGCAGCTACTGGTTGCAGCGTCACGTGTATGGATAGCAACTTAATGTTTCTTAATAATTCTGTAAACGAAGCACAGTAGTCGGTGGGGCGTAGTACACAAATTATTACTGGGGGTTGGACACAATTTGGTGTTAATTAATTGAGCTGATAAAGACTTTGGCGAATATGGTGCAAACAAGGATGAGGTATGTTTTGCTTTAAAGAAAGCTGTAGTGAAAAAGAGAGGGTGCGGTATGAAAAACTGAGGAACGCTTTCATAAGTTTTTGAAGTAATACTTAATTTTGTTTGGGCTGTCCAGGAAATTAAACGAAAGTGTACTGAGCAATGTCTTTGAGTCTGGCTTTATCAAATTGAGGACATTTTTATATGCTTCTTGTACTGAAATTGAAACATTTCTGTACTACATATTAGTCCACACCAGCTTTGGTTTCAAATCTAGTGGAAAATAAAAAAAATTTTTTAATACAGCTTTGGTTTAAAATTTAGTACAAGTTTGGATTAAAATATTAAAAAAAAAATATTACAAAACCCCACGAGATTCGAACGCACGACATTCAGTATGTAATTTCACTACTCTAACCACTGAGCTATTAGCTTATATATAACAAACGCGATAAACAAACATATGAACCGAGTCGCTTAATATTGAGTCGCAGCATTGCCAGGATAACTTTTTACGAGTCTTAATCCAAATTTTGTATTCAAATTTACTAGAATTCAGTATAAACTAGTAAACCCTCGTGGCATTAAAGCGCCAAAATGAAACATACCTAGATTTTATTTTAAGCTATTGAATAGATTTTCAACTGATCAAAATTGAAATGAAATTAATTTTGGCCTGTTGGCAATATACGCGGTATTGCATGCGCAACGACGATATAATTTTAGCATATTTAATTTCATTCCCAAATTTTTTTAAAATCTACAGGAGTAAGAATGTTTCTTGATTTCCAGTTGAAAAATGCTTGAACAAAAATGTTGCATTAACAATTTCCAATTTGTTATTAAATTTTTGTGAACATTTCTAAAAATTCAAAAATTTTCCGACCAACAGTTTAGAAATCTTTTTCCAACTGTAAGACATCATTCCAGTATGACTTTTAAATTGAATATACCAATTCATAGTTTTAGCTGTGAAATTATAAAAGATTATTCGTCAGTATAAAAGTTTCATAGCTATTAGCTGATAGTTGGCGCTAAATACCTCACATATTTTTAGGCATATGCTGAAATTAATAAGAGAAAAAGCAATGTAACAACAATAATATGCAAACTTTAACTCGCTATAACTTAAAAAATATAAATTTTTTAAGAAATATAAAGTCCAGTTTGCACATCTACTGGTATAAACCTACTAAACCATACTGAATTTATTAAGATTGGACTTGTACTTAAAAAGCCTTACGCTGGATAAAATTTGCGTTTGCGTAATATGTATATATAAGATGGTAATCTGTAACTATCGCCATGAATATGTTAAAAATTGGGGGCATTCTAGAATACTTTATTTAGTTATGCATATTTTTTAATTAATTTTTCTACGAAGAAGTAATGCATTCTTCTGTCACACATTTAACGTTTTTCTTCTGGGTTGTTTAATTTTTCGCTATATCATTTTTACGGGAGTTCTACTAAACAAAATAAAGTGTTATAGTGTTATAGTTTATAGAAATAGGGACTATTTCATCTTTAAAATTTAATCTCAAAAGAAAAAGCTTAAAATTTAATAACTCCCATGACATAACTCAAAAAAAGTAGGTCGCAATAGATATGAAAAAAACTTTCAAGTAAAAATTAAAGAATCCGAACTTTCAATGAAATAATTTCTACTTACTTTAACTTTATACACTAAAACCGACGAATTAATTTCCAAGAGAAATAAAATTAGTTCCAAATGCTTAAAACACTATAGTAAAATACATAAACTACTTATTTTAAAAAATATTTTGCTTAAGTGAACCATATTTAAGGACATAATAATTGGAGTAACTATCAAAAAATATTCATTACAGAGTGCAACACAGCTCGGGGATAGCAAAACATTACAAGAGACGGTTAAAATACAACACAACAAGAGACGATTTGCCAAAGGGTTTCAAAAAGTTAGACTGTTTTATTTTAACAAGCTTTTCAAGTATGATTGATTTAGGATAACTTTCCTAAGACTTTTATGTTTTTACGTATGTGGTTATAGTCGCATCACTTGTAAACGCCTCAATATTTTAATGAAAAAATGTTTTCCAAAGAATCGCCTCATCATTACAGTCATCTTAAGCATAAAATGATTCTTCCCATTTTTTTTATTTTTATTTTCGAATTTTGTGTATCTCATGAAATTCAAATTTCACCGAGCATTCAATAAATTATTTTTCCTTTAAGCCTATCCGAGTAAAAATATTAGTCGGTGGAGAGTACGGCTGAACATAGGCCACACGGCCGTACAAGGGTCGAACATGGTCTAACAATAATCCAAAAGCCCTAGCGAACAAAATTTAGATCGAAAACGCCCGTACAAGTCCTAAATTATAGTATTCGGCCGCTGTACGCCCGTTGTATACCACAAAATTTTTTAAAGCTCTTATACAACAGCAAACGTATGCACAAGAACAAAAGTAAGCCGCACTCGGTGATGTTGATAGTATCGCCACTTGCGTGCGCAAAACAATTTTTTTTAATATGATGTTGGTTATTGAAATACAATGCCCCAGTGAATTTCCAATTACAATAGTATAATTTTGTTTGAATGATATTTTATTCACTGTTTCTATATATTATTACGCAAACAAAAAAATTGTGGTACCATTTTACCTGTGTTAACGTCAGCATATTCACTTAAATCTTACATCGTTCGAAAGGTATTTTCGAGTACATTTGCAGAATAGAACTTTTATTCGAATAAGTTGTCATAAAGATATGTAAAACTAAGCAAATATAAAAACTTTTTCCCAATGGGGCAATGCAAACCAATAGCAATACAGCTCTGTTGAACATAGTTACTGTATTTTACAGTAATTTTGAGCCCCGTACAGGCGTACAGTAATTAGTGAATAAAATACAGTAATTATGAATTTGTACCCTAAAATTAAGGTTCTGTACAGTAATTTTATTAAAACACACAAAAACAATTTTTGCGAAAAACATTTTTACTATTTAATTAGTTTTTATGATCTATTGAATAATTACATGAATTAAGATTGTGAGCTTTAGATCAAGTGAGTTTTCAAGAAGGCAACAACAACAACAACAACTCTGTATAGAGTCAATCACTTAGCTGACTAGACAGTCTGTTTCGGAAATCGCTACATATTCCTCATCAGTAGTCTTTGAGTGATTAAGCTGTGATCAACTCACTGTTTAAACTAGCATATGAATGTGCAGATCCTCTAATTCTTTCTTATGAATTGTATGGCTGCTAAACATATGACGCAGGCCATTTTAGATCACCGCCATCAACTCTATCAAGGGTTGCCATCTGTTCTAGTTGCTTCTTCATTTATTTCAATATTCATTGGTGTTCGATTGTTTCTCGAAATGCACCATAGAAATAAAACGAGTTTTTGCTTCGCCAGAAGCTAGTGTTCTAACTGAAAGGTGGCTATTTTCACAACCAAATGTTCAATTACACATGACTTTGACCGAAAAATCGATCAATTATTAGATTATTTAATTAATTTGACATTAATTTAACTTATTTGGCCGTGCTCTGCCATAGTTAAGTTAATTAGTTTTTATGATCTATTGAATAATTACATGAATTAAGATTTCGAGCTTTAGATCAAGTGAGTTTTCAAGTATGCAACAACAACAAAAGTTGTAGCAGCCATACAATTCATAAGAATGAATTAGAGGATCTGCACATTCATATGTTAGTATAAACAGTGAGTTGATCACAGCTTAATCACTCAAAGACTACTGATGAGGAATATGTAGCGATTTCCGAAACAGACTACTGTCTAGTCAGCTAAGTGATTGACTCTATACAGAGTTGTTGTTGTTGTTTTTGCCTTCTTGAAAACTCACTTGATCTAAAGCTCACAATCTTAATTCATTTTTACTATTTACCTACCTTAACTTTTTATCCCTTTCCGACCTAACGCTAAGCTATTGAAATTTTTTTTGTTATTTTTGGAGTAAATGGTCTTTATGTGATATGAAAACAAATACAATGCATAAATTTTAATATTTTCATATCCTTCAAGGATTTTAGTGAACCGAAGTTTTGTCATGAAACCAATTTTTTTAACCAAATAACCTCAAATCATTTAAGATATTAAAATATATAGTTTTTTAGCTTTAATGTGTTCACTTAACTTCGTTATTAATATTTTAGTAAATGAAAAAACATTTAACTTCCGCGGCTCATTGAAAAAAAAAAAAAAAAAAAATGTGACGCGAGAATTCAGTGAAAATTGAAGAAACGTCAAAACGAACAGGGAAACATTATGAAAGGCAAACACAAGCAATAATCAGAGCAATCGATACATGTAAATTTGTTAAACATTAGTGAAATAGAAGTGAAGATATTCAGACTTAAAGTTATCCCCACAATTGTGCGTATACGGTCGGAAAGGGTTATAGTAATTCCTTTAGAATGGCAACATTGCGAAATTCCCTTAAAAACGCGGGGCTTTTTTTGTGCCAGCTTATAAAAAATGTTATCAAACAACGCCAGAAAATGCAAATTATTTTAACACCAACAAATCCTTAAATTCAATTTTTTACAAATCTAAGGAATATGTTCATAAATATAAAAACTGAAAAATGAAACTACATGTGATTGAAATAATGAGACTATGTTAAAGACTTTAAGACTTATGTATGATACAAGCTCATTATGTAAGAACACAAGATGACAGCGACTTTTAATTTTTGCTGTAAAAATCCAACACTTACGTTGTCAAACCATACAAAATCAACTTTTCTGTCTCTGTCACTCATTCACAAGTTTGACAGCTTTAGCAAACGATGTCGACGTTACTTGCACCTTGATTTCTTACACCATGTTACAAACCTAATATGTAACTTTTTAAATTATAATTTGTTTTAATACGTTGATTAATATTTTGTTATTGTTTCTTTAATTAATTTTTTACCTTTATTGAAACGTTTTTGTTTTTGTAAGTATAAATAAAGCTTTTTTTATGATTAATTGCATTTTTGTTTTTTTAATTTTAAGTACAGTAATTTTACAGTAAAAACAGTAAAATTTACGGTACGGTACAGACAAATTTTATGTAACATCACTGGTTGCATACACGAGAGAGAAAAGAGTGACTCAGAACACTTCAACACAAGGTTGCCAGTCAAAAATCGGAACAATTCCCACGGAAATTACCTTTTTCCCACAGAAATATAAATTATATACCACCATAATTCCCATTGTAAAGGTAAACAATAAGAATTCTCACCGCAATTGAAAAATACCATAAAAAATCCCACGATCATTAAAAACTACCACGAAAATACCATTCGTTTTAAAAATACAACCAAAAATCCCATATACATTAGAAAATTCCACAAATAATCGCATACGCATTGGAGAATACCACAATAAATCCCATATGCATAAAATTTAAAAAAAAAAAAGATAGAAATACCACAAAGAAATAATAGTGGTATTCAATGAATTGCGTATTTGTGAAATGAAATCAATAGCGTAAGGGCGATATATTCAGCCCGATTCTGAACAATTTTTCCAGGGGAATTCGAAAATAGAGTTAACATTTTTAATATAAAGCTCAATAACATTTTGGAAATTTTTAATGCAAAAATGTTCATCAACCGTCGATATTCATGATTGTAAACAAAAAAATTGTGATGTCTTTTTCTGCTATCTTAACCCGAAACACACTTTCGTTGCCATATGGCATTGCAAACACAAACACTTAAAATGTGCTTATTTTAGTTTAAACAATTTTATATTTGCGTTAACAGGTCATTCTGAAAATTTAAAAAAAATTTACTCAGGGTGATTCGGGTTAAAAATGAAAACTCCCTTTTTCGATTCTCCGGGAAAAATTATTCAGAATCGGACTGATTAACTGAAGCGTATTTTGCACCAACAAAAATATAAGTGATTTTATTTAGTTTTCGTGATGGCAACTTGTTCTTAAAACAAATATGCTTTTTAATCGTTTTTATTAAGGACAAGTTCGAGAAAATGTACAGCGTAAACTTATAGCCTTACGCTTCATCGAATACCATTATTTAATATTTGCTTATTAAAAGTGAAAAATAAATTTTTAAGAAGAAAATTCCCGAATTCTCATGTAATTAAAAAATACCATGCTGAATTCCCACGCCCAATAAAAAATACCACACTGGATTAAAAAATACCATGGGAATTCCCAAAAAAAAAATTTCCCAAGACCAATTAAAAATTACATTACTGGCAACCTTGCTTCAACAGAGCTGTGTTGCATTGTTGTTGTTGCTGTTTCTTAATTACTCTCTCAAACAGATTTCCTCAACAGAATGTAGTTATTTTCTTCAATGAACCCAGTGGTAAATAGACAAATGTTGTAACCAATTTTTTTCATTTATGCCTACAATGTAGTTGTGAGACCTCCAACGCCTGTAGAGTTAATAATTGAGTTTTTGAAGTGAAAATTTTTTCAGGCGCGTTTAGTCATATTATGTAGAGGAAAATTTTTACTTTAACGAGACCCTTACTCATGACACAACATCCATAAATTAAGAGAAATGCCAAATTTCATACAGTTTTAGTCGTATTAGCCAAAAATGTATAATATGTAATAAATTTGGTATGCTAGTGCTATTTATAAAAAGTTGACATGACGACTTTCAACGGATGCTAAACGACAACACGGTTTGTTTGTTTGTTTGTTCGTCCTTTATCTCTTTCAGACCTGACGCTAAGCCACTGAGAATTCTTTTATGATTTTTGGAGCAAATAGAATTTATATGATCTGAAAATATATTCAAAGCCAAAACTTTGATATTTTCATATCCTTCAAGGATTTTCAGAATATTGTACTTTAATAATTTTATTTGCACCAAGTGACCTCAAATCAATTAAGATATTAAAATATATTATATTATTTGTTAAAATGTGTCCACTTCACTAAAATTGCGCTATTAGTATTTAAGTAAAAAAAAACAACTAACGTCCGCTGCTCATTTCTTAAAAAAAAAAAAAATAGGTATGACGTGAGAATTTCGTGAAAATTTAAGAAACGTCAAAATGAGTATTGATACAGTATGAGAATCAAACATAAAAAAAAATCAGCGCAATCGATACATGACAAAATGATTACATTCTGATTCTGATAACAGCGAATACAGAGTACGTAAAATGAGTTGTGAATATGAACTAGCCATTTATCAATGTAATGTTTTCAATAAAAATTAAAAAAAAACAAATGACAAATCGATTTTGATACGGTCAAACTTTGACCACAGGCGATACTAGTTCATTATTATTAAGGGAAGGTTCTCATGAATCTCAACCAAAACGCTCAACTATTTTTTTAATTTTTCGATAACTGATGATGTGTAGAATATGTTCTCAAAGCGGTTTGGCCGATAAAGACTGTATAAAAAAGTTATCGCTTTCGAAAGGAACCCATTTTTTTATAAACACACTCGAAAAAATTGTTAACCAAATCTTAAAACGCGTTTTCAGAAAAATTATGTTTTTCAAACAATGGTCTATACGATATCTCAAGAACTACTCTATGGATGGACATGGAGTTTTTTTCTTTATTTGAAAGTAAATAAAATCTATTGGATCCTAAGCCTTTATACAGATAATATGGGCCAGTTTTTTTTTTTTGGGCACGCTACTAAAAATTCATGTGTACGTCATTTTTGTAATTTTCAACTATTTATTGATATTATTGGTTCAAGCTCCAATAAATATGATATAATTTATACAATTTTGAGGTTTTTTTTATATCAGATGACGTCAACGTTCTGTGAGTTGGAGACCGCCTGGGTATTTTTTTTTTTAAAGTGACGATTGACGGCGTATTGATACTTTATATAACTTTTTTAAACACCAAAAACATATTTTTCTTGAAATAAGCGTTGCTGGCTTTTTTGGTCTTTGGTGAAATGCCAATAAAAAAACTTAGTTTTATCTTTTCCCGACGTTTCGGCAGTTATTTTTCTTTACTTAAACAATCAATAACCAACTGTCAAAAATTTCAAGGTGCTCATTTATTTCCTTCTATGAAAAAAAAAATCAAGAACTTATCCGTGTTTTGGGACCTTAAGATAGGAACCTGCCCTTAATGGGCTTTTCAATGTAAACCTTTCCCCCAACTATAATTAAATAACACAAACTAAAAATAACATCTGCATTATCAAAAAAATATAGAGAATGTACTTCTGTTTGCCTCAACAGATGGAATAGAAAAATTTCTCGTTCAATATAGCCTACTTTATTTGTTACCGTATCAGTAGTGTGGTCCATAAATATGGTTTTGAAAGGATTTTCAGTCTTAATTTTTTTTTCAAACAAGCATAAAATCAGGATCTAGTGCAATTAAAATCACAGTCGTTTGTATAACAATTACATACTTTTATGAAAAATTTGCACAAATCCAACTTTTATACCTTCAGATGGATGTAAAAGACGTTTCTCTTCTATAATAAATTGATTGTATGGTTTTTAATCACTGTTCGACTGGTGGACGGCCACTGTACGCTCGTTGTACAGCCGAAATTATGTCAAAAGTCCTACAAACGACCCTTGTACGTCCGAAAAAATATTTAAAATTAGGACTTGTTCAACCGCTGTTTGGCCTAAGCTTAGAAAAAATATAATTTTTACTCAGGTAGTTTTAATGCGCATTATGATTTGAGCATCACAATGCTCATAAGACTCAGTGGCCAATTGCTTTTCAAAAAAATCAGGATGGCGATACAAACATTTGATCTTAAGTGACATGTTGATGCCTATTTTATTAAAAGATCTTAACATGTTTTGTAAGAGGACTTTATTACCATCAACGCGGTGCTTTCGAAAAACATTCAGTAACGACACTTTCATTTAAGTCCCGGGCAATAAAAAATATAAATAGAGACTAGTCTTTAATGATAACAGAAGAGTTCAAGAGTTCATCGTTAACATACTGTTAAGAGATTAAATTTGGTTAAGAGCGATAAAATTAACAAATATTCATATCTTCTCTAACGTGCCTAATAATCTTTTTTTTTTCTAGTTCAAATAATCCAAGCGCATTACGCTCTATTACACCATGTCTGCCATGAATTTGTCGCATCGGGCTTAATGACGATTTTCCTTAAAGCTGCAATCATTTGCATCTCTGCTAAAAAAAGGCTTCTTAAAGCCTTTCTTTGTTAAATCAGCTTAATTAATTACCATCTTATTGGACAGCCTTTTGAACTAGCAATAAATAATAAAACCATTCTATAAATCATCTTATTTGTAAGGCACTCTGGAGAGTGTGTTTGGTATTTGCAAAAGAAAAACTAAAATAGAATAAATAAAAAAAAAACATTAAAAAAAAAATTAATGCTAGCTTCTGATCTAAGCATAAGCTATGCTATTTATTCCAAAACTGCCAAAGGCCTCGAGACTATTTTGCAACTAGCTGAATGCGTCCCATCACGGTGTCCCCCACCGCCGCTTCTTGTTGTTGTTGTGGCTCATAAGGAAATTGCTTAACAAGCTGTCCGGCACTCCAGCAGCAACAGCAGAAAGAAGCAGCAACGTGCATGATTTAGCATTGATGCTTTGCACAACACATGCTGCCAAAAGCTGCTGCAGCAACATTGGCTGTATTGGTTGTATTTGCAGCTAATTTATAATGTGTATGTGCTTGTGTGTGCGTTAGTTTCCTCGACGTCATCTTCCCGGAAACTGACTAGTTATTACAAGCATCTACTCTGAACGTTTTTGTTGAATTTTATTGATTTTATGTGAACAACATTGGGTTAATGTTGCTGTTGTCGTTGCCTTGTTTTGCATGCCACATACATATTTGACATCATGTTTTCCGTTGCCCCAAACATTAAAAGTTTGACATCAAGGTAGCAATAAAGCTATGTGTAGAAACCTTTCAAAATACAAAAAAAAAAAAAGTAATGCATACAAAATTTCAGCAACAAATTAAGAAACCATTCAGTGTTTGTGTGTGTACGTATGTCCTTTGTTGCACTTGCGTTTTTCTAATCAATAATAAGCATGCATCATTGCAAGCAGCAGCAATTGTTGCTGATCAATGAGATCGACAACTACAGCTTAAGGTACAAACGCAGTCAGCAACAAAAACAAGGCAACAGAGTCAAATACACGCACTCAGACAGAATGACAGCGATGCACGGACAGCCATACATACAGGCATTTTGATTGTTCAGTTGCAAGAAGCTGCATCGAAGAATTTAAAACAATATTAAATGTATGTATAACTTGTTGATTGGCGCCGCTTTTAACATCGCTTTGCTGTCATTTATGTTGTCGCTGTAGTAAAATTTGCTGTTGTAGATATTTGTTTTTGTTTTCCATTTATTGCTATTACAATGTTGCGTGCTTGTTGACGATTATTGATGTGTTTGTTGCTGCTATTTTAGTTCGAACATTGTGAACATCGAACATTACAGTTTGGCTGTAAAAAAGGCAAATTGCAGATGTTGTCATTGCTTAAATTGCAAGGATGCACCAAAAGGGTATATAATTTGTTGTAATATTTTTAAAAAGTGAACTGGTATTCCTTAATTTGATTGAAAAAAGTTTAAGATTTTTAAAAAAGTGAACTAAGAGTTTTGAAATTCTAAGCAAGCAAAATTGTCAATTAACATCAATCAAAAAGTTTTTCTTCTAAGTTTTCATCTTAAAAATATAAAATTAATAAAAGTTATAATAAAATATCTCAATAAAAAAATTAGCAAATCTTGGTTTTCATTCTAATTTATTGCAATGGTTTAGGTCTTACCTGTGTAACAAAACATGCCATGTATGTATTGAAAATGAAATTTCCAGACCGTTCGTAGCTACCTCAGGGGTTCCTCAGGGAAGCATATTGGGTCCGTTACTTTTTATTCTGTTTGTTAACGATATAACTTCAAAAGTAAAAAACTCTCAGTGTCTGTTATACGCTGATGATTTAAAAATTTTTCGTAAAATTAATAATTTGTCTGCTGCCTCATTACTACAAGCAGATCTAAACTCCATAAATGCTTGGTGTTCTAGAAACCATTTGTATCTTAATTATAAAAAATGTATGCATTCTACTTATGCAAAATCTGCATTTCCTTTAAAAATATCATACTATTTAGATAGCAATCCATTGAAATGTGTTAAAGAAATTGAAGACCTTGGTGTAATATTTGACTTCAGATTCTCTTTTATCAGCCACCTCAATTACATTATTCCTAAAACATATTCGCTTCTTGCTGTAGTTCGTAGAAATGGTTCTAGTTTTAATGACCCTCTTACTTCGAAAGTTCTTTATACTACTATTGTTCGTTCGAAGCTAGAATATGCTTCATTTATATGGAATCCTTTTTATGCTTCACACACTCTCCGCCTAGAACGAATACAAAAAGCTTTTACGCGCTTTGTTTTTAGAACAAATAATCCGGAAATTCCAATTTCTTCTTATAGTGATCGTTGCAGTTTAATTAATTTAAAAACTCTACAGAATAGAAGAATAATTTTGTCTCTTCTTTTTTTGTATGATATTGTTGTTGGTACGGTTGACTGCCCCAAATTACTGGCATTAATTAATTTTAATGTTCCTTCCAGGTCCTTAAGACATTTTGAAGTATTTTATCTAGGAACGTGCAGAACAAACTATGCCATTAACTCACCAATGATTAGGGCTACACTAGAGTTCAATAATTTTATGCTACATTGTAACTTTGATTTTGCAAATTCAAAGAATTCTCTCAGATATTTGCTAAATAATGTTTATTAAGATTGTTGTAAATATTTTAAGATTACATATAATTATATCTCAAATCGTAGTCTGTAAGAACTAATGTTCATTGACTGAAATAATAATAAAAAATAAAAAAAAAAATGTGAAATATTTGCCATCAAGTGTCCAGTGAAATCTTTTGATACACTTCCAAAAAAGCCGTTTTCGAGCTTTTGATCTCGATGGCAACAATTAATTCATCATTCAAGAAGGATACATTTTTAGCTCCATGTTGTTGACCTTAAATGCCTTCTTATTTACACGATGTCCGATTTCTAGATGATAATACATCATATGAAAATAAAAATAAATATTAATTAGTCATTTCAGCCCTAGAAAGGATTTTGACCGAGCTTTTATTCAAATGCTCGAGAACTTTTTCTACGAGTATAATGCCGACTCCAAACGACTTATGTTCTTAAGAAACTTTACATGGCAGATTTTACTTTCTGAGGCTTGACATTGTCAGTGCGAAGAGATGTAACGACAGAAAATAGAAAAATTTATTAAACTAGCTGAACCCGGTGTGCTTCGCTACCAGAGCTGTAAAAGAATGCATTCATTTGTGATTTAAAATCATTTAATTCCCAATCAATGATTTAAAAAATTGATTGCATTCATTTTTTCAAATCATTGATTGTGATTTAAAATTTAAAATCTCAATCAATGATTTGAAAAAATGATTGCATTCTTTTTTTCAAATCATTGATTGTGATTTGAAATTTCAAGTCCCAATCAATGATTTGAAAAAAAGAATGCAATCATTTTTTCAAATCATTGATTGAGATTTTAAATTTTAAATCACAATCAATGATTTGAAAAATGAATGCAATCAATTTTTTAAATCATTGATTGGGAATTAAATGATTTAAAATCATAAATGAATGCATTCATTCATTTAAATCATTTTTTTATTTTTTTATTTAATTTAAAATATTTTGTTAGAAATGACAAAATTCAAATTTTTAAGGCCTGCAAATTTTCACATTATTTTCGTCAGAGCAGTACTCTGTTCCGCTGCGTGAAATTATCGCAACATGTTTCTGAGCAACATTTTTTCACAACAATTTAATTGTACTGCCTGTTTATTACTACGTTAACCACTAGGCTATTGCGCAATACGAAACAAAAGAAATAAACATGCATATGAACCGAATAGCCTAATATTGAGTTTCAGCATTGCAATATTTCTTTGGTTTAAATTTTAGTACAGAAAAATGTGAAAGTTTAAATTTTAAACCGTAAGGTTAAAAAATATGTATTGTAGCATACTTTGAGCTGTACGAAAATTTATTCCAAGATTTTTAACCGTGTATAAGGAATTGAAATATTAAAAGAGCCAAACATGTGAAAGAGAACGAGAGCGAACCGAACAATAAATAACAAAATAAAATTAAAAAGCTCTTAAAAAATTATTTTTGCTTGCAAGTAACAAAGATAAACTGTTAAACAAATAATATTAGTCTATGCATTTCCAATACTTGTTCAAAAGAGATATCAATTCTTTTGATAATAAGATATGTTACAGAAAAACATGGACCGCCTTTATAAAATGTGTTTTCTAATCCTGTTCCAAGGACTCAATCGAAGCCGGATTGAAGCATTGATTCAAACACACTGTTTAATAAAAAATATCTTACTGACTTCACACTGATATTTTAAAACATTATTTTATTGAGATTACAGTGACTGTTTTCAATGATTTAAATAAATGAATGAAATATCTTGAATGCAGTCAATAATTTCCAACCAAGGATTTGAAAAAATGATTGCATTCATTTTTTTCAAATCATTGATTGGGACTTGAAATTTTAAATCACAATCAATGATTTGAAAAAATGAATGCAATCACTTTTTCAAATCATTGATTGGGAATTGAAATTTCAAATCACAATCAATGATTTGAAAAAATGAATGAAATCATTTTTTTAAATCATTGATTGCGATTTGAAATTTCAAATCACATTCAATGATTTGGAAAAATGATTGCATTCATTTTGAATATAAATCACATGATTTAAAATCATAAATGATTGCATTCTTTTACAGCTCTGTTCGCTACTCCCCTTGTTATAAAATAAAATTAAAAGTATTTATATATTTTTCACGCCATCGAATTTTCGAAATAAGTCCACCCCAGCGCCACCTACCGTGTCCATTTATACACAAATTATTTTCTTATGATCAAACAAACATACATTCTGAATTTCAGTTAAATTGGTCCATAAATTCAAATTTTCGATATAAGTCCACCCCAGCGCCACCTATCGGGTCCAAATGCCTATGTTACCCACCGTACCAAGATGAACATTACCTGAAAATTTCATCAAAATCGGCCCAGCCGTTTTGGAGTCCATACGTTACATACATACACACATCCTATTTTATATATATAGATTAAAAAAACATTCTGTTTGAGCTGGGAATTGAACCCGGGCTTTCGCGGTTCCTTACCTTAGGGCCCACGCACTCTACCCACTAGGCTACGGCCGCCACAACATCTGAAGAAAGCTTTCTTAAAAATCTTACTTAAATTGATGGTGCAAAAAAAACCGCTAATTGGATCCTGTTGCACTACTAAGAATATGATATCGTGTAAAGCCTTGATTAGTTTTGAAAAATTACAAATACCCATAACTTTTTAGCAACCATTAAAAAAAATTGGAGCAAAATCGCACAAAGAAAAATCGCAAAAGAAAATTTAGAATCCCCTAAATGTTTTTTCAGAAACCAAGAGGGCATTTGAGATAGCACCCAAATCCAGAACCCAAACCAACTTCTTTAATCCAAGGAACCATGGAATCATATCACAAAAATTTATATTTTTGTACTGCTGGTGAAATCGCACACTGTGCGCCGACTCAAGTTGTATGGGGCGTGTCAAGCCAACTTGTCTAATCAAGCTCAAATTTTGTACTATTCAAAGTTTTCGTAATAGAATTTAGTTATAAAAGCTTACAAACTTTAACCCACTTACAAAATCCATGATGCATTCTATTTGTATTGGAGGTACCAGGAGGTACCCAATTTTCCAATCAAGCTCACATTTTGTACAATTTTAAAAAAATTATATATATCATGATGCCAAAAAAGTTATTTTTTAAACTTTTGGATACAAATGAATGACAGCACTCATTAAATAAGGTGTATATTTAGCTTAATTTCGTAGTATTTCAGAATGTCCTTGTATACAGAATGCCTGATATCTAGATGCCTATTTTCCTCGTTGAAAACCAAATATTTTATAATTTTGTATTTTAATAAAGGATATACTTATAGAGGATATCTATTTCAAATTGCACTACTTGAAACACAAGTAATAAAAATTTTATTTTTAAAAAATGCAAGGATAATGCATTTTTAAATTTGAAATAAATATTAAAATAAGTATGAAGGGTACCTTAATGTAATATAAGCGATTCTGAAGGCATCGAAAGAATACTACTAAAAAATGGCCAAAGAAATTGAAATAAAGTTTTTTTTTTATTGATTTTAGCAATTATTAAAGCACATAAAAGAAATGTTTTTTGTGACGTCATTTGCGTGTACTTGACGTTGTCATGAAGCGATGCGAAAAAAGTAGGACCATTTTGCTTCCAGAATAACATCATCTATATACATCGGTCTTAACCCATTAACGCCCAAAAGAACTGTCGGTCAAAAATTGCTCTTATTTATTTTTAATAATTCATTACCGACTAAATATTGTAAAAGGGATTCCATAAAAAACTTAAAATTCATTGCTCACTTTTGAGAAAAAGGGGTGTCCTTACATGGGGACAATGGGCAGATTATTTATGAAATTGCACAAAGCAGCTTCGTTCAACACAAAGTATTTTTGTGCATAATTCACATCTACAGCGACACGTTGCATGACAAACAACACATCGTAATTGATTTAATATGCGTTCCGAGTTATGGCCGTTGTTTTTCCGACCGTCACTAACTACTACGGACGAGAAATTGCGATGTCGTGATGTTGTTGGTTGTAAATACGCCCGAGTAATGCTTCGTCTGAACGATATTTGGTCCATCGGTGGATTATTTTCAGCTTTACACCTTATAACATGCAACCGCCACGCGTTACAAACTGCCAAATCTAATAGATACGTAAATATAGGCCACCACCACTTGTTTCCTCTTATGGACACTCTATAGAGGCTAATGGATTGATCCACTTGATCTACACCTCCCATACCCTGGTTGTATTTGATGAAGAGTCTTGGCATTTGGAAGTCCACCTCTTCCCTTCAATCCTTACACCATCATTTCACTTTTCCTAGTGGATTTATATGATCAAAATTTGTTGCCATCGTAACAACACTGTTATCTTTCCAACATACTATTGAGATTTCATTATTTTTGTCAAATCGATAATCATATTCTGCTCTCAAACTTCTTTTCTTCGTTTCTTTGACGGGTATAAGCGGGCATAATTGTGTTCTGTTATCTCGTATTGTGTCAGTGGCTCTATATCCCAAACGTTTCAATTCACACAATAAATGGTAGTTTGTAAAGAAGTTTTCAAAATATACGATGTGTTCCTTTGGAACTATATGCATTTTTGCAAGCAGAGATTTAACAACTCGTTCGCCTAAAGGCTCAGTGGATACTTCTGTAATTTTACCACAATAAACTTCAAAAGCGTAGCAGTATCCAACTGAACTTGTTGCTGCCCAGTTCTTATAACCAAATCGCACTGACTTTCCCATAATAAACTGCTTCGCAGAATGGCGCCCAAAACATTTTATCATGGATTCGTCTACTGATAAGTTTTCGTGGAGACCATCCCATTGACATAAATTTCTTTCAATTAGATTGCAAAGAGGTCTCATTTTGAACATTTTATCAGGTGAACTTATGATTTAACTCTTATCGGCGAATTGCAAGCTTTTCTTTATTTCTAAAAATCTATTTCGTCTCATTGTACTTGCGACCAAAGTGACCCTAAGTGATCCAAACTCCAATATGCTAGCTCTGTAAGTAGATAGTTATAACTACTGGACAATAAAATTCTCAGAAAACTCTTAACTCTTCCCGGTCAAGATTGAAGTTATGTCTGTTATTTTGATTGGCTTATAAGACACTGTTTTCGATTATCAAATCAAGAATATCGTTATCAATAATTTTTTCAAACAAAACCACAGGTGTATGCACATTCATAACTTTTCCAAAATCATCCACTCTACTCCTAACTGCACCGCTAGAATTATAAGTTGTGCTAAAGGTTGGAAAAATATATCTCCATTTAGAAACTACAAAATCACTTTGATCGACTCTTTTGTGTTTTATATTTCTAGACAGTGGCTCATCGTCACTATCATCCTAATCCGAGCTATAACAATAACTCCCATCCTGTGGTCATGGAACAACTTCAATAGTTCCCGGCACATCATTCGGCATAGTTTCATCTATCAAATCATCTTCATTTCTTTCATCCTCGTCACTTACAACAGCAAGGTTTGGAGGCACGACTTACATATCATAGTTAGCATCAACGTCATCATTCTCCATTATGTAATTAACGGCCTCTTCAAGTTGCAAAAAGTTTTTGTGGCTTTTAAAAATATTCCGATGTGTCATACTGCAGACGTTCAAGAACCTGATAAATAATAAAGAAATATTACTGATCAGCCTTGTCCCCAACTGAGGAAAGTCCTATAAAACCTTACCTTGTAGTCAAGTTGTTCACTTTTTGTTTATTTCAAATATAACACTCTTGTCTACATGCAATCGAGATATTATACACCAAGAATTACTAACATTACATCACTTGGTATAATTAAAAACAGTGAAACTTTTCCACCAAACACAACCGAATTGATATCGAGATTACAAAACACTTAAAATAACACTTGTTTGGGTCTTGGCTATTACTTATAGTTGCCTCTCTTTAAACAGGTGTCCTCATATGGGGACAGAGGGCGGTAATGGGTTAATATCCGAAAGTTCTTCCCATAAAATTCTCTGGACGGATGAATCTATGATTCGGATAAAATATAATGGAGGCCAGATGTACGTTTGGCGCAAGTTTGGTGATGTTTTGTCCTTCAAGTGCACAAAACCAACACTTAAGTCTGGCGACAAGGGCTTAATGGCTTGGTGGTATATCTCGAATTACGGGGTGGGCAAAATAGTAATACTCAAGGATAAAACCAATTCCCAAGTGTATCTAAATCCGCTGAGAGAAGTGATACTAACTGAAGGTAATTGCTAAGGATTTTATTCTACAACAGGACAACGCACCTATTCACAAGGCCAAAACTGTAACAAAATATTTAGCTGATTAATATTTTGGAGTTACCACCACAAAACCCAGACCAAACTCCAATCGACAATACATGGTCGTGGCTAAGACTAAAGTTATTGAGAGGTGTCTAAATTTGACGGATCTCAAGGATTTAATTTATGAGACTTGGCCTTCTTCTTCTCCAGAATTGTGCAGAAAATATGTAATTTCATTACCGTTTCACATTGGCAAGAATGTTACAAAATAATGGCGGCCATTGTGGGCATTAACTGGTGCGTTAACTTATTTATGACATTTATGTTGGATTTTTGGATTTTTTTATTATAATATCTCTTAATAGTTATAATATTTTCTGGACTTAAATTTGTGTTGCTGTTTTATAAAAAATACATTCTACTTCAAAATTAATTGTTACTTTTTTTTCTAAAACTATAACTTCGAATATATGTACTTTTGTCCAAAAAATGTGTTTGTTTGCTTATTTTTGACACCCACTGTATATAACGCAGTATAATAAATCTTTTTAAAAATGTTGTTTCTTAAATATATTTTTTATTCACTAATAATTTTTAATAATAGTAACGATGTTAAAATGATATTGAAACCATCTTCAAGACCTTAAAATAAGTTAAGTTAGAAATATTTCCGTAAGATGTCGCTTTTCTACATTTTTTTAAAGTTTTGTTATTTTGGACACTTAAATGTCAGATTTGACAGTTAAAATGTCCTACTAAAAGTTAGATTAGACAGTAAACTTTCAACATTTAGTACATTGTATACATTAATTGGTTAGTTTATAAAGTCAAATTTAGATTTATCGGACGTACCCTTTAAAAATCCTCTAAATTACCATGAATAGAAATAGCGGCCAAGTCTCCGAACAAACATTGCAACAATTATGCTTCTCCATCAACTTCAACAATAAAAAAACTTTAAAAAAAAACGCTGTTTTGGCATCATTATAAATAAAACTTTTTCAAAATATTTGCTTAAAATAGCTTCACAGACTTACTGCTTTATTCTGTAAAACGAAAATGACAGGAGAAGCAATAGATTTTCGGATAGAAAAATTATTGCTTCACGTGCCTTGCTTGTCGTTGGTGTGTTGCTTCGTGATACAGAGGCGTTACGCCCACTTGCCATATCGAGCTCAAAGTTTGTATAAATTGAAATTACAGTAATAGTATAAAACTTTAAATAAAATTTGGTTATCATAGTTTCCCCTTTCTTCTAGTTATAGCCCAAATTGTATTCAATCAAAGCCAAAATTTATTTCAGTTTTATGTAACCATCATAAATGATAATTTTCAATAAAATTTGGTTATCAAATCCTCACTATTTACTAAGTAGAAATAAAAAATACTAACCGGCCTTACGGAATGGCCATATTCGATTTGGATAAAATTTTGCATGGAACATCACTGCCAGAAATAAAAAACTTAACTTAGAGAATAAAAGTTTGGCGTGATTTTTGGCGGAGTTACGGGATGCACAAAATTGGCAAAAGTCGGCAAAATCTTTGAAAATTGATTTTTACGAAAATTCATATCTCACACACAGCTTAACCGAATGTTAAGCTTGAACTACCGTTGGAAAAAAAAAAATTAAAGAGAGTTAAATCTAAAAATAATTTTGTGAGGTTCTGGTGGTTGGCGGTTCCATCCCTTGCGGTAAGGTAATTATTTGCGATGAAGGGGTGCGAGGAACACTATATAAAAAATTAAAAATTTTGTTGCTTAGAGCTGGAAAAATTACCTTTAAAACAGTATAAAAATTAGGGTGGGGACTCAATTGACTTAATGAGATATGGTCTTTTAAGCATTTAAACACAAATATTTTTTTAAGAAACAAACAAATTTCTTAATCGAGTTTTAAGTTTGAACTACTTTTGGATTTGCAATTAAGCGGACCTTAATCTTAAAATAAGTATGAGAAATGTTGGTGGCTTGGAATTCCATCACTTGTGTTAAGGTAATTGAATTCAAAGTAGAGTAGAGGGGGGTAATGTCGTGCACTCAACTTTAAAGTGCTCGTAAAGCCGTACATGACAAGCGAATACAACGAGTAAGCATCCGATCGAAAGATAATTTGGTTGGTAACATTTATGTGTAACAATATTCGTGTAGCATGAAATCGTGTTAGTAGAAATTAAAAAAAAAATGTGCACGATATTACCCCCCTGAAAATTTGTGGGGTTATGTCGTGCATTGTATTGTAAAGGTATCAGAATGTGTGAAAAACGATATGAAGTAGTTCGATTCAAGAAGATATAGCATTATTGTTTATTTATTTATTATTGGTAATTATAAGGCAATATACACAAGTCCGAAATATGATCAAAAAATACAATTTTATGAAAAAAAAAGTGAAAATAGGCAATTCAAAAAGTGCTTGACATTGAGAAAAAATTTTAGAAAATTTTATTTTGATTGTAGTGTTTTGTTATGGCTTCACGACTCCCTTGGTACACTAGGGCGACCGCGTTTCCTTCCCTTTTCTTTTCTGTATAGTGCACGACATTGCCTCAAAGGTCGTTTTCAAGGTTGACTTCAACAAATCGGTAAAGAACAAAAATTTTTTCGATCACAATACATTTTTTTTTCGGCGGAAAATTTGCTTTAAGAAAACACTTACCTGGTATATTTTCCTGCGAGACAAATAATTTTTCTGATCCGATAAAAAAACACTTTCGTCGTCCCGAGAACGTGCGATTTTTAAAAAACGTTGCACATATTGCCCTTACACATGGATATTGCTAGTATTGTATGCATGGGCTCTGTAGGTCAGTAGGCCCATACCTTACCAACGGCTGGTATATCATTCAATTTTGCTAAAAAAGCCAGTGCACGACATTACCCCTTCTACTCTATTGGTTTGAAGAACACCATTTTAAAATTCAAAATAATTTTTTCTTAAAACTAGAAAAATTTTCTATTCAACAATTTTAAAATGTGAAGACTTAGTGGATTCATGGCTATGGTTATTTTAGCATCTAAACAGAAATATCTTTACATTTATTTTTTTTATTTATTTATAATTGTATTAAAATTAAAATTTTAAGACAAAGAAAATTAAAGCTTTCACCTCAATGCTCTAACATAAAATAAATAATGATGGATTAGTAAAACTGTATAGTTAAATTAATTAAGTAGTAATTTAAATATTTATTGCAATTCCTTGAATACTTATTTAGCTCCTCCCGCTTAAGAGAAAACCAAATATAATAAATTTTTTAAAGTAAGAACGACATTAATTTTCTACCAAAAAAATTTTTGATTTCAAAAAAATTCTATACAAATTAATAACACGCTATGTTTTTTCCGAAGTTGTGTTCTCTGCTTACGAACTTGACACCATTTTCTCCTCTGAAAGATATCGCGAAGGGAAGTAGGATAGTACATTTAGCACTCGCCCAGTGCAAACCTTGTGGCACAAATGTCAATTGGATATATTCATTAGTTGTGAATTTACCGCTAGAATTTAGTTATTTTTCGAGCGCTCCTTTAGGTAGCTTTACACAGGGCCTTTAGTAATCAAAACATATAATTCTGTTGAGATGCTAAAATGACCATATTTCATGAACCCATTCAGTCCGCACCCTTTTATATTGCCAGGTAACTTTTCCAGCTTTAAGAAATGAATAGTTTTAAATTTTTAAATGGTGTTGTTCAAACCTCTATTTCGATATCAACTACCTTACAGCTACTACACCTTGAGTGAATGAAAACCTCAAATACCGAAATTTCCCCAAAAAATTATTAGATTAAAGTCCGTTTAATTATCTTTCCGCCGCTAGTTCAAACTTAAGGGGAAAGAACACACCTGAATTTTCAAAAAATTAAAATTTTTTATGATTGATTTTTGCTCAAAAGACCTCAAAGAATCTATTTTTAATGTTATAAAATTAGAAATTAATTTCTATGTTAAATGGCAAAGGTTTTAAGCGCAGAGCGGGCGTGATAAAGAAAACTACAGCACTGATCGTTGTGAAATTTTAATATGTTATTGTTTAGCAAAAAAATTCTTTAAGTTCAATCTATAGCAGCTTCGATGCTTATTAAAACCCCGTTTTTAGACGGATATTTAGAAGTTCCAGTGAGCCAAAATCACGCCCGCCGTGATTTTTTTGATGTTATTTTCAAAAACCTGCAGCAGCAAAAAAACACGCTGGAAAAATTTTTGTATACTATTTTTAAATTAAAATAAATATGCAAAGTTTCAATAAGATATCTTGTTTCTTTCTTAAAAAAATTTGCATTTTAAAAATTTTATTTTTGAAAAATCTAGGTGTGTACTGTCCCCTTAACATTCGGTTACACTCAACCAAAAAGGTATATTATATTAATGAAAAGGTGCATTAATTTCAATGAGTTATTCATTGATTTTGGTCCAATGAACTGTAGTCATTGATTTCAATGAATTCAATGACTTTAATAAATTGTTCATTAAACTTAGTGATTTTCAATGAATGGTTCCTTGAATATCAATGTACACTTCATTGAATTCAATGAACACGTTCATTAAAAAAATGCCAAAATTAATGATCTTTTCATTGAATTTAATGAACTTTTCATTGAATTTAATGAAAAGTTCATTAAATTCAATGTAAAGTTCACTGAAATCAGTGTAATGTTCATTGAATTTAATGTATAGTTCATTGAATTCAATGTATAGTTCATTGAATTTAAAGTATAGTTCAATGAACCTTACATTGAATTCAATGTATAGTTCATTGAAATTAATGTATAGTTCATTGATTTTAATGTTTATTTCATTGAATTTAATGTATTATAGTTCATTGAATTCAATGTAAGTTTTATTGAACTATCATTGAATTCAATGTAAGGTTCATTGAATTCAATGTATAGTTCATTGAATTTAATGTATAGTTCATTGAATTCAATGTATTATAGTTCATTGAATTCAATGTATAGTTCATTGAATTTAATGTATAGTTCATTGATTTTAATGTTTATTTCATTGAATTTAATGTATTAAGTTCATTGAATCTAAAGTATTTAGTTTATTGGATTCAGTGTACAGTTCATTAAATTTAATGTATTCAGTTCATTGAATTCCATGTATATTTAATTAAATTTAATGTATTTAGTTCATTGGAATGAATGATCTATACTTTAAATTCAACGAATTATTTGTTAATCCCTCTCTAAAGATTTTTAAAATAAGGAAATAATTACAATTGAAACAATATTTTTTTATTTTAAAGAGTCAATTAATATACAAATTTTCGAAGATTTTGAATAGTTTTTAAATTTATAAAAATATACGGCAATAAACTCCCACACGAGAGTGCATGCCGCAGGATATTTTAATTGAAATAATTGAAAAATTTTAAAGCACACATTTACGGCTCTAATAAAACTAGCAAATTAAAATTTTACACCATCCATGAACACATAAAATTGTTGGAATGAGGAGAAGTTCTTCTCTCCAACAGCAAGGATTAATAGTTGAGTATTTTCGCCTTTAGTTTTTAAAAACTCAATATGCTCCTCGACTTCCTGGATGCTGCTTCCAACAAAAACGAATGCCTCTTGGGAACTAGTAATTGTATGCTTTAGGAAAGTTTTTCTTCTAAAGTTGTCCTTACTGCATGCTTTTTGAGTGGGAATCAAATACCCATGAAGGCTCCAAAGAAGTTTCATAGCAGTACTGCCTGGAAAGATATTAATTGAAACAAATAACTATTTATTTATTTAGCCTCGAGAAAAATTAAGCTTACCACTGTAATTAGTGAAATCTTCAATTTCTGCCAACTTTGCCCGCACAGCTTTATCTTTTATGTGGTTTTCATCCTTTAAAAATGTAAACATTTTTTGAAAATGATGGCAGCAGTCACTTAAAATGCCAGGTATATTTCCGAAAGCGACGGAGAAATCTTTATCAATAGAAGATATTATAAATGAATATAATATATTTATTTTGAATTTAATGAGACCTTTTTTTCGTTCAATTATATCACAGCTGTTAAATTGTGATTAAGATTAGCAATTAGCAATTTTTTTTGTTTTTGTATCAAGACTATGCACAACACGTAAATGTTTTTTAAAGGCTGAAAAATTACTAAATACTAGATTGCAAATTTCATTGCAACAGCGGTAAACACTATTAGCAGATATGATATGATTTTTTTTTATATGAAGTAATAGTAATTCAACAGATTTAAATTTTCTTTTACATTCAAAGCACAACATTTTCTTCACTTTTAATTTAATTTATTATAACCTTTTATCTAAAATTTACACACACAATTGCCACACGTCTTCATAACTTCGCGTTTCACTTCAAACAAAATTGGGAAGGGAATAAATTAATATACATTAAATTTAATGAACTATGCATTGAATTTAATGAACTATACATTGAATTCAATGAAATTAATGAACTATAGATTGAATTCAATAAACTATACATTGAAATTAATGAACTATACATTGAAATCAATTAAAAATACATTGAATTCAATGAACTATACATTAAATTCAATGAACTATACATGAAATTTAATGAACTATACATTGAATTTAATGAACTATACATTACATTTAATGACCTAAACATTGAATTCAATAAACTGTTCATTAAAAATATAATGTATGGTTCGTTAAAATTTGATTTACAACTAGAAGCAATGTACTTTTCATTGCTATCAATGAAAAGTCCATTAAAACAATGATTCATTAAAAAAATCATTGATATTTATTTAGAAATTTTTAATGAATATAACTTTATTGATTTCAATGAACAGTACGTTAAAAACGATGAGCAATTCATTAAAATTCAATGATTTTTTCATTAAAATCAATGAATTATTTTTAACGTACGCTGTTCATTGAATTTGTTTTTTCTGTGTTAGAAGTGTTTAAGGTATGAATTTTCGTTATAAACGATTTTCTACGTTTGTGCCAATTTATGACCCCGTAACTCCGCCACAAATTACGCCAAACTGTTTCCTCCAAAGTTTTTTTTTTATTTCCGTCAATGATCCAATGATCTCCATGCTAAATTTGACCCAAATCTGATATGGTCTTTTCGTTACTTTTATTATTATGGTATGTTTAAAATGGAATTACTGCAAAAAAGCTTTTTTAATCTAGCTTGCACTAATTCACTGTGCGGCGTTTGATTCATGGTTTAGAAGCTGAATTTCTAAATCAAAATCATTTAGCTGTTTCAAGAGTTTCCTTTTATTGTTCAAGTATTTGCTTCCCTTCTTGGATTTGTAATTTAAATTCAAAGGCATTCATTCAGGTCAATGCAAATAAATATTTACTTTATTGTTATTTTAGCGGAATACTAACGTACACTTTTAATTGATTCATAGAGTGAAGATGCGCGATCTATGCCAGGACGTTGCAAAAACTTTTCCACTGTTGTTGCTGTATTATTAATGGCACAATGCGAAGATATTGATTGGCCAATCGATCATTGACCACTAGTTACTGGTCATGAATCATAAATAGCTGCAGAGAATAGGAACAGCACATTGCAATGTTTTGCGTAACGTGGATAATGGAAAGCGTCTTACGGT
This sequence comes from Dichetophora obliterata, assembly GCA_963920525.1. Lineage (NCBI taxonomy): Eukaryota > Metazoa > Arthropoda > Insecta > Diptera > Sciomyzidae > Dichetophora > Dichetophora obliterata. Next base: position 24,637,831 of record OY986437.1, on the reverse strand, counting down.
TAGCTAATTGAAAGAATGAAAAATCTCAGGCTAGAATGGACAGAATGCAAGTGAAGCATTCAAAAAAAAATGTGAATGAAAATATGCTGTGAAATTTATAGAACGCTGCCATTGATTAATGAATCAATAAGCATTGAAGCAGTGCCAGAATCAGTGCTATTTTAAATAAATTTCCATACTCATTCCATAGAAACAAAAGACTTAAGCAACAAACCTGTTTAGCGCATCAGGAAGCAGCAAGTGTGAGAATATTTCCAGCAAACATTTAACAAATTTTAAATGCATATCCCACATGGAACCAACTAATTCTGCAAAGTTATATTCCTAGCAGGAAATCAAAATAATATCCTTAAATGAATAATTTTCGTATATTTAACATGAAGCATTACTTTCAGACACTTGGACACAAGCATGACAAATACCCTAATGTTTGAATCCTTGTCTAATCAAAAAGCTTAAGAAAAGATCTGATGTCCAAATGAGCACATAAAGCTGCTACAGACGAAAATTCTATTCAGCAAAGATTATCGGCAATTAGTCAACAGCAACAACATTCCGATGCAGATAAAACATTTTGATTGAACAACATGCAGAGAGGGCGACAGACACACCAACACACACACACACACACACACACAAGCCAAAAGCATAGCAAAAGATTTAAGATGCTTTAAAATGTTTTGGGGGAGAAGAAGAAGAATATTTGTGCAGGAATAAATGTTGTCATCATAAAGATGCTGCTGCATAGCTAGTGAAGCATTTAGATTGCTGCTTGCTTGCATCCATCCACACATAACTGCAAACAAGTCACAGAACTATTCACTCAGTTGTGTCTTCTGCTGCTGTTGTGTTCCTGATTTTGTTGTTGTTTGTTGTTGTCTTACTCTGTTTCCATGTTGCTGTGTTGCTTGCTGCACATGCGCAGTGCGATTATTAGCATAAATCATTTAAAACGGACAGATTCGCTCGCGCCAATTGAATTTATTTTTATTTGATTTGCAGCCACTTCAGTCTAAGTTGTTGCTGTTGTTGTTGTTTCTGACTGCATTCGTTACGTGGTAGCCGCGTTGTTGTTAAATGTTGTTTAACTAAATGTTGCTGCTGCAGATAACAAGCTGCGCTGCAATAAAATGATTTTTAATTTATATGAATTGTTGTTTTTTTATGTTAAGCAAATCCATTTAAGTTTGTTGCAATTTCAGTGCAAAGTGTGGTAATGAAATGTAAGTAATAATTGTTATGTTGGCGATGGTGAAGTTTGACTAAAGTCCGCAAAGAATTTCAAGAATTTGTCACATTATGCAAATTGCCTAAGATGGATTTCTGTGGGAAGTAGCAATTGTTGATATGAGTAAAAATAAAGAATTGTGCTGCCTTTGAAATGATTGCATTTCAACCGATGTAATTTATGCATACTGCTGTAAATTCCAAATACTAATTTAAGTCCAGCAGCTTAGACACAGACCGACACTGGTGGGCGTTAAAGTCTACAACTAAAGCGGCAGCAAAGCGCCTGTGATGTCTGCTGCATGGCGACAGTATTACAACAAAATAATTAATTAACAATTAATTAATTTGCATAACAACTCAGCTTAACACTTTTAGGTCAATTGATTTCAAATGGTTTGCATTGCAAATGAAATGACTGCAATAAAAATAGCTATATGTTTTCATTAAAAGCTATATTAAGTGATTTGATAACAATCAGGCAATAGTAATGACAACATGGCAATTGGCGCCAATTCAAGGTTATCATCAGGTGCCGTTTTGCTTTATAGACATTTTTTCTCACGATAAACCATTGAATATATGTTCAATAAAAAATGTATATCATGTTAAAGTGAATGTGAGGCGATGAGACCTAAAAACATTGCCACTATTTGAGCTTTCTTTTTTGGTTCTCAGAAAGGGATATAATCTTGAGTAAGTTAGTTCATAACTTTTTTATAAACTAATATTGTGTATACTGTGTATTAAAAAAACAATCTACTGCACTGCAGTTGAAAACAACCTCTTCTATTTTTGGCTTCTCTTCTCATGTTTTCATTAAACCAGACTTTGTCTAGTAATGAAACAAAAATAAGCACTCACTTGAAAAAAAAGAAAGAAAGAATAGTAACGTCATCTATATGTAGTCTAAAACAAACATATCAAGAGTTCTTACGTTCTTTCAATCCAAAAACATAATAAAACTACACACATTTTTATATGAAGGGACCCTTACTCTCGTTATTTCAGTCATCATTGTTTCACTAACGAACCTTTGCACACTCATTATGAAAATATAAAATCCTACCATTCAATATCATTTTTACTCGAAAAACAAACAAGAAAGGGTTTTTAAAGAAAAGATATGTAGATTTTTATGTTTTGTTGTGTTTTTCATCTATCTTCTCTTGTGTTTTTTTTTTTTTATTATTATTATTGGTTGCTAGATTTGTAATAGTATTTGGCCCATTTGAAAAGGACTTTTGTGTGTGGCAATTTTGTGTCTTAAAGAAATTCAGACTCAAATTCATTACAACAGGTTATATTCATTGAAGTGTTTGAAGAAATTTAACTTCGAATGATTGGAGTTAAAGAACAGATCAAATGCATGAATTCTGAGAATGTTTTATAAATAGAGATTTTGATTGAGTTAAGCAACAATTTATTTGCTTGAGTTAGACAATTATTGTATAAAAAATCACAGTGTAGCTGAACGAAATTTTAGTACGACTTTAGAATTCAGAACTTCTTGAAAGGGAATGTGCCAAGGAACATATCAGTAAATATTATATTTAAATGAAAAAAAATAAAATCATTACGGCTCTTTTCTCGTAAATTGATTTATTCTGTTTTCGTATAACATGATCTTAAAATAATAAAAAACCAAAACAATTTTTATAGCATATACTGTTTACAGATTGTCTATGTTTATAATTTACCTCATTTTCTAATAGTTTGTTTGTTTGGCATTAATACAAATCTTAGCAGATCAACAGGTTTTTCTCAAATTTGGTATACGCATTGGGCGTATATTAGATTAGAATGTTAATTACTAAGTTTTTACTACGCCCCTTTCACCCATTTTAAACCTATGTTAATTTTGTCACTGTAACACTTTTTCCATCAGAGTTTATTGCTGATTTCATTAAAAAAATTTCTGTTATTTTGACACCAAAAACATTTATATATCTTCGAAATTGTAGAAGTTTTAAGTAAAACGCAATTTTTATAAAACATCGCTACCTAAGAAAGAGAAAAAAAAACTATATGAAAAATAATTTTTTGACTTTCGATGCAAATATCTCAGCTGTTTTTGTACATATTTCTTTATAGTATACAAACTTTATCTTTTTTTTTCATTCATATACACGGTTCAAAATATTGACTTTTTGCTAAAATGCATTTCGTGTACTTGTTTTTCATTATTCGGGATTTGTAAAATATCAAAGCAAATATTCAGAACAATAACTTCGTTATAACTATTATGCTTTCTCTGAAAAAATGAAGAGAAAAAATTCTTCTACAAGAAGAAAATGAAGTTTCTGCAATAGTATATAATTTATATTCCTAACAAAGAAGAATTAAAAATATTATTCAATATTTTCTTGATTTCAAAATCAAAGTAGGAGTTATAAAAAAAAATTTTTAACTGTCTTAATAAACTGATCAATTACAAACCTAAGTGGGTACTGGTATGAATTAGTTGAAAATTTATCACGATATTGGAATTAAAGCATTTAAACTTATAAAAAATAACTTGAGTTTTCTTGGTTTTTAATACAGTTTTCAATGCTTAAACCTCAATAATTATTCAAATAAATTTACTGTGCTCCATATAATTTTATCCTTGTCAGATGTGAAATTTATCAGGCTTCTAAATTTGTTGATAAAAGAAAATTGTCGTATATTATTTGTCCAAGAAATGAATTTTAAAAAACCAAAATTTATCCTTAGTTTTCCTTAGCGAAAAATCCTTAGCTTTTCAACTCTAACTTTATTAATATTGAAGGTAGGAATACAAATTACCTTCTAGTGTAAAGAAAGAAAATCAAAAATGTTTTGTCTACTAGACGGTATACTCATCACGTACACGGTCAAAAACCTTGAAACAAATTCTTTTAAATCATATATTGCACCTTAATGGAATTATAACTCAATCAACGTACATACAATATTCAGTATTAAAGTAAATTTTATTCCATAGGATTGAATCTTGATAAATGCTCATATAAAAATATTTTTTGACACAAATAAAAAACAAAAAACCTGCGAAACTTGAAAACACAGCGTTTAGGTTATAAGTTCAAGGTATTAACAACTACTATATAAAGCCTATAAATAAAAAGCCTATAAATAACTATATAAATATACATCAGAACCGAATTAAATCGAACGCTGTATCCTTAGGCTGCCTGCAAAGTAAACGCCGAGGCAGACAGGCAGGCAGACAGGAGCGAAGGCAGTAACCTGTGAAGAAACGAGATGGAAATAAAGCCAAGCTAATCGTTTGTTCCTGCGCCTGTCTGCTTCGGCGTTCACTCCGTTTGCAACCTTAGAGTATTACAACATGTATTAAATTTTGTTCAACGTTTTATTAAGAAAATTTATAATATTTTGAAAATTTTAAATTCTAATAAAATAAGTGTATTTAAAAAAATGCATTCAGCGATTTAATTAAAAACTAGTTCAAGATTTTTAAGATTCTAAAGTAAAAAATAAGGTAGCAGCTGGAGAGAGAGGCAATGACCGGAACTGTCAACGAAGTTGACAGCTCATATTATATATGAAAGGTATGGGAAAGTAAAAGTACTCAGCAAACCAAAGTTTCCGAGTTCGTAACGAATGCGTTACGAATTTTTCGAAATTATTCCGAGCTCAGCATCCGAATTCGTTCCGATTTCGTAATGAAAATCATATGGAGGGGTTGACACGAATTTGTAACGAATTGTCGCAATGAATTCGGAAGGAATTTTAGTAACGAGTTCGTAAAGAATTGGAGTATCGTATTCGTTACGAATTCGTAACAAATTCGCAAAGAATTGACGCATTGAATTCACAACAAATTCGTTAATAATTGAAGTATCTTTTTCGTAACGAATTCGTAACAAATTCATAACAATTTCTTAACGAATTGAAGCACCGAAATCGTAACCAAATGAAGTATCAAATTAAGGGTTTAGTTAATTAAAGTTTAATTAATCAATCCGCTTATGATGCCTCAGACTATATGTTTCTTAAAGATGACATTCCCAAATTTTTAGATCCTTTGCAACTACTATTATGGAAGGTATATAAATGTGAATTTGACATGTCGTTTGCATTTGCATCTGTAAAAATTAAAATTATTACCATCCCTAGTACCGTCTGTTTTAATGAAAAAGTTGTTTAAAACTAAATTATAAAAAGTTGTTTAAAACTAAATTATTTTACAAATGGAAACTTATTTAAAATGCCGCTAGGCTCATGGCCTACCAATTTTTTCAACTCGAAATATTTAAAACACCTCACAATTTAAATTTGAAAATTTGATTTCGGAACTCTTTCGAATTATTCGGAAATGTTCCGAAATAGTTACGACAAATTCGGAAACTTTGGTTTGCTGGGTAAAAACAGCAAGTTATTTATTATGTTATGTTATGTTATGTTATGTTATGTTATGTTATGTTATGTTATGTTATGTTATGTTATGTTATGTTATGTTATGTTATGTTATGTTATGTTATGTTATGTTATGTTATGTTATGTTATGTTATGTTATGTTATGTTATGTTATGTTATGTTATGTTATGTTATGTTATGTTATGTTATGTTATGTTATGTTATGTTATGTTATGTTATGTTATGTTATGTTATGTTATGTTATGTTATGTTATGTTATGTTATGTTATGTTATGTTATGTTATGTTATGTTATGTTATGTTATGTTATGTTATGTTATGTTATGTTATGTTATGTTATGTTATGTTATGTTATGTTATGTTATGTTATGTTATGTTATGTTATGTTATGTTATGTTATGTTATGTTATGTTATGTTATGTTATGTTATGTTATGTTATGTTATGTTATGTTATGTTATGTTATGTTATGTTATGTTATGTTATGTTATGTTATGTTATGTTATGTTATGTTATGTTATGTTATGTTATGTTATGTTATGTTATGTTATGTTATGTTATGTTATGTTATGTTATGTTATGTTATGTTATGTTATGTTATGTTATGTTATGTTATGTTATGTTATGTTATGTTATGTTATGTTATGTTATGTTATGTTATGTTATGTTATGTTATGTTATGTTATGTTATGTTATGTTATGTTATGTTATGTTATGTTATGTTATGTTATGTTATGTTATGTTATGTTATGTTATGTTATGTTATGTTATGTTATGTTATGTTATGTTATGTTATGTTATGTTATGTTATGTTATGTTATGTTATGTTATGTTATGTTATGTTATGTTATGTTATGTTATGTTATGTTATGTTATGTTATGTTATGTTATGTTATGTTATGTTATGTTATGTTATGTTATGTTATGTTATGTTATGTTATGTTATGTTATGTTATGTTATGTTATGTTATGTTATGTTATGTTATGTTATGTTATGTTATGTTATGTTATGTTATGTTATGTTATGTTATGTTATGTTATGTTATGTTATGTTATGTTATGTTATGTTATGTTATGTTATGTTATGTTATGTTATGTTATGTTATGTTATGTTATGTTATGTTATGTTATGTTATGTTATGTTATGTTATGTTATGTTATGTTATGTTATGTTATGTTATGTTATGTTATGTTATGTTATGTTATGTTATGTTATGTTATGTTATGTTATGTTATGTTATGTTATGTTATGTTATGTTATGTTATGTTATGTTATGTTACATGCGGTCTCCACGAGACATAAATCATGTTATGAAAGTTGTGTTTACACAAATATTACAGATAGGGACCACTTTTGCTCATGTTCTGAAATAAATGTCTTGCGATATCTTTTAACATTAATGTTTATCATTTCATTTCAATATGAAATATTATAACATAGAATGCCCACGAATAAAATTTTGCTTAACATATTCATGCTAAGAAATTTAATTTGACAATAGTTTTAACATGATTTATGTCCCATGGAGACGGCATGTTATATTGTGTTATGTTATGTTTTTTTATATTTATGTTCATTTTAAGCCATTAAAATATAGCCAAACACCGTTCTGTAATAAATATTGTCGTCGTCAGGTAGAGCACTAGACCTAGTTTTTTTTTCTGTTAAATTTATAAAAAAAGTCGCTAGATGAAAATGTTGGTACTAATTATGAACATTTTCATTGCAATTTTAATGATTTTTTGCTTTTCGTTTGTGAGCCTGAAAATATTTTTCTTATCATAAGCAAATTATTTTTATAGCCAAAGATCAAAAATGAGAAGGTTCTCAATTTTTCATGTAATTCATTAAAAATAGCTCTTTCTTTATTAAAAAATCATATAATTCGAAAAGTTTTTTTTTACCCGTGTCAAATTTATGAGGTCCGTTTATTTGTAATCCTCTTAGAATTTAGATAAATTTTTATCGAACAATATTCACTTAAACAAAAAAACCAATAAGACTAAATCCAAATTGTAATACGAACAACTTGGACATTTTTTCTTATAAAACTTAATAACCTTGGGCAAAATTTTGAATTTTGAACTGCTTTAAATCAAATAATTTAAAAAGTACATACAAATATTCGATAATTTTAATATTAAGAATGAAAAGCTAACAATTTTTTCCAAAAAATTGTTCACTTGAAATGAATTGCAAAATGCGTAGTAATACTCGTATACTTTACGACTTTGGTGTTAGTGTTTTTTTTTGGTCAAAATTAAGCGTTTCTTGTTGCGAGTTGGTGCCTTTTGGCGTGAACTTGTTGGCAACACTAGTAATAAACCCTTTAACAAGTAATGAACATCATTCGTGCACAGCTGCTGGCTACTTTTTTAAGTAAAATTTTGAAATATGTAAATGCTAATTGCTTTTTAAATGAATATTTTAAAAATTTACTGCACTTCTTATATGGAATTCACACACTCGCCTCGGCAGAGGTAATTTTAGTTTTTAATTTGTCTCTTAATTTTAATTGTTTGTTTGTTAATTATTATTTTTATTTGGTAGTCATTTATAAGTCATTTATTAGCTATTTTCAATTTATGTAGCTGCAACATAAGAACTTTAACTGTCTGAAGTGAAAACGTTAAATAAAAGTATTTGTAATAAAAAAAAAAAAAAAATAATTGCAATTATGCAATAATACTTGAAACCTTAAATTAACGTCGTTCGTAGTGTTAAATGTATATAGGTATATTAAAGATATATATATTTGTATATATACATATCGAAAACACAATGTTACTGAGTTTCCCGGACTAGCATTGTCCTCAATATAACACTTGACACATGCAAAAATTATAGCACTTTGCAGACAAACGGTGCAAGAAAGAAGTAAGAAAAAGGGAAAAATGCACACTAAGAAAAAAGACACAGGGAAAAAATGTGCTAGACGCCAATTTAATGTTTGCATGTTAATTTGTTAAGGCCAACAACTTATCACATGCAAGCCAAAGCCAAAGTAAAGCGCAACAAAATGGCTTTGAAGGCAATACAAACAACACATACTGACACACAAACACTAACTCACACATAAGAAAAAACACAGAGTGCGGCAAATGGGGCTCAAAAGAACTGCAACAACAACAAAAACAACAACGCAAAACAGCAACGATGACGTTGTAAACATGCAGCCAAAGTCAGCCAAAGTCAGAAAAATAACTAATATTTTCAGCAGGTTTGTGTCTTAAGTCTTTCGTTTTTCTTGCAGCATGCTGCGCTTTGCCGCTAGCTAGAGTGTTAATGTTGTTTTTTTTGTTGCTTTTACAACAAACAAACAAACAATCAAACATTGATTAAGTTAATTAATTCACCAACTTTAACTAAGAGTGAAAAATTCGATTTTTGCTCTAGCTTAGTTAACTGTTGTTGTAGCAACAGCCTTTAACGCCAACTCAACTCTTCATTATCAATTAATACTTGTTCGGGCATGACCTGTTCTAGACATAAACAAAATGTTGCCAATTAATAAATGAATAAAAAAAATGAACCTGTGAAGGCAGCATTGGACGGCAGGCGCTTTAACGGACAGTTGCCAAGGTTGCCAAATTTGTGTTTGACTACTCTACATGACGCTATTCAGTTTAGTTGAGGAAAAAAAACATACTTTTTTGTTGAGTATGTTGTCAGCAATTATTATTATAAATAGTAAGCTTCAAAAGCTGCAAGCCAGTATCAGCCTATTTTAATGCCCTTTTTAATACTTGTATTAATAAAAAATAAGGTAATATGTATAAATAAATTTTAGCTATAAATCAAATCTTATTCATGCAACTACTTAAAGATCTTACCTCCAACGAAAAAAACATTAACAAAAGCTGTTTTAAACCATAAACAACAATAAAAGCAATAACAACAACTATAACAGCAAATTACCATAACCGAACTAGATCGCTTAATGATGGCCTAGCCCGACAACAGCGACGTTTTTACCAATAAAGTGCCGCTAGGCATGCGCCTGTGCTCACTACTCACTGAACTTGACTCCTTTTCGATGAGGTCGGGATTTTCAACGCTACCAATGAAACGAAAAACACCAATAAATACAACAAAAATCATAATAAAATCACAAAAAAAAAATAACTGCAACATTTAAGCGATTGATCGCTGTAGCAACCGGTCGTCGTTCGGTCCGCTCAACTGTTTCGTGATCTCTAGGGATATGTGTGGAGGGCGTATCGAAAGTGTAGCAGGTTAAGGAAAAAAACAAGAAAATTATGAAAAAAAGTAAGAGCAAAAAATACCATAGCTAATAAAATTCTTTTTGGGCGAAATTATAATGCTCAGCATATTTAAAGAAATTTGCATGACATGCAAACAGCGTATATAGACAAAAAAAATAGTTCTTGCCTGCACAATGGAAAAATTATGTTTTTAAGGCTATGAAACTTTGAATTATTTTGAGATATATATTCTTGTTATATATTTATAAGTGACAACATGATTCCGCAATAGCTGCTTCTTATAAATTAACTTGTAAAGAAATCGCTAAAGAAGTAATTTCCTGTAAGAAAAACTTTTATTGTAATGAATTCTTCGGAAAGAAAAAGGTAATGTTAGAAAGGAATATAAATTGCTTAATAATATCCTTAACAAAAGAGAAAATGGCAGTGAAAGAGAATGGCATAATGAAATCTTGGTTAGTGACGATTGGTGTCAACTGCACCAATATTAATTCTCAAGACCTATGCTATGACCAACACTATTCAAATAATTGTTTAATTGTTCATCAAAACATAAGAAGTATGCGTAAAATTTCGACAATTTATTGCTGCATTTAGAATCTTTTTTGAACAAACCTGCATTTATTTTCTTAACTGAAGTTTGGATTTATGATAACGAAAAATCACTGTTTAATATTAATGGCTACAATTTTATAGCTAATTGTAATAATACTTATGCATCTGGCGGTGTTGCTGCGTTTGTTCTTTGTGGTATAAGTTTCCAGCATTTTTGTTTTAATTTCCGTAGTTGTGATGTTTTAAAGGTAATATGTTCAATAAATAATATGAAATTCACATTCTTGTGCATTTATAGGCTTACTGATAGTTCTATTTCGCTTGATATTTTTCTCAATGACATAGTCACTCTTTTAGATAATGATAACCATACCAATTTGTGTTTTATCGGTGATATTAACTTAAATATTCTTGAAAGCAACATTCACAGTGACAGATACTTATTTCAACTTTCTTTCTTTGGCTTAGAATCATGTATAAATCAGCCTACTCGTATAAATTCATTGTCTGAAACTTATATTGACCACATATATGTTCGTCTTGAAAACTGTAAATTGTCTCTGTACAGCTCGGTGATCGATTTTCAGATTTCTGATCATTGCTTAACTGTCTTAAGTATTGCTAATTGTCAAGTAACTAAAAATTATTTGTCTATCTCTCCTTCTATTTATACTTCTACTGATTTTAGGTTATTAAAAAATTCTCTTCGTTTTGAAAATTGGGTTACAGTTTATAATGAACCCGATGCCTCTAAAGCGTATACTGCTTTTATTAAGCAAATAGTTAAGCATGTTGAAAGTTCTGCAAAAACTTTAAAGAAAAAGAATCGCGTATTGAAAAAAATTAAACCCTGGATAACGAATGACTTGCTTCATAAAATAAAGGCCAAAAACAAGCTATTTAAGCGTAAAAACAGATTCCCAAATTATTCTTTAATTAATTCTTCTTATAAAGCTATTTGTAAAGAAGTGTCTAAAGATGTAACGTTATGCAAGAATAACTTCTACTGTAATGAATTCCAAAAAGCAAAAGGTGACATTCGAAAAGAATGGAAATTGGTAAATAATATACTCAATAAAGGGACAAATAATGAAACCATTCAAACATTGTTTATAAATAATTTACCTGTTTCAAATTCAAAAATTCTAGCAGATAGTTTTAACAAATTTTTTGTTTCAATAGGCTCCGAAGTAGTTGCTGATAATGCTACTGATACGTCCTTGTGTTCTTGTTTGTCCAGTGAACCCTCTGTATCTAAGAGCTTTTTCTATGATGCACTTTCTTCGTTTGAGGTGTATAAAATTGAGGTCGTTAAAAAATTCGAATTCTGCTTCAAATTATTATTTTATAAATAATTTCATTAAGAAAATTTCTTTTAATATTTGCGATGTTTTAAGCCATTTGTTTAATTTAAGTGTTGAGACAGGTACATTTCCGAGTGAAATGAAGATGGCTGAGGTAATTCCTCTCTTTAAAAAAGGTGATCGTTCCAATATTAACAACTACAGACCCATATTGCTCCTTCCGGTGTTTGCTAAAGTGTTGGAAAAAGCTATTAAGGCTCGTATCGTAAAATTTTTGGAAAATAATTGTCTTCTTAGTAAATGTCAATATGGCTTTAGATCTGGTCTGTCAACAGAAGATGGTCTTTTGAATTTTTGCTCAAATGTCTACTCAGGTTTAAACAATAAAAAGTTAACTGCGGCTCTTTTCGTTGATATTACCAAATCTTTCGATACAATCAACCATGATATTTTATTAAAAAAATTGCATAATTTTGGCTTTAGAGGCTTAATATATAACTGGCTTGGTTCTTATTTATCAAATAGACAGCAGAAAGTTAAGTTTAAAGGTCACTTTAGTTCTTCATTGCACGTTAAATTAGGTGTACCACAAGGCTCGGTGCTAGGTCCTATTCTGTTTTTAATCTTCATTAATTCACTTTTTTCTCAGAAGTTCAAAAGTAGTGCAAATGCATTTGCTGATGACATGGCCTGTACGTTTACGAGTAACTCACCATTAAACCTTGCTATAGATTTAAATCATGATCTGGCAGTTTTAAGTCACTGGTTTAAAGTCCATCGATTGGTACTTAGCAATAAAACAAGAATTATGTTTTTTAGTGCTTTAGGTAAAGAAGTTGCTTTTCCACAATTTTACTTTCATGATGGCAGTTGTAAAAAGTTTATGTCTAGTAAAGATATCTATTCTTCATCTGATGTTTTTCATACTTATTCTGAGGCTTTTTGTTGCTCTTATAAGTGTTTTAGTATTGAACCTGTTAATTCTTTTAAATACCTCGGATTAATGTTGGATAACAAGATGAGTTGGTCGGAACATACTCGAGCTCTAAAAAATTATCTAATGGCTGCCACTAGACATTTATTTTTGTTAAGACCTTATTGTTGTTCTGAACTTCTCAAGTCAATTTACTATGGTATTTTTCAATCAAAATTGGAATACGGTTTAGTTTGCTGGGGCGGCGCTTATGCTAACAAAATTACTCCTCTTTTTATGTCTCAAAAACATGCAATACGTCTGATTTGCAATAGATCTCGCCGTGATAGAAGTCTGATTCTTTTTAGAACATTGAACATCTTACCATTAAAGCATTTATACTGTTTCAAGGTGTTAAAGATATTTTTATCAAATCTGGGTATCTACTAAGTAGATACTCAATAAGCTATAACTTAAGAATTAATATTCAGAATCTTGTCACTGTACCACAGTTTTCTTTTCAATTATTTCTGCAGTTTTATACTTCAGTAGCTCCCAGACTCTTTAACAGCTTACCTAATAGCATAAGATGTATTCGTAATAAATGTATGTTTCTTCGTAAAAACTTGGCTTTTCAGTCTTAATTACAATGATATTGATTGTTTGTTCATTGTTGGTTAGTAGTTAATCCTTTTTTGTTTTTTGAGCTTCTCCACGTTTTTTTTTCTCATTATATATTTATTTTTATTATATTTATTACACTTTTTTTTTTTTGTGATTATTTATATTATATATTTATTCTTTGAAATCACTTCACTTCACGTTATAATAATAATACGATTATGTTTAATTATTCAATTATTTACTTATGTAACTGCAATCGTCTCTAGTACAACTTCTTATGTAATGTAATTAATGAATTTTTTGCCTATTTAAGTTATGTTATGTAAGTTGTTAATAATGAATAAATGAATAAATGAAATAAATAATAAAAAATTTACTTGTTTCGAATACAGAAACTTTGGTGAATTTTTTTAATAAATTTTTTGTATCTATAACCTGCAGTAAAAAAATCGTACTGGTTATGAATTTAACTAGTTATATTACTAGACGCAGATTGGTCTATAGATCTTACTAAGAATCTTTCTCTCGAAGGCTCCTAAAGTCTTTTCATCTGAACTGCTCAGCGTCCAGGTTTGTCATACATAAAGTAGGAAGGGCATGATGAGCGATTTATAGAGCATGATTTTCGTTCATCGAGGGAGGGCTCCGCTTCTCAACTGCCTACTGAGCCCAAAGTAACACCTGCTGGCAAGAGTTATTCTTCATTTGATTTCAATGCTGATGTCTTTGCTTGTGTTTATGCTGGATCCCAGAGAGACGAAGTCCTTCACAGCCTCGAAGGAGGTATTGCCAACTGTAACGTGGGTTCCAGGACGCTGGGACTGTATGTTTGTTGACACCAAGTAATTCGTCTTATTTGCATTTACTGTCACACCCATTAGACTTGATTCTCTTTCTAATCTGGAGAATGATGCACTGACTTCGCGTGTATTATGACCAATGATATCGATGTCATCAGCATACGCAAGCAGCATACCACTCTTGTAAAATATTATGCCACTACGTCTCAGATAAGCAGCTCGGATAATCTTCTCCCCGATTTTCCATAAAAAAATTTAATTTTTTAAAATTTCTGTTTAGATGTCCGTCATTTCGTTATTTTTTAATGAAAATGTTTAAATAAACTACCTGCCAGAATGACAAATACACAGAACAATAATCTATTTAAACTGCTTGTTTTAAATTACTTCAAGTGCCGTTATCACGAGCAAAACACCTTCTTTACGTACAAATTAATAAAAATAATTGTAAAATAAAAAGTGTTTTTTTTTGTACAGTTTGAGATGTTTATAAAACCATTTAAAAATATTTAAACGATTGTATTTTATTTAAAAAAAAATCATTACGAAATAAACCTTGAAAATTAGGTTAGGATAACAATCTGTTTAAAAATATAAATATAAATATAGTTTCAATAATTCAAGTATTAAGCCAGTTTACGCAGTACTAGCATACGACTGGTTCGAAAAAAACTAGAACAAAATGAATACTAGCATACAGCTAGTGTAGGGTTGGCAAAAATAGTCGGCTCAACACACTAAAAAAACCTACATAAAAAACCAGGACACACTAAAAAACCCTACATAAAAAAAATATTTTAATATATTTTTATCACAATTTATTTCATTAGATATTCTGAATACAGACATCAAGTACTTATAGATTTTATACTAACAAAAAAAAAATTATATTAAACATTTGTTATAAAAAAAAAAAAATAATAGAAACTTCTGTATAAAAAGCAAATTAAAAAAATAAAGAAAATGGCCATTTCAGCCCTTGGAAGGACTTTGATCTAGCTTCTATTGATCAATTGTATTGTGCGTGTTATTAAATGTTTGATCACAAGTGGCCGAGAACTGGACCTACGTGTTTTATGCCGACTCCGAACGGCTTATTTTCTCAAGAAGCTTTACATGGCAAGTTTTATTCTCTGAGGTTTGCCATTGTCTGCAGAGAGGTGCATTCGAACAGAAAAATTAATTCAATTGAAAAATCTTTCTGCCTGAGCTGGAATTGAACCCGGGCTACCGCGGCTCTTTAGCTCAGGGGCCACGGACTCTACGCACTAGGCTACGGCCGCCACCAAAAAGAAAATTAAATGTTTTTAATCCATTTTGCAAAAGTAAACTTAAATCATAAGCTTCGAGCCATTACGTCGGAATTTTGGAGATTTTGCCTTTGGAAAAAACTAAAACCATTAATTGTCTAGTAATTGCCGATGACATTGCATGTACTTTCACTAATTTTTCCCCCTTAAACCATACTGATGTTATAAATCAGGATCTGGAAGTAATTAGTCACTGGTTTAAAGTACATAGTATAGTCTTTAGCAATAAAACTAGAGTCATGTATTTTAATTCTATAGGCAAAAAAGTGGACTGTACGCATTTTTACTTTCATGGGCAAATGTAAAAAATTCTCGTATAGTAAGGATATATGTTTATCGTCATGCAACATACAAACATATTTTGAATCTTGAGGCTGCTCGTCTAAGTGTTTTCGTATTGAACGCGTTAATTCTTTTAAATAAGTACCTCGGTTTATTGCTTGATAATAATATGTGCTTGTTGGAACATACTAGAGCACTTGAAAAGTACACGGTTAAAAATTTTAGACTACTTTTAATTTAAAACTATGGTTTAATGGAATTTTTAATCCAAAAATTATTACTTTTTAATCCAAATATTAATTTTGTTAGCTGGGTCTGAAACTCACGTTCCTGAAAAAACTTACTTGCATTCGTAATGATGCAAAATAAGCGAAACTATGTTAACAACTGAGTTGGATTAGTAGATAAGGTATTTGACCAGCACATCAGAGGACGTGTGTTCAAATCACGAACTGGACAGAAAATTTTTTTGTTTTACTTTAATTAAGCTGGGTCTCGAATCCACGCTTCTGCTCGCTTGCTTACTTACTGAAAGCTTACTTGAATTCGTTATGATGCAAAATATGCGTACCTTTCTCGAGCGGATAAGGTGTTGGACCAGCACAGCAGAGGACGTGTGTTCAAATCATGAACTGATCAACAAATTTTTTTTTATTTTATGTTAATATTTACTTAGCTTTTTTAAACTTTTTGCGGATTTAACACTTATCTTTTTTGGATTAAAACATTTTAAACTTTTCCTTGGATTAAAAAGTAATCTTTTTTTGGTGTTGTCTTATATGTTATCCAAAAAAGTTTTAAATTTAGTCCAAGATTTTTAACTGTGTGTTTAATGGCTGCAACAAGAAATTTAAATACGTATGTTATAAATGTTTTTTTGCCTAAAAATTTTAAAATGCATCTGTGACCTTCTCCGAAAAAAAGGGACCTAGTGTGTGAAAATGAAGTTTTGAGAAAAACGCAATTAAAGTTTCATAACGCATTTTTATCGATTTTCCCAAGTTCGTTTTGTACGTTTTTATGGGGTAACTACATTTTTATCAGAAATCTAACTCACTTCATCTTATTCTACACCCTTTTAGGTACCAGAATCCACTCTTAAGTCTAAACCTATTTTTTGACACTCTAGGTCCCTTTTCTCGGAGAAGGTCAGAAATGAGCAATTCCCAAAATCTTTTAAAATCCATGATTTTGGTATAACCGTGTTAATAACTTTCATGTTTCTTAAGTTAAGGTCAAGTTTTAAATAAGCATCTACTTAAAATACATGGAACAAAATTTCCCCACTAATTTGAGTTTCATAAGTTGCTACCTTAAGTTGCTACTGGTAACGAAATTAAAAAAAAAAACACTAAAAACTGAGTTGATTTACACACACATTTTTACCTTCTGAGCTATATAGAAATCGTGCGCCACCAACTTTAGGTAAAATTTAAATTAGGTTTGTATGAGAATACTTGAATACAAACTATATAGTTTTATTATTGATGTGCCATAAAGTTAACGAAAGTTATAACACATTCAAAGCGTGATACCACTTTTGTTGCATTTGTTAATTTTTCGTAGTTTTTGAGATATAGAAAACGCGCGCCATAAGAAAGGTACTATTATAAACTCATTTTAATTAATTCCATGATATTTAAAAAAATTTGAGGTGGGTGGCA
This sequence comes from Dichetophora obliterata, assembly GCA_963920525.1. Classification (NCBI taxonomy): domain Eukaryota; kingdom Metazoa; phylum Arthropoda; class Insecta; order Diptera; family Sciomyzidae; genus Dichetophora; species Dichetophora obliterata. The sequence continues at coordinate 24,620,547 of OY986437.1, read as the reverse complement.
TTAGTGTGCCATTAATATTATTCACACAACAACTCCTCAAAAATGGTCATTTAAAACGAACACCATCAAAAATATAACTTTTTTCACTGACACATCGAAGATCCTGAAAGGATGAGAACGCTCCTCTTTGCACATGTATGCTTTTGACATTTTTTAATATTTGCCACAAGGCGTTTTTAAAAATGTTTAATAATTTGGATGTGCCAAGATGATCAAAATTCGTTTTTTTGATAGTGCGATAAACTCAGTAATATAATATTTGAAGGAGTTGCCCAAAAACCATGAAACTTAGTAATAAGCATTATGATAACAAGACATGATACTAAAATCAAAATGGGCTAAATTGGTTCACAACTTCGCGTACCTCTCATATACCATAAATGGTGAATGTGAAACTTATGTCGTCTTTTTAATGTTACAATGATAAAAATTGGCATGTTGCTTTATGTTATGTATGCCAACAATCCTGCCAAAAAAAGTTGATGTTGGTTTGATTTTGATCAAGCCTACTTTTGATACTAAGACCTGTACAAAGTAGAGCACCAGCGCAATTCTCATGACAAAATTCGTCTTTTGAACTTTATGTGAAAATATTGAGCGGTTGTCAAAAATATTAACCTCTATAAGTCGTTTTTATCTAAAAACAAACTTTTAGGTATATTTACTGTAAGTAGGGTAGAGCGAAGATGATTTGACGAAACGATGATTTGTCCATTAAATCAATAAATTGTCCATATTTAATCAAATCAATAAAAAAAAATATTTTTAAACTATTTGTCTTGTATAATTTGTAAGAAAAATCCACCCTGCAGTCACTATTCTTTAAATCCTAATGTTTTTCTAACCATTGGCAAAAACTGTTAGGCACTTTATTTTCTTTTTGTATTAATTCTATGAAAATATAATATAGTATAAAAAAAAAATTAAAATAAAAAAGCGCATATTTTAAATAGTTGGTGTATACATTTTTTTTTGCAAATCCATTGACTTTTTCTCGGTGAGTACGCAGTTCATAACTGATATTCTGGGTTTATGCAAAAATTGTTAAAATTTTGACATGAATATGTACAAAATACTGACTTATAAGATTTTTGTAAGATTAACTAACGAAATTTCTGGCATTTCAGTGAAAAATTTGTCAAAATATTATGAAATTCTATTCCTTTGAACTCATACGAATCATTAGATACCCATTACATCAAAATCGGTGCACAAGTTCTTATGCTATAGGATAAACACTACAAAAAACCACTAAACCGCGCCCCTTTACCGCGCGCCAAGTTAAATGTTGTGTTCGCTTTCAGATTTATTACTTTGATGGGATGCTATAATGTTGAAGTGGCACGTAAGCTAATAAAATAAATACACTTTTGATATCACAAAAATATGCCATTCAGTTGATTTGTATATTTGTTGCCTTAATACTCTAACAGTGCGGTACAAGTATAAGACTACTTACTACTTATTTTTACTCATTACTTTTTAAAATTTATTTTTTTATCATTCTTATTAAAAAAAATGTAAAACATATATCTATACAAAAAATTATTATAAGTTAAAAGTTACAATTTGAATTAATGAATTTAGGGCCGTTTTATTCACTTTTTTAACTTGAGAAGTTGGAATAACTTTGGGATTTATTCGATCTCAAAAGTTATTTCATTTTATTCACTTGAATTTCTCAGCAATATTTTGACATATTGAAGATTTGATATAACTTTGGTTTGATAACTTTTGTCAAGTTGTGATTTCTCTAACTTCCAAATATAGGACCAGTTATAAATTCTAACTTGGGATATTTGGTGTAACTTGTGATTTTCGCTTCATTCACAAGTTTTCACACGTTTGTGCTGTGATAGCAAAATTGTTCATATAAAAACATTTGAAGCACGTATTATTTTATATGACTAGAACCGATTCTGTTCACTACAACTTTTTTATGCACAATATTAAAGATTTGGGTTCCGCTAACCATTAAAAATGCGATATGCTAAGAACCGTGGTGGCAGGGGTTTAATTTACAGGGTTGCCAATATTCGAAGCGCCCATCTGGCAACACTGTAACTTTCCGCAGTGATGCCAAATCGACTAATGACATACCGCGTTTGAAGCGTCATTCCAAGCAAATGTTTACAATGGAACAGTACACGCCACGCAACGCTCTAAAATTGTTGAAATTTACATTCAACAAAACAAGTCCATAGTGAAAACTCAACGTGCTTTCAAAAAAATAAATAAAGTGAAAAGTGCGCCTTCCAAGAAAACAATTTATCGTTTGTATGAAAGATTTACAACTGGTAATACTCTTGGTAACCCAAAGAGGCCAAATAAAAAGCGACCAAGGCGATCGGATGAGAATACTGCAGCCGTACGAGCCAGTATTGAGCAGTCACCAACAACATCCCAAAATCGCCGTTCTCAGCAGCTCGGCATTCCCCGATCCACTTTACAACGCATTTTACGTGTTGATTTGAATTTGTTTCCGTACAAAATTCAATTGGTAAACAAATTGTTGCCTACCGATAAGCCACGTCAATTGGAATGGGCCCAAAGAGTCATCGAAATGGCTGAAGAAGACGAGCAATTTTGGCATAAAATTATAATGAGCGATGAAGCTCATTTTCAGTTGAACGGAACGGTAAACAAACAAAATTGCCGTATTTATGCCACTGAAAATCCACAAGAGATTCAAGAGGTACCTCTTCACGATGCAAAAGTCACTGTTTGGTGCGGCGTTTGTGCTAAAATGCTCATTGGGCCGTTCTTTTTCGAAGATGATAATGGCCACAGAGTTACTGTCAATCAGGAGCGTTATCGCGATATGATAAACAATTTTTTCATGCCAATCGTTCGTCGAAAGCGTATCAGGCACTACTGGTTTCAACAAGACTGCGCGCCACCACACACAAGCCGCACTACAATCGATTTTTTGAAGCAATTGTTCCCTGGCCGTTTGATGTCAAAAAATGGTGATTTCGATTGGCCGCCAAGATCACCAGATTTAACGCCTTCAGACTTCTTTTTGTGGGGTTATTTGAAATCAAAGGTTTACGTCAACAAGCCAAAGACCCTAGAAGAGCTGAAAACCAACATCCGTCAAGAAATAACCGCCATTCCCATCGAAATGTTGAAGAAAACAATGGAAAATGCTGCAAAACGGGCACAATATGTCGTAGAGGCCAATGGCGACCATTTACGAGATATCATATTCAAAAAATAATGTAAGCAAATCTACTTGAACCCAATTAAATGATATTTATGACGAACAGACAAAAAATTGTGGTTTCTTTGATTTATTTAAAAATAAAATGAGCGCTTCGAATATTGGCAACCCTGTACTTCTAAGACAGATTGTTTATTCTATTCAATTAATATTTAGTACTAAATAAACCTCAGAGAGTAATAACTGCCAAGTAAAGCTTCCAAGCTCGGAGACGGTATTACTTGTAGATCTAGATCTTGATCATTTGTGTTCAAACATTTAATAACACGCACAAAACAATCAAAAGAGGATCCATCAAAGTCCTTGCAAGGGCTTGAATTGCACTTTATATCCGTAATGACCTGGTTTAATTTCCGCTGATCGATGTCAGCTCCAAAGATTACAATCATTAGTTGGTCAAAAGAAACTTCGATGCGTAGTAATATGAAAGTGCTGTTATTATGTGTACAATCATGAGTAGTCGGTACTTACATTTTTGCATTAGTTCACAATGTGAAATTTCGACGTGCAGCTGGACCAATTTGTTAAAGATAATATGAAGCTTGCCAATTTTAGTTTGGTGGTCACTCGATTTTCAAAAAGTAGTAGTGCATAGAGAGTAAATTAAGGTATCCCAAAATAAGGCACCATTTCCGATGAATCTTTTCAATTTCAGTTACTTAATTTTTGTATATGCCTTTTTATGTTTAACAGCTCTAGTGACTGCATTTGCATCATTGAAAGGATTTCAACAGACCTGGTGCAAATACTATTGCTCCATTTACTCTGTATGTTGGAAGTTGACACCAAAATATAATGTCGTGCTGCCTGCAAATCACAAATCTCTACTTTTGTCAAAAATTGAACTTTTTCGTTCGGTTTAAAAAAAAAAACGGTTAAAAACAGTTTTCTAATAAAAGAGCTTTGTCAAATTGTTAAAAGCTGAACTATATTGCACGTCGCGTGAAAAATAACGTTCCAAAAAAAAAATGCGTTTAAAGATTGCGCTTAAAGTAGATTTCTAGACCCTTAAGCGGAAGAAATTTTATTTTCTATTTATTTTCAAGTTATTTTATTATATACCATAGTCGGGTTTATTTTAACATTATTTAGTTAGTAGTCAACTTAAAGAAACTATTTTTGTAATATTGGTTTTAGAAGGCCCCAAAGTCCATTTCTTAAAAAAAAATAGAATATATGGCTTACATGTTAATAAACGAAATAAATCCAAACTAATTAAAAATTGGTCCAGCCGATTAACTCAGATTAACCGTCGACCATATTTTGAAGGACTCGAATTAATCCTCCATATCTCAATTCGAAACACCGTCAACTGAAAACCCCCCATAATTTGCAAATCACTTTGTTTTTATTCTGCGCCCATATATTTTAATAACAAAATATTTTTTTGACATTGTGTTGCCTTTAACATCAACGAATTTCCATTTCATAAGTTATAAAAGTCATTTCTTTTCTAATTTCCCATCAAATATCAAAAAATTCCCTGGGATGTTTTATAACTTAAGTATTTATAACTTGACTTAACTTCAACACATAAAATTTCAACTTGAACTGAATGAAATGAAATTTTAACTTGAGAAATTAAAATATTTAACTTCGCAAGTTGTAGGAAAAGTCAAGTTAACAAAAGTTATTGAAACTGCTCAAGTTAGCTCGAATTATAAAAAGTGAATAAAACGCCCTAAATTATTTCAACACTTATTGTTTCCAATTTTCTTATCGATTACTATTGAAAATAATCTAAAAAAAGATTAAAAACATTTAAAACCATAAGACATAAAAGTTTAAAATATTTATCTGCGACCGCAGGGATTGAACTCTGCCTCCCAGAACTAATTCTAATTCTTTTCTGAAAAAATTTCTAAATTTTTTCAGCCCTCTTCAAGAATTCTGCATTTTCTTATTTGTTCTTTTTAAAAAAAAATATTGACCTCAAAATATATCGTTCGTGTTCTTTTCTTGAAAATGTTGATAGCAAAAGTATAACGAATGCAAAATTTTCTGACCTGTGAAATTCGAGGGCTCTGCATTCTACTCTCTAGTAATACCAAGATAATCCAGTTTGCACAGCCAGAAGGGTTGCAAAATTGACGAAAAACTTTTTCCAACATAAATCTCTATTCAAATGTAAAATTTTTTGTATGTATATACATTTTCTTTTGATAGGAGCGCATAATTAAATATCAAAGAATATATGTTTTTTTCAATACCTATGATTAAACTTAATAAATTGACTACACTTTATAAGAATAAAACACAAATCGGGCAAATGACAAAAATCAAGAAATGTAAATACCGGGTATGTATTTAATAGGTAAACATATTTGATCCATACATATGTAATTGAATAAAATATCTGATGAAAAAGGGGTTTCAATTAATAATAAAAAATACAAAAAAATTTCGATTGAATGACTTGCATCCTGATCATTAATATAGTTGCGACAACAAACAATAAACAACAAATTAAAAGGCGTGTTTGTCACACACTTCCCGAGAAAACTGAAGCAACTTAAAACTGACAACGACAATCATGATGATGATGAGCATATGTTCAAAACGCAAGCAAACCATCGAACAGCACTAAACTAAAAACAACAAGCAATAACAACAATGACATCAACAACAAAGTGGGCGTAAGACTGTATAAATAAGCTGCACTGATTGAAATCTATTGGGAAGCAAAAAAAAAGGGCAGGAGGCATCAAGCGTTGTTGATGATAATGATAATTATGATGATGATGAATGATGAATGACGAAGGTGTGACAATGCGACAGACATGACTTGGGCCGGGGCTTTTTTATATTTTTATTTGGTTTTTTTGAGAATCCACTAACAGCATTCTTAAGGATTTAGATGATAGCTAAAAGATTAGCGCAGGCGAGAATAAATTGAAAATAAATAAGAAGTAATAATAAAATAAACTCAAAAGCAAAAAAAAAAAAATAAAAAAATATTGATAAAGCTTAGGAAAATGAAGCAATCTTCAAATGAATTATTAACGACATAGATTTTTTTGTAGCACTCCATTTGAATATAAAAAAAAAGAACGCCGTAAATCTTCTTACGTGAATTTCAGAAGCTTTTGCTGCTCATGCTTATTTGATTGATTTTTTTTACCTTTTACTTTTTACGTTTTGGTTACCTTTTTAATCCACTTAAACACAAGCCGCAACTGTAGTCCCCTTAAATCAAAATAATTCAACCATAAATTAAAAGTATTTTCAAAAATTTTTAGACTCGTCACGCTTGCACCAAATAATCAGTCAATCCGAATTGTGATGGCTGTCTTTCATCAAAAGCGCGCTTCTGACTGCTTTTATAGTTTGGTTTTATTGGTTTTATTTTTGCTGCTGTTGTCTGCATCGTAAATCAGTCAACATCATTGGGATTATAATAAAATGAAAATAATTTAAGTCGAGTTGTTGACGTGAAATATTTTCATAGGAAACTGTCACCTCTTAAGTTGGCAGACTTCGTTAGCACACTCAAATGGAAATGTTTTATGTTAAGTTTTTTTTTTAAAAATACTGCGGGTTTCTTTCAACCAATTTTGAATTTTTGCATTTTGGAAAAGAAATATCGGGACTAACTATATGATACTTTTATATAAATTAGTAAAAAGTGTTAGTAAGTAATGTAAGGTTTTGTCTTTCTTATTTATTGTTTTCTAAAAATCGGTAACCATCACCGAAATAATATCGATAACCATCACGAAAGAGAAGAACTAATTAATTTAAATAATAAGAAAAATAAAGCATATAAACTCTATAGGAAATCTGATAACAATTCAATTCTTCTAAATAACTATCGATCTCTTCAAAGAAAATTTGATTTTTTAAATAAATTCTTATACAAAAGTTATATCTATCAGATTGAACGCCAGCTCAAAAATAACAGCAAAAGTTTTTGGCATTTTATTAACAGCAAAAAAAAGTCAACGGGTATTCCAAATACCATAAATTATAAGGGTTATACAACATCCAACCCCCTTTCTATATGCAATCTTTTCGCAGAATTTTTCAAATCAGTTTATATTTCGTCTGATATTATCTCAGATACTTACGCTTACTCATCTGTAAATTCACCTTTATTAATAGGTAGCCTAAATCTTAGCTTACTAGAAGTTTCCGAAGGCTTAAAACAATTGAATCAAGATAAACAGTCTGGGATAGACGGTTTTCCACCCATACTCTTAAAAAATTGCGCTGACTCGTTAGCTTTACCTCTTATGATGATCTTCAATCAGTCACTTAAGGAAGGCAAATTTTTATATAGTTGGAAAACCACCTTTATTATACCGATTCATAAATCTGGTTCAAAGAATGAGGTTACTAACTATCGCCCAATCTGTAAATTATCTACCATTCCGAAACTTTTTGAAAAATTAGTCTACAACAGACTTACTTTCTTAGTGAAGTAGTTAATATCACCGTTTCAGCATGGCTTCTTTCAAGGAAGGTCTACAACTACAAATTTAGCAATATTTACAAAATATATTTTAAACTGTTTTGAGAATGGATATCAATGTGACGTTATATTCACGGACTTTTCAAAAGCATTTGACAGTGTTCATCATGACTTACTGTTAAAAAAACTCAAATTCATTGGATTTCACTCTAATTTACTTAAGTGGTTCAAATCATACCTTATTGGTCGTACTCAATTTGTTCGTATTAATAATTTCCAATCTAATGCGATAATGGTCTCTTCTGGTGTCCCGCAGGGTAGCCACCTAGGACCACTTCTGTTTTTATTATTTATAAACGATATTCCCAAAATGTTGACTTTTTCTCAATGTTTAATGTACGCTGATGACATAAAAATTTTTTCTGTTATTAAAGATACAAATGATAGTATAAATATGGAGAGGGATCTGTCCCAACTATCTTCTTGGTGCAGTAGCAATTTATTGCCCCTCAATTTATCTAAATGCCAAAGCATGACATTTTGCCGAAGTAATTCTCCTGCATTTTACCCTTATAAGCTGGGAAATACGACTTTGTTAAGAATAACTGAGAAAAAAGATCTTGGAGTAATTTTTGATATCAAACTCACATTTTCAAGTCACATTGACTATATTGTTGCAAAGGCCAATGGTATGTTAGGTTTTATAATCAGGAACTCTAAAGACCTTTGTGATCCTTTTTCTCTTAAACCTTTATATTTTGCCTTTGTAAGGTCTATTTTAGAATATTGTTGCATAATATGGGATCCCTTTTATGCATGTGCTTCTAACAGAATCGAGAAAATTCAGAGACGTTTTACGAGATTTGCAATAAGTCGCTTGAGATGGAATATTGATATGCCTGAATATAGAGCTAGAAGGTTCCTTCTGGGAATACAATCTTTAGTCATCCGGCGTAAATATTTTGCTATTATGTTTGTGAGAGATATAATTTGCTTTGATATTAATTGTTCGTTTCTACTTTATCAAATTTCTTTTCATATACCTTCTCGTGTTCTAAGGGCTCAAAATTTATTTTATGAACCTTTTCATAGAGTGAATTACTGCATGAATGAACCTTTAACGCGTTGCTTAAGACTGGCAAACTCTGTGTGCCAAGATATAGATTTTAATCTTGGTTTAAGTAGAGATGTGTTTAAAAATTCCTTGCTTTTATATTTTAACAGTATATATTATAACTCTAGAGAATAACTTTAATTTGTATCTAATTGATAAATTCACTTTAGTGATTTAGTGTATTTAAGTAATCAGTAAGAGATAATTATACTCTGTTTGATGAAGATGAATTAAATAAATAAATAAATAAATAAATAAATAAATAAATAAAATGTACAAAGCCGATTTACAAACTAAATGTGGTATTTTCGAAAGAGATCGTTTAAGTTTTTATTGGTCAAAGTTTTCTTGGTATCTGCAATTTTGTCACACTCATAATGAAAATATTTGAGCATTTTAATTTGAACTGGCCCAAGTTCATTTATAATGAATTCGATATATTTAAGGATTTTTGTTTTAACAAATCTAAAAAAATTGGTAACTGATAACCAGGGAAGACAATTATATGCAAATGCATATAATATATGCTTTTGCATATTTGGACGTTTTGTTAATAATTTTGCGTAATTATAACGATTGTGCTTATTTGTGCATATTTTTACATATTTTTAACTTTTCGAACAGATTTTAGCTTGCAATCGGGCAAATTTTGATACTTCCTTCACATCTGGCAACATTGTAATTTCTTTGATATCTATAGTAATAAAACTCATTTTCTGTTTGTTTGTTTGTTTGTTTGACCTTTATACAAATCTAAACGGCTCAACGGATTTTGCTCAAACTAGGTATACATATTAAGTACATCCCAACTTAAAATGTTACATACTTTGTTTTTGCCACGCCCCCTCTGAAATTTTTCAACTAACGGTAATTTTGTTATTATAAAACTTTTTAGTATCGGAGATTTTTTTGTATTTAATTTTAAAAAAATTTTGTTATTTTGACATCAAAAAAATTCACATATCTTCAAAATTGGAGAAATTTTCAGTATAACGACTTTTTCATAAAACATCGTTGCCTAAGAATGAGAAAAAAACGACATGAAAATCAAAGTTTGGTCTTTCGATGCAAATATCTCCGCTGTCCATTAATATATTTCATTTAAATTTTTTTGTTCAAAAGATCAATAAAATCACTTCTCAAAAATAGGTTGAACTGTACCGTTAAATCAGTGTATATATGTTTTATGATTATGTCAAAAAAGGTCCAAAATATTGACTTTTTACTCAAAAAATGACTCAAAAATTGTTGTTGTTGTAAAAACGAAATCAATTAAAAATTGCACATCTGGCTACCTTTCATATGACATAGCATTTATTTGCAAAAATTCTTCCAGCTAAGCGCAAAAATTATTTTACTGTTTTTGTCATCAAAACAACAAGGGTACCCCCTTAGATTTTTTTCGCGAAATTTATTTTTTTCAAAATGTTGTTTTTATATTTTTTACAAAAAAGTCAAGTCTCAAAAATAATTTATGTGAAAAAATTACCCCAATATCTCTTTCCAATCAAAAGTAATGGCTAAAAATCTATTTTTTCATACAATTGACTATCTATAGTAATAAAACTCATTTTCTGTTTGTTTGTTTGTTTGTTTGACCTTTATACAAATCTAAACGGCTCAACGGATTTTGCTCAAACTAGGTATACATATTAAGTACATCCCAACTTAAAATGTTACATACTTTGTTTTTGCCACGCCCCCTCTGAAATTTTTCAACTAACGGTAATTATGTTATTATAAAACTTTTTTACTATCGGAGATTTTTTTGTATTTAATCTTAAAAAAATTTTGTTATTTTGACATCAAAAAAATTCACATATCTTCAAAATTGGAGAAATTTTTAGTATAACGACTTTTTCATAAAACATCGTTGCCTAAGAATGAGAAAAAAACGACATGAAAATCAAAGTTTGGTCTTTCGATGCAAATATCTCCGCTATCCATTAATATATTTCATTCAAATTTTTTTTGTTCAAAAGTTCAATAAAATCACTTCACAAAAATAGGTTGAACTGTACCGTTAAGTCAGTGTATATATGTTTTATGATTATGTCAAAAAAGGTCCAAAATATTGACTTTTTACTCAAAAAATGACTCAAAAATTGTTGTTGTTGTAAAAACGAAATCAATTAAAAATTGCACATCTGGCTACCTTTCATATGACATAGCATTTATTTGCAAAAATTCTTCCAGCTAAGCGCAAAAATTATTTTACTGTTTTTGTCATCAAAACAACAAGGGTACCTTTCCAATCAAAAGTTATGGCTAAAAATCTATTTTTTCATACCAGACTATTAATAAAACTCAGTTTTGTGTTAAAATTCTCTTTATAGTTTGAACGTCCCCATATATCTCTAAGAATGCAGTTGTGTGTATAAAGTAATTACGAACATTTTGTATTATATAAAATTTTCTTTATAGTGATCATCTACTTATATTTCATCCAATCAAAAGTAATGGCTAAAAATCTATTTTTTCATACAATTGACTATCTATAGTAATAAAACTCATTTTCTGTTTGTTTGTTTGTTTGACCTTTATACAAATCTAAACGGCTCAACGGATTTTGCTCAAACTAGGTATACATATTAAGTACATCCCAACTTAAAATGTTACATACTTTGTTTTTGCCACGCTCCCTCTGAAATTTTTCAACTAACGGTAATTTTGTTATTATAAAACTTTTTTACTATCGGAGATTTTTTTGTATTTAATCTTAAAAAAATTTTGTTATTTTGACATCAAAAAAATGCACATATCTTCAAAATTGGAGAAATTTTCAGTATAACGACTTTTTCATAAAACATCGTTGCCTAAGAATGAGAAAAAAACGACATGAAAATCAAAGTTTGGTCTTTCGATGCAAATATCTCCGCTATCCATTAATATATTTCATTCAAATTTTTTTTGTTCAAAAGTTCAATAAAATCACTTCACAAAAATAGGTTGAACTGTACCGTTAAGTCAGTGTATATATGTTTTATGATTATGTCAAAAAAGGTCCAAAATATTGACTTTTTACTCAAAAAATGACTCAAAAATTGTTGTTGTTGTAAAAACGAAATCAATTAAAAATTGCACATCTGGCTACCTTTCATATGACATAGCATTTATTTGCAAAAATTCTTCCAGCTAAGCGCAAAAATTATTTTACTGTTTTTGTCATCAAAACAACAAGGGTACCTTTCCAATCAAAAGTTATGGCTAAAAATCCATTTTTTCATACCAGACTATTAATAAAACTCAGTTTTGTGTTAAAATTCTCTTTATAGTTTGAACGTCCCCATATATCTCTAAGAATGCAGTTGTGTGTATAAAGTAATTACGAACATTTTGTATTATATAAAATTTTCTTTATAGTGATTATCTACTTATATTTTGCCTCCCCACCCCCCGCCCCCCTCCTGTTAAATTTGTTGTGAAGGCTGTATTCATTTACACTATTGTGTCACCGTTGTCAATTAGTTCTTTATCAATGGTACTTTAAATGTTGTATATATATCACAATTTTATCGAAAAGATGACTGTGAATAAGAATGCTGTAAAAGTTAATTTTTTCATGTAAGCAGTTTCAGCTATATGGCGATATAAAAAAACATATGCGCATCTGGTCAGCACAATTATTTCATTAGTTTTGATCTGTGCGATAAATTCACAGATAGATGGCGCCACATGTGTAAGAGGTGTGGGTACAGTTGTACACCTTGCGTTGAATAGCTGAATTATGTTTATTCAAAAGTTTCTTCAAATTTAACCCCACACGATTGGGATTACAGACAGGTGGCGCTATTTTCTGCTTACAGAAGAATATCTGATGTTCTTATGCAGCTAGCACATAAGTTTTGCGATAATGCTATTGCTACCAAACTTTTCAAAAGTAAAATAATGCAGTACTGCCATTTTTTTTTAGAAATTTTAGTATGTACAATCATTTTTAGCACAACGAATTTTCATAATACATTGATAGCTAATAATGAGAAAAAAAATATATGAAAATCAAAGTTTTTACTTTTAATGCCAATAACTCTGCTGTTTTTAATATATTTCATTAACATTTTTTTTTGATAAAAAGTTCAATATGTTTTTTAATATAAATCTTTGTTTAGTCCTTTTAGTCTTTTAGTCCCACCATAATTTTTATTTTGTTGAAAAGGTAATTGTGCTTGCTTTAAGATTGAGTAAATATAAAAATTCTTTTTAATTTTTAAAATCTGTTTTTCGTACCGCTTCTTTGAATTCAATTAGCTCACCGCAAGAGATGGAACCACCAACAATAAAAATTTTCCTAACCTTTTTTGGATCAATGTTCGTTCAATTACCTAGCAAACGGTGGATAAATAAAATTAAATAAAATAAAATTCAAATAAAATTCAACATGTTTTTCATTATTCCCGATTTTAAAAAACATTTAATCGAGAAGTGTATGTTAAAATGTTTATATAAATGACTCTCGAGTAACACCGGGTATATCAGCTAGTTATATATATTTATAAAGAGATATTATATTTTATATGTATAAAAAATATTTTGTTTAAAAACTCACAGACAATGAATCCATACGCCGAAAGTCTCCTTCCGAACGAAGTCCCTTATTTTAAATGGTGCCCAACTACATCCTGCGATATCGAGCGGTCTTTCTCACAATACAAAACATTGTTGGCTGAAAATCGTAGAAAATTTCTTTTTGATAATATAAAAATGCATTTAATTGTTCAGTGTAGTCGCTGAATGCAATACACTGTTTTTGCTATAAGCACCATATATAATAATGGACTTCGTCCGGAAGGAGACTTTTGGCATTGGCTTCGAGCTACCAAACAAAATATTCATTAAATGATTAAAATAGAATTAAATTTTTACTTTATAATTAAAATTATAATTTATTTAAACTAAAATATTTACTTTTACGCCTTGAAAGGGCTATTGTTTTGTTTTTTTTTATGAACTATTGAATAAAATTTTGAATAATAAAACTCCGACTTCGACATTTTTCGTGCTTATTTGATGGCATATTTTGCCATTTTTTAGAGCATATTAGCATACTTATTTTAAATTTTTTCGTGGATATTTCTGTCTTCCCTGCTGATAACATATAAGTTAAATGTTTTTAGGTTTCTGCAGATGTGCATACTAGCATAACTTAAAAAATTTCACGTTTTTGATGCCTAAAAAAGGACCTAAGCTGCTTTGAAATTAGCTTAAATAACTTTCTCAATTCATAAAAAAACAAGTTCATGGATATCATGGAATATGTCAAATAAAAAATTATTGGTTATTTGAAAGGATAAAAGGTAAAGTTCTGAAAAGGTTCATTTTTGTGTCCAGCAAAATTTTTGTTACAAATATGACATGTATTCTTAGTGACACTGTTTCCAGAAAACATTCTATAGATCCCATTTTGATTCTTCTAAGCTTCATCAAGAAGTGCTTTCAACAAGTATTCTCATAAACCACTTCACAAAGACATTCAAATTGCATTTAATTTTAATTATTTTTTTGATGTATTTTTTCATTTTCCGTGGGATTTTTCAAACCTCCAACAAAACGCAACCGCTTCCTACTTCAAACACCAACATACCGTGAAAACTGGGAAAGGGATATTTTATGTGGATTTTTTTTAAACTCTCAACAAAACCCAAACACTTCTCATTTCCAACACTAAAAGCGCGAGAAAATCAGGGAAAAAGGATATTTTCATTCCATTTTCATATCCCACCAAAACCATTTCATTCAATGAAAGTTCTCAATGAAAGCCTTCTGAAAGCCTCAATGAAAGCCTTCTGAAAGTTCTCCTCAAAAACACCTACTAGAATCCTTTTATTTGAGGGCTCAAAGAAATCTTCTATTGAAAAAATTCTGGAAGCACTTCTAGAGAAGACTAAGGAAAGCATTCCTCCCCATGACATGCATATGTTAAAAGAATGTCTTCTGGGTATGAAAGTGGAAGGGATGGAATTCAAGACTTTCCCTTCTACTTTACCTTCTTTTGGAAGCATTTTTTTTTTGCTGGGCATGAGTGGATGAAGGTGATATGTCGCATTTTTTGATTTTCGCTGTTCTATGCATAGATGGAACAATTGCAAGCCATAAAACAACCATGTTTGTTTCTATTTCAGAAAATAAGTTCTTCACAAAGTTTGATTCAGTATAGATTTTAGTACGAATGCGAAACTTTGAACTCAATTTTTTAGAAATTAAAATTTTGCGACATATCACATATCACATATCAAGACTTTTTACGCGTACTGCATAAGGAATATATTAACTCTGTCACTCCGCTTGTAGCGCTGATAAGGAGGCGTGTATAAAAGAGTATATATCGCTCGTTTTCAACAATAACGTTACAACACAAAAAAACTGATTTTTCAATAGAAGCATTTGAAGTTTTAAACAGATACAGGAAATTAGTCCTTAAATTTTTAATTATTGCTCAAACCGAAACTATGCCTTAAGTTTTGAAATAGTTGAATCTACACACAATGGTACCGCAGAAATAATTTCAAGTATACTCGTTTCTTACGTAAATAAAAACAAAAAGTTATTAAGGTGATGTAATCACAAAGTCAAATCTAATGCGGAGAATATGAAAGACATCAACACCAAACGTTTCTGTATAGTTTACTTGATTTTTATGTTTTTTGAGTTGTAACGTTATCTATAGTAATAAAACTCATTTTCTGTTTGTTTGTTTGTGTGTTTGGCCTTTATACAAATCTAAACGACTCAGCGGATTTTGCTAAAACTAGGTATACATATTAAGTGCATCCCAACTTAAAATGTTACATAATTAGTTTTTGCCACGCCCCCTCTGAAATTTTTCAACTAATGATAATTTTGTTATTATAAAACTTTTACCATCGGAGATTATTGTGTATTTAATTTTAAAATTTTTTTGTTATTTTGATATCAAAAACACTGACATATCTTCAAAATTGGAGAAATTTTCACTACAATGACTTTTTCATAAAACATCGTTGCCTAAGAATGAGAAAAAACGACATGAAAATTAAAGTTTTGTCTTTCGATGCAAATATCTCCGCTATCCATTAATATATTTCATTCAAATTTTTTTTGTTCAAAAGTTCAATAAAATTACTTCACAAAAATAGGTTGAACTGCACCGTTGAGGCAGTGTATATATGTTTTATGATTATGTCAAAAAAGGTAAAAAATATTGACTTTTTACTCAAAAAATGACTCAAAAATTGTTGTTGTTGTAAAAATGAAATCAATTAAAAATTGCACATCTGACTACCTTTCATATGGCAAAGCATTTATTTGCAAAAATTTTTCCAGCTAAGCGCAAAAAATATTTTACTGTTTTTGTCATCAAAACAACAAGGGGCGAAATTTATTTTTTCCAAAATGTTGTTTTTATATTTTTTACAAAATAATCAAGTCTCAAAAATAATTTATGTGTAAAAATTACCCCAATATCTCTTTCCAATCAAGAGTTATGGCTAAAAATCTATTTTTTCATACGAGACTATTAATAAAACTTAGTTTTGTGTTAAAATTCTCTATATAGTTTGAACGTCCCCATTTATCTCAAAGAATGCATTTGTGTGTCTAGAGTAATTACGAACATTTTGGATTGTATAAAATCTTCCTTATAGTAATCTACTTAGTTTTTTGCCTCCCCACCCCCCCTCCTGTTAAATTTGTTTTGTTGTGATGGCTCTATTTTTTCTCACTATTGTGTCACCGTTATCACTGAGTTCTTTATCAATGGTACTTTAAATGTTGTATATATATCCCAATTTTATCGAAAAGATTACTGTGAATAAGATTGCTGTAAAATTTGATATTTTCATGTAACCAGTTTCAGCTACATGGCGATATAATAAAACATATACGCATCTGGTCAGCACAATTATTTCATTAGTTTTGATCTGTGCGTTAAATTCACAGATAGATGGCGCGTTATTTGTAAGAACTGTGGGTTCAAACTATACACCTTGCGGTGAATAGCTAAATAATGTTTTTTAAAAAGTTTCTTCAAATTTAACCCCACACGTTTGAGATTACAGACAGGTGGCGCTATTTTCTGCTTACAGAAGAATATCTGATGTGTATGCAGCTAGCAGATAAGTTTTGCGAAATATTTTGGGAGAATGCTATTGCTACCAAACTTTTATAAAAAGTAAAATAATGCAGTACTGCCGTAATAAAACAAGAGATATATTCTTGATCAGCAAAACCTTCTGAACTGATTTAACTACGTTCGTGTCTGTCTGTCGACACGATTATAGCCGCAATTTGAAAGCTATCGTAATGAAATTTGGTAAATTTTCTTATATTTTGAGCAAAATCGAATTAAAATCACGATTACCTTCCATATAAAATGACATTATTTAAGCAATGATATCTCTAAAAATGCCACAAAATTTTGTGTAGTGAATTGGAATTTAATATAATTGCACATAAGCTTTGAAGTAACATATTCACAATAAATATGAAATTTGTCAAAATCAGACGAAAGCCACGCCTACCACCCATACGAAGTAACTATATGAAAACGGTTAAGTCCCTGAAAATTTCACAAAAATTAGTTTTATGAATTAAAATTGTGCACATTTGCTTACAATACTCATATTTTGAGTTTGAATTTCAACAAAAACGTATTACACCTCGCTCAATCTCCCAAAAAAAGTGACGTGTGACGTCCACAAAAATAAATTCCACAAAAATGTGTGTATTGGTCGGCGTTTAAGATGCTGCCGGCCTAACAAAGAAAACACACGATTTTTGCCAAAACTTTTGTTTATTCTTCAACTTAATCCCCTTTCAGCACGATAAACTTATTCAAACGGTTTTCTAACATTGCGATGACCTTTGAATAGTAAGATTTCTCAAGATCCATGAAATACGCTTCATTTTCCAATTCGACCTGTTCATATGTCCAAACTTGGAGCTACCCTTTTTAGTTTTGGAACAGATAATAGTTGCTGGGAGCAAAACCTGGAGAACATGAGGAATCAAGAAGCAGTTCGAGGCATTATATAGATAAGGGTTTGATAGATTTGTGCGCTGAAGCATTCACTTGCAAAAATAAAATTTTTCTTCTATAAATGGGGCGCGTTTGTTTGCGATTTCGTTTTTCAACCGGTCCAATAAGTCTTGTAGTAATAGTCGCTGTTGATGGTTTTCCTTTTCTCAAGTAGTCAATGAACAAAATGCCACTTGAATCCAAAAAAATAGACGCCAACACCTTCCCGGCCGTTTGCTGAGTCTGCGCTCGCTTTAATGCACTTCTACTTTGACCTTCCATCTCTTTTGCTGATTCCTTAGATTCGGTACTATTGTACCTTTTGAGGTACACTTTTACTTCCGCCAGTACAAAAGTACGCCTTTTTTCAAAGGGTACATTTTTGAATTTGAAAATTGTTTTTCTTTTAAAAATTGGGTTTCTAAATAAATTTAATTAAATGATAAATAAATGAAGAGATTTCTAATAAATTAGAAATAAACATAATAAATTTATTTACATGTGTTACTTACCTTTACGTTCACTAACTGAAAAGTGCTACCAATCCAAAAATCGATAATTTCTAGCTACTTGTTTATGGTTGTCTCAAGACTCCCGCCTTTAACCTGACGTTACTTTTTGCCAGAGATCTTTTAAGTTCACAAAATTTTTTGATTTTAATTGGAATTAGCTTGAAGGAGATTAAATTTGCTTTGATAATTAAGATACGCATTATTGATTTTTAAAATTAAAAACTTTACAATATAAAATAAAAACTTTACAATTATTCTTAGTAAGAATTTAACAATAGGGGTATTCACGGTTCAGTACACTACCAGTGCAGCTGAGGACTTGAGGACAAGTGCATTTTTCAAAAACAAAGAACACGTACGTCAAAAATCTGTCAAAGTGCTTTTCTACTGTAGCCTCAAACTTGAGGACTTGAACAGTTGTGCACATTGAAAAATTGTACAGCTTTGAAAAAGTGATACTAGTGTGATCACGAAAACATAACTGCACAAATGCACAAGTCCCCAACTGCACAAATGCACAACTCCTCAATTGCACATGCAAGTGCACTGTATCTTGAATACACCTGTTTATTTTTTTTTTAGTAAGGTTTTGGTTTTAAAAGTACGTTTTTAGTCAAATAGGTAAATTTTTCTAAATCAAAAATGTACACTTTAAAATTCTCTCATGGCATTACTGATCCATGTTTCATCCGTGGTCACTATTTAACTCACATGTCTAAACATTGTGGCGAAGTGCCACCACGTTCATGTTTTTGCACAATTAATTGTTGACTAACGCGGCACCCATCTTGCAGTCATCTTTCTCATACCCAAGTGTTCATGTAAAATTTAAACTACCGACCCCATCTTGCTTGATATGACTGTGGCTGTAGATATCTCACACACTATCATTTTCGGATTTTCCAATACGAAATCGTGGATTTTTCCAATACATTGTGAAGTGGTCACTGTTTTTGGTGCTCCCTCGGCGGGTTCATTTTTTGTGCTAATTCGACCCCTTTTGAACTCTGTAATCCAATATTTTACGGTTGAACACGATGGATCAGATTCACCATAGCATTTATCGACCTTTTCTTTTGTTTCTTTCACACTTTTGTTACACAAATAGTAACGCTTAATCAAGACACGAAATTCTTCTTTATCTATTTTTGTAACAATACTTAACTTGGATACCGGTAGCATCTTGAACGCCCTAGTACAAGCATATGTAACACATAACCTTTCAGAACACTACGCCCATCTTATATTTGAAGTGACGTAGCCAAACTTTCAAAGCATGCATAACTTAGAAAATACTGTGGGGTATTTTAACTTCGACCTTCGAATCCCTTGCTAGTTTCTTATGTTATTTGTTTAATTATACTTAATTTTAATTAAAACTATAACTAAGGAACTGAGGCTATCGGATCGTTACAGAAATAAAAACCAGAGATTTATTTTATAACTAAATTAATTTATAATTTTAAGCACTTAAGATTTGCTATGGAACTATTAGTAAAATTACTTTTCAGCTGATTTTTAAACAAAATAACTTAAGAGCATGCATGGTCACGTACAGACAAATTCAACTATTTTTTTGAGTTAATTGTGCAGACATTTCTAAATTTACACATTGGAAGAGAAGTTTTTTTGTCTAATTATATAAATTGCATTCTGTTTCTTCATTGTACGTTCATGCTTTTTTAAATTTTACTGAATGCAAGAGGAAAAAGAAAGACATATACTGTCACGTGTCGGACGGGTCCAGTCAACCAACGTTGCAAATTGCTGTGTTCTCTTACAAATTTTAGCGAAAGTAACTAACATGGGAAAGAGGTATTTGAAAGAAAAAATTTTATTACTCATAGACATGCTTTAGACGTAAAAAGATTTTAAATAAAACCCACAGTTTTTTTTAATGTTATATTTACATATCGTCAAGTGGAGTCAATTCACGTCGCATGCCTGACAGACTGACAATATAGTAGTTTAACTGAGCAATTAAGTAGGTACTTAAGTAATTATGTAATTTAGCATTAAAACAATTTAATATATTTTTCTTTCCTTGCCTCAACCATTTTTTCCTATAGCCAATGCATTCCATTTTTACTAAAACAAAAAAGTTTACGAAACATTTACTAAGCATTCACGAAAAAGAAAAACTGCGTTTGTGAAACAGATTTTGGTTTGTGAAAAGACTTAGGGGTTTTATTTGAGAGAAAGTTAAGCTTTGTCAAACATTTTGATGCTATTATATCAAAAGCGAATGCGATGATGGGATTTTTATCGCGCAATACGAAAGAGTTCTCCGATCCCTTTACCGTGAGAACCATTTTCTTTTCAATTGTAAGGTCGGTTTAAGAGTATAATTGTGTTATCTGGGACCCTCAATATTCTATACATATTAAAAGAATTGAAAATATTCAAAGGCGTTTCACTAGGTTAGCTATTCGCAAGCTCCACTGGGATTTTATGCTTTCCTATGAAGCGCGATGTGCTCTTCTTGGACTAAAGTCTTTGGAGTTCCGGCGAAAGTATTTTCTCGCCTTATTTGCTCGGGATGTAGTGATGAATCATATTGATTGTGCACCACTTCTATCTCTTTTCAAATTGTATGCACCTGAAAGAAATTTTAGGCAAAGGCAATTGTTCTATATACCCTACAGAAGAACTAATTATGGCAAATGTGACCCGGTTTACAATATGACCAAAACGTTCAACATTATCTGCAGCTCGATTGAAATCACCCAAAATAGGGTAGCATTTAAAAACGATATCATGCTGAATTAGTTTTATAACCTACGATTAAATTATGTACTTACAGTAACTGTATAACAATAAATGTTAATAGTTGATTGAATAAATAAATAAATAGATTTGATTATCATGGTAAATGAGTTTATATATAACTTGCTTAAATTAATAAAATTAAAATGTTTCTCTTAGATAATATCATAAAACAATAAGTTTTTAATAAGTTTTAATTTTTTGGCCAAGGTTGACTTTTCTGTGGAATGCCCCATTAATATTATTATAAGTAATAAATATACATTTGTTTTTTAGAGAGTATAAATTTACTAAAAAACCTATCCACTTGACTGTACCAGTAAAAATTTTTTTAAAAAAAGAAATTGAATATGAAGCATTTTTGAAAGGCAATTTAAAAAAAATTTTTGGCCGAATTAGGTGGTCAAACATTCATATCTTTATTTATATCTTTGGCATTTATACAGTCTGATTTTAAAATCAGATACAGTCTGATCGATTTTTTTTCTTGAGGAAACCAGTTTTTTTCTCCAAAAGTCATTGACCTTATGCTCCCGTTGTAGCATTTACCTACCAGATCTCAATTCTTACCAGTCTAGCTTACCAACTTAATATCAGAGAGCTAAAGCTCTCAAAAAATCATTTAACTTTTCCTGAGCAGTTTAAAAATTTAAAAAATATTTCTTGAAATAGTTCTACTGGAATAGTTGAAATACTACGTTAATAAAAATTAAATTATTTTTACCTGCTTAAATTTTTTAACAAGAGGGTGGTACATTAGGATGGCAAGAACTGAGATATGGTGGGTAGGCATTTGAATGGGGAGCTTGTGGTCAATGACCTTTGGAGAAAAAAAATTTTATTGAGACAAAATCATCGATACATAATTTTTTAAGATCGGACTGTCGAAGATACATACTCCCAGCACATCATATCAAATATAAACTTAGCAATAGTAAAATATTCATTATACTATTAACATTAAACTAAACCTATCCGCTTTTCTAGTTATAGATTATTTTTGCTATAACTATTATTGAAATACTTTAATTTTCCCTGATATACAAAAACTAAGTTATGTTCTTCTTTACATAGTATTTCTTCACCTTTGCTTCAAAGGTTCTACTCATTGAAGAGTAAAATTTTATCTAATTTGGCTGTTCAGAACGGAAATTGAATTGAGTTTTTTGCACTTATTTTTTTTTAATGAATCAACTAAGGAATTAAAACGAGAACGTTAGCTATAGTATATGCTTCGCCTTTACCGTACTTTGGTAAAATTGAGATCTTGTTATTGAATTTTTTTTATGAAAATGTACTTTAAACAAAATTAAAAGTTGAAGAGCACTTTATACTTTGATATTTGAAAAGATATTTGAATAACCAGCTTAGTAACGCAAGTATATTTTCATCAAGTAAGGTGCATTTTGTATTTTAAAGGCACTAAAACTGCTTTCAACCACTTTATAAGGAAGTAAGTAGGACATATTAAAGAAAATGCCCAGTTAATTCAGGATACAGGATTGGTCTTGGTCTTTTGTATTATTAATAATGGCCCGTGTCTAAAATGGTACATAATAAATCTCATAATGAGTATCCGCAACATATTCATAAAACTTTTATAAACTTTCCTCTATGGCATCCAATTTCGGGGAGCTTCGGCAATCCCGAAATTTCGGGATTTGAAAAACATAATTACGGGATCCTGGGACTAGCTAGGCCTGGGTTTGACAAACCTCAGAAAATAAATTTTTTGGAATACGTAATATGAAGTTTTAACCTTCAACTGTGGAGGTGGTGGTAAATTTTACAACCTCTTTACATATTTTTGTCGTCTTTAAAAGAAGTCTAGTTAAATAAAGTGGCAGTTTTGTTAAATTAAAAAAAAAACAAATTGAAATTTGTATTTATTTCAAGCAAAAATATTAAAGCTTGTTTGTAGACAAGAAATAATTTTAAAGACCTCTTTTTATTAGAATTTATCAGAAAAATTAAAATGGGGTCAAATTTACCAAAGACTATGTCAAAAAAGTTCTCATAAAAGTTAAGGGCTGAAGAAGTTATGCCTAGTTTACAGCACAAAACATTGCAGATAACAAAGTGACTCAAAAAACAGATTTTAGCAAAAGAACAGGATCCTGCTATATAGGTTCGTTACTATGATCAAAGGTGAGTAAAACTCTAGCTGGGTTTCGTGAGTTTGGCGAACGTTTTCTTTTTATGGCTAATTTTGTATAGTGGGTCTTAGTGATTTTGACAAAAAAAAAGTATAAGTAGTTTATGGTCAATAGCTCCGTTAGATTTAAAAGATATCAGTTAACTGTCTTTGGAAAAGTTAAAGCTTACAGTTTAATAAATAAGTCTTCAAAACAAAACGAATTCATAAAATTATTTGTTTCAATCTTTTTTTTTTTTTTTAAAAAATTGTGAAATGTTTTTTAATTTTTCCCTTTTTTGGTCATAACTTGAAGGGTGTCCAAATTTTTCCTACGGCCGCAACGATTGGTGTTCATATGTCTTTAAAAATCCACTACTTGAATCATCACTTGGACTACTTTAGTCGTGAGCTTCCAAGGGAATCAGATGAAATGTTGCACCAAACGGCGTTGCCATTAGAATTAAGGTAATAACATCTCTTTGTACCTATATATTTAAATATTTATCAATTTTATAATAACGGGCTGGCTTAAATTCAGATATCGAGAGAAGGGATCGATACTACAGCAAACAGGCTGACGCTTTTATGGCTGAAATATACTGGCGAACGAAAAACTTGTTTCGAGATGCTGAAGTTGCCCACATGGAAGTGGATGGTGAAGAAGAAGATACCCAGAGTGACATTGAAGTTTATCAAGACTCTGATGATGATTTTTCGAGCAGTGAAGACTTGTAAGACTTGCTGCTTAATGTGAATGATGCCAAAAATTACACGAATAAAAGTTGATTTTTGTAAATGTTTCCAACTATAAAGAGTGTGTGTTTTATTTCTGTGGAAATATAGAATATATTTATTGGTTCTTCGAGGTAGGTAAGCTAAGGAGCGGCTCCAAAACACATCTACTATAATTTATGTATATTTTAGAAAAAAAAATAATCTCTTTGAGCTTTTTAAGTAATGTAGACACATTCAAACCACATAGATATGTTCACAAGAATTATTCATAATCCTTCTGGCTACAAATAAGCTGAATTTAAAAAGTTGAAAATATGCTAAGTTTAGGAGTTATGGTCATAAAACTGCGAAAACAACCCTAAAAACCGGTGTTTTTTAATTAAAAACTTATCTTTTTTAAGCTTGTTAAGTAGTATAGACACGTTCAGATCACATAATCATATTAACAAGAGTTGTTTAGTATTATTGAAGCTACAATTTTGCTGAAAATAGTATAGGAAAAATTTGGACTCCCTTCAAGTTATGACCAAAAAAGTGAAAAAATTAAAAAACATTTCACAATTTTTTCAAAAAAAAGATTGAAACAAATAGTTTTATGAATTTGTTTTGTTGTTAAGACTTATTTATTAGACTGTAAGCTATAACTTTTCCAAAGACAGTTAACTGATATCTTTTAATCTGACGGAGCTATTGATCAAAAACTAATTATACTTTTTTTTGTCAAAATCACTAAGACCCACTATGTAAAATGAGCCATAAAAAGAAAATTTTCGCCAAACTCACGAAACCAAGCTAGGGTTTTACTCACCTTTGATCATAGTATCGAACCTATATAGCAGGATCCTGTTCTTTTGTTGACTGTTGCACAGCGTAATTTTAAAAAGTAAAAAACACAAAATCGAAAATATTTGGATAGTTTATTTATTGTGTATTTCTGAAAAATAAAGATCAATTCTTTAAAAACAAAATTAATTAAATGAGAACTTTAAGAAGGTTCATAAAATTATTTAAATAAACTAGTTTAATTATTTTAGTATTTCTATGTAGGAATTTTGTGGTATTTTGTACAGCTTGTTTAAGGAAGTTTATCATTAATTTTTTCAGGTCACAGTTTAGTTTTTCTAAGTTAGTATTTTGCAATATTTTGTACAGTTAGTTCAAGAAAGGTTTATATTTTTATATTTTCCACGTCATATTTTCTACAGCTAGTTCGAAAAAATTTTTATTTTAGTATTATTATAGTAATATTTTAGTATTTCTAAGGAAGCATCATGTGTTATTTTGTGCAGCTAGTTTAAGAAAGGCTTTCATTTTAAAAATTTCTTAGGCTTTTCTTAGGTAGCATCATTAGATTTTTTATGCATTTTCATAAAATTATTTATTAAAAAAGAATTGAATAGTATAATAATTTAAGTAATCATAAGTAGGAATTTTGTGATATTTTGTACAGCTTGTTTAAGAAAGTATTTTTTTTTAATTGTTAAGGTCACATTTTGGTATTTCTAAGGTAGTATCAGGTCATATTTTGTGCAGTCAGTTAAAAAAGAATTTTATTTTTGTGTTATTAAATTCACATTGCAGTATTTCTTAGAAAGTAACATATGTTTAACACTTTGGGCCTTACCAATAGTAGTTTTAATGCCTACTATAAATTAATTGTGAGGTTCTCTGACATTTCTATAGAATTTGTTGCCAAAAAGCTTGCACAGAATTAAAAGTCGACATTAAAATGATGTCGTTTATTTTTTAAAATCACATAAATTTTTTATCAAATAGAATCATTGAAATTTTTTGTTGGAATATTGTGGAATTTTTTTGCAGTGGAGTTAATCCCGGGATCCTGAAAATCTGACTGTTGGGACTAAGAAAAGTGTGGGATCCCGGAATTGGATGCCCTACTTTCCTCATATATATTTTAAAAAAAAAAATATTTTAACTACACTGAAAATGTTTTGGAAATTTGTCACTGACAAAACCGAGACTTTTAAATATTCGATAATAGATGGATTCGAATTGGTTTGATCATCGTGTTAAATAAAACTTTCACAACAACACAAATCGTGTGCCTTGTTACGAGCATTTTTTTTTTTGTTAAAAAAAAGCTAAGCTTATTTCTTATGCAAATGCTACAGTGTCAATTGCTAGTTTCCTGCAATCGCGTCCCAATGCTAAGTGAAAACAAAGCAAGCGTTAAAAACAAAACAATAAAAGTTAAAGATTCAATACATGTACGAGTAGACGACTTAAACATGATATGAAAATTTATTAAATGCGATGACATTCGCTAATCTGCTTTGAGTCAGTCGTAATAAAATGCCTGATATTGTTGTTGCTGTTTAGAGGAGTGTTGCTTATTCTATCTTGAGCTTAGCAGAACACATTGATATTCTAAGATATTTTTTGAAAGGAAGCCGAACGAGCGAATTGAGCAACACCATTTGATGCGAAGGTGTGTCAACACCAAGTCGTAAAACCTTCGACAGGTATCGCGTCTGTATCTACAGCTAGTGGTATAGCAGCCTGGAGCATCCGTAAGTCTTGGATGAATTAAGATTATGCCCAGTTTTTGCCATCGGAAGCGTAGAAGTAATTCAAGCTGTCAAGACTGATTATTATGGCTAATAGAGACATTTGCATTTGTCATATTTATGATATTAATTTGTCTTTCATATCGATTAAAATTGTCTGTAGAAATTTTTTTTGAAAGTATTGTATTCAATTTCCTATCGCTGACATATGGAAAGTTTTTTCCATTCATAAGAAGATAGAATCTTCATAAGCATATGCTTTCTGCAGTAAGACTGATACAATAATTAAAGTGAACGATTTTGAACTCATTTCTAATATATTTAAAGATTTTACTTCAAGAATATAAAATAACTTAAAAGCAAACTTAGTTGCGGGAAAACAAAAATGCGTACATAAAATGAAAATATCTAGAACATGTGATACAAATATTGTGTAACGACTGGGCCGAACTTCATGCGACCAAGTTTTTTTTTATTGGTTGTGACACCTATAAATCAAACAGATTAACTTCAAAGTCGACGTTGATCTATGTCAAAAGTGTTGAAGTGGTGCATGTCACCACCAGAACCACAGGTGGCGCTGTGGGCACAAATCGAAAAACTACCAATCAAATCAAACAGTTAGAATGTTTGTTTTCAAAAGTGAATGTCAACTATTTTTCTCATAACACTCATATTTTTCTATGACGTTAACTCTTATATTGGTGTCAATGTCTTTGAAATTTGTCGCATGCAAGTTTTCGTTACGATTGTTTTGCAGATAACTCAACTAAGTACATAGTACATAAAATTTTGTTTAAAATTCAACTTTGCCCAAACAACCAAGCCACATTAATAAAATCGACAAAAATTATGTGTGGATAGCGCCTACCAAGCGACACGAGGTCAATGAGAAACATAAATAAATTTGTTATTAGCATTGCAGTTGTAGGAGATTTTTGGTTAGAAATTATTTAATGATTTTACTGAGACTTATATCAGCGAAAAATGTGCATGTTAAAACGAGTTACTAGTCGTTGGTGTGGAAACTATTGCGTTCACATTGTGTAAAAACACGAAGTTTACGTCTAGCATGGTGTCAGCGAAACGCAACTGTCAACATATATTCTATGCTTAATTTCAGGCAGTCATCGTAAGGTGTTTATTTAACGATCTGTTTGCGAAATGAACAGAGATATCAGAGTTAGTGCTTTAAAGCAGAACCAAATATCCACAATAAAATTATTTAAAAATAGATCCTAGGAAAGTGATAGAATAATTGTAATACTTAAAACATAAAGCACCTGATGAATAACACCTATGCACATGCTTTTGCTTAAGATCTTCAATTAATAGCTAATATCTTTGTATTAATGTGTTTTAATATGTATCTCTTTCTTGTAAGTCATGCAATTGTTTGCACCTTTCTTATGTACACATCAATTAAAAGCAGTTGCTTAGTTTGTATTCATGTTACACATTAATTATCCTGTGCAATTTTCTTCTATCTAGCTACTGAATGCTCTTTGAATCGTTGCAAAATATTTGCATGCATACCCGGAAAATAATTTGTGTCTGTAGCAAACTACTCAAGCACAAAAGTCTCGATTATCCGACTCAAATTTATTTTTAAAAGCTACGATTAGTAACCAAAAACTGCGAAGTTAATGAAAAAAATTAATAGCACATTGATATTAAGCTAAATGCAAACGAGCTTCTGCGAACAGGACCCGAAAATAAAAATTTATATATTGTGCTAGTAAAGTAGCTGATGTGTATCGAAACTGGTCTGAGTCTTAACTATAATGCACCCGAAACATATTCAACAAGTACTTCGAAAGTCACCTGAAATAGTACCGTAGTAAGTCTGTATTATGTCAATATAGAGTTCAAAAAGGAGCGTCTATATTCGGTCACAATAAACTGACGAGTGCCCGATTCGGTCTTCGTTCGTACTAAAGAGCTGCACAAAACATTCTAATTGTGCCACTTCACTACTGTATAGTACTTCAGTGCACTCCATTTCAGTGTAGCGATGATATGAAATACACATGTTCTATGGTGAAGCTTAGCAACGAAACAAACATTTCATAATTTAAAATGATTTTCGCTACAGTAACAACATGTTATTTTATTAACATTATGTTGTGTTGGGAAACAGAATATCAAAACATAATGCAACAATACAGCAAAGTAACGGGAAATCACAGCATGCACAGCGAGTGCTTGCTTCAGTGTCGATCAGTTAGAAGCAATCTTATTCATTCTTTGTTGATCCGCTGGTCACTTAATTCTAATTAACGACCCATTTTTACCTGTAGTAGTGTTTGTCCCAGCTTCAAAATCGCAAAAATAAAAAATTTAAGGTGGCAACTCTATTGTCAAATAAATTTTGGAATTTGTAAATTCTGACAAAGGATTTGGCATCAGCAACCTGTATAGGTGGCAGCCCTATATTTAAATAAATTCTGGAATTTGCAAAGATGGCGGATAGAGTTGCCACCTCGATTTTTTTGTACTTTTACGAATTCTTTTAATTTCGAAATTCTGACAACGGATTTGTTTGCGAATATAATGTAACAGTTTTTAAATTTAAGATGGAAGTTAGAGTTGCCACCTAAATTGTACCACAGTATTGCCACCTAATAGTAAGTATTTTTAAGTTTTTAAACATCATTTATCAGGGTTAGGGGTCGCTGATTTCGAATCTAAAGTCATAATTTTAAAATTCAAGATGGTGGATAGGGCTGCCACCTTCATTATTTTTGAAGTGAAAACTTCTTTAGGCGCGTTGAACGTTTTTGGTAGAGGGTAAGTCTTTGGTTTGCGTCATCGTATTTTTCCGAGAAACTCTCGTCATGAATACAGACAGCAAAGATAACAAGATAGGAAAATTAGAAAACATAAACTCAAAAAATGTTTGCATGTATTTGTGCATAAAAATATCAATAATTATCGTCTAGTTTTTTTTTTCAACCAGTGCTTATTTCGTGAATGGTAACACTTAGCTCTCTCTGATTTGACAGATAATTAGTTTTATCCTTCCGCTGAACGAATATGGTTGTGTATACGCTTGAACAACGCTGAGAAGTGGGCCTGCGATCGACTTACAGAAGATGCCGATTTTGGCAAAAAAATCATCTTTTCAGATGAAGCTCATTTTGATCTTGGCGGATATGTAAACAAGCAAAATTGTCGCATTTGGGGCACAAAAAACCCGCATGCATACATTGAAAAGCCGCTGAACCCCAAACGAGTCACTGTTTGGTGCGGATTTTGGTCCAGAGGCATAATTGGGCCATTTTTCTTCGAAAATGAGCAAGGAGTGGCCGTTACAGTCAATTTTTGTTCACAAGAATTGAAGAGGAGGATATTGGCAATATTTGGTTTCAGCAGGATGGCGCTACGTGCCACACAGACGAAGCTGCACTCGATGTTTTGCGCCCTGTTTTTGAAGATCGCATTATCAGCCGCAAAGCTGATGTCGTTTGGCCACCTCGGAGCTGCGATTTGACACCGTTGGACTATTATTTGAGGGGTGCCCTCAAAGATAAGTGTTACGTCGTCAAGCTAGAGACAATTGACGCTTTAAAGGACAATATTCGTGAAGCCATTGGTGAAATACAGCTGCACACAATCGATAATGTGCTTAAAAATTGGACCGATCGTCTAGGCTACTGCATGGCCAGCCGAGGCAGCCATTTGAATGAAATTATTTTTCATTATTAACCGAAAGGATTTTACTTTCAAATAAAAAAAGAAATTTGAGAAAATATTCAGTAGTTTTTTTTTATAGAATTTTCAAAAAAAAAAAGTTATTTGGCGGACCCTGTACTTAAGTTAAGTTGCAATAAGATGATTGCAACCAAAACTTATTATTAAAGCGGTTTATATTGGTTTATATTTGCCTTTAAAGTTTGGCAATTTCTTCAGTTGTTGTATTTGTCAACATTTTTGAAAAATTTGCTTTTACTCAAACAGCTGCTATTCATGGTGAGATTTAAAAATGGATCGATCTTCTTCTCTTGCTGCTTTTTTCTGCTGGAACTTCGTTTGCAGACAAGAAAAATAATGTATGGATTGAGTGTTTTAGCATTTTAATCTTTAAGTTGTGATAAAAGAATATGTTGAACATTCAAATAATTACATGCATGCTCTTATTTTATTACATATCGTCAAACAAAAATTGACAATTTTCACACTTGTTGTATTTGTCAGAGGCTTTTTATTTTCACCACTGCTCCATTTTATTTTCAGAGTTGCCAACTATCATTGTTTTGTTAATAAATTTTTTCATAACACGGGGGTTACACGAGACAGTACTGTTAAGACAGTGAAAAATACGATTTGTTTGTCAAAATTTGTGTCTGTGAAAAAGAGTACAGACAGTTGGTAAGACAGTTGGCAAGACAGTAGACAAAATAGTAAAAAATTTATATTTTATGAAGAAAATTTTTGTTAAAACTACGAGTACGCCAAAGTATTGCAAATTTTCCATTAATTCTTTTAAATTTTCACGTATTCTGTCACTTGATATGCTAAATTTCATTCTACTTTCCTAGCTACTGTGACGCCAACTGTCTACAAAACACTTAATACAGTACAGCAGACAGTAGCAAAAGTTAGTGTGTGTGGGTAAAAATTTGTGAATGTGTTGCGACTGTCTTAAGAGTACTGTCTCATGAACCTCCGTGTAAAGGGTAAGTGTCATAAGAAAACTTTTCAGTCGTGGTAGGATAGAAAATATCAGGTTGAATAAAATTTGTGTGTGTTGAAATAAATTTGTCTTTTTTGCTGTGTCAAATGAACGATTAAATTTTGAAAATTGCAAATTTTGACGTTTCATATTTCGATCGTGTCTTAGCGCAAATATTTTATTTAATTTGCATTTTATTCAATTTGCGACATATTTCATTCGAGTGCTTGTACTTGCAACTTATTTCGTAAACTTGTAAATTGTAAACTTGAAAAACTTAAAAAATAACTAAATAATAAAAAAAATAACGAAAGTGCTTGAGTTTGTGTGTGAGTGTGTGTGGGCCAACAATCTCCCGGTGCATCAGCAAGTGTAGCAAAGTTAAATTGGCTTTCTTTGCTGGCGAACGTCCTCCAAGTGCCACCACCAGCAAATGCAGTGAAAAATTTGTTGCTAGCCAACATCCTCCAAGTGCCATCACCAGCAGCACCAGCAAATGCAGCACAATTCAATTGACTGGTCAACTCTCCAACATTTCAGAAGCACCATTTCAGCATGTCTCAATCGCAGAGGCAAATTTTTGCCATTATACTCCGGCGTGAATTAAATAAATTGAAAGCGGAGAATTTGCGCTTCATTTGCTTGTGCTGTTGCTGGTGGCACTTGTTGGCACATGTTAGCTAGCAAGAAATTTGCGCTACACTTGCTTGTGCTGTTGCTGGTGGTACTTGGAGGACGTTCACCCACAAAGAAAGCCAATTTAACTTTGCTGCACTTGGTGATGCACCGGGATATCGTTGGGCCACGCACACACAAACTCAAGCCTTTTCGTTATTTTTTTTTAAGTGAAAACTTCTTTAGGCTCGTTGAACGATTTTGGTAGAGGGTAAATCTTTGGTTTACGTCATCCTCATCGTCATTTTGCGAGTAACTCTCGTCATCAATACTGACAGCGAGTAGGTTTTTAAATGACGCTCTTGAATCTTGACTACAAGGCGCTCAGCAAATGTAGCAGGCTACCATTAATAAGTTCCTCTGGTGACGCATCGTTTTTTCCCTCCCTTTGCTCCGCTGCGAAACATTGAATGATATAGCTTTTTCAATGTATATGTAGAGCTGCTGTAGGTTAAAATAAAATAAATTTAAAATTTTTGATATTTGGTTTTGTTTTACTGGCCGTGAAGTCCCTTTTGATGCCACCACTCCTAGTTCAACTAGACAAGGTAGTGTTAGGGCTGAATGAGTTCTCTTTCTTAGTGACCATAACTGTCAAACTCAGCCATTTTGGTATTTTGGCCAATTTTTGCTTTCATATTGCATTCTCATTGGTTAAATATTTTGTATGAAATGTCAACTTCGTTTTGACAGTTTTGGTCACCGGCTTTCCTCTTTAACAGTACCTTGTTTAATTTTGCCATTCCACCACTTGAGATTTTGCTACCATGCAAGCAGAAAGCATATCAAGCAAAATGCGGTTTATTTTCTGACGCCGATTCGTTCATCCCCTCTAACGTTGCGCAACCGCTGTGAACCTTTCCATTCTCACTGCGTTTTGTTGTAGATTTGCCATGTAATAGTTGTTGTACAGTTAACTGGAATCTTTTTTAGACTTTTTTTGTAGCTACAGTCGGCATATGACAACTGATTTATTTTAGATAAGAGTTTAAATCAATTTTGGAAATTTTGTATAAATGGCTGAAACTATTTCTTTTAACTAAATGTACCACCATATCAAAAATATATACATACAATTCATATCATTTATTTAAATTATTTCATTATTGAATTAATTTAAAAATTTAAATATTTTTTATATATTTTTATATAATAACACAATATACATGCACGCTATATATAGTTTGGGTTGTGTATTAAAATAAGAATATATAAGAAATACATATAGTATATAACTAATATATAATTTAATATAATAAATGTACGTAGACAGTTTAACCGCCTAGTGTTGTAAATTGAAAACGCAAACCAACGACAAGCAAGACACGAGAAGCAATAGAATTTTGTATAAAAAAAGGTGTTGCTTCTCGTGTCTTGCTTGTCGTTTGTTTGCATTTTTGATTTACAACATTAGGCTATAAGAAGAAATAGAACGCTTATGATAAGCAGACTGTAGTAATTCAGTTACATCTGTAAATATAAATTTATTTTGCAGGTTTTTTGTGTAAGTGTTTTTATGTACAATATATATAAAGCGCTATAAAAATACTTCGATTGTCATATGCCGACTGTAGCTACAAAAAACATCTACAAAAAAATTCAAGCTAACTGCACAAAAACAATTACCAAGCAAATCTACAACAAAAATGCAGAGAGAATGACATGATCACAGCAATTGCGCAGCGTTAGAGAGGATGAACCGAATTGGCGGCGAGAAATAAATAGCACTTTGCTTGCTATTTTTTCTGTTTGCCTGCTAGCAAGATCTAAAGTGGAGGCATTAAAAGAGACTTCACGACAGTCAAACAAAATACAAATATGAAAAATTTAAATTTCACTTTATTTCAGCAGTTAGCTCTGAAGTCTCTTTTAATGCCTCCCTCCACTTGAGATATTGCTAGCAGGCAAACAGAAAATATAGCATGCAAAGTGCTGTATATTTTACGCCGCCAATTAGGTTCATCCCCTCTAACGCTGCGCAACCGCTGGAATCTTGTCATTCTTTTTGCGTTGTTGTTGTAAATTTGCTAAGTAGTTATTGTTGTACAGTAAGCTTTAATTTTTTGTAGATGTTTATTTGTAGCTACAGTCAGCATATGACATCAAACTAATTTAGAAGACGTTTATACATATGAATTAAAGAGTATATATAATATTGGTAAATCTATTTGTTTTTAGTAAAAGTGTTACCGTATCGGAAATACATACATACATATATGTACATATATAAAGTTCGTATATATGAACAATTTAACTCGTTGAGGAAATTTAAAGAATATTTATGTATATTTATATAATAACAATTACGTAATAAACCTTCAAAATAATTAATATTTTCAGTAGTAATTGGATAACTAAAGTCTGCTTATCCTACGCATTCTATTATTTAAACTGTTTAGCATCAATTTCTTATATGAATTATATATAATTTATATGCTATAGATATTTCTTAATTTTATAATATTCTATTTTTAATACACAACGCAATATAGAATTGGTGAACATGTATATTGTGTTAGTGTCATGATATAAATATATATAAATAAGCTTTAATTTTTTATAGTAATTCAATAATGAAATAATATAAATAAATTACTTAAATTATATGTATTTTTGATATGGTAATACTTTTGCTTAAAAGAAATAGTTTCAGTAATATATAAAAAATTTAATTAATTGCTATAAGCTCTTAACAAAAATAATTCTAATTTCATATGCCGACTGTAGTTACACAATTAGAATTCACAACGTCTACGAAAAATTTCCAGCTAAGTGCGCCAACAACAATTACCAAGAAAATCTACAAACAAGGACGCACAGAGAAGAACAAGATCATGGCGGAACTTTTAGAACTTTTTGATTTTCATCCTACATGTAGTATGAGCTGCAGTATGAGCTTTCGCACATTCCTACATGTCCATCCGACCTGTCAAATCCATCCTACATGTAGGATTGTCCGAAACCCTATATTAGCATGGAAATTCTTATATAGCAGTAAGGCGGTCGTATTTCAGTCGTATTCCAGGGAATACTAATATTTTATATTAAATTTAAATAAAAATCCGTACAGAAATTTTTGATTAATATTCATCGAAGACTTTTAAAGGTTTGAGCATTCCGTTATCGCATGTGTCGCATTAGTATTTAAAACAAACAAAGAGTGTGTGTGTCTTGTATACCCTTCAAATGTGCTTCAAGTGTACACATTGCATTCAATGTGGTTTATGGCCGATTGCTAAAAATCTAGCTTAAATTCCGGTCATTTGATTTTGTGTGCATAACACTTAAAGCTACACAACTCCTTTTTTTCCACACAATTTCATTCTCTCAGGCACTGTCGTTGTTAGCTGCTAAAAAGCAAAACATCGCAGCGGAAATCTTTTCAAATACATTTTATGGCTGGCCGTTGGTTTAGCAGGCTGAGGTTTAGCTTGAATTTAAAAGATTTGCGTAGATTTCACACAAAACTGAACGCAATGATTTTGTTGACCGGTTCACACCTTGTTTGTCAATGCAACGCTTTGTTTAACCTGCCAAGAAAGAACAAGGCGATGGAGAAGTAATGGAGGAAGCAAAAGAAGACGAATAAGAAGAAAAAACAGCTTGGGAATTTGTTCTTTATAGCGTTTTGTTGCTGTGGTTGGTCTTTGGTGTTTTTGTTGTTGTTGTTGTTGTTGCTTTTGTTTATTAGTTTTTAAGCGCTGGCTATCAATTACATTTGCATCCGGCTTGAAGAAAAAGAAGAATAGACCAAGCTAAGCTGTGTTTACGTTATTTTGTCACCACTTGACAATTGAACGACTTTCAGCATACAATGAAATTCAGATCGAATCCCAAAACTCACACCACATTGTTTGGACATAAGACCTTAAAATTAAAACACGCGATTATGTCTGCATAACAAACAACATCACCAAATGACAGGACATTGCAATGACATTTTTTTGTGGAATAAAATGTTTTACAGCTAAAAAAAAAAAAATAAAAAAATAATGGCAGCACTAGCAATATTGAGAAACAATAATGGCAAGAGCAACAAAAAATCAGCAAAAGTTATTAAGTGTCCCTTGAGCTTTTGATTGACTTGGCGCAGCAAGCAGTATCTGATATACAACGACAACAACAACTGTAAAAAGCAGCAACAGTATTTTGACCAAACAACATGTTGGCACTAAATAAACAATTATGTGGAACGATTAAGATTTGTTTAAGTCAGCTGCTACCCATGGCTCTACCGCAGGCTGCAGTCACCATTTAAGGCACATTAAAGTGCATTTCAAACACTTTTAAAAAATATTTCGCTGTCGCTGTGTTGGTTTGTCGAATCGTTTGGTTTGTGGTTAGATCTTATGCATTTGAGTTATTTTCATGCAATTTATAAAAATGTTCTTTGAATTTTTCAAACATGTTTGACAAATCGTTTACAACAAATCAAGTTTAATACATTTGACGCTCAGCAGATACGAAGCTACTTTTTATACCCTCACGTTTTAAAAATGTTGTTTTTTGCTGGTTGCCATATAAACATATGTGCCAACTAGACTTTAATGAACTCATTCGAATTTTGGTGTTATTTAAAAGTTTTATCGAAAGTTTTTTAAGTTCGACCCAGTTATAAATATTTCTTCCTAACTACACAGTAAAAAATATGAGCATAAATTTTATACTATTTTGTATACATATAAATCCAAACCAAAAATGTTTTAAAAGTTATACCATCAAATCTTGTACATTTTTCCAGACCATTTTTCTCGTCAGACCAATCGGAACTACTATATTTTTAAATTTTCCGATTTCGGTGAATTTTTTTCTTTCGAACCAGAATATATTTTGATTAGCACATGATATCCATAAGAAATTTTTAAATTATATTTGTTCTATTATTTTTAAAATATTGAGTGGTTAAAATTGATAAATTATTTGGAATAAAAAAAGTTTATACCACACAAATGTTATAAAAAAGATAAAATTTACCCTCAAATTTTTTACTGTGTAGTGTTTATTTCAATACGTTCAATGTATTGTATAAGTTGGAAATTCATTAATAAAAAATTCAAAGTGCAACTGAGTACAGGGGATTAAAGATTCTTCAATTTTATTTTTATAACAAAAATAATACCTGCAAAATTATCCAAAAAAACTCGATATCTTGCGCTACCAAATTATACATTGGACGAATCGATTTATTATTTCAAATATTTACCTAGCATTTCTGAAATTTTCTTTAAGATTGTACGTAGGTTTAAGTTAATATTTTCTAAATATATGTAAGTACTTATTTGGACATATAATGTACAGAGAAAATATTTGAAGAAAGTTAACCATTAACTTTTGCTAAACTTTCACTTTTTAATTGATACAAATAAAAGGGAAAAGACGCCAAAACTAGAATACAACCTCGTATCTACATGAAATTTTGTATCTTTAGGCTTATTGGGTCTATTATTACGAGTCTGAAGTAAAAAACTAAAATTTTAAAATGACGAATCCAATATGACAATCAATGTTCTAAGTTCTACCATATCGCTCCAATTCAGCTTATATTTGGACCATTAACGTTTTTGAGTTCGCTTATTTTAAATCTAGAGTCAAAACTTTTTTTTTTAAAATAATGATATCAATATGGTGCCGTTAAGCGAAATTTAAAAAGTCAAATATGTAAAAATCGATGCTTTTGAGAATTTGAAGATTGCAACTAATACCGACGATATCGGCATTGGTATCAGTTTAAGATTACATTTCAATTACCGACGATGAATGGGCTAATTTCAGCAAGAAATTCAAGAATTATCATTTAAGGGCTTGTTACACTTACTTAAGAACACTTACTTAAGAAATTTTGTCTTTTCCCATTTACAAATATCGGACCCAATTCGGCTGTAGTCTGGATTTAAAAATAATTTTTTAATGTATTTCGAAAGTACAATATATTAAACTATATTATATGTAAACTGTACAAATTTCAGACCGAAATTCATAATATTAACGAAATTATAGTACACAGTCGAGAGTGTCTCATACTTGGGGCGCTGTAAGTTACGCATCTCAAACTTTAAAATCATTTTTCTCGAAACAAGGTGTTTTTTTTTGGTCAGCCCTGGGGTCTGAAAAATTCTATCGAATCAATTGGGCTGAAATTTTAATGCGTTATTCTACCGCCAATGGCTCTCACAGGTAGTAGAACTGCTTATTTTAAATCATTATTTCCTATTTTTAAACTTTTTTCCTTTTTTTCCTATCATTATTTCCTATTTTTTATCTCGATTTAAGAAAAGAGAGTTTTGAAAAATTTATTTTTAGAAGTCCGCCATTTTGGTATTTTTTAATGAAAATGTTTAAAATTTTCTACCTGTCAGAAAGTAGGCCAGAATGACAAGTCTACAGAAAAATAATTTATTCAAATTACACGGTGTTAGAAAAAATAAATTTTTTTCTGTCCTATGAACCAAATGCACATATTCGGAAAGAGGAGAAAAATAAAAATACACGTGCATCGTCGATTTTCATGTACACGTCAGAATTTTTTTTATTAAGTTTGAAGTATAAAGCTCGTAGTGGCCTGTGTGGAAGCCTTTGGACCGATTTTTAACTCTTTTTCAGTGATCTAATCGAGCTGATTTTTTGCAGGCAGACTCGTGGAAATGTCTGTAGCACGTCAAATTTTTTAAAAACAATTTTTATCAACTCTCAGATTTTCCCCAATTTTTATTATTTTTGAAAAAAAAATATTTTTTTCACTTTTCTTAGCATAACTTGAAGGGACTCCAAATTTTTAAACTACTAAAGCGTTAGAAAAAAAAATGTTTTTTGACCCATCCTACTCGATATAGTTGTAGTTAATCAATAGTAACCTTCTAACACTAAACAGTTTTTGACTTTTACAACACTTACAACTGGTCTAGGGGCCCTCAAACGATACTACATGCCCATCCAACTTCCATCGGACATATCCATCCGCCTTGATTTCTTGCACACGAACGATACTATATGTGTGATGACTTGACAGGTCGGATGGACATGTAGTATCGTTTGAGGCCCCTTAAGACAGATGAAATAAGGAATTGCAATATTGTTTTAAGTTCTGTTGTGCGAAAACCTATTTCTATATATTTCATCTGAAAAAAATGCAGTGTCCGGCGCAAAATAACTTTTGTTACGTTTGTGGCTCATTCGCACCAAGTAAAAATTTCAAAAATATTACTAAAACAGTGGTGAATTCGATTCAGAAAATATTTAAGACTGCTTATGTTCCTTACTTGTGGTATACTTCGGAAGTCGTGTGCGACAATTGCTACAGAAATTTGTGCAAGTTTACTAATGCTTCCATCAGTACAATACAATAAAGTACGCTGTACCAACAATTTGGCTACCACGCACGGAGCACTGCAATGAATTGTGCTATTTTTGTGTAACTTTTACTCAAACGAAAGGGTACCAATACATTCACCGCAACAAAATTCGGTACGCTAATGTAGAATCGGTAATTCCAGCAGTTCGATACTCACCAGAAGACCGTGTAGCGGCTTCATTGGAGATTT
This sequence comes from Dichetophora obliterata, assembly GCA_963920525.1. Taxonomy (NCBI): domain Eukaryota; kingdom Metazoa; phylum Arthropoda; class Insecta; order Diptera; family Sciomyzidae; genus Dichetophora; species Dichetophora obliterata. Next base: position 24,581,241 of record OY986437.1, on the reverse strand, counting down.
TTGATAATGTTCCCGAAATAAGCGATGCAGAATCAACAATTTTACCAAAACTGCTATCAACTTTTCTTCCATCGAATGCGAGATGCGAGAGTCCACAAGTATCGGAATTTGTTTCAACACCCAGTGAAATTAGGACTGCAATGCCGCATTTTATAACGCAAGCCGACTTCAATGACCTCGTACGAGACGGAAATTTGTCGAGGAGAACAGCAGAACTCTTTGCATCACGCTTTAAGCAGTGGAATATAGTGGCGGCTGATTTTAAAATAACAGCCGCTCGTAATCGAGGTAGCACTATTCCATATGACCAATTTTTTAGATTGCACGAAGATCGGGAAAATAAATTGGCTTATTGTTGTGACATTGATTCGCTGTTTGCAAAAATCGGTTACCCACATATTTCAGAGGAGTGGCGACTTTTCATATGCCACAAACCTCAAGGAAACATACGAAGGCATGGAATTAATATTACAGTTGATAAAGTACAAAGAGCATAATTGGAAAATATGCTGCGATCTGAAAGTGGTCGGTTTACTCATGGGTGTTAAGCGTGGATTTCCAACCCACCAGTGCTTTTTGTATACATGGGAAGGTCGAAAAAGAGATGAGCATTACACTGAATTTAAGTGGAAGCCGCGAACATGCTACAAAGTAGGCGTAGAAAGTATAGAGAATCTACCATTGGTGCAGCCGTCTCAAATCATTTTGCCTCCATTACACATTAAGCTCGGTCTCGTATCAAATTTTGTTAAAAAACTGGATCGTGATGGCGAGGCCATTGCAACTTTGCGCAACATTTTCCCGAAATTGAGCGGCGCAAAGATTCATGCAGGTATTTTTTTTTTAAGAAGTCATTCAGTAACTTTATGTTTTTTAATGATTTTTTTGATTTTAAGTTTTTAAAAGTCCGCAGATAAAACAAATAATTGCAAGTTCTGAATTTTCATCAAAATTAAATGCTATGGAACAACGTGTATGGAAAGGTACAGTTGCCGTTATTGAGCAGTTTCTTGGCAACAAACGAGCTGCCAATTATAAAAATATTGTCGCAGAAATGATTTCGGCATATGGCGAAATGGGCATTTTAATGTCGCTAAAGATCCATTTTTTTCACAATCATTTAGATTTTTTCCCTGATGATTTAGGAGCTTGTAGCGATGAGCATGGCGAAAGGTTCCATCAGGACATTGCGGCTATTGAAAAGCGCTTTAAAGGAAAAGACATTACGCATATGCTTGGCGAATACTGTTGGTCTATTTGTCGCGTTACTGAAGCAAATGCTTACAACCGCAAAAATAAAAGGCCTAAATTTCTTTAAAAACATTAAAATTTTTAATGTAACGATTCTTTATTTTTATAAAACAAAAGTAATAAAAAAAATTGTTTTTTTAACGAACTGAAACCTTAAAAAACGATAACCAATAAAAAAAAATATATACTTCAAACTTAAAAAAAAAATTCTGACGTGTACATGAAAATCGCCGATACACGTGTATTTTTATTTTGTATCCCCTTTCCGAAAAAGTAAATTTGGTTCATAGGACAGAATGTGTGTTACACGGTGTTATTAGTTTTAGATGACTGTAATTGCCGTAATCAACCGGGCCAGCCATACACTTTTTTTGGACAAACTATAAAAATGCATAAATAAAAACGTTTTTTCAAAAATTAATGATTTTATTTTTATTTGTATTTATTTGATCATTAATTAGCACTAAAATTAGCATAATCTACAAATGACACATGAAATTATTGAAGTTAGATAACTAATTCACTCTAACACTTTAAAAAGTTTTTGTTAAAATTTACTACAATATTTGTAGGCAACAGTTTTGCTGCTGTTTCTGTATTAAATTAGCACACCTACTAAAATTCAACATGTGTTTAACTTTTAACATTGTAGTAAAATTCAACACTGAATTTACTATTGATGTTATAGTAAAATTAAACATGACTGCATTATTTCATTTCAGCAAGTATAGTTACGTTTTTAGCATTGAAATCATGCTTAAAAACGTGGTGATATTTATATATCGGTATGGTTTGATCCAATATGGCACTGGCTTACTGAACAATTGAAAAATACATTTTTGTTATTTGACAATTTTTTTTTTTAATATATGATGATGCGAGAAGTGCACTTCATAAAAGTTCTAGGTAAAGAACATGCTATTGAATTTTGGAAATAAGTGCTAAGCCCATTGAATTTATCTTCTTTATGCACAAATACATACATTTTTTCACATAATTTTTCTAATACATATTGCTTGACTTGACTTTTTAACTGACTGAAAATATTTGTGCTTAACATAATTAATTTTAATAAAAACAACAGCACCAAAAACAAAAGTCCTTGCACGATAATAAGCAAACTGGAATGATAAATAAATGTATGCATTAGGGCGTTTCACAAAAGACGTTTTTTCTGATTTTTCCAACTCTTGAAGCGGAATATTGAAGTTTGTGATTTAAGAGAATTTCGAAAATTTTTTTGGATTTTTTGAAGATGGGTACGTGGTCGCTGAAATCGATTTTATCAAAAAAATGAGGTTATGGAGAAAAATTTTTAATATTAATTTTTGCTGGTGCTTTTTCTTCATAAAACTAAACAATTCTCTTCTTAATGATCCGATCCCACGACAAAAAAATGATTGATGTGAAAAATTATTATATTAAGGACCACTTTGATAGTCTTAAAAGTACAAAATTATGTTTTTATAGATTTCAAACCTCAATAACTTTAAAACATTTTTTCAAGATGAAAAATGCGTTAGAAAGGTCTTTAAATTACCTTTCATTCGGTATATAGGTTTCTTTTCACTTGCGGGAGAAATATAAGAAAAAATTTAAGTTTGAGAAAATTTTTTTTTATTTTTCAAATTTTATAAAAATTAAAAGAATTTCATTAAGTTTCGTTCTTAGTTAAGTAAAAAAAAAACATTTAATATACATTGTTTTAATAAAAATATCAAAAATTCAATTCATCAATATATTTTTATTTCCATACAAAATCAAAAGATATTAAAAAAACAAATTCATGTTATTTAATGAACAAATTAAAATTAAAAATTAAATTTGTATCTAAAATCACAATATATAAAACATTAAATGTGGAAGAAAACATGTATCAACAAAAAATTCCATTTTTATTTTATACAAAATCGAGAAAAGTATGGTTACAGTTTTACGCCGCAAAAAATGCAATACTAAAAGACAAAGCTCCCTAAAAATACAACACAACACGTCGAATGTGTAAATGTCATTGGCGATTGCTTATTCATTTTCTTTTTCCTATTCTATAAAAAAAATAAAATACAAGTGTCAGAAGTATTAAGTCTTGAATTGTATTTCTTATTAAATAAATAAAATTGCAGATTCAGCTGCTTGAAATACGGGTTCTTTAATTAAAACAACCAAGTGAACGAAGTATAAAGAAAAATGTCATTGAAAAAGCTCTTAAGAAACTGTAACTTTAGAAAACTGTAACCATACTTTTCTCGATTTTGTATAAAATAAAAATGGAATTTTTTGTTGATACATGTTTTCTTCCACATTTAATGTTTTATATATTGTGATTTTAGATACAAATTTAATTTTTAATTTTAATTTGTTCATTAAATAACATGAATTTGTTTTTTTAATATCTTTTGATTTTGTATGGAAATAAAAATATATTGATGAATTGAATTTTTGATATTTTTATTAAAACAATGTATATTAAATGTTTTTTTTTTATTTAACTAAGAACGAAACTTAATGAAATTCTTTTAATTTTTATAAAATTTTAAAAATAAAAAAAAATTTTCTCAAACTTAAATTTTTTTCTTATATTTCTCCCGCAAGTGAAAAGAAACCTATATACCGAATGAAAGGTAATTTAAAGACCTTTCTAACGCATTTTTCATCTTGAAAAAATGTTGAAAACTTTTAAAGTTATTGAGGTTTGAAATCTATAAAAACATAATTTTGTACTTTTAAGACTATCAAAGTGGTCCTTAATATAATAATTTTTCACATCAATCATTTTTTTGTCGTGGGATCGGATCATTAAGAAGAGAATTGTTTAGTTTTATGAAGAAAAAGCACCAGCAAAAATTAATATTAAAAATTTTTCTCCATAACCTCATTTTTTTGATAAAATCGATTTCAGCGACCACGTACCCATCTTCAAAAAATCCAAAAAAATTTTCGAAATTCTCTTAAATCACAAACTTTAATATTCCGCTTCAAGAGTTGGAAATTTTTTTTTTTTTGAAACGCCCTAGTATGCATGCACGACTGTTACCGTTGTTGAAAGTTAAACAATCGCTGCATTTTAAAACAGTTAATGTAGTAGTATAAATTTTTACTGTTGATATTGTAGCAAAATCTAATTTTTGATGTTTAATTTTACTGAAATTTATGCTAAATTTAAAAAAATTTTAGATTGCTTCAAACATTGATTTATATTGATATTTTTATTGTATTTTTATTGTATAATAAAACAACATGTGTTTACTTTTACTTTTATTTTCGTTTTAGTTGAAAAAAAATTAAAGATTACTTTAAAAGTTGTGGGAAAATTACAATTCTATTGAGTTTTCAACAAAGTATTACTACTATAATAGTCGTAAACTTACACTTATTTTTTAGAGTGTAATAGGTGTGAATGCTTCACCAACAAATATTGCAAGTTAACGGCGAAATAGGAAATGAAATAAAAAATTACCGTTACCTGCTTGCAGCTGTATCTAGTATGAACTTATTTTAATTGCGTTTGGTAGTCGATTTCTGCGCTTTTGATTGACAAGATAAATATTTTTTTTAAGTTGAAAATTTAAGCTGGCCAAAAAAATAGGTGAGTGTATTTTCAGAACCAAGTTTATCAAATTTCTTTATTGAATACATAAGAACAAACATATTATATAATGCACAGGGTCGGGTAATCGACTAATGCTCAATTAGCTGTTTTTAGATGGGTCGCAAGAGCCACTGTACTCCAGGAAAAAAGACGGCTTGTGCAAGAGCTAAGTTGTCAGGGAAAGACGTATCAGTTTATTTTACTAGCACTAGGAAGGTCAGAGAATTTTTTTACGAATACCTTGAAACCAAAAAGATCTAACGAAACTCGTGGTCGCCCCAAAATAACGAGTGAAGCAGCTGATCGACGTATAGTCTTGTTGGCCAAAAAAGATCCCTTTGAGTCCTCGAAAACTATTGCTGCTGAAATTAGTGAACAGATCAGTTCCCGAACTATTAGACGGCAATTGGTGGATGCTGGTCTTCCTGGAAGAATAGCCCGTAGGATTCCTTTATTCCGAGCAAAAAATTTTCAGATTAGAAAACAATTCGCTTTAGTACATAAGGAATGACGTGGTGCTTTAGGAGAAAGGAAATGGAGAAATATTCTTTGGACTGATGAAACAAAAATTAATTTGTTTTGTAACGATTGTGGAAGAAATGTTCGTTGGCCCAAAGGAAAAGAATTCGATGTTCGTTTTTCAAAAAGGACAGTCAAGCACGGAGGTGGAAGCATCATGGTTTGGGCGTGCTTTTCCTGGCAAGGCGTCAGATTATGCCCTATTTACCGCATTGAAAACACTATGACTGCCGAGGATTGCGGAACATATTGCATAACGTTATGCTCCCGTTTGCCGAAGAACAAATGTCATTAATTTGGCAACTGCAACAAGATAATGATCCCAAGCACACGTCAAAGCTAGTAAATGCTTGGTTTCTTAGCAACAACATCATACTATTGCCTTGGCCAAGCCAGTCTCCCGATTTCAATCCTATGAGGAATTTTTGGGGTGAACTGAAAAAACAGTTGGCCAGTTGCAGCTTCTAAAATAAAGAGGAACTATGGCAAAAAGACAAAGATATTTGGTTTAGTATGCCTTTGGACACCTGTCAACGGTTGGTGGAGTCAATGCCACGGAGAGTTCAAAAATTGCAAAAAATAATGGTGGCCACACAGGCTACTAAAGTCGTTTATTAAAATTAAGTTCATTTATTAAACTTTATTCTTAATTTTTTTAATAAAAACACACGCCATCGTAAACACACCTATTATTTTTTCCAGGCTATTTATTTAAAGCGAAGTTATTGTTCAACTCGTACAATATGATATATTTAAATTTTTTATAATTTTCTGATTTCTATTTAATAGAATTAAATATAATAATCAAAATAGCACCGAGTTTTTGTCTTAATTATTGATTTATAGCTGTTATAGTGGCCACACCCATTATTTTGGCCTTATGTGTATATATAATATAGATAGCGTAGGTAATGTATACAAATGAACAATTATTTAATTAAAAAAACATTTCAATACTTCTATAAGACTGTTTATGTAGCTGTTGAAAAAATAGAGCATAATAGATAGCTTGATTTTGTTCTTACTCTTTTTATTTTGTTCTTTTGTTCTAACTGTAGTTAATATTAAGTGGTAGCGAATTCCATAGTTCAATGGCATTGATGAAGAAAAGACGTTTCTATCGTTAGCAATTGAATTTCGGTACTATAAGAATAGCAGTTCTATTGAGCTGAGTGTGTTTCTAAATTACAGTATACTTGTTCAGAGAATGTGATATACGGAAAATTTCTAATTCCTAATGGTTCAAGCGTTATCGACATGATTATAAATGTATAACCTGAGCAATTAAAAAAAAGTTTTGTTCTATAGTCTTTGGTGTAGTGGAAAAACGGAAGTCAGCAAGAGTATATCCAGGGAATTGTCATGGTTTCCTTGAAAAAATGTTACAGCCGTACAGTAGGGCGTATCGAATTACAATTTTTTTCGAATTTCATATTAAAAGTCTCAAAAGTAGCATTGGGTGGTCAAGTTCTCCCAAACAAAATTTTAGAAAAACATAAGGATATCTTCCTCTCCCGCAAGGACAAAGTTGTTTTTTGAGAAAAACAATAAAAAATCACGATCTCAAAATGCTTTAATTTTTGTAAGAAAAATTAGATATGTGTTAAAGCAAAAGTAAATGTAAGCTTTATCTAACAATATTTTGGCAAACACGATGCTACTCTTGGTTTTTACCCAAAAGGTCCTCTGTGAAGGATATTCAATTTAAAGGTACACTCAAGATAGCACAGAAATTTTAATTGTTTTCTGACTATCTAAATTTTGGTGATGTTGATTACAGTGTTAAGGCTTTCCTTAAATATGGCGAACTAATTATTAGCATATTTTTTGCATATGCATTTTCTTGTTTTGAAGAAATGTATACTTGAATGCAATTTTTTAACTTTTTCAAAAAAATTAATATAAGGTATAATTTCTCGGGCACTAGAAGTGGTACCGAAGATAATTTTCTTAATTCGGATTCTGCAAATAGTTTTGATCGAAATCCTGTTTAAAAATATCTTTTTTAAAGCTGCAAGAAAAGGCCACGATTTTTTTTTCCTATTTTGATATTTAAAAAAAGTTACTTCAAGCATGAAATGTAACAATTTTGTTCATATCTCCTTTAGGGTTATTATTTTATTAAAACACTCCTAAACAACAATTGTTAGGTCAATTGAGACAAATTGAATGGCAAGATCAGAAACTCAAAATTTAGTATATAATTTTTGTGAATGCTGAGTTGAGGTGTTTTAACGAAATAATAAAATTCATGCTGGACGGAAAATTTTTTTAAGAAATCGAAATTGGAAAAAAAATCGTGGTCTTAACCTGATGTTATAAATTGATTCTTTTGGACAGGGTGTTGTTCAGAAATATATAAAGAATCTAAATTAAGGAAATTATCTTCGGTACAACTTCTAGTGCCCGAGATATAAAACCTTATATAAAGTTTTTTGAAAAAGTTAAAAAATTGCATTCAAGTATGCATTTCTCGAAAACAAGAAAATGCATATGCGAAAACTATGCAAATTATTAATTCGCCAAATTTAAGGAAAACGTCAACACAATAATCAAAATTGCCAAAATTTAGACAATCAGATAGGAATCAAAAGTTTTGTGCTACCTCGAATGTCCTTCACACAGGACCTTTTTGGTAAATATCAAGAAAAGCGTCGTGTTTGGCGGGATATTGTTAGTGAAATTATTTATTTATTTTTACTTTAAGTCATATGTAGATTTTCTGACAAGAATCAAAGCATTTTAAGATCGTGATTTTTTATTGTTTTTCTCAAAAAACAACCTTGCAGGAGAGGAAGACATCCTTTTTTTTTCTAAAATTGCATTTGGTATATCTTGACCACCCTATGCAACTTTTGAGATCTCTTAGAATACGATCTAAATTTTTCGATACGCCCTACCGTACAGTGGTTTATTCCCATACAAAGTTTAAAAAAAAATAGAGGGAGTCGTCGTAGATCGATTCAAGTACATAAGTTCAAGTTCATAAGTCAAAAAACCCACAACCACGACCTCCTCCCATTCAACACACAAATTTTAAAATGCTATATTTCTTTTCGTATTGAAGTAATATCAAAGCAACTCACTAAAGAATCTGAAATATATGTGTACATTTTAAAAAAATGCCACTCCCACTATCTCCTTAAGTTCCAAAATTTTATTTTATAATTTCCTTTATAAATAAAATAATAAAAAGAGAGAAGAAAAGAAAAAATTGCATATTCTTTATGACAATGTGTGCAGTAGGGAAGTCAATCCCGGTATTCCGGACGATTTAAGCCCCTTTAAGTTCCGGGATTTTCTTTCTGAGATCCCGGCATTTTTAAATAAAAAATTTCTATTACAAATATTCATGTAAATGCAACCATTTGAATTTTAGTTGATATGAATATAGAATTAGAAAAACCTTTTGCTGATGCTGAAAGAGTTAATGAGTGTATCTCTGGAGCAAGGACTTTGCACAGGTTTAGAAGAATTTGCAACATCGGGAAATCAGCTATGTATTTAAAAATTGTCTGATATTCTTACTTAGGAAATAATTTTGTTTTGTGGTGAAGGCAATCGTGATCGAGTTTTACAAATTGCTTACGATTATCATACGAATATTTCTCAAACTACCATATTGACTAGAATATTTCTCAACAGAACGTAATATTTATAATAATATCCGTACAAAAATCTATAATGAAAAATAAGACGTGTTAATCAGCTAAATGTATTACTTTAAAAATAATTAAAACAAAAAATTTAATTTTAAAAAGTTTTTTCCAACCTCAATTTGCCTTAAACACAAAAAAAAAATATGCAATAAAAAATTTTTAACATATACATAACAATACCTTAAACAATTTTGTATATTACATGAATTAAATTGCGAGATTTAGGTCAAGTAAGTTTTTAAGAAGGCAACAACAACAACAACAACTCTGTATAGAGTCAATCACTTAGCTGGCTAGACAGTCTGTTTCGGAAATCGCTACATTTTCTCTTAAGTAGTTTGTATTTTATTTTTTATATTTTTTGTTCTTTAAATAAATACAATTTTCTAGTCATTAATATTATTTAACTTTTTTGTGTTTATTAACAATAAGGGTATTCACACTTGTGTGGTATCGTGGTATTGTGGTGTTTTTTGCCATAGTTGAAAACCACAATTACGAACACCCCTTAAAAAGAACTTGTGGTTGAGAACCTCCCACTAAAGCTTTTTGTTACTATGCAAATAAATTAAATATCCAATTTGATATATTTTATAAATATATGGCATACAACATTTTATTTTGAGCTTCTTCCATTTTTGCAATAAGCAAAGAACTGGCAACCGATCAGTTGTTTATGAAACTTTAAAAACCACGTTCGTTAATCATATCATTGGGCTAGTTAACCTTCACATGGCCTCGAGGGGTAAGTACATACCCCACGTTCTTTCTCGTTTTGATTTGTTTGGAATTTTTTTCTAGTTTTTCCCGATTTTGTATGAACGCTGATCTTTATTTTTTTTTCAAATTGGACAATTCTACAGTTTAAAGTGGTATCTAAAGATGATCTCTGAATTTTTTTGAGACAAAAAAATCAATATTTAAATTTTTACAAAGATTTTAATCACCGGGGTTCGTATATACCCCACGACTCCAGGTATGTTACTCAGGATGAGCATGACAGATGAAGGTTAAATTTACCACACTTTTGGTTTTTAAAGATTTTAAAGACATGTAAAACAAAAAAAAAATATAAAAACCGCTCGGTAAAGTGTGGATTTACATATCATTACCACGGCGTTTTTTAACTATACTGAAAACAACGTAATTGTGAATACCCTTAATGTGTTATGTTTTCTTTTTGTTGCTTTATAAATTAATTAATTTCAGGGACCATACCAGTAATGGTTTTTATCAAAAAAGTCAGATATTAACTGTTATCATTTTACTTTTATTTTTTCCGACAAAAATACAAGTTATTTTATGCCTTTTTTTTCGGGCAAAAATAACTGTTCTTTTTGACTTTTATGCTATAGGTCAAAAATAACAGTTATTTTATGTCTTTTTTTTAGTCAAAATATCAGATATCAGGTAAAGAGAAATTTTTTAGTTTTGATAGTTATATATTCGGTCAAGCGGCTTTTGAAAAAAATACTAATTGCCTGATATTTTTTACCGAAAAATAAAAGGCACAAAATAACTGTTATTTTTGACCTAAAAAATAAAAGTCAAAAGTAACAGTTATTTTTGCCCGAAATAATAAAAGACAAAAATAACAGTTAATTTTAACTTTTATAGTAATAGTCAAAAATTTATAAGGCGTTTAGTATTCGCGAAGCTGCTGCCATTACAATAATATTGGTATATTTTAAAAAATCCTTATGTCCTTATGTCTTTTTCATCTGAAAATTGTAAAATAACAGTTATTTTTGGTCCCTGATTAATTTACATTTTTTAGTTTCAAGTAATAAATAATAAAAAAATGTATTAAAAACGTTTTAAATTATTTACTTTTTCCCGAACTAATCGCTGGATCTCGGGAATGAGATTTTCAACACCGATAATTCCGGGATCGAGGAAAGCTTCCAGGATTGGACTCCCTAGTGCGCAGTAAGCACAAGGGTATATATATGCATTCACTCTTTTGTTCGTCAAATGCAGGTTGGCAGCTATAAGCAGCCAACTTTTTTTTAAAAATTTCAGATTTTTAAAGTTAGAAACCGTCGATAAGTCTCGATAATTTAGTTCTGGTCCACTAAACTTTGAAATCCTCGAAAAACGTGTATTTTAGCTACATCACAATATTGTATTTAAAAAACTTAAATAAATACAAGTATTAATGCCGGAGCTGTTTCTACCGGAAACCGGCTTAAAATCATAACTGTTTTTAAGAGGAAAAATTTTGCTGACATTCATTGCTCGTCTACAAAAATTGAGAAGATTTCTCTTAGATTTTCTTTTAAACTAAATGTTACTGAAACATTTCTTTACTTAAAAAAAAATAACAAAAACTACAACATGAAAAAATGATTTAATTCCACTTTGAAACCACTGTGCGCCACAAAACTCCTTTGTGTTCTATTCCTTTCAGAAATTTAAGTATCGCATTTAGAGAAATAAAAGAATGGAGAAAAGATACACATATAAGAGAAAGTGTGTTTATATAAATTGCTCTTAAATGCTATCAAAACAAAAAAAAAAAAAATAAAATTGATTTTAGTATATATATATATAATATATATAACATTATATAATAGTATATATATATTGACCTAGGAATTGTCGAGAAAAAGTTTAAATTTTGATCAAGCTGAAATATTTCTTAAACTAATGGTTTTTATCATAAAGTCATTGTCAGTAAAACAAAAATCACAAATTCTGTTGGTTCAATAAAATTCAAGGAAACCCCTAATTTTTTGGTAAACATCTTAACAGCTTCTTCGTTACATATCTTGCATAATTTACATGTGTTAATCAATTTATAGTACCCCTCACACTCAAAAACCATCCCGCTAAACATAAATGATATTGGAACTAGTAATTTTGTTAATTTTTTTTGCCAAGGAATGTCTAGTTTAAGCTATCTCTTTTATTTATTTAAGCTTTATGTATACTTTCTGTTACTTTTTTGAGTAGAATTAAAATTCTTCCACATCTTCGAAGTAACACTGAATATTTCTTAAATCTCACTTCTAAACAAACATTGAAATATTTTTCTTACCGCTCTAAGTACTTCTATAATTTTATTCACTTGTTTATTTAGGATTGTATATTTTCAGACAACTCATCCAATCCACTGAGAACGTGAGCACTTGCCTCGCATCTAGCTGCTTGGTATCTATAGACAACAAACTCGAAAAGCGATGTACTCAACAACAAGGCAACAGAGTATATTTTAGCTCATTTCGAGCTGAAAAAAACTTCTCAAAAACTCCTCCAGAACTCTTTGCAGTAAGTGCCTGAACTAAGCTAAACAAATTTATTAAAAAAAAAAACTAATATCGCCCGTATCACGATGACAAAGCAAGTGTTTCACGTCGTGAATGTTACTTCTTGGTTGGAGTTCATCATTTGCAAAATAACAAAGACCCAAATAAAAATCACTTCAGTCTAACTAAGTGAGGCTAAGGCCACATAATGAATGAATCGGTATTTTTTGGTAAGTAAACACACATTAGAGAAATTAACAAGGAAGAAAGTAATAGTCGGTCTAGTCAGACAATAAGCTACGTTAAACATAAAAAAATTATGGTAAATGATAGCTATTACTTGGTTTTTTTTTCTCTAGATTCTTCTTTACAATATTGAATAACAGTCCTTTAGATATCTATTAAAATTGTTTGCCAATTTTACTGTTCAAATTGAATCATAACAACTTTAGTACAACATATAACTTCTTACTTTATCTCCACTGTTCGTTGAGCACACGTGCGATCTAAGAATCATTCGTTGAACTTGGCATTCCGATTGCACCCTGAATGCAAACATGTTGTTAACATACAGAAGAAACACGGCGACTTTGGACACCGCGACGTCTTGCTGGGCATTCAAATAAATCTCCGACGAAATCTTGTTTTGTCTCTTTGTGTGCGCGATTCTGCTGCATTATGTCCGATATTCAATTTCGAATATACTCGAATACGACACTTAAACAAAAATGTGAAATTTATGATTATTTCATTTGATTTGTGGTCGTTTTGCGGCCGGACACTTCATTTATCAATTGCCCAGTGGTTCACCTTGAAAATTTGGCGAATACTTTTAAGGATTGGGTTTGCCTCGCCAGCTAAATATATATCTTTATTAATGATTAAAACGAAAAAGTTGACTAATTAAATGAAGTAGGTATTATAAAACAAAAATTTGGGTTTACAAAAAAATCACTATTAGGATATTCACAAGGTGTGCTATCATGTCATAATGTCATATTGTGCTAAAATTTTACACTAGTATAAACATTTTATTAGTGTCTTCCATATAAAAAAGCACTTGTATATTACAAATCTGAAAGATATGTTTATTGAAGTGTCGTAATCAAACAGATGTTTCTTATTTGCATTTATTATCTTGTAAATATAAGTTGTAAAAATTTAGGACAATATGATAATATCACATGATAGCACACCTTGTGAATACCCTATATGTGTATAGGATATTATGACTAATTGTTTAGCTTGAGAGCTAATGTTGGTATGGACCGACAATAAGGTATACAGGGTCAGCAAAAATTATTTGCATAAGAATTTATCTGTAACTTATATAATTATTTTTTGTTATATTTATTTTAATTATTATTATATATACAATATTATTTTAATTATTTTAATAGGTCTTGGATATCATTCGGATTAGGCTATGGAAGCAGTACACTGTGATTTTAAAACCACATGAGCAAACTATATGGTGTCAAAAACTCATGAAGGTTTTTACCTGAAGCTGATGAGAGCCTTAGGGGTCGTCCATAAACTACGTTGCTGATTTTCCGGTTTTTTTACCCCCCTACCCCTGCGTTACTTTTCGTAGTGCTTTTCAAAACCCCTCCCCCCCCCCCCCCCCCTAAAGTAACATGGCATATGAAATTAATTCATTTGAATGATTATATATTTTGACTAGCTCTGACAATTTTCACTAGTATTAGTGACTAGTATGATTAGATACATTAAAGGAACAATTGGAAAAAAATCAATAATTAATATCATCTGTAAAATCTATTCCATCTGCGATCCAAGATTCGATGCTCACAATCACTGGGATAGAAGAAGCTGGTAGCTTTGTTGAGGATTCTTCTAAATAGAATTTTTCATCGGATTCTACGTCGACCCATTCAGGTGAATCCTCATTTCTAACGCAAAGAAATTCACCTGGTCTTTGACAGAGTACCCTTAAAGGCTGCATCCGAGCTGCACCAAGTTCTGTGTTTTTGTGTAAATGCTTTCTGAAAATTGATTTATTTAAATAGTATGTTTTATTCCGATTTATTGTAAACGATATAATACAAACTTATGACAATTCATAGAAGTTTTAAAAACGAAATACAAGCCGCAGGTAGGACACGACCTAGGACCGATTTCTTCTTTCTGAGAAGGACAGTACATGTCATACGGTATCTCCTTTGATCAAGAACATTCAGGCCTTAACGTCAAAGCCTGGCGCAAAAGCAAAGACCCAAATTTTTCAGACGTGTGCTGAGATGGTGAAAGAATACCAAAAGGTTCCTGTGTCGAGGGAAAAGGCGGTGGAAGAAATCGTTGAAACAAAAGTTAACCACCAATTTAGACGATCAAACATAAACATGACAGGTTAAAAATTTTTGAAATGATTGTGTTATTAATTAGAGGTTTTTCGTCGATTTTTTTAATTTTTGGTAACGTTACAATATCTAAACACCTCCCCCCCCCCTACCGTTACTTATCGTAGTGCATTTCAAAACCCCTCCCACCCCCTAAATTGGTAACGTAGTTTATGGACGACCCCTTAGTTAAGCACAATAGTTTCTATAGGGTGTTTTTTAAAAAGTAATACAAGTTAAAATCATAATAAAACACAGTAATATATTTTAAATATCAATGAAACGGGCTTTATTAGATAGAAAATTGTATGACATTAATGTTTAAATATGATTTCGGCCATGTGGCCGCCACGGCTGGTGCGTACAAGGTGCAATCTGGAACACCAATTTTCACAAACTTTTCGCAGCATTTGCGGCCGTATCTCGCCGATAACTCTTCGAATGTTGGTTTCCAGGTGTTCAATTGTTTGTGGTTTATTGACGTAGACAAGTGACCTTACATAACCCCAAAGAAAATAATCCAATGGGGTTAAATCACACGATCTTGGGGGACAATTAATTTGGCCATTTCGTGAAATTATTTTTTCGACAAAAGTTTCCTTGAGTACATCAATTGTAGCGCCCGCTGTGTGACATGTGGCTCCGTCCTGTTGGAACCACATATCAGCAAGATTAATGCCAGCTAATTGAGGTACGAAAAAACTTCGAATCATGTTCCTATACCGTTCACCATTGACAGTAACATTCTGATCATCATCGTTTTTGAAGACATATGGGCCAATGACTCCGCCAGCCCATAAAGCACACCAAACAGTAATTTTCTGTGGATGTAATTGTGTTTCGACAAAAGCTTGTGGATTCTCCTCACTCCAAATACGACAATTCTGTTTATATACGTACCCATTCAACCAAAAATGGGCTTCATTGGAAAATAAACTTTTCCATGGAAATTCAAAATCAATATCAATTTGTACTTCAGCCCATTTGCCGAAGTGGCGGCGCATACGATAGTCGTTTGGCTTTAATTCCTGTACAAGTTGAATCTTGAAAGGTTTTAGGCCAAGATCTTTCCGTTAAATCTTCCATAAAGTGAAAAGACACAACCCCAGTTGCTGAGAACGCCGACGAATTGATTGATTAGGATCATCTTCAATGTTTTCCTGTACAGCGGCTACAGATTCTTCAGTGCGCATTGTTCGGTATCTCACGGGATGCACATTATCAGTAACAGTAAATGTGGTCCGAAAACGATATATTTATTGTTCTTTGAATTAGCAGCGCTGAAGGACGATTATGTACGCCATAAAATGGACGAAGTACACGATAAGTTTGACGAACAGAACCATTATTTTGATCAAAAATTTCCACAATTTGCACGCGTTGCTCTAGTGTAAGTCGATCCATAATGAAATGTCAAAGTAAACTTAACAAAAAGCAACTATCAGCTGTTAAATGGGATGTCAAATAAAGTAGTGATGCCAACTCAAAGTTGTACCACTCTATAAAAAACAACCTTTATTTATTAAATAATTAAAAATTTGTATATTATCCACATTTACTGTAAAAATCATTGAATTTATAATTAATTTTTTAATTTACTATCTCACCCAGAGCTTGGACGATAGAAATAAATGTGGTTGATTGCATGGGCGTCTGCAGGATTTCGTCTGGGGGGGGGGGGTGAAAACACAAAAAGTTCTAGAATGAGCATAAAGAAAATGTAGCCTATATAATAATATTTTTTGAGATTTTTTGTCCTATGTGTAATTACATAGGAAAATCCAATATATTTCAAAGACGGGGTTAAAATCTTTCTCGTGTCATGCTCGAAATATTTCCAAATTTAATTTTGTCATGGAGTGTTTAGTATTTACTAATAGTATTAGTATTTACTAATGGTTTCGTACTATTTACGAATTAAAAATAAGATTAGTAGAAAACAACCATCCGTAAGTTGACCATACGCATTATTCGTAGAATGTACGAATTATTCGTAGAATGTACGAATTATTTGTAGAATGTACGAATTATTAGTTGAGTTTAAAAAATCTAAAACCGAAATCGTTCAGCCTGGTTTGTCGAACAATTACCAAATAAAACGATTTTTAAGCGCACAAAAGTCATAAGTCAAAATTTTTAAAGATCCAAAAAAAAAATTTATTTTTTTTAACTGAAATGTATTGAAATGTTTCTGAAAATTTAAAAATTTTCACTTTTATGCGCTTAACCATCGATAAGGAAATGTATGATTGCAAGGTGGCCGTATCTTACTGGAAAAGTAGCTGTCTTGTAACTAAGCTAAAGAACCACGGTTCAAACCTGAGCTTAGACAGAATATTTTTCTTCGTAATTAGGTATTAGGATCATTCGTAAATGTAACAAATTTATTCGTACTATATATTCATTTTTGTACGAAGACGAATAAAATATTCGTAATATGTAACAAACTACTTCCATTCCACGAATCCTATTCGTGGCTTAAAATTGCTAACAGAATTCGTCGATTTAAAAATGCATGGTTTAGATCAGCTTTATTTATAAATTAACACAAAAAAGTATGGTTGTAATTTCTTCAAAATATATTAACATACATAATGAATATATCATCATATGAAATCAAGAAAGCCGTAAGTTTCAAGCAATTTAATATCGACTTTTTGATTAATTATGATGCACATTATTAAAATACAAATTGCTGCAAAATTTTTCACTCCTACAACTAAAAATCGCGTTTTGATAAACAAAGTTCTAAAAGATCTAAGTTTAAGTACAACTTACAATTCAGAAAGTCTTTTGCTTTTCCCGTACATTTTTTTAACTGTACTTTACAGCTTTTTTATTTAATATGAAGATATATTAAAAATTTTGCCTGCCTATGATGATTAAATTTGCTAGGAAATTTTTTTTTTAAAGTTTAATAGGTTTTTTCAAGTTTGCAAATCAAATCAAAAATCATCGGAGATTAAAGATTTGAATTCTGCGGGAAAAAATGCAGAAAATGAGCTGTACCAGATCCTTATATATCTTCTCGCTATTAGAAAATGAAATTCGAAAAAAACAAAAAGTAAAAGACATTTTCATTTAATTTCATAAAAACGAACCGTGTTATATGCATTTTTGAAAAACTAAACTTTAATTAAATACAATTTTTGAAATAGGTCCTTTTTCATGATAATTCCCAAAATCTTTTACTATCTGCTAAAAACATGTATTTCTTTTAATATGTTAATCTTTTTGTTGAAAATATGCCACTACATTGCTGGACAGACATGGCTTGCTAGACATTTTTTTTACCCATGATGCTTCCTTTTTGGTGCAACAAATGTATCTACAATTTTATTATACGTTTGTAAGACACATTGAATGCTATAAAAAATAAACCACACACAACTTTTCTGTTATAGCTTCGCAGGCTCAAAGGGAACACCCAACATAGCTGATCGTCCATATATGAGCATGTCGTGTAGCTAGTGTTAAACTCGATTAATTCATCGAGTGTCGATTACAACACTAAATAAATGCAGACAACAAGAATACCAGGAAGCTCACGATGCACAGTGTAACGTAAGCCCAAAAACATTAACGTATATATTCAAACATTTTCATTAAATCAATTTAAGGAAGTCCCTGTAGAATATAGATTTTTTTTAAATAAAAAACAATATTGAATATATATAATGAAAAAGTTAACAAAAGTTTAACAGATTATTTTTTTTAAACGGTTGTTAATCTTGAATACTCTACCTTTGAATGATTGTATCGTATATTTAGAAAAGTAAATAATATTATAAATTTTACCAATAATCAAAAGGGCAGCGTGGGTTCAATTGTACTAAAATTTAAGAAAATACATTTTTCATTTTTGGATTATAACTGATATTGACAATAGTAATGCAACTTTTGAAAAGACAACGCAAACACCAGGACACGTAATCTTTATTTTCGGTCGTTAAGTTTAATACTCAGTTTTTTCTAATCAGGTCAAGTTTTCGAGATATCCACGATTGAAACTTAGTTACTCTGACTGCATCTTATGTAAAACGAAACGAAGGCTGAACGTCGTGAGCGAAACTAGCAACAATATCTTTTGATACAAAAAATATATTGCTTACCGTGTCTCGCACCACGTTCAGTCTTTGTTTCGTTTTACATAAAGATGCAGTTAGACTCTTTAAAGCTTTTTTTTCTTAGTTTTGTAGAAAAAGTCATCGAACCCTCTTTTGCAATAGCATTATTCATTATTTGTTAATTGAAACTTAATTTAAGGAATTATCGTCGTTAATTTTCAGGCAAAGACAAATAATTTACACGGAGATAACTATTTTGATTGAATCAAACAAATGCTTTGCTTAAAAGCAAATCGTCAAAACTTTGCGCAATTACGGTGTAATGTTAGAAAAAGATTGCTTTATTTTAATCAATCCCAATGTATTTAAGAAAAAGCAAAATTTTGATTAAATTCACGCAAAATTTTGCTAAGTTATTATAAACTGCAAAAGCAAATTTCTACCAAATTCAAGCAAATATTTGCTAAGTTATTAAAAGCTCAAATAGCAAATTGTTACTGACTGGATTGGTTAACAACTGCGATGGCCGAATGGATAAGCCCATGCACTTGCACTTGCACTCACTTGGCCGAGGTTCAAGTCTCCGGATTGTGGTAATTTTTCAATTTGATTTAATATTAATAATTATTTCACTTCAAAAATATGGTAGATTTAAGCAAAAACTAATCAAAATTTGCTATTCCAATTTATAATACTACTACTTACTTACTTAGTTGGCGCTACAACCATATGTCGGCCTTGGCCTCATCTAAGAATTTGCGCCAGCCATTTCTTTCTTTCGCTTGCTGGCGCCAGCTTCGTCAGGTTGTCCTCTACTTGCTCTTTCCAACGCAGATGCGGTCGTCTTCTTCTGCGTTGACAGCCGCTGGGTACCGAATCGAATGTTTTCTTCACTGGAACATCATCTTTCATGCCCTGAACATGACCTAGCCAGCGAAGCCGCTCGATTTTAATGCGCTTGACTATGTCGATGTCAGCGTACAGCTCATACAGTTCATCATTCCACCGAATTCGGTACTCGCCATTGACGCAGATGGGTTCGTAGATCTTACGAAGAATCTTTCTCTCGAATGCTCCTAAAATTTTTTCATCTGAACTGCTCAGCGTCCAGGTTTGTGATGCGTGAAGTAGGACGGGCATAATGAGCGATTTATGCAGCGTGATTTTCGTTAGTCGAGAGAGGGCTCTGCTTCTCAATTGCCTAATAAGCCCAAAGTAATACCTGTTGGCAAGAGTTATTCTTCGTTTGATCTCAATGCTGATGCCATTGGTTCAGTTTATGCTGGATCCCAGATAAACGAAGTCCTTCACAACCTCGAAGGAGGTATTTTCAACGGTAACTTGTGTTCCAAGACGCAGGGACTGTTTGTTTGTTGACACCAAGTATTTCGTTTTATCTGCATTCACTGCCAGACCCATTCGACTTGACTCTTTTTCTAATCTGGAAAATGCTAAACTGACTTCGCGCGTATTATGGCCAATGATATCGATGTCGTCAGCATACGCAAGCAGCATAACACTCTTGTAGAATATTGTGCCACTACGTCTCAGATCAGCAGCTCGGGTGATCTTTTCCCTCATTAGGTTAAAAAAGTCGCATGATGAGGAATCACCTTGTCTGAAACCTCGTTTGGTAACAAATGGTGGGGAGAGGTCCTTCCCGATTTTAACTGCGCTGCTGGTGTTGCTCAGTGTCATCCTGCAAAGTCGTATTAGTTTTGCAGGAATACCAAATTCAGACATGGTGGAGTACAGGTGCTTCCTTATTGGGCTGTCGAAGGCGGCTTTGTAGTCGACAAAAATATGGTGGGTGCCGATTTGTTTTTCTTAAGTTTCTCCAAGATTTGTCTTATTGTGAAAATCTGGTCGATGGTGAGCTTTCCAGGTCTGAAGCCACACTGCAAATGTCCGATCAGTTCGTTTACAATAGGCTTCAATCTTTTACATAAAACGCTCGACAGGACATTTTTCCAAGAAGATGGGCTTATCCCACGGTAATTGGCACAGCTAGTGGGATTGCCTTTCTTGTGGATTGGGCAGAGCAAACTGAGGTTCCAATCGTTCAGAATGCATTCTTCCGACCATATTCTGCATAGAAGCTCGTAAATGCATTTAAGTGGAGCTTCACCTCCGCTCTTAAACAGCTCAGCAGGTAAGCAATTAGCTCCCGCGGCTTTGTTATTTTTAAGCCCAGCTATAGCTGTCAGAAGTGCATCATAGTCGGGCAGCGGAACCTCGACGCTGTCATCTGTAATTGGGGTTTCCGGAAAATCATTCCCGTCACTAGATTCCTGTTTTCATTCTTACAGGAAGAGGCTCCGTTTTTAAAACCATCGACAAGGAGTCTTATTTTTTCGAAAAATTTTCGGGCTTTATTCCTGTCTCTATACATCTGAATTTTCTCCTGGTCGCGCTTTTCTGCCTCTCTTTTTTTCTGCCTGAAAATAAATCTCTCTTCCCTCTGCAGTAGCGTCGCGACACTCCTGGTCGTACCAAAGGTTTCGGCGACGGCGGTGGTAGCCAATCACCTCTTCAGCAGCAGCACGCATGGAATTGGAAATATGTGTCCACTGCTCACATATATCATCGATTGGAGGAGTGCTTTGAAGCAGGAGTGAGAGTCGAGTGGCGAAAGCTTCGGCCGTCTGTTTTGATTGCAGCTTGTCGAAGTCTAGCTTTCTCTGTGTAGGGTTGCGTGTATTCTTAGCTGCGCACAGACGTGTACGGATTTTGACTGCAACAAGATAGTGATCCCAGTTGCCAGTTTTTTTTTAAAAAAAATCGGGATTTTACAAAAAATAAATCGGGACATAAGAAAAAAAATCGGGAAAAGATGTATGCATGTCGCTCGTTGTTTTCAGTAACGTCACAACTCAAAAAATGCAATATCTTAGTTAAGTACATAGAAATAATTGTCATAGAGCAATTTTAATTGCGTGAACGATAACGATATCTTATTTACCTTTCGCGATAGAGGAAAATGTGTCGCTCAATAGTTCAGTACCACAGCAAAATTTTTGATGCAAATGTGACATGCATTCTTACGGATACTGCTTCCAGAAGACATTCTATATATCAAACTGTGCTTTTTGAGCCTTTCAAGTGGCATTTTTATAAAATCCTTCTGGAAGACATTCAAATGGCATTTCAATTCAATTAAAGTACAAAAATTATTTATAATTATAATATATGTTTTAGATATTTTCCGTGGGATTTTTAAAACCCCAATGAAACCCAACAACTAACCACTTACAACACCAAAATGCTTTGAAAATCGGGAAAAATAATATTTTACGTGTAATTTTTTTAAACCCCCACAAAACCCAAACACTTTTCATTTCCAACACCAAAATCACCAGTCTAGAATGTTGAGAAAAGGGATATTTTCCCAGGGATTTTTTAACCCCCAAACCACAAAAACCATTCCATTCCATTTAATGCCTTCTAAAAGTTCTCCTGAAAAACACCTACTAGAATCCTTTGATTGAAGGGCTGAAAGAAATCTTCCATTGAAAAAGTCCTAGAAGCACTCCTAGAGAAGGCTAAGGAAAGCATTCCTCCCAATGACATGCATATGTTAAAATAATGCTTTCTGGGTATGAAAGTGGAAGGGATGGAATTTAAGGATGGACTTTCCCTTCCTCTTTAGCTTCTTTTGGAAGCACTTTTTTTGCTGGCACCCTGAGAATAAAAAATTTAAAATACGTTTACTGAAAATTGATTTCTTTGAGTAAACTTCTTTGAATAAAAAGAGCGATATGTAGCTTTAAAAAATATATTTTATTACCCAAGGAAATAAAACCACACCAAACAGTTCGTTTTTCAAGTTTTATTGGCAGCTCTTGAACTGCCTCTGGCTGCTCTTGAAATGGACACGTATAAACTGTAAGTAAAGAAGAATATCTGTACAAATTTAGTAAAAACATAGAAAATATTTTTAAGAAGTTATAAAAATAATAAAAAATTAAATTGTATATCGGAAAATCGGGACATTTGGCGTCCTGCTTAAGGTCTTCGCGGGTCGCAAATTTTTAGGCTGAAAATCGGGACAACCCGCGTGAGCGTTGTAACCTGGCAGCCCTAGATCCCAGTCAACGTTTGCACCATGGATCGTGCGTACATCCAATACACTATAAGAGTGCCCTCCGTCGATCAAAACGTGATCAATTTGATTTTTGGTTTTTTGATCAGGGTACATCCAGGTGGCTTTATGAATATTGAGATGCTTGAATCTAGTGCTACTTACGACCATGTTTCGTGCTGCGGCGAAGTCAATCAGCCTCATTCCGTTATCGGAGGTGTTGTCGTGGAGGCTAAACTTTCCGACTATTGGACCAAATATATTTTCCTTGCCCACCTTAGCGTTGAAGTCACGCCGTGACGGGGGCAGCGCTCCTAAGTATTTTCAAGGCGCTCGTAGAAAATTTCCTTGATCTCATCGTCCTTGTCTTCTGTCGGAGCGTGCACACATTTAAGGCTTATATTAAAAAAATTTAACCTTGATGCGGATTATGGTAAGTCGTTCGTTCACAGGTGTGAATCGCAGGACGTGGGGCCGTAGTCTCTTGCCAACTACAAATCCGCATCCAAACTCGTGCTTCTTCGCATGGTCGCTGTAGTAGATATCACAGGGTGCATGCCGAATGCAACCCTGCCTCTTCCATCGCATTTCTTGGATAGCAGTGATATCAGCTTTGCATCTTTCCAAGACATCAGTCAGTTGGATAGAGGCACCTTCCTAATTAAGGGTTCGGACGTTCCAGGTGCATATCTGTAAATCGTTATCCGTTTTTCGTTTGCGGTAGTCGTCATCAGAGTTGGGGAACAGAAATTTTATTTTGCAGTTTACACTAACTAAGCAAAATTTTGCTTGAACTTAATCAAAATTTTTGCTAAGTTATTATAATCTGGAATAGCAAATTTTGATTAGTTTTTGCTGAAATCTAGCATAATTTTGTAGTGGCTAAGATTCAAGCGCAAGTTTTGCTTAATTACAATACAAATTTAGCAAACAGTTTTCTCCGTGTAGTGATATGCCTTAACCTCGGCAAACATTTCCAGCCCTCAATTGTTCTTGTCACTTAATTCCACATTTTCCTCAATTTAGTTGCTGATTTTTTTTTTCTTAATAATTCTTAAATGTAGTAAAGATAATATGATACTGAAGCCAGCATTCTGGCGAAGGATATTTTCACTTTGTATGAAAAATTAACTGTCCGAACTTATAAGCCAAAAAAGCTCTTCCAATCTGCATCAAAAAATTTTAAAGTTTTGGAATCCGATTCATGAGAATACTGTTTTTCATTCATATTTTTAAAATATATTTATTTTTATTTCCATAAAAAAACTTTCAAAATTTTAGTAACTCTATAACATTTGTTTATTTTGTATTTTTTTAGAATATTTTTTTAGTAGATGTTTATTTTGTGAGGACTCAAATTTTTACACAATTTGGGTCTCACAAATTATATAAATGAATTTTTAACTGAATTTAAAATATGGAAAATGTAAACAACCAAAACATAAAATGTAAATAAAATTATCTTAAGTGAATTTAATATGAATTTAATATAAATTATATAATATGAATAAAATGTGAGGAAATTATTATATTATATTATATTATATTATATTATATCTTATTAGGTAAAATATATAATATCTATATAAATAAAAATCAAATGTCGTTCGTTGGTAATTGCATCAGTTGAGAACGGCTGAACCGATTTGGATAATTTTTTTTTTAAAATGTTCGTAATAGTCCAACTTAGGTTTTTACGGAAAGAAAAATTGACCACGCCCACTTTGCGCCCACTTTTTTTGATTTATCTAAAATCGGAAAACGGCTGGACCGATTTGGATAATTTTTTTTTTAATGTTCATAGTTATCCAATTTAAGTTTTGTCGGAAAGAAAAATTGACCACGCCCACTTTTGCGCCCACTTTTTTCAATTTATCTAAAATCGGAAAACGGCTGGACCGATTTGGATAATTTTTTTTCAAATGTTCGTAGTAATCCAATTTTAGTGTTTACTGAAAGAAAAATTGACCACGCCCACTTTTGCGCCCACTGTTTTGATATCTATATATATAAAATTAAGTGGCAAAACTTCCTGTTCGCATACTCCTCCTAGACGGCTTGCCCGATTTCAATGAAATTTTCAGGGGTGATTGGGGTCTGTGTGGAGGGTGCACATAAGAAATTGCATGTGTGTATCTTTGCAGGTTTTGTACCACACCCCCTTTTGTCGCCCACAAATCAATAAAAATGCTGTATTTAAGACGGTTTTGGTCGTATGAAATTAAAATTTGGTAAATAAGTTCGTATGATAACTATAATTAACTTTGAAAAAATGGGCGTGGTCACAATTCATCTACGCCTACTTTAAAGAAAATATCAAAATACTTCGAAACCATTGGTCCGATTGAGCTCAAATTTTGTAAGTACGCTTTGCTTTGAGTACGAGATGGTTTAAGGGGCAATGCCACACCCCCTTTTACCTCCCACATATAAATAAAAAATTGTTGTTATCGAATAGCTTTAGTTAGAGTTATGGGTCGCACAGCTTAGAAATTCGGTATTCGACCACAATTTAGACGTACCGTTTCTGTGATGAAATTTTATGGGAGTGGACATGGGGGAGGGGCACCTCCGATACAACCCAAATTTGTGATATCGAATAGCTTTGAAGTTATAGGAATTCATCTTTGGAATTCAGTTTTTGACCTCAATTTACACATGCAGTTTCAATGGTTTTATTTTATGGGCGTTGGACAGGGAGGCGTAACATCTCCCTTACAACCCAAATTTGCGATATCGTATTGCTTTGAAGTTATAGGTTGACAGCGTAAGAATTCGGTATTCGACCTAAATTTATACATGCATTTTCAATACTTACATTTTGTCGTCGTAGGGCAAAGGGGAGTGGCACTTCCCATACAACCCAACTTTGTGCTATCAAATAGTTTTAGAGTTATAAGTCGTACAACGCCGAAATTCAGTATTCGACCTCAATATACACATGCAGTTTCATTGATTCAATCTATGTTCATTGGTAAGAGGGGCGTGGCACCTCCCATTTAACGTAAATTTGCGATATTGAATATCAGCGTCAGAATTCAGTATTCGGCCCCAATTTATACATGCAGTTTTATTAATTACATTTTATGGGCGTACGACAAGGGGGCGTGAAACCTCCTATTTAACCCAAATTAGAGATATCAAATAGCATTGGGGTTATAGGTCTCACAGCTTTGGAATTCAGTATTGGACCTCAATGTACACATGCAGTTTCATTGATTACATTTTATGAGCGTTGATCAAGGGGGAGTGGCACCTCCCATACAACGAAAATTTGTGATATCGAATAGCTTTGTAGTTCAAGGTCGCACAGCGTCGGAACTCAGTATTCGACCAAAATTTACGCTTGCAGATTTACTGATAAAATTTTTTAGAGTTTGTCGGGGGGGCGTGACACCTCCAATTTAAACCAAATTTGCGATATCGAATAGATTTGGAGTTATAGGTAACTCAGCCTCAAAATTCAGTATTCGACCTCAATGTACTCATGCAGTTTCATTGCTAAAATTTTATGGGCGTAGGGAAAAGGAGAGTAGCACCTCCCATACAATCAAAATTTGTGCTATCGAATAGTTTTGGAGTTATATGTCGCACAGTTTTGGAATTCGGTATTCGACCTCCATGTAGACATCCAGTTTAATTGATTACATTCTATTAGCGGTAATGAAGAGAGAGTGGCACTTCCTATACAACCCAAATTTGTTATATCGAATAGCTTTGTGGATATAGGTCGCACAGTCTCAGAATTCTGTTAAACATGCTGTTTAACTGATAACATTTTATGGGCGTTTGAATAGGGAGAGTGGCAGCAACGCGCCGGGTTTCAGCTAGTTAAGTTATAAATATTCTATTGAAAAAATAATAATGTATTGAATTACAAATAAGTAAACAAATAATAAATACACACATCCGAACATGCAAAGCCATGTACACAGTCACATATACACAGGCAGGGAAGACAAAACAAGTGAACACGGAACAGAAAGGCAACGGGAGAATATAAAACAGTCGCGTTTGCTTAGGACTGGAAGTCTTGTCGCAGGCGCAGTAGCATGCATATGCTTTGAGTCTGAGTAGTTAGTTCAAGCGTAGTTATCTTAAGCGAAGGTGTCCTCACCCTTTGAACGTTGTTTACTCTAAGACAGGCGTAGTTATCTTAAGCGAAGGTGTACTCACCCTTCGAACATAGTTTTACTCTAAGCTCAGGCGTAGTTATCGTAAGCGGAGGTGTACTCACCCTTCGAACTTTGTTTACTATAAGTTCAAAACGTAGTTATCTCAAGCGAAGGTGTACTCACCTTTCGAACATAGTTTTACTCTAAGTCAGGCGTAGTTATCGTAAGCGGAGGTGTACTCACCCTTCGAACTTTGTTTACTCTAAGTCAGGCGTAGTTATCGTAAGCAAAGGTGTATTCATCCTTCGAACTTTGTTTACTATAAGTTCAAAACGTAGTTATCTTAAGCGAAGGTGTACTCACCCTTCGAACACAGTTTTACTCTAAGTCAGGCGTAGTTATCGTAAGCGAAGGTATACTCACCCTTCGAACTTTGTTTACTATAAGTTCAAAACGTGGTAATCTTAAGCGAAGGTGTACTCACCCTTCGAACATAGTTTACTCTAAGTTCAGGCGTAGTTATCTTAGGCGAAGGTGTCATCACCCTTCAGCATTATTTCCTCTTAGATCAAAACGTAGTTATCTTAAGCGAAGGTACCTCCACCCTTCGAACATAGTTTTAATCTGAGTTCTATCATAGTCACTCAACGCGAGAGGGATCATAGCAAGTAACGGAATAAATATGAATAACCAAGGATTAATTATATCGATTTAATTTATATAATGCTTAATAATTAATAATAATTAAGTAACGTACTCGTTAAGTAATAAATAAAACAAATGAAAATAACAAAGACTCACTCTACAGTTTAAAACTTAAGTAATAAATAAAACAAATGAAAATAACAAAGACTCACTCTACAGTTTAAAACTTAAACGCTGGCTTTCTTATTTAAAACAACGGATTCATTGGTAAATAAATTATTTTGTAATAACCCCTGGTTTAATCACTGAGCCTACCTCAGCAAAAATCAGTAACGAGCAAAAGGGTTCGTTACAATTTTAAAATTAATATTTTAATTTAAATATGTATCAGTTTAGGCAATCGTCTGAAGAGCAATCAATGCAAGCACTTAAAACCTTTCCAACGATGTCTTAAAAGTGAGCATTGCATTAAAAATAATGAAGTTATTTAAACTTTAGTGAATAAACAGCATTATGTTTAGTTCGAACGCAAAAATAAAAATTTTTTTCATGAACATTGAAAGAGCATTTTTTCTAAAAGTTTATTTTTTTACAACTATTTGGGGAAAACGGTGTCATTCGGCGCACTTTTTTTTGTTTGTCATATTTCATGACTCTGACCATATATAGCATCGTATTGACATTCAAATCAAAGCTTCTTTGATTACGCAAATTTCGATAAAAGATACTTTCAATGTGCGGCATACCATTTAAAAGCTATGAGGAATATTCTGAGCACCAAAAATTTGGGCTAATTCGGCGGACCGTCAATTTCAGTGTATTTTACGGAAATTCAAGCGAAATATATCAAATAATGAGTATAAACAGTTATCGTTTATTTTATATTCATGCTTTCATTTAAAGTCAGCATTATTTGAACAGTTGATTTACCAGCTTCAGTGGTCGATTTTTGGTTATAAAATTAATAAGGCAAAAGATTTTGAAAAAAACTGTATATCATCCTACAGCTAAAAATCTTGGTACAACTAATTTGAAATTTCCATTTGCTTTTCAGAACGAGCAGTCACCCGGTCAGTCATCGCTCAAAATACGAACGACATGCATTGAGAAATTGTCTACTGCACGGACCGAAGCTCACTTTAGAGTAGTCTAATAGACTCAAGCGTTCAGGATGATTTTTATTTTGAGTGTGTTTTGCCAATGAAATAATTTGTAAAAATGTGGCATTCCACATGTGTGTGGTCCAGGACAGATCTGATATAAACACTTATTGGTAAAACTTACACTAAATTTTCGACGATAAACTTTATAATAATAAAGTTTGATAATAAAGTTAATACTACTTTAGTTGACTGAAGAAAAGACAAATTTTTGACAACTGAATTAAATGAGGGACTAATGGCGATAAAATCTGGCTTATTTTTGAAAAAATAATACACTAATTAATGGATGCAATAAATAAAATTACCGAAAAATTGGGCAAGAACAGACTCGCATTCAGGCTTTCTTTTTTATTGCTGCTTCGATTATGATTAATCAATGATAAACGCTAAGAAGCAGCCGTCGGGTAGCCATAAATTGTTGTCAAATGAATACATTCGAAAAGTAGAAACTAATTTTGGCAACGCCAGAGCGATGAATGGCAAGAACCGAACTTGTTTCCCACGACCTGGCGGCCAAAAAACGACACCATTGGTCAATATGATAAAATGCTTGGCAAGTTTATTAAATCGAACAAAACTTCAGTTTTGCACCAAAACAACAATAACAATATATAAATATTCCACCTTGGTGACCATGACCATCAAAACGGGGGACAACTCGTAACATTAAAGCATGCAGCCAGCCATGAGATACTCTTCCAGACAACAAAAGAACAAGTCATTAAAAGGAAAACATTGCCGTTCATTTTGTTTCAACAAGGTGAGGATAGGATGGGATAGAATGGTGCTGAAAACAGACTTAAAGTCATGAGTGGCTAACATAGGCGCAGGGGTTAAGTGCTACAGCTGCAGCCACAGAGAAATACTTAATTGAGTCATAGTGCAAAAGACATCATTTGCCGCCATACAACAAGGAATCAACGCCATGCCAAACACAAAAAAAAAAAAACCAACACAAAACTAAAATTCTGCCAAATGAAATAAAATAACATTTTAGCAAACTAAGATAAAGAGAATAGAGAAGAAATAAAAAAATAAAAATCCATTAAGCGATAACAATAAAAAAAAGACTGGAATCCTAAAGAAATAATATAATTCCTTGGATCATCATCATTATCATCATCACCACAGTCTGGGAATCTCAATCGCACTCATTTATTTCAAAGTCGACAAAACCAACAACGAATCTCAGGGATTTGTCATGCTTTTGTACTCTTCTCTAAGACAGGTCAGCGGCAAAATTAAACCCCTGCTAAGCTTCTCAAAAGTACCTCTAAATTGTGGAACAACACCGAGGAAATTCCCACTCGCCTCAGTCATCTCCGTTTGTCGTCCATCATTGCCTCTGCACTGGCGGCTATGATGTATGAATATAGATCGGTTTCGGTTGCTGCGCATGCGCAATGTGACAGTCAGCAGACACAACAACAACAACAACAACACCGAGAACAGTAAGAACAATATTCGGTCTCATCGTCACCGCGAATGAATATTTAATAAAAAGCCTCACTTAATCCATTAATTTATAAAAATTTCTCACTCATTCATTTGCACAGGTAGGAATATAATAAAAATATTCCAATGTCGCCGTAAAGCAGCAACGCCAACAATAAAAAAAAACAACAAGCGCAGCGCATTTTTGTTATCCACTTTGAGAGCTGAAATGCTCTTTATTATGCCGTTTCCAATAGCCCCTGGCTCCATGCCACCGCTGAACATCCTTCACCTGAAACTCATCAATATACAAACATGCATTCAGCTAAATATTAACACGCTTAAGTATTGTGTAGGTGTCTCTGTTGTTGTTGTTGTTCTCGTTAATGTTTTGATATTTGCAAATAGTATGAAAGTATAAAAAAAAATTCGAATTCAAACAATCCCGTAGAGCACTTTGAATGGTGTCGCAACCAAATTCCTGGAATCAGGATGATCAGCGGCAAGCCTAGGCGATGAAACGCCACAGCTTTTATTTGATTTACGACATAAGCTTGTAGTTGTTTTTTTATATATAAGTATTTTTCAAGCCATTGATATCGAATTCATAAAAATACTTTTAAGCTACAACTTCCGGTGTAAAATCTAAAGCGCCTGAATCTTGAAGTTATCAAAATGACTCATTTCTCATAATCTCCTGTCCGAGTTGTTTTGGATTTGTGAGGAATTTTAATTGTAATAAAAAGAAATATGTATTGCTTTCCTTTGTTCTATAATTTGATAAGATATCTTTTATACTGGAACTTTAGTTTGAAACTTTGCAATATCTTTCTAGGTAACTATATCTATTTTGTCTTTAATTTCTGACTAGAACTTAAAAAAGCGTACTCATTTTACAGCTCTGAGTACGCTGTGTATTCAGTAAGTTTTAAATGCTATAAATACATTTTTTTGTTTCTATGTACCTTGTTAAGAAAAACAAATGTTAGATAAAGTACTATTCACATGCTACAAAAAGTCGCAAAGTACAAAAAGTTGCAAGCTTCAAACAGTCGCTAGGTAAATATCACAATGTACAAAAGTTGCAAAAGCAAAAAAAAAATGCATGAAACAAAATATTTCGAATATTTTTACTCGGTCCTACAAGGGTCGTATAAGAGTAGTTCGTACAAGGGTCATACAGCGGCCGTACAGGGGCCGTTTTTAAATAATCTCGGCTGTACAATGAAAATGAGTATTGCTGTTTAATTACAGTAAGGGATAAAGGTTTCTACGTGTCAGAAACAGAGACACACAGAGAGAGAGAGAGAGAGAAAGAGAAAGTTGCGCAATCGGATGCGCATTCGCTTACTCGTTGGTTAGGCTGTTTGAATCTCAATAGCCGCACGCACACACACAGCGCACTCGCATGCTACTCAGCAAACCAAAGTTTCCGAATTCGTAACGAATTCGTTACGAATTTTTCGAAATTATTCCGAGCTCGGCGTCCGAATTCGTTCCGATTTCGTAACAACAATCGTGTGGAGGGGTTGACACGAATTCGTAACGAATTGTCGTAACGAATTCGGAAGGAATTTGAGTAACGAATTCGTAACAAATTCGTAAAGAATTGGAGTATCGTATTAGTAACAAATTCGTAAAGAATTGACATATCGATTTCGTAACAAATTCGTAAACAATTGAATTATCGTTTTCGTAACGAATTCTTTACAAATTCGTTACAATTTCTTAACGAATTTTAGCACCGAATTCGTAACAAAATGAAGAATCAAATTTGCAACGATCTCTTAATGATTTTCGTACCCTATGTAATACAAAATTAAATAACAATTTCGAATCAAAGTTTAGTTAAGGCTTAAGATGCCCCAGACTTTATGTTTCGTACAAATGACATGCCAAAAATTACAGATCCTTTGCAACTACTATAACGGAACATATGTAAATGTGAATCTGACATGTCGTTTGTATTTGCATCTGTAAAAATTAAAATTAGAACCATATTTTGTATCATCTGTTTTAAAGAAAAAGTTGTTTAAAATTAAATTATTTTACATATGGAAAATTATTTAAAATGCTGCTAGGCTCATGTCCTACCAATTTTTTTCAACTCGAAATATTATAAACACCTCACAATTTAAATTTTAAAATTTGATTTCGGAACTCTTTCGAATTATTCGGAAATGTTCCGAAATTAGTGTTGCGAAATAGTTACGAATTCGTTAAGAATTCTCGAAAAAGTTACGAACTAATCGGAATTCAGACAAATTCGGAAACTTTGGTTTGCAGGGTAGCTTTTTGTCTGCTCTATACTCGCACGCATACACACACAGCCATCTCATTGTTATGTGACGATTTTTACCAAATCACATCACCTTCAAGCCGCGTAAAAGAATTCCGATCTAAAAAGAAAATTCTATTTTCAAAAAAATTGTTTGAATTAAACCTTCCTTAATATCAGTTTTTTATTTATTTATTAGCTGTGAAACTTTAATTTGGTGCATATTTTTTAATATTTGAACAAAAGTGTGCACAAAAAATTGTCATAATATACCAACTGATACGCAATTTATGTATTTATTATACAATTCATCAAACGCTATTAAAACGTTTATATAATAGCAAAAAAGTTTTTTTAAATGTTAATTTATGAGATCAAAATCAATTCTTTTTAAGCCCACTATTTCAAGTTATAAAAAAATTGATTAGAAAAGAGAAAACAAACTTTTTTAAAATTTATTAATATTTTATGTAAGTCATCCACACACGTCTAAACTTTTAAGTTTGTAGCCAGATTGGTGTAATGAGCAATAGTTTCAAATAGTTCATCAGTAAAAAAGTATTGAAAACATTGGTAAGGTGTTTTCGTCTGTCTGAATTCTTCAGGCAATCTGTCCTCTCCTCGAAACACAACCTCATTACGATGAAGCTGTAAATTGTTTTCTTTCAAAATTATTTTCGTAAACTCATTTGGTTTTGGGTCTATTTTGGATGGAATACTAGTAAAGCCACCATTATTTGGATCGGGAGTAAACCGTGCCCGCTTTAGACGTGCGCTTTTCTCCTGGAATGATTAATCCCAACAGCATCTTATGAATTACAGATTACAGAGTCTTCCACTAAGTCTTCGGGGTCACTTTCATTGTTAGCTCCAATACGGTCCATTAGATTTGATTGCTTGTGCCTCTTTAAATTGGGGTTCCAGTGAAGGTGAAGAGTGAGTGATGCGAGATGTAGGTATTGATAATAATACTCAAGTTAATGTTTTCATTAAACTCCTCTTCAGATAATCTTCGTAAATGATCTGCAATTTCTACTTCATCAAATGCTGACATTCTAAAGTCTGGATCTGATACGCTATTATCAACATTAAAATCATCGCCCAATTCATCATCATATTCCGATTCATCGGAAATGAAAGAATCCATATTTTCTCTAACCTCTTCATCAGATAGTTTTGGAAGTTTTTGCTTTCGGCTTTTATTTGGCGAATGAATTATGATACTTTTAGGTGGTATTTCTGAAAAAATTCGCAAAATAACCTAAAAGTTCACTATAAGAAACAGCACATTCTCTGGCCATCCCATTAAAAGGCGGGGTGTGGTTCTTGTCCTCTGAGTGTGTGTTTTCTGATAAAACGCATGATCAAAGTGAAACAGCACAATATATATATATATATATTTATCTACTTATAAATAATTTTTGCACATCAAATATACCACTGAAAATATTTTAAATATAACTTTTACTTTTAACATTTCTAAAAAACATTTATTCTCAACACGAAATATAAATATCAACTAATCATTAACAGCAAACCAATTGACTTACAGCGAAAACATATGTACCGTTATAAATAGTTTGAAATCATCAAGTATGCGTGCCCTTATCGTGCTTACAAAATATTCAGCCGCTCCGTAAATGTTATTTAGGGGAACCCCGCCTTTTGGCGGTACTACCTGCTAGAGGGTTAAGCTCTGCTATTTTGATGTATCAGAATCCTCTCCATCAGTATCCACAGCATTTCCTATACTGCTCACTGGTTCAGTACCGTTCAAAATTTTTTATACAGACTCTTTTATTATTTTCTGTTTCGTTCCATTTATCTTTATCTATTCAATAGTGACGCTTTTTCTATTTCTCTAACCCTTACGATACATCTTTTTGATTTCAAGTTCAAAAAATCTATTATGCACGAATAATTATTATTTATGATCATTTTTTTTTAATTTGTTTTTTGGAGTGATGCCATATGGCATCAAATTTCCTTAGAGGTAAAATAAAATGAAAAAAATCAAATGTTTTGCATATGAGCGTTTATTTTTATTTGTTTATTTTTTAGATTTAAAAATTCATTTTTCTAACAAAAACTTTATTCGTAAATTATAAAGTAAATAAAATAAATTTAAAATTCATACAAACTTATTATAAAAAAATATCAATCACAATTGAAAAATTATTTCCATAAAATATATGTATTTTAATTTTTACATTCATGGTATATTTTGAAGCAATTCCGAGTATCATTTGGAATGCACAAATGAACGTTGCATTTTGAACACGTTGAATATCCTTTGCATCCTTCAAGTTTGCACCTGAGTTTCTTCGAGTTATGCTCTGGCCAGTGCTTCGGTTTGGAGTGGGACTTTTCCGATTCTATTGCTTCGTATCGTACCTGTTGCCCAAATTCCTTTTTTCTGCAAATACACCATTAAATAAAGGGTTGTGAAATAATTATCAAAACAAATTTGGAAATTACTTCCTTCTGGAATTGTTTTCGTGAGATGGATCACTACATCAGAACAAACCCCTAACTTTGAGTCAGCCGCAATAGTGTTTTTACTAAGATAAATTTCAAAATCATGTAGAATACCTGTTGAACTGCAGAGGTAAAATATTTGTACACCCCATTTTATGGGTTTTTTTGGCGTATATTGTCTTAATACAGTTTTTCTTTAAAAGGAACCATCATTTCATCCACGCAGAGATTTTCGTCTTTTGGAATTGTATATATTTTTTCAGTGAACATGTTCAAAATGTCACGGACTTTATAAAGCTTATCAGTAGAATCAACATCTATACAAAATGTAAGATTATTACGAATAGAATGAAATCTGTTTCTCGTCATACTCTGACAAAAAGATGGAATTTCGGTGGCCTTTGACCAATACATCTCCAATCGCGGATAGCCAATTGTATCGATCATAATTTCTAGCGCTAAAGGCTTGTATAATTCTTCCCTTCTTAAATAAATTGAAGTACCGTTCTTTTTAAGTGTAGCTTGGTTTGTAGCATCAGCTATTATCAACAAAATCAGCAGTAAAATACTCAAGAAATATTGAACTGGAACTTTCAAATTTCTTTTGGGATTTTCCAGCTCAGTAAAATTTGCTTCTGGAGGAGTCCAAAAAGTTTATTTCCGACGAAATTTGTCTATTTTCTCAAAAGGTATTCTCAATATTTCACCTACTTGAGAATCTGAAAGCCCAACAAATTCAAGTCTTTTGGATTGGTCATCAAGAGGTAACTTTTCTTTTAAGGTTGTATCTACTTCTAAATCTAAAACCTCGACATTATCAACTTCAAGGTCTTCAATATTTACATCTTATTGGCCATTTCAAGATAGCTCTTCTAATAAAAACGAAATTTTTCCTTCAAATACTTCATACAAATCTAATAATACGTCAGGTCCTTCGAGTCCTCTAAATCGGATAAGTCTGAATCTTCAAAATTATTTAAAATTTTCTTAATTTCATTATCATCTATATTTCTCGACATTATGAATAATCTTCATACAAAAAGAGCACCTTCACTTTCAAACGCTATAAATATAGTGAGCAAAATTTGATACATGCATATATATCAAATTGAATAAAGTATGAGTGGCGCAAACATTTTAGCACCTATGAGCAATCATAAGCATCATAAGCAATTTGAAAAATCGTCGCGCGTACTATAGAATTTAAAATTTTTTAAGATAATTGCATCAAAAAAATTTCCAATATTTTGTGCTTTTTAACAAAAATTTTAAATTTGTTATGTCACCTTTTCAGTGAAAAGTTTACTAAGACTATATGGTTCAATACAAAATGGAATTTATTGTCCTGTAAGCAATTAAATATAACTTTTTTTAATGAGACACCTCTATAATAGTCTTATATAAACAATAGCATATACAAGTTATTTATAAATGGTGCCTAGGCGATTCCGTGGGGTCTTGAAAGCCGATGATGCCATATGGCATCAAATTCTCCAAAGGGCTAATGAGCTAAGCTACTTAAATCCTTCCATTTTACGACTTTTACTTTTTTCAGACAATTTTAAAAAATTGTTTTCTACCAACTCGTGTGCCCAGCAAAGTCAAGGACTTTTTTATAAATTCCAAAATGGCTTAAGCTTATTTTGGTTTATAGTATACCAGTTTTTAAGATCCTTTTCTAACTTTTAATACTGTTTTAGGGTAGAACAGTACCTAATAAAGACTGTTTTAAATAGTCCATCAGCTCTTCTGTACGGCTGCTTTACTTTGAGAATAACCCAAGTAATAACCACGTGACTACAGGTCTTTGTACACTGATGTCTTCACACTTGTCTTCGCATCATGTTTATGGCTTCAGTGTTCAATAAATTTTAAGAAATCGTAGTCAAAGCTTAAGGTTAGAAAATTTTTTCCTTTAATCTCGATTTATGTATAAAAGATAGAACAATTTTTTCCATTAATCTCGATTTATGTATAAAAGATAGAACAATTTTAATACTCTTACCTAGTTTATTGAATTTTTATGTCTGATATTTTTTAAATTCTATCAAATTTGCTCAAAATTATTTTGCCAAGCACACAATTGCATAATATTCCATGTCCATTGAAAAACAACTGAACATTTTTTTGAGCTATATACATAATTAAGAAAACAACTTCATATAATAAAAAACTATCTCGACCAGATAAGCTGCTTCCAAGTCATATCGAAAGTCTTTTCCTGCCTTCATACTTTTTAATAAAATATAAAAATTTTAATCGCAATCAACTCATTCAGACGAAATGAGTGAATTTCCACTCGAACCATTCGCTGCAATGTGGTTTGAAATTCCAAACCATTATTGCAGCAACCCTTCTCCCTCGATGTGAACATTTTGCAGCAGCACTCCGCATGCTACTCCTCCGATCATGCAATTGCAAAGGTGTGAAGAAATAACCGGATGCTGACGAATGAAATACATCGCGACAACAATACATCGACGACGCTGCTGTAGATTTTAATATAGAGTGTGCATAGCTGCTGCATGTTCCCCTGCTTCGCTTTGCCTGTGTCTCAACTCGATAGTCTCGATGTGCTCCTGTGGTGCCCTTTTTATGTCACTGTTCAGTGTAAATATGAATCTGATCTCGTACCTCAGAATCTCGGTGCTCAATGATCTCGGTTGCGGTCGTAGCAACCAACGGTTGAAGAACCCACAAAGTCTTAAAAATATTTCGATTAAACCTTCAACTTTTCTATAATACAATAAAAATAAAAGTTGAGGGAAAAAACGCCAACCAACACCAGTATTAATACCAACACCAACACCAGCACCAGCACCAGCAACGACAACAAAAGTTTTGCTATAAAATCGTCCACCCCCGCTGCAGCCGCTACTGTGTCTAGAGACTAGTTTCGGTGTGCTAAATGAACTGTTCATAATTATTGTTGTTGCTGTTGTTGTTGTTGTTGCTGTACCTTTGAGCCCGTCCGTTGAACGACTTTTATTGAATTGGCGTCACGCTGCGTTTAGGTACAGAAGGCGTTCATATTGAAATTTTATATTATGTTCGGTACCCGTTCCACAGCCTTCTAAAGTCCCAGTTGAGCTGGCCGGCTGACTGCATTTTATACCTTGAATAAATTTCATTTTTAAGGTCCTTAATGTATTTTTGCGCAATAAAAAAATTCCATCGAGATTTCATTCATTTGTAAACAATCGCATTACATTTGCTCTCCTTGTTACAACAACACCTTTATGAATTTAAATCTCATTCTATAGTAGTGCCATCGTTTAGGTGTGTCCGAGTATTTAAGCTCACATACGATGTTTGAATCGGTGTGAAGGAATGCATTTATTCACTACTTATAACAAATAAGTTCTTTAAACAGCGTATAACTTTAATATTACGAGAAATGCATTTCATACAATTCTTTTTTAACTGAATTTTTGTACCAAGTGAAGTTTATTTATTGTTGCATTTATACGTTATTTGTTTTAAAAATAAAAAAATTATAATAAGTTAACAAAATTTGCAAAAATGTATGATATACATACATTAAGGAGGATCATTTTGTTCAGGCGTAAGAAAATTATTTTTTCGACACTCATATTCTGAATGCTGGATTCAAGAAGAAATTAAATTCAAAAGAATATCGAAATCGGTTTGTCAGTCTGACAGTGGACTTTTTTCATTCATTTTTTATTCATTATTCATTTTTTGTTAATTACTAATTTTTTATTCATTATTCATTATGAATTTTTTATTTATTTTAGTCCTAAGCCATTAATAAAATATTAATAATAAATGAATAATGAACAAAAAATTAAAAATAAATAACAAATTAATAAGAAAATAAAAATGAATAAAAACTGAGTAATGAATAAAAAATAAATAATGAATAACATAAGAATAACGAATAAACATGAATAACGAATAAAAAATGAATAAAGAAATAATAATTTAACATTCTGAAATCTTTTTGGATGTCATTCTTTGCGAATATCATTCAAATGAATAAAAAGATGATTCATTATTCTGAATAACGAAAATTAATAATTCAAATGAATAATCAATTAATTTTTTTTAAAAATAAATGTGAACTAAAAAGTTTACTTATAAATCAATTTTGCATTCATTGAATGCATTTTTATGCCGTTATTCAGTTGTACTTAAAATTCTGAATATGAATTCCGATTTTACAGCTATGCCTTAGAGAGATATTAAGAAAAAGCAACAACAATGCCATACAGCTCTGTTAAAGTGTATGAGTCACCATCGCATTTTACTCTTCCTCGTGTATGCTACACGATGTTCAACAGAGGTGTATCGTATTTAATTGTTGTTTCTCATTGTCCCATTGGGAAAAAAGATTTTTTATACGCTTATCTCTTAACACATATAAAATATCACTACCAGGTTTTTTTATGCTTGCATATTAACCCTATGCAAGCATAAAAGTGTGGCAAAGCCTATGATCATAAACGCATATGGCGTTTGTGAGTAGAGAAATAAAAATTTTTTTTTAATATATTACAGAAATTATAAATTAGAAAACTTTAACCTAATGCACTTTTTTAATTATATTTTCTTTTTTCCTTGATGTGTATAAAACAAAATAACTAACCTGAGTGGCATTTTTAACTTTTTTAAAAAAAAAAATATTTGTGCATTATTAAGCGCGAAAAAGTAAACAAAAAGGCTTTAAATGTCAATTTTATAACTTTTTTTGGAAACAGCATACTTTTGGCTTTCTAACACGGTTGGACAAAAGCTTTACAGTAGCTGTGGATTTTTGAGGTAATTTTTGAAAAAGGCTTTTATTGCGTATGATATATCACACGTTGTCATTTATGGGTTAATACATAGATTGTTCAGAAATTTGTTTTTTATGAAGAAACCACGACCATTTTACAGTTTTACATTTTACAGTTTTTTAAAAAGATTCTGTTACAAGCGGCAAAAAAAATACACGTATTTCGGAGTTTTAAAAGTTTACAACTAAATAAGTTTTTATATGAGTGAGAACGGGTGACAAACTAAAAAGCGGACCGAAAAGTGACTGGAAATGTTGACATAGAATTTTACTAAAACTAATTTTTTGTTATTATTTACAAAGATCGTACTGCTGGTTCGTGAAATATCTTAATTAATACTAGCTATGGAAATAGGCATAGAATAGCTCAAAACCGACCACTAAGAAAAAATTTTTTTTAAATTTTGTACCAATCTATCAGGGGCAACTATAAATATTTCTAACATAAATATTTTTATGTTTTTTAAAATTTTTAAAATCCTAACAGCAGTGTGCCAATAGGTGACTTTTAGTGATCACGTAGTTCAGGTAGTTAAGTTTTTGTAGTTCAATCTGAAAATGGCGTTTTGTTAAACTAGAACAGAATCGAGAGAATTTTTAAACGGTTTTTTATCCAGAAAAACCTTGTTTCACTTTATGCAAGAATTTATTTTTGAAAAAAAAAACAGCAGGACATATAAGAATACTACGAATAAAATCGGAAATAAAAATTAAAAATTTATAAACTATAAATTCTAGTTATTTATCCCAATTTATTTAGAAGGTTATAATTTAGAGCTTTAGAACAAGTAATTTATGAAAGAAGGCAACAACAACTCTATATAAAGTAAGCCCCACATCAGACTAGACAGCTTGTTTCGGAAGTAGCTTCACTTTCTCTTCAGAAGTCTTGAGATATTCAGCTGTGACCAACCCACTGTTTACGTTCCATTTAATTTGACACATGTTTTAATAATCTCATTAGAATTAAATGACAGTAAGGACTACTGAACACTTCTGAAGACAAAGTGTAGGTACTTTCGAAAGAGGCTGTCTAGTCTGGTGTGTAATTGACTTTATACATAGTTTTATATGTTGTTGTGGCCTTCTTTCATAAATTACTTGACATGAAGCTCTAAATTATAACCTTGAAAATCATCAGAGGTCACAATTTATTATATAAATCAAAACAACTAAACTTAGAGTAATAAGAAAAAAACGTTTTTATAAAATCAAAAAGAAATAATAGAAACCTCAGAACAAACTCTTTTTTCTTATTATTCTATACTATTATATAAAAGGCTTCTCACGTATTTGCAATGACGCTAAACTTAAAAACTGCTGAACCAGTTCTTTCATTAATATAAAGCTACGAGCTTAACTAAAAATCTTGCATCCTATATTTTTTTTAAACCACTCTTAAAAGTTAGAAAAATTTAAATTTATAAAGTAGCAAAAAAAAAACCAAACATAAGAATCATTACTTACTTACTTAGTTGGCGCTACAACCGTATGTCGGTCTTGGCCTCATCTAAGAATTTGCGCCAGTCATTTCTGTCTTTCGCTTGCTGGCGCCAGTTGGAAATTCCAAGCTTCGTCAGGATGTCCTCTACTTGGTCTTTCCACCGAAGATGCGGTCGCCCTCTTCTGCGTTGACCGCCGCTGGGTACCGAATCGAATGTTTTCTTCACTGGAGCATCGTCTTTCATGCGCTGAACATGACCAAGCCAGCGAAACCGCTCGATTATAATGCGCTTGACTATGTCGATGTCAGCGTACAGCTCATACAGTTCATCATTCCACCGTATTCGGTACTTGCCATTGACGCAGATTGGTCCGTAGATCTTACGAAGAATCTTTCTCTCGAATGCTCCTAAAGTCTTTTCATCTGAACTGCTCAGCGTCCAGGTTTGTGATGCGTAACAGTCCACCCTAAACAAGTGCGCGTGCGTGGTTTAACTGTCAAAATCGGCTCATGCACATACATTTTGTATGAAGCCTACCGAAACACGCACCGGACTACCGCAACATGAATCGAATTTCCAATTTTGACAGTGCGTACGGATGTGAAGTTGGCTGCATAAAACCAAAGTATTAGAACAAAGAGCAATCAGATGCTTTTAATTAATTAATTTCAATTGCAAATGGAAGTATTTGCAATATTAATAGATTTTTACACAATTAAAGTTTTTTCCTAAATGACCTCTATGTTTATTATGTTGACTTTATATGATTTAAATACAAATTCTAAATGTTTGATAGTTTAAATCATACTTGATTTTAAATACAAATTCTAGTTGTTTGACAGTTTAAAATCGTTTATCGAGCTTAAGGTCAAAGTTAGAAACAATTAATTGTTCTAACGAATTTTTCCAAAGAAACAACAACAACAACAAAGTTTTTTCAATATGAAAGGAAAAAAAAACCACTAGCAAATTGATTTTATTGTACAATTTCTGCGTGCTAAACGCGTCATCAGAAATCTTTGTGATTGCCCGTGCAAGCGCGTAGACGCACTGCACCATCGGGGCGATGAGATTTTGAAGCTTCAATTTCTCATTTTTTCCCTTAATTTCATAATGCCACATTTGTTGTTGTATTTCTGTTTTACTTTAGTTTCTATGCCTATATTATATGTAGTCCAACAGCCTGCTGGAATTCTGCACTAACAAAGCATGTTTACTGAAGTTGTTTTTAGAATTTTTGCTGATTTTGTTTTTCAGCTGTTTCCGTTTGGTCGAGCTCTACCATTTGATTAAAGTTTTTTCCTAAATGACCTCTATGTTTATTATGTTGACTTTATATGATTTAAATACAAATTCTAAATGTTTGATAGTTTAAATCATACTTGATTTTAAATACAAATTCTAGTTGTTTGACAGTTTAAAATCGTTTATCGAGCTTAAGGTCAAAGTTAGAAACAATTAATTGTTCTAACGAATTTTTCCAAAGAAACAACAACAACAACAAAGTTTTTTCAATATGAAAGGAAAAAAAACCACTAGCAAATTGATTTTATTGTACAATTTCTGCGTGCTAAACGCGTCATCAGAAATCTTTGTGATTGCCCGTGCAAGCGCGTAGACGCACTGCACCATCGGGGCGATGAGATTTTGAAGCTTCAATTTCTCATTTTTTCCCTTAATTTCATAATGCCACATTTGTTGTTGTATTTCTGTTTTACTTTAGTTTCTATGCCTATATTATATGTAGTCCAACAGCCTGCTGGAATTCTGCACTAACAAAGCATGTTTACTGAAGTTGTTTTTAGAATTTTTGCTGATTTTGTTTTTCAGCTGTTTCCGTTTGGTCGAGCTCTACCATTTGATTAAAGTTTTTTCCTAAATGACCTCTATGTTTATTATGTTGACTTTATATGATTTAAATACAAATTCTAAATGTTTGATAGTTTAAATCATACTTGATTTTAAATACAAATTCTAGTTGTTTGACAGTTTAAAATCGTTTATCGAGCTTAAGGTCAAAGTTAGAAACAATTAATTGTTCTAACGAATTTTTCCAAAGAAACAACAACAACAACAAAGTTTTTTCAATATGAAAGGAAAAAAAAACATTCATATTGAAAAAACTTTGTTGTTGTTGTTGTTTCTTTGGAAAAATTCGTTAGAACAATTAATTGTTTCTAACTTTGACCTTAAGCTCGATAAACGATTTTAAACTGTCAAACAACTAGAATTTGTATTTAAAATCAAGTATGATTTAAACTATCAAACATTTAGAATTTGTATTTAAATCATATAAAGTCAACATAATAAACATAGAGGTCATTTAGGAAAAAACTTTAATCAAATGGTAGAGCTCGACCAAACGGAAACAGCTGAAAAACAAAATCAGCAAAAATTCTAAAAACAACTTCAGTAAACATGCTTTGTTAGTGCAGAATTCCAGCAGGCTGTTGGACTACATATAATATAGGCATAGAAACTAAAGTAAAACAGAAATACAACAACAAATGTGGCATTATGAAATTAAGGGAAAAAATGAGAAATTGAAGCTTCAAAATCTCATCGCCCCGATGGTGCAGTGCGTCTACGCGCTTGCACGGGCAATCACAAAGATTTCTGATGACGCGTTTAGCACGCAGAAATTGTACAATAAAATCAATTTGCTAGTGGTTTTTTTTTCCTTTCATATTGAAAAAACTTTGTTGTTGTTGTTGTTTCTTTGGAAAAATTCGTTAGAACAATTAATTGTTTCTAACTTTGACCTTAAGCTCGATAAACGATTTTAAACTGTCAAACAACTAGAATTTGTATTTAAAATCAAGTATGATTTAAACTATCAAACATTTAGAATTTGTATTTAAATCATATAAAGTCAACATAATAAACATAGAGGTCATTTAGGAAAAAACTTTAATCAAATGGTAGAGCTCGACCAAACGGAAACAGCTGAAAAACAAAATCAGCAAAAATTCTAAAAACAACTTCAGTAAACATGCTTTGTTAGTGCAGAATTCCAGCAGGCTGTTGGACTACATATAATATAGGCATAGAAACTAAAGTAAAACAGAAATACAACAACAAATGTGGCATTATGAAATTAAGGGAAAAAATGAGAAATTGAAGCTTCAAAATCTCATCGCCCCGATGGTGCAGTGCGTCTACGCGCTTGCACGGGCAATCACAAAGATTTCTGATG
Source organism: Dichetophora obliterata (assembly GCA_963920525.1). Taxonomy (NCBI): domain Eukaryota; kingdom Metazoa; phylum Arthropoda; class Insecta; order Diptera; family Sciomyzidae; genus Dichetophora; species Dichetophora obliterata. Next base: position 24,536,915 of record OY986437.1, on the reverse strand, counting down.
ACGCGTTTAGCACGCAGAAATTGTACAATAAAATCAATTTGCTAGTGGTTTTTTTTCCTTTCATATTGAAAAAACTTTGTTGTTGTTGTTGTTTCTTTGGAAAAATTCGTTAGAACAATTAATTGTTTCTAACTTTGACCTTAAGCTCGATAAACGATTTTAAACTGTCAAACAACTAGAATTTGTATTTAAAATCAAGTATGATTTAAACTATCAAACATTTAGAATTTGTATTTAAATCATATAAAGTCAACATAATAAACATAGAGGTCATTTAGGAAAAAACTTTAATCAAATGGTAGAGCTCGACCAAACGGAAACAGCTGAAAAACAAAATCAGCAAAAATTCTAAAAACAACTTCAGTAAACATGCTTTGTTAGTGCAGAATTCCAGCAGGCTGTTGGACTACATATAATATAGGCATAGAAACTAAAGTAAAACAGAAATACAACAACAAATGTGGCATTATGAAATTAAGGGAAAAAATGAGAAATTGAAGCTTCAAAATCTCATCGCCCCGATGGTGCAGTGCGTCTACGCGCTTGCACGGGCAATCACAAAGATTTCTGATGACGCGTTTAGCACGCAGAAATTGTACAATAAAATCAATTTGCTAGTGGTTTTTTTTCCTTTCATATTGAAAAAACTTTGTTGTTGTTGTTGTTTCTTTGGAAAAATTCGTTAGAACAATTAATTGTTTCTAACTTTGACCTTAAGCTCGATAAACGATTTTAAACTGTCAAACAACTAGAATTTGTATTTAAAATCAAGTATGATTTAAACTATCAAACATTTAGAATTTGTATTTAAATCATATAAAGTCAACATTTTTACACAATACTAAAAGTTTCTTTAAGATTTTTAAACCATCAGACTGAGCTGGTTCGAGAGCAGCAGTTCTTTCCGCAGCGCACTTGTTTAGGTTAAGCGTAAAATAAAATTGCGTGGCGCTTGGGTACGCAGCGCAACGCGCACTTGTTTAGGGTGCACTGTAAAGTAGGACGGGCATGATGAGCGATTTATAGAGCGTGATTTTCGTTCATCGAGAGAGGGCTCTGCTTCTCAATTGCCTACTGAGCCCAAAGTAACACCTGTTGGCAAGAGTTATTCTTGGTTTGATCTCAATGCTGATGTCGTTGGTTGAGTTTATGCTGGATCCCATAAGAATCATAGCTTCATTAAATTGTTAGACACACAAGCAGCATAAAGCAGTGATGTTCCTCGACGCGTCGTCTTTAATTGTCGACATTTTGGTGTCGACAATGCAGAATGTGTCGACAATGTAGACAATGTCGAGAATTGTGTAAACAATGTCAACAAAATGCAACACTGCCAAAATGAAAGTTCCATTTAGATTATGCTGATTCTTAAAACCTTTTAAAAAGTCGTTTAATTAACACAAAGTAACAAATTTTACAATTAAACAAACAAAAGCCATGCCCAGAAGGCGTAAAAATAAGGAATACTTCGAACTTGGACTCAATTTAATTAAATATTACAATAAACATGCAGCCTTTTACATTAATTATCTACACGTCGTTAAAAGCAATTGTCTACACGACATTGTCGACACCGTCGACAATAGTATTGTCGACATCATGTTCTCTACGCCGCACATCACTGGCATAAAGCTTTATCTCTCTTTTCCTCTGCTATAGAGATTCTCATTGTTTCTATTGCGGTGTCCGGGTAGCCTTCAGCGTTGCCAGGAAAGGGAATTTCCCCCGTTTTTCGGGAATTTTCGACCCAAAAGGGAAAACGGGAATAACACTTTTAAAAACGGGGAATATTAGGTTGACCGCGTTTTGGTGCAGAAAATGTAATTTCGTCAAAGACTCAAAAAATTATGTTATAACTTTTTTTAACATATTATATTTAAATACATTTTCAAATAATCTGAGTCACCTTGAGTTAAATTTAAATTTTATTACTATCTGAATCAGCCTGTGATTTTCATTTGAATTCATTTGGATTGTCATCAGCTGCAAACTTAAACGTGTTTTCTGTCCAACGTTTTGTTATTTATTTGTTTGGTAAACTATGGAAAATGGGTAAGTAAAGAGTTTCTGAGTTTCAATAAGTAAGAGTATAGGCTATAAATTTTCCATTGATTATAGCATCACCGCAATTGCATAGCTCCTCGGATTCTGAAAGCCACAAGTGCGATATATTAAGAAGTGGGAAAGCTACCCAGATTTTAAGCCATGGCTGTGTCAAGATTGCCGTTCGTCAATTTCCACCAGCAATCAAAGTCGAGCCTATTGTAAGAGATGTGCGTAAGCCTTCTTCCTAAAAAATCTGAATTGCAAAAGCATTCAAAAACTTAAAAACATGTACAGAAATCCAAATCACTTAATGAAAGTTGCCAGCCCAAAATTACGCAGTTTACAGGAGGACGGTTGCGCACAAAGCCAAAAACGCAGAAGTAAAATTATGTGCATTTGCGGCTTAGCATAATATTGCCCTATGAGCATTTGATCACCTGACTGGGCTTTTGAAGACAATATTCTGCGATTCAGAAACTGCATCAAACATAAGTCTGTGTCGAACCAAAGCTACTGCTATCATAAAGAACGTTACTGGAAAACACAGCTTTGATTAGCTTTTGTCAGTTCTGAGGAGCCAGCAGTTTTTCATTATTATCGACGAATCTAAGGGTGTAGATGCAACAAAAAGTATGGTTGTGATTGCGCGATATGTGGATAAAAACATGTGCATAAGAGAAGATTTTTTTATCTTTAATTGAAGTACCAGAAGCAACTGCAAATAACTTATCATCCAAGCTTAAATCTTTTTTTGAAGATAATAATATTCCATTTGAAAAAATTGGATTGCGTTGGCTCCGTCAGCAAGCGATATGGTAGACAAACAGCATTTCGTTGCAAAATTGTTAAAAAACAAAATACCAGACTTATTTGTTGTAAGATGTTTTTGCCACACATTTCATATTGTTGCAAGCAATGCTTGTAAAAATCTTCCTTTTGCATTTTCACTGCAGTGCTAAGAGACAAAATATATTTAAAGAATTTCAACTTTTTTGCAACATTAAACCACACAAAATATTGTATGCAACTCAAACCAGATGGCTTTCACTTTATTCTGCAGTTAGTAGAATTGTTGAGTAAATTTCCAGCATTAGTTTTATACTTTACAGGCACTTTTTTGGACGTTAACGTCAACAAAATCCAATGTAATAATATATATCGCCAGCTGGAAAAACCAACTACTATTCTATATTTCGACTTTTAAAATTTTATTTTGCCTCGCTTTACAAAAATAAGCTTACTAATGCAGTCAGAAGATGTGCGCATACACTTTTTTTATGAAAAAATTTAACCTGAAAATTGTTCTGGATTTTTTCTTGAAAAAAAAAATATCTTGATGCACTTCAGACGGTTTTTGACGTTAGCTTTCAAAATGCAAATAACTTTTTGCCAATGAGTGTACATGTACATTGGTCCTTTTATAAGCGATAAGCTCAAGGATATAGCTTCTGAAATTGGAGATGATGAAGATAATTTTTTCAAAGAAAATGCATGCCTTGAAATTTTAAAAAGATTTCATTTTTCGGACGAAGGCAGAGTGTTTAAACTTTTCTTGTTTGTTAATTCAAACGTTTTGAAAAACAAAACGTATTCTTCATTAATTCCGTTATGTTCTTATTTTCCTCATTTATTCCAAAAATCTTAATTAATTGATCTCGACTATTCTAAGTCGATCTTTTAGTAAAATCACTTAGTAATATAGATTTATTAAATGTACCAACAAAAAATGTGAAAAATTTATGGCATAATGTTTTAAATATGAAATTTGCAAATGAAACTGAAATGTTTCCAAAAATTAAAAAATTGATATCGATAATTTTTCACTCCTGCATAGCGGTGCATGCGCTGAGAGAGCTTTTTCTATCATAAATTTAAATAAAACTAAAATAAGGAATCGGTTAGACAGCCGTAGCCTAAGTGGTATTTTACCCACTAAAGCACTTATGAAAAATCAAAATTGCATAGAATTAGAAATTGAAAAGGAGTGTTTGCAGTTGCACTCAAGTAATATGTACAATTAAAATTGTGCTCATTTTTTTAATTACATTACTAAGATTTGAATTGTTATGTTTTCTTTTTAAAATAAACACTGAAGAAAAAATTAAATATGGGTAATTATTTTTTAATATACTTTGAAAAAGGGGAAAAAACGGGAATATGTTAAGGAAAGAAAGGGGAAAACTTCTGAAAATGCATACATAAAACGGGAATTATCTCTACCAAAATCTGGCAACGCTGCTAGCCTTGCACATTTATACTCTCCAATATTGGGTATGTATTAAAGAGCACTTTAAAGAGCATACTGAAAACAACCCAGTGGTAAATGAACACATGACGTAACCATGTATTTCTTAAATACAACGTAGCTGCGAGGCCTCCCACACCTGTACACAATTCTGAATTACACTTGTTTGGGTATGGCCGCTAAACCACTGCTGACATCTTCATTGCACAGTAAACCACTTTTTGCAGAATTCTTATAAGATTTTAGGTGATTATTATTTTGTGATCAATATTGCAAAATTAAATGAATGTGCAGTGGGCGGACTGTCATAAGCAAACATACCGACAGGCGGATGAAGTAGAATACAAGTAAACAGACGGACATGTAAAAATGCAGACGAATAGTTTATAAAACCAAATATTTTAAGCTGGAAAAAGCTGACATATCAATCTACAGTAAGGTGGAGCGAAAATTATTTGTTTTTTTTGCATATTTTATTTTGCCGGCCGCGGTAAAGTTGAGAATGAATGTAAAACTTATTACAAAGTGTGTGCGCATTAGGAGTGTTCACATTTTAAACTGCTTATCAAATCGTTTGTCAAATACAATAGAACAACGTGAAATTTCCATGGAATTACCATGTTGTTCTATTGGGTTTGACAAACGATTTGATGAGTGTGAACAGGGCAATTTAATAATAGGTATTTCTAATTTGAATAGGAAATTCATTAGTAAAATCTTGACACTAAAATGATTGGAACAATGTATTACAAAAAAAATACTTATTTTAAAACATGATTTTAGAAAATTATAAATCATTTAATAAATTTTTATTCGTGTTAAATAAAACAAAATGAAAATTTTGTGATTTTTGTTAGGTAGTCTTGCCAGCTTACTTTTCTCGACTTGAGATTATATTAGTCCATCTATCTATCTTTACTATTAAAAGTGTTGTGACACTGCACGGATGTTTGACAATCACGCGAGAACCACTGAACCGATTTAAACGATATTGGTGCCAAGCGATTTGTTATTTCAAAGAAATCGTTTGCAACTCCTAATTCTCACGTCCACACTGTGCTAAAAATGCTATATTTTGGACGGTTTTGGTCGTACAATTCTAAAATTTGGTGATTTTATTTGTATGGTTACTTTCGACAGCTGTACTAAAAATGGGTTTCCACGCCCCTTTTAACCGCCCAAAAATCAATGAAAATCCTTTATAACAAGCAGTTTTGCTCGTATATTACTACGTTTAAATTGTGCCAAATGACTCATTTGGAATCACTCATTCGAAAGTGCTTACATTGGCTTTTTGTTTGCGAAAGTATCTCATTTCGTTTGACAACTGGTTCTTTGTCTTGTTTTCACTGGTTGATATTGATGATGATACACGTGTATAAACTGATTTGTTATTTGACGTTTTCCTTTGTTTTTAGTGTCTTCGAGGTTTTTTTATACACACTCCATTGAATGCGTTCGAAATAGTTTGTAATAAGTTTTAAGAACGTATCCAATCTCATTCAATTGATTTAAATGATTTGAATTGCAACTGAGAATTTGTATAAGAAATGAAATGACTTCATTTCTCATTTAGCTGAATGTGCTGAAATGAGTCATTTGACGTAATATTTACGTAGTATAAGGCTAAAATTTGAAAAAGTATTTTGTAATATTTGAATTTTTTTTTACAGAAATTATTTTCTAAGCTGTAAAATATTGTAAAAACGATAAAAACATTTTGAAAAAATAAAATATTATACAAAAAACAATAGGGGGTGGTATCCATAATTTTTAATGACAGAAACTGTTTATTGAGTTTTGTGTCAAAATTAAGCAACTTTTTCAGATAAATGATTTGGACTAAAGGGTGAGGAAAATGGAAATTGAAACAAATAAATTTTGGCCTATTTTTTTATCACAAATTTAATATTTGAAAGGTTTTGTGAAAACAATATAAGACATTGAAGTGGTTTAGTAACGGTTAATCTTTTCTTATTTTTCCAAATTCAGTTAATTGACCTTTTAGACAAAAGAAATTTGATGTGCATCGATTTGAAAATGGCCGAGATATTTGCTTGCAATTTAAAAAATTAAAATTTCAATCGGTTTTTCTCATTCTAATTCTAAAGAAAATGTGTTATATTGAGCAAATCTGTAGTTTTTGAGATATCGAAATAGTTTTGATGTCATTATAATGGAAATTTTCAATATACTAGATATACTTACAAAATATTTTCGAAAACCTTTCGTTTACCGTTGTTTTAATTAACGACTTTTTTTCATAAAAAATTCGTTGTACTGAAAAAATATATATTTTTCGAGATATAGCCAAAAGTTTGATGTTATGATAATAGAAATTTTTCAAAACTTAAGAAAAATATATTCATTAAGGCGCCTCAACTTGTATGGAGGAAAAAAAAGTTGTCCGGGTCACCTCCTGAAAACAAACTTTGGTTTATTTTATGATGATTCCCAAAATATTGCAACTCTAGCTTTAGCCGTTCGTGAGCTGGAATGGTTTGAAATAACCTCTAAAAATCGCGTTTTTGATTAATAATATTTATACCACACTACCTTCGGTCAAAAAAATTGTCACAAATAGTGTAAATCGATGAAATACATAGTTTTGTTTTTTTTATTTTTTTTTTAAATCTGCCCACACACTTAGTTATTGAGTTATTTGCAGTGATTTTTTCAATTTTTTTTAATGCAGTTTTTATAAAAATATATATAACTTCCCCATTTATAGCCTGATTTACCATTCCGTGGTATCATTGGAAAGGTACTGAATGCTGCTTTTCATTTCTGTCGTTAATTAACCCTTATAAGCACTTTTATAAAAATGCATTTTTTATCAACAAGATAAAAAATTTGTGGTTATTTATTAAGTCGCTAATTAAAAGATAAAAAAAAACAATTTAGAGTTTTATCAAAGAAATAATTTTTTTTTATTCCAAATCTTTTCGTGATTCAATTTTACAGTAACGCTTGCGCGATTGAATCTTGTTTGCAATATGTGCAGGTCTGTTCTTATCAATTACCGAAACGCAGGATTGGCTTACCACATGTACAAAACGTTCCGTATTTTGTGAATGACATGGAAATTCTGAAAATTGTTTGTTAAGAAAAGCATAACAATTATTTTAAAAACTTTTCATTACCAGGAATTTTTACAATTTCATTGGAGTCGTGTAGTTCTAATAAGTATTGTTGAGTATAGAACTGGATGCATGGCAGTTCTGTATTAGCTCTTAATTCATTCCAATCTATCATATTTTTATAGGAATCACAATTGAATTGTATCTTTAGGACATTAAATTGGCGAATTCCTTGTGTGTCATGAGCACGCGATTGTAAAATAATATCGTAGGCTTCCTTTCGTGTCGCCTTGCTCTCATCTGTAACCATTGCCAGTAAAATATTTTCTGGGTGAGCAAAAAATCCATTAATTTGAACAGAGCGTTGTACAATAAATTGTATATCTGCCGGTAATTCGCGCGTCCACTCAATGTATTTAAACAAGTGGCGGCTGCCATGAATGGCTTTTGGTTGGCTTTTTATTAAAAACCAAAATGGTGCGTAGACCCTCATAACAAAAAATGCTAGCTGCTTTAACTTTTCGCAAGCCACAGGCTTCGTAACATATAGCCGCAAAATAATTGATGCTGTTGTCAACCAGCGTGAAAGATTGATCGGGCCAGGTTTAATGCTGGCCAAATGTTCATCGCACGCCCCAGCATCAACTGCTCGTACCATATCATAAAGATATTTTTGATCAGCTCGCAAAACCCAGTCATCAATATTTGTGGGCATACAGCCCATCGCAATTGGATCAAAGTTATGAGCAATCTAAAGTTAATATTTTATTGAAATTAACAGTTAAAAAAAACAACAAAATAATTGAATACAATTTACCGGCACATCTTCGCAGCCCTGTAATGTATGCCCAATTATTCCTGGCCAGTTTTGCGGCCCATTAGCTTTTCCTAACATTTCTTTGAGTAACGCAGTGAATGGCAACTCGTTAAAATGAAAGAGGCATATTAGCCACTGCAAAGGGCGCTGCAATTGTCGTTCTAGGTTACAAATCGCTCCATTAAATTTGCCTGTGTTGGTGCTGGTTCCGTCGCAATTTACAGCGACCACGTGCTCTAGTGAAAACTTTTCAGCTTTCAAGTAATTGACAATAACGTTTGCGATACCAGCACCGCTTCCGTCTACGGGAGTTAAGTAACCAATGTAGTTTGAGCTGGGTTCGCTTACCAGAGTTATATGCTCCTCCATCATTTTAACGTTGCGTGGTTTGCCATTCACAGTAACTTGTTTCAAAGTGCGTTCCCTTTTTCCATCAAAAGAAATGCATTTTAGTATTTCATTGTTTTTTATGTCTCTTAGTGATTTCGCCCTAGCTTTAGTTCGCTCCCTTTGGATTTTGTGCTGATAAATAATTATGCCTGGAATGTCCAAGTCTTTTAGCAATGTTGTTGCGAGCAGAGCCCCAAAGCGATTGGATACACTGGCACGGTCCAACGCAGCACTGAATGTTGGTAAGGAAAAACTTTGTACGCTTGGTCCAAGATCTTTAAGATCTTCCTCAGATGATGATGAATATGGATCATCCACATCCATTTCTCTTAGTTGTGGTACAAAAGTGGCTGTTGCAATACTTTCGTTTTCACTTTCGCTTTCGAAGTCCGTAATAGAATCACATGGGATGTGGTTTTCAACGTCATCTAGCGTGAGCAACCTTCGGCTCGACTGATCAAGGTAAAAATTCCAAACATGCAATGGCATTTGTTTTTCACCTGGGCAACTACAAGACACTCTAATTTTTAGAGCACATTTGCAAACAGAAATTGAAAATAGTTCGGCCCACTCGCTTGCATTGTAATGCGATGGATTTTTTGTGATATTCCGATATAAAAGCGTTAAATTTTGAAGTTTTTTGCGGATCGCAGTCTTCGATATAACCGGAATTTCTGCTCTTTTCCAAATTTTGCTTAAATCATTTAGCATGTTTTGATGATAATTAGATAGCCCGTAAGACCGATTATTATTTTTTTCGCGCAAAAATAATAAATGTTTAATTACATCACTTTTTGTTGGCAATTGATTTTTATTTAACTCGCGAGAAACGAAAAGCATTTTTTTTATGAATAACTTGAACAATTAAGCGATCACAATTCAAAAACTCACATTTATATAATATAATATAACTCATTGTCAAACCTAAAAGTCATGTAAAAGTCATGAGTGACTACTTATAAGAACTGTGGTAAAATTTACTCTTAGCTGTTTTGTCTAAGTACAATAAAGTATTTTCCTATACTTTATTCCAAAGTCCATTTAAAAAATGCATTCTTTATCTACATGATTTAATTTTATTTCTCTTATATTTGAACAAATTCAGGAATTGAGGCAAAGGCCATCACAAAAAAATAAAAATAAAATAAAGTGCATTTTTATAAAAGTGCCTATAAGGGTTAATTAACGACAGAAATGAAAAGCAGCATTCAGTACCTTTCCAATGATACCACGGAATGGTAAATCAGGCTATAAATGGGGAAGTTATATATATTTTTATAAAAACTGCATTAAAAAAAATTGAAAAAATCACTGCAAATAACTCAATAACTAAGTGTGTGGGCAGATTTAAAAAAAATAAAAAAAACAAAACTATGTATTTCATCGATTTACACTATTTGTGATAATTTTTTTGACCGAAGGTAGTGTGGTATAAATATTATTAATCAAAAACGCGATTTTTAGAGGTTATTTCAAACCATTCCAGCTCACGAACGGCTAAAGCTAGAGTTGCAATATTTTGGGAATCATCATAAAATAAACCAAAGTTTGTTTTCAGGAGGTGACCCGGACCACTTTTTTTTTGAGGCGCCTTAATATTTATATTCAGAATTTAAGTTCTGTTAACTTGTAATGTAATGTAATGTAATGTAATGAACAATTACATTTTTGAATCAGAATTTTAAATAATTTTTTACTAATATTTTTTATAATCCTGTTATGTAGGAATTATATAAAAATCAAAATAGAAAAAGCCAAGCAACTGTATGTCACCATTACAATTACTATCAGAAAGTAACTCAAAGTAAATAAAATATTTTTTTTTATTCATACCATTTTTTAATTATTAAACGAACACAAATATTTTTATATTTGGCATGCGAAGATAAAACAAAATACTTTAATTTAAAGATTTCAAATTTTAACATGGTATCTAATATTTTTATCGCAAGCGAAGCAGCGGGCGTTTGCTAGTATATATATAATTCTAATAAGTATTTAAGGATTACAAAAAAAAATAAAATATTTAACAATTTTGATGTGCTCTATGTATCTCCATTTTCGACCCATCGATTTCCCATCGTTCAAAACTTGCATGGTAAAGCCTTTTTAGCCTACAGATTAATTTTTGGCATTAGCTTCCCAACAAAATTTTAAAGAAAAAGCATAAAATCAAAAGCGAGAAATTATTTTTGTTGTAAAAATATAAAAAATAAATAATATTCACATTGCAAAATTAAAAATATTAGAATCGCTCAAGGAAATAGTGGTTTTTTTATAATACATCTAATATCTTCTATTAAGCTTTTTTCTTTGCTCGACGTATCTACTACATTTTTCTAATGAGCGACAATTAATTTTACTCATAAATAATGGTCATAATTAATAATAATAACATTTATGACAGTCAAAATACACTACAAGGATCTATCACTTTTCTTAGATACCTCCATTATTGCAAGTACTGGGTGTTCGTTAAACGAAGAGAATTCATGTGCATTCGTTAGTTTCGACTAATTGATGAATTCGTATGAGTATCTATTTCAATGAGAAGTGGACAACAATTACCACTTTGCAGATGCTTTCAACTGACGCATGTTTGCGTGTTTTATTTAAGCCATTCTTTAACAGTTGGTCGTGGAGACGCCGCTTCAATGTGAAAATATTAACTTGCCGTGTTGTTAATGTTGTTATTGTAGGTAAGTGTGGATGCAACAAATGCTGCTGCTGCCGCTGCTGTTAAAGCTGATAAGGCAAATGGTACTCTTTGACGTTTCGTTAACTCATTGGCTAACGGAAAACGGTAAGTTGGAATAAGTCATAATTGACCACTGGTTAGAAGACAACATTCGCGATAAGATTCTAGGAATCTGCGTTATATACAAGAGCGCAGCATGGCGAATGGACGGTATGGCATCGTTGACGTAGCGTCGTCGTCTTTGGTTGTAGCTGTTGCTTCTACCGATGAAGATGATGTTGATGATGGCGCTGATGTGATGCATGAAGATGCGGCTTAACTTTAGCAAACGAGTCAGAGTGTTGCTGCTGCACCCAAACAGTAAGCAGCTCTAGCTGTTGCGGTGAATATCATTTTTTCTGAGGATTATTTTTTGTGTCTTAGCACAACTGCTGGTCACAATTTGCGTGGAGTTCTTTGATAAGACAGGTTATAGGTTAGTTTATTTGTTGTCGTCTTACGCCTTGTAACCAGCAACAATTATTTGATTTTTTCTCTCAAATTGTTTTCTAGTTTCTAACTTTAGAGTTTGCAGAGCATAAATTTTGTGTTAAAAATGCTATTTTGGTCAACGATTCATCCATAAACTCTAGTCAAAAAAACTTAAGGATATTCCGTCTGCGTTTTTGATACACACTCGTAAAAGTCATTTTAAGGTCTTTAAGATCAAAGACTGCAACGAGCTAAAAATCAGCAACAGCAAACAGCAGCAGCAACAGCGGCAGTGAACAACATTCACCTAACTATGACGAGGATGACAAACAAGGATTCCAAAGTCGAATGCCTGCGCATTCTTTTGGATAATTAAAAGCACTTAAGAAGGAATTTTTTCGGGTTTTGGTTGAAATGAAATCAGCCGGCGACGTTGTAGTCGCATTTTTGTCGTGTTTTTTCTTTTTGCTGTTACTGTTTTACTTGTTGCTGACATTTGTGAACAGCATTTTTTTGCAGTTTTTTTATGACAAATTCATGCACAGGACTGTTTTAGAAGACTGCTATATTCAAGAATTGAAGAAAATATAAAAAACCGGTAAATACTTTAAGTACATAGAAATTTATAAATAACTGTAAAGTTTTTCATATAATTGTCTAGTTTAAGTATGTTGTAGGGCCACAATCAATTCACATTTTCGACAATTCAACTCAACATATATGTACATCATTTTGAAGGGAATGACCCATGTATCTCTCATTAGACCCTGCACCTAAAAATGCACACCTTTAAGCTGTACACACAAACTACAATGTTTGTTGTAGTTGTGAGTGATTGTGTTTTAGTACATAACTGAGATAAATAATCGAAATTGTTTGAGTCGATCTTGCACACAAGAATCTCTGGAATCTTAGTTTAACAAACTGTGGCAATTTTAAAGACTTTGCTTTGCTTCGCTTTCTTTTGGCAACGGAAGACGCATCATGTTCACAAAAACATGATCCGTTGACAGAAAAGGAAAAAACATCCCTCTTTTGAGTAACTCCAACGATCTGTTAACATTGTGTGCCTGCAATTAATATAGAGACTGAGACGAAAATCACAAGATCTTTGCCAAAACGTTCGAATTAAATAAATTAATGCAAAGTTTTTTTTTTTGTTTTCTTTTTGATTAATTTTGAAAGCAGATTGAAAATACGTGGGGAAATGAAGTCCAAATTATTTGAATTAACCGAAACATTGCGACTCGTTCACACAAAAACGGAAGGAAAAACAGCACAAAACCACTCGTTGTGTTTAAACAAAAGACTTAAGCGACAAACTTTAAAAAAATGCACTGCTTAATTAATTCCTTACAAAAGATTAGTTTTGAAATAATAAAGAATAAGAATTTGTTACTGTATCTCAACAGGATTTTTCTTTTCTATATTTTTTAAATGTATTCAAATATATTAATACGAAAATGAAATAGTCGTGGATCCTTTTTAACAAAACATATTCCAAAAATCATATATTTATACGAACCTTTAATTGTAATGAAGCAGATATTAAATAAAATTTTTCTTAGAAACAGATAAAAAAATTTTATAAATAAGAAAATAATTGCATTAATTAAGAGATTTTATGTTAGAACAATAAAATAAACTGGAATTAGTGCTGCCCTGGTATCTTTTAGGTTTACTATAATTAGTTTAACGTTATTGAAAAGTATAGTTTTTGAGCTTTTGAATTTTTAATTATATATGTACCTTTGCATAATTTTTTCTATTATTTTTTTATTAATTTTAGTATAATATTAATAGTTTATATTTTTCTTTGGTCTTTTTTTTTAAGGTTTTTTGAATTAATGACTACTAAACTAAAGATCAAACTAAATATTATGAGTCAAGTCACTAAAGTCAAGCTAAAATATTTTAGTGATACATTCAGGCTATATTGATATACTAAAAATCTTAATTATTTTCGTTTTTATTGAAAAAAACCCCTCCCAGGTACCAAAAAAAAAGTTGCCGTTTTGTTTAAGTGATTGTGGCCTCCGCAATGCCTAAAATAAACAAATTTTAATTTAAAAAATTCTGAATTTCAATAAAAAGTCTGATGTTTTTTGGCAAGCCGAAATTAATACTGAAATGCTTTGTATAGAAAAAACTAAAAATGTCGTTTTAAGAAAAAGACGATTTAGGATATAAGTAGCAATTACATTGTTTTAAATAAATAAATAAATATCATACCTAAAGTCATACCTTGTAATAACTCCATTGCGTATGATATTCTCAACGCCGATTACAAAGTACTAGATGGTATCTAAATACTTTTAACTGGAATAATTCTCTATCCAATAAAGATTTAGACAGCGCTGTCTCTAGAATCTATTAGCACCTTTTTACTGCTGTCAAAAGTTATGTTCCAAAAATAAAACAAAAAAATAATAAACTTTTCAAAGCCATGGCTTCACAAGGGTCTGATTTTTCAGGAATCAGAGAAATAAACTAATAAACTTTTCAAAAACACAGCTAACGTAAGCGATTACCTGAAGCCAAGATGCAAAGATCTGGGCAAAAAGTTCTTTACTAAGTCAGAAAATGCGTACAATTATGCACTTATCTTACTGAAGAGAAAATTTTCCAAGAACTAAAGAAAATTGAATGACTTTGTTAACATAAAGCGTAAATTTAGTGGTTATCCGTCGTCTATGTTAAAAGGTAATGTTAATTCTTCAAACCCTCATGAAATCGGCAACTTGTGTGCTGATTATTTTAAGAGATCTTCTATCGATCTTCTATCGACTCCCAAATTAAAGTACATTCTCCCAGTTAAAATATTATAGATGAATGCTTAAATTGAACTCAGAAAGAGATTTCTAATAGAATTAAAAAACTGGATTTATCAAAGCAGGATCTGATCTTATACCTATAAGCTTCTGATGCGTTGTTAAAACCAACTCCACGGTTAGAAATCTTTTACTAAAATTGAAAATTTTCTGCGCTACATATAAGTTCACATCAGCTTTGGTTTCAAATCTAATATTCTAAAATAAGGTTTTAATACAGCTTTGGTTTAAAATTTAGTACATGCTTGCAGTAAAATATAAAAAAAAATATTTAACAAAACCGTAAGATTCGAACCCACGATCAGTCCAGTTTGACAGCTCTCTAGTCTAACCACGGAGCTATTGCGCTATGTGTAAGAGAAGCAATAAACATACATATGAACCGAATCACCTAAATTGAATCTCAGCATTGGCAGGCTAACTTTTAACGGGTCCAAATTCAAGTTTAGTATCCAAATGTGCTAGAATTTAGACTACATTGTATTAAAAACAAAAAGTAATACAGAATTGTTCTCAAATTAGCTAAAAAGAACGCTGTAATACTGTTTTGTACTTCAATTTAAACCTAAATTGAAAGCTTTACTTTAATTTAAGGCTAAAAGGGATGCTGTAATATATCTTTGGTTTAAATTTTAGTACAGTAGAGTTTTAAATATGAGCTAGTATTTGAAAAGTTTAAATTTTAAACCGCAAGGTTTAAGTTTAGCTGGACTAGAATTTAGTTCAAGATTTAAAATCATGTGCTTTCGCCACTATACGTAAATTTTATGAAATCATTGTCTCTTGGGACATTTTATTTATATTGAAAATCATACCAAATCAAACCAATTTAAAAAAATCGGTGATAAAAGGACAGTTAAAAATTATAGAGGCATAGAAATCTTTTCAGCCATTTCGCAGCTTTTTGAAAAAATTATTTTTGATAAGCTAAGAAGTCTCATCGATCCAAAAAGGACGATCTACCACCACTAATCCGATGATCATGGTATTTATTATTAACCCTTCGTTGCATGGGATTGCACATATGCAATGTTGACATCTAAAAGATGTTGCGTACATACCCTGTTAATATTCGTGATAGGATTAAATAAAAATTAATTTATACATTTTTTATTAGTTGTAGTTTTCTTTTGTCAAATTGCAAGGTCTTTCTTTATACGTAGACAAAATAAGTGAATATTTTTAATGATTATCATAAAAACTTCAATATAACTTGCTTTACGTAAAATAAATGGCTTAGTTGCAAATATGCAATATCATGCATTTAAGAAGTTTTGAAATTGAAGTGCTTCTTGAAAAAACATAATAAGCCACATAAAAAATATTTTGAAGTAATCGACTCTAAAGTTTTGGAAAAATTTATTTTTGTATAAAAAAATAGAATTATACACGGAAACTTTTGCAAATAGGTTATAAAATTAGTAATAAATAGCTAATATCTCTTCAGTGGTTGTTGGCAATGCATTGCGTAATGTACTAAGCCCTAAAAGTTGATTTTTTAGATCATGTGGCTTATCACGTTATTACAATAAGCCTTTTAACAGAGAGTATAGATATATATAGAGGTTTTAATTCGAAGCACACTCAACTGCGATTGTACATGCGACCGGAGAATATAGGAAGCAGAAAATTGAAAAATGCTGCTTTTGGCTCAGCGCACTGCTCAGCGTAGGTTATGACGCTGCCCTTACTTTTCTATATGTGCGAATGAAACAATATCGCACAATAATTTAAGTAATGTGGAAAGCGTTTAAAGGAGCGAGGTAGAAATAGCTAACTAAAAATATTATGACTATTAATATGCAGGTGGTTAATGACGAAGGGAGCTAGGAATAGTTGTATTTGAACTGCTGTGGCTTATTTTTTCCTATACAAATTTCAATGCGAGTGCAGTTTTTACATTTTTTGGCTAGAGTATCTAGATTTACTTCTCTATCAATGTTGCCAAACTTGTGGGAAAATACCTTTTGCGGTATTTTAAAATTGCAGTAGGAAAAGGGAATTTCTATGGTATTTTTCAATGCGGCGTTGTATTTTTTAATGACTGTGGTATTTTTTGTGGTATTTTATGATGAAAGTGTAATTATCAATATACGTGCAAGTTTCGTGGTTTTTTTAATGAGTGTGTGGTATTTTTTAATTGCTGTGGTATTTTTTTATTGAAAACATGCCATGGGAATTTCTTAGGTAATTTTTGATGTGGGGAAAAAGGTATTTTGTGGTAAAATTTGTTGGCAGCTATGTTCTCTATAGCAGTGGTTCCCAAACTATTTTGGTCGTGGAACCCTAAAATGTTTTGCCAATGATTGCGGAACCCTAAATATTAAAAAAAAACGCATTTTCAAAATTTAATGATATATTACATAAAACAAGTACTATTTTTATATATCAGATTTAATTGAATAAGATAAAACTTAAAAAAGCGAATTCATGGAAATAATTTATAAAAATACAAAACATAAACCAAAATAAATGAAAAATCTTTAATGCGAAGAATGCAGCTGCTTTTTTGATTCTATTATTCTCCTAAAATTGGGCGCTATGTTTGATAATTGAACTCTCATATCAGGTGCAGCATCAAGTTTGTTCCGATATTTGGTTTTTGTCGCAACATATTTGGAAAACCCAGCTTCACACAAATAAGTGGTTGCAAACGGCAAAAGAATTCGAATAGCCTGTTTTGACAAATTTGGATATTCATCGAATACATCATACCAGAATATTGTTACTGAAACGGTTGCGAATTTGGCTTTTAATTGTGTATCCGAACTCAATTCAATCAAACTTTCATATTACATATTACATTGTTACTGTGCAACACATTTTTCTAACGGAAAAGCGGATAACACAGGATGATAGTACTAGTGTATAGTAAGAATACCCTAAAAGGAATTTGCAAAGTTAGCTCGCTTTTAAAAGATATAGGCATTAAAAGTTTGCCTCTTGCAGAGTATTTTTTAAAAATAAAGTGCTCATTATTGCGTATCGAATTACAATTTTTTTGGATTTCAAATTCTAAGAGGTCTCAAAAGCTGCATTGGTGGTCAAGATCTACATAAAAGAAAAAAAAAATAAAGAGTAAAAAAAGGATGTCTTCCTCTTACATAAGAACAAAGTTGCTTTTTGAGAGAAATAGTAAAAAATAACGATCTATAAATGCTTTGATTTTTGTAAGAAAAACTACATATGTCTGAATGCAAAATTAAATACAGACAAACTAAGAATATCACGCCAAACAAGATGCAACTCTCGATTTCTACCCTCATTGTCCTGTGTGAGAGATACTCGAATCCAAAGGTACACTCGAAATAGCACAGAACTTTTAATTGTTATCTGATTGTCTAAATGTTGGTGTTATTGATTGAAGTGTTTTCGTTTTCTTTAAATTTGGCGAGTTAAATATTTGCATATTTTTCGCAAATGCATTTTCTTGTTTTGGAGAAATGTATTTTAAATGTACAATAATTTTATAAGTTTTTCAAAAAAATTAAGATAAGGTGTTATATATTTTTTTGGCATCAGAAGTGGTACCGAAGATCATTTTGTGAATTTGGATTCTTAAAATATTTTTGAACGAAACACTGTGTGAAAGTATTTTTTTAAAACACCAGGTTAAGACCACGATCCCTTTTTGTGTTTCGATTTTTTAAAAAAATTTTTCTGCTTAGCGTGAAATTTATTATTTCGTCAAAACATCCACCTCATCATTTACCAAAATGTTAAACTCAAATTTTGAGTTTCTGAGCCTGCCATACGATGAGTCTCAATTGATTTAACAATTGCTTTTAAGATGTCTTTTTAAAAAAAAAATAATAACTTTAAAGGAGATAGCTATCTGAAGAATTAAAAAAGTGAAAATTATTTTACCACTTCTGATGCCTGAGATATAAAGCCTCATATTAATTTTTCCAAAAAGTTGAAAAATTGCGTTCAAGTATGCTTTTCTTAAAAAACAGTTAATGCATAGACAAAAAATGTGGAAATTTTAAATACACCAAATACAAGGAAAACGTATACACTTTAATATATACCGCTAAAATTAACACAATCAGATAACAAGCAAAAGATCTGCGCTATTTCGAGTATACCTTAAGTTTCCAATATCCTTCACACAGGACACTGTGAGTAAAAATCAAGAGTGGCATCTTGCTTGGCGAGATATTGTTAAAGTCTATATTTACTTTTGCTTTAAGACAAATGTAGTTTTTCTTACAAAAATCAAAGCATTTATAGATCGTTAATTTTTGCTGTTTTTCTCAAAAAACAACTTTGTCCTTACGGCAGAAAGGGACATCCTTTTTTCGGGAGACCACCCTAAGGAACTTAAGGTGACCTCTTAAAATGAGAAATTAAAAAAAAAAATTTAATTCGATACGCCCTTATGAGCACTTCATTTTTAAAAAATATTCTGCAAGAGGCAATCTTTCAATGCCCATATCTTTTAAAAGCGAGCTAACTTTGCAAAACCCTTGTAGAGTTTTGTTGGTCTAGATCAGTACCATCGATCTGTGTTGGTCGCTTTTTCGTTAGATTCCATGACCCTTGACATATAGTGTAATCCATGGAATGAAGTTCTTTTGGTTTTTCTTTTATTTTGAAAGGATTTTGTACCCAGTAATTATCTTGATTCTGTAGGCTTGGAAAGTAATCACTGAGTGATTGCTGTAAACTGGACAGATGTGTTTTTATACCATCACGAATTTCCATGTCTAAATCGACTTCAGATTCTTCAAGAAAATCATTAAGAGTCTGGAAACACTCGAAGTTATTTTTCTCCACAGCTGATATCCAATATTGTATTTTTCTTGAAAAGGCAACCAATTTATCTTTTGCTTGTAATATGTTGACTTGTTTTCCTTGCAGAGCCAAACATACTTCGTTCAATTTTCCAAATATATCAGCAAGGTATGCAAGTGTAGATAGCCATGTCATGTTATTTAATCTGTCTGATAATTCGAATTTATGACCAATAAAATATGCTAACAGTTCCTTTCGCAATTCAAATATTCGCACAAGAATTTTACCACGTGATAGCCATCTAACTTCCGTATGAAGAAGTAAAGTGGTGTGAAGGCTTCCCATATCTTCGCACATGGCTGTTTTTTGCAATGGTTTACTTTTAATAAAATTTATAATCTTCACTGCTTCGTCTAGAACAGATTTAAATGTCACTGAAATCCTTTTTGTTACTAATGCATATCTGTGAAGAATGCAATGAGTACTGTTACAGTTTTTTGCAACATTTTTAATCCGTGCTACAACACCACTCACTTTCCCTGTCATTGCCTTTGCTCCATCGCTGCAAAATTCAATGCATTTTCCCCAGTTTATTTCATGCGTTGTCATAAAATTATCAATGCAGTTGAATATCTTCTCCCCCGTGGCGTTTATTTTCACATCTTCACATAAAAGCAAATCTTCTTCAATTTTTTTATTAAAATCATACCGAACAAAAACAAGCAAAATTGGTAACCCAGAAACGTCTGTGGACTCATCTAGTTGTAATACATAAGCGTTACACGCCTGCAACCGTGAAATAAGTTCTATTTTAATGTCATCGGCAATATCGTTAATACGCCTCTTAACAGTATTGTTAGAAAGAGACACGCTGTCAACTTTTTTACTATACTCTTCGCCCAATACACACGAAACGATATCTTGAACACAGGGTTTAATAAGTGATTCACCAATAATATGTGCCTCGCCTGCAAGAGCAATTCGGTAAGATACTTTATAAGACGCTACTACTAACAACGTCATTTTTCTTTAACGACCCATATTTTAACCATCGATCCATTATAAGGGCAATTCTTGTTTATAGAAACAAAAATGGTAAATATATTACATACTATAATAAATAAATTATAAAAACTATTTATAGTCCTACCTGATTTATAAAAAAACAAGAGGAATAAAAAAAAAATTACTTTTGTTTACTTAAAAAAATTCACTTAAAAAAAGTAACAGCCTTACGATCAGACTACGAAAATTAACTGATTTCTACAGAACCGTTCGCTGACTGGGTGTTTCCAATTCAATATTTTTTAAATCAGCGTGTGCCGTTTCCTATGCACACTAGATTAGTTTTTAAAAATGAAAATCGGGTTAAGCGGTATCTACACGATACAACGGCTGTTCCAACGGTTGGTACAATCTTGCGACGATTGTATTGTGTGGACGCTGTGTCGAATGGAAGAAATCGCCAATTTACGGTCGTACGTACAACACAGATTGGTACAGCCGTTGAATCGTGTAGATACCGCTTAAGAGTCACGAGTCAAACGGAAATATTTTCTATATGCTCTAAAAATGTAAGTCCCCAAGTATCATAGAATTTAAAATAGGGTAAATGCTCCCGATTGGCGACTGAAAGTGGAAAAGTCATTTATATGGAAAAATGTGCTAATTTTTTAAAAAATCTTCATAATTTTTTTTAAGTAAAAATTTTTATAAAACTGGTAAGCAATTCTTTTGTTATTTAATTGTTTGTTTAGTTTGTTATGCTTTGCATGGTGTCCTATAAAAGTGCGTACACTTATCAATTTCTCCAAACCCAACTTTTTCGTCAGATTGCGTCAAGGCAGTGATATTGTTAAAATCAACAGTGCAAAAGATCTTGCAAATATCGTATGTGATGCTGTTGAGGGTGCTGGAAAGAACTAGAGCAGTTCAGCTGTTTTGGTTTTTTATTTTTTATGTCATTTTATTATTTAATATTATTCGTATTCTCTTCGACTATGCTTCTCTTTCTTACCTTCATAAGCGCTTATTATTATATGTTCTTTTATTTCCTCCATCTATCTTTTTTCTAAGTTTTCTTTCAAATGCTTTAAGTACAAATTATATTGGTCTACTATGTCAATTGTGAATAGTTCTCTTAGTCATGCCAGCGAAAATCAGAAGACTATGATTGATGTCTTATGTAGCCAACACTCTGGACTTAGGATTGTGCATTTTAATGCAAGAAGTCTTAATAACATTAAGATGGATTGCGTTAAACATGTATTTTCTGAATCAAATGTGGATATTATCTGTGTTTCAGAAACATGGTTTCATGTGGATGTTAGTGACTTCTTAGTAAATATTAAAAATTATAGGCTTCTTCGAAATGATAGATTGGATTGTAGAGGCGGTGGCGTTGCAATATACTGCAAAGAAAATTTAAATGTTAGAGTTTTGGGAAAATCGTGTGGATCGGATGTGGAATATCTAAATGTTGTAATATCAGACTGCAGAAGCAAGATTTTTCTGTCATGCGTATACAATCCCAATCGAAGCTGTAGCTTAGAGCCACTATTCACAGAACTTTCAAATTGTGCTATAGACTTCCAGCATTTTATTCTTTGCGGTGATTTTAACGTAAATCTTTTAGCTCATGACCACCTATCTCATAAGTTTCATGATGATTTATGTGCAGTAGGACTGAATTTGGTTAATACAACAATGCCAACTCGGTATGCAAACAATGCCTATCCAAGCTTGTTGGACGTTTTTGTTGTATCTGACCTGTCGTCTATTATGCTGTTTGACCAAATTTCGTTTATTTCTGATCATGACCTCATTTTTTGCACCTTAAACATAAATCTAACAAAACTTGCCACTGAAACTTCATTTCTATATCGTGACTACAGGTCGATTGATTACACATCTTTGTACCACAATTTGTCGCGAATAAATTGGTCAGACTGTTGGTTTCTTGAATCAGTCGACGAAAAGTTAAAGTTTTTTATAGATAAAATTACAAATCTGTT
Source organism: Dichetophora obliterata (assembly GCA_963920525.1). Classification (NCBI taxonomy): domain Eukaryota; kingdom Metazoa; phylum Arthropoda; class Insecta; order Diptera; family Sciomyzidae; genus Dichetophora; species Dichetophora obliterata. The sequence continues at coordinate 24,514,586 of OY986437.1, read as the reverse complement.
TGATAATCATGTCCCTCTGCGTACTCGTCACGTAGCCAATAATTCTTGCCCTTGGTTTACACATTCTGTACAATCGGTTCTAAAAAAACGGAACAAAGTCTACACTAAGTGGAAACGAAATCCTACTGCACAAAACTGGCAGAATTATAGGCAAGTTAGGAATGAAGCTACAAACGCCATTAGGATCTCAAAAAAGAGGTTTTTTTCATCAAAATTAAATCCTAAACTACCTTCAAAACAGCTCTGGAGCAATTTAAAGGGCTTAGTAATATGCAACAAGGAATCTGAAGCGTGCCACATTGATCCTAACATATTAAACGACTTTTTTGTTGCTAATTCTACATCTATAGACACGCCTGATAATGGCGAGCATGTTTCTCATAACTTGCCATTTGAATTTCAGTTTAATACAGTTAGCGAGTTGGATGTAGCGCGCTGCATAAAAAATATTAAATCAAATGCTACTGGTGCTGACAGTATCTCCGTAAAATTTCTGAAATGCATATTGCCTTATGTACTAAGTCCACTTGTACACATAATAAACCACTGCTTTACAACTTCGAGATACCCTGAGATATGGAAAGTGGCGACAGTCATTCCTATTGCAAAAAAATCAAATGCTTCGGAACCATCCGATTTTCGACCGATAAGCCTATTGTCTTCAGTTTCTAAAGTATGTGAATCTCTCATGGCTGAACAAATTTCTCGTCATATAACTACTTTTGGCCTGATGTCTAAGCTGCAGTCAGGCTTTCGGCCCGGACATAGCTGCTCCTCTGCTTTAGTAAAAATTCTAGATGATATAAGATTGCCATATGATAGGGGTCATCTCAGTTTGCTTTGTCTATTAGACTTTTCTAAAGCGTTTGATACTGTAGACCATACTTTAATCTGTAAAAAACTTAATATTTACTTCGGATTTTCCAATGCCTCGGTTCGGTTTTTGCATAGCTACTTGGATGGCAGGTCTCAAAGAGTCAGGGTAGGGAACAATTTCTCGCTTTACAAAAGAACCACGAGTGGAGTCCCACAAGGCTCTGTTCTTGGCCCACTTCTTTTCACCATGTTTATAAATGATATCTTTAGTAAATGCAATCATGTAACCATGCATGCGTATGCTGACGACTTACAACTGTATTTGTCTAGGCCACTTGGACTAGTTGAAGATTTAATTGAAAAAGTTAATGAAGATTTAAAAATAGTGGCAGAATGGGCGTATCTTAATAAACTGATGTTAAACCCTCTCAAATCGTATGTCCTACCGGTTTCAAAGACTGCATTTGAAAATCTAGATATTTCACCGATTCTCCTTAGTAACGTGCAGCTAAAATTCGTATGTAAGGCCACAAATCTTGGTTATAAAATAAATTCTTCTCTGTCTTGCGACGACCATGTTAACTCCTGCGTCAGTAAAATTTACTATGTCTTAAGAAATCTCCGAGTGACTGCAGATTTTGTACCTGTTGACATCAGAAAAAAAACTAGTATTAACGCTATTACTGCCAATTATTACATACGCGGAAGTTGTCTATAGCAAAATGGACTCGAGATCTTTGCAAAAACTACAAGTTGCTTTTAATAACACTGCACGCTACGTTTACGGAATTAAAAGGTCTGATCACATTTCACGCTTTACTTATCAGTTATTAGGCCGTAGCTTAACCAACTATCTTGAGGCAAGAAACTGCATTTTCCTGCATAGGATCATCCACTCGCGATGTCCAGACTATCTTTTTGAGAAGCTTAAATTTTGTAGATCAAGTCGAAGCATGAACCTAATTATTCCTAAGTTTAATTTTCTTAACTCAAGTAGATTGTTTTTCGTTAGTGCAATAAGACTATGGAACTCACTGCCAAACAGCATTAAAAATGTTTCCAATAGTAGGTACTTTAAGCATTTAATTTTCGAGCACTTCTCTTAACTCTCTTTTTCGTTCTGTTTTCTTTAAATTTTCCTTCAGTTCTTAAATCTTAACTCTGCTTCTCAACTAATTTTTTTTTTTTTTCTCTCAAATTTTATTTTATAAACTGAGAAAGCAATTTAAAATATTAACATTTAATATCTCAATATTTATTTATAATTAAAATTTTTCTTGTTCAAAAACTAATGTATGTTAAAATTTGATTTTAATTTGATATTAATATCTTGTTTAAATAATTCTGTATTTTTTTATAATTCTATATTTTGTCTTTATAATGTAAAATAATTCACAAATATTTTACTCTTATAAGTTGTTATGTATGCTATAAATGAGGCATGTAAAAGACTAAGTCTTAAATGTCAACATATTGTAACAAAATAAATACAAATACAAATACAAATACAACTAAAAAATCATATAAGAGGTGAGATGTCCACTTGTCTGGCAACTATCTGCAGACTGCCATGTGGGTATGACGTGTTATGGGAGTGCGCACACTAGTCGATCAAATAGTTTGCCAAACGTGAGCCATGATAATTTGCAAACAATATCGAACATAAACTCGCTTACTCAGCGAGAGTGAAACATTATTGTTTAGGTTTGTTTATTGTGTTTTTTGTTTATGCTTGTGTTTTCAGTCGCCATTTTTAAAAATTTTAAATTACATTTGGTGGTCGAATGTAAACTTTCCGAAAAAATGCTTGTTTTTTTAATAAAATAAAATTTGTCACGCGGAACCCCTAAATTATTTCGTGGAACCCCAGGGTTCCGCGGAACACACTTTGGGAAACACTGCTCTATAGGTGGGCATAAGCATGAAACTTGCATATGTGGCAAAGGAAGCTAGGAATAGTTGTTTGTGTGAACACATGTTATTGTATTTTTCCTATAAATATGTCAATTCGAACGGTTTTTAGCTCGTTTCGTTTACATTTTTGTTAGCTATATTTTGTAGAATTTGGCTAGATATGAAATTAAGCCAATCAGGATTTTCAAATGTAATTATTTGAAAATTCAAAAGATTTGCATGTTTCAGATATTTTTATAATATCTTCTTATGTTGACATCTTGAATTGTAGTATGAACTTTTAAGGTTGTGTTTTTTAAATTTTTTTTTTAAGAACGTTTCTGTTTACTGATGTAAAATTAGTATTTAATGTAAACAATTCCAACTTATATATTCAAACATATTGCCATATATTATTCAACAATATATTGTATGCAGTTTGAGAAATTTTTCAAAATGAAAAATTTTTGTCCCTCATTAGTGTCAAAGGACAAAATATGAAATACTAACATTATTTAATTTTCTTTTTATGATCTCATTACTATCAACGTTTTCGATAAAAAACGCAATTAATTTTTATGTGAAAAAAAATTTTTTAAGATATGAAGAATGCATAGTTCCAGAAGACGGCAGAAGAAATTCAGAATTATTTTTCACAAAATAATGCGCTATTAGTTTCAATGACAGCATTAAACTTTGAACTCGTTAGATTTATTTATATTATACAAAATTTTGTATTTTCTGGTTCTTATATTTTTTTCTCGGCAAATTTATCCAACATAAGCTTTGTGGGAATTTTGTAAATAATTATTGTGAATAGTATAATATCCTAGGCTAGGGTAGTTCAAAAAACTTTAAGTGTATAACTATGTACCCAAAAGCAGAAGATTTTTACTTAAAGTGAAAAATTTGAAGTATAAAAGGACCTACTTGCAATTTGTTAAAAAACCAAAAAAATTTTTTTATGCTATAGATTTTGATTTCTGTACACGTAGATTAACTCATTATTTTATTTATTGATATTTTTTTATTCATTAATACTTTTTTTAATATATGTTAGTCGGTAACCATTTTTAGTTTTTCGTTTAGTTTTTACATGTTTATATATTAGTATAAACAATATAATTAACTACATCAAACAAGAGATAAAGCTGAAATATGTTGTCGTATGTAGGAATATAATAAATATATATATAACATTATGTAAGTGTTAATGGTTTATTTATTTATATAATAAATTTTATTGCAGGCAATTTTTTGCCCGAGAGTTGCCGTGTGAAAAAAGGGAACATGCTAAACAATAATAAAAATTATCATATTTTGCGGCAGCTATTCCTAGCTCGCTTCGTTCAACGCTTTCAACAATACATAATTTAATGTGCGTTTTTGTTTCATGCGCACTTATACAAAAGTATAGGCAGAGTAAAAACGAGAGCTTCAGTTCAGCTGAACAACGCTGCTGTTTGCTTTGCTGCTGCCAGAGAAGGAAAGCTTCACCGGACGCATGTACAATGCGAATTGAGTGAAATCGCATTCGAACTCGAACTGAGACCTCTATTTATTTATACTCTCTGCTTTTAATTATATTGCAGACATGAGGTTATATTCCAGATGTGCAATTCCAAGCATTAAACTTTATTTAAAGCTGAAGACTTTTAGTAAGCATTTCAAGGGTGCTTACTGACGATGAAATTCATGGTAAAAACGCGAGGATGAATTAAGTAAAGATGATGATAATGATCATAAAAATGATAACGTAGACATCAGTATAAATCGTACTAAAAATTCTCAAACATCCTGAAGGTGACAACCTTTAAAATAACCTCACATTGAAAGAGAAAAACGCACCTTCTGTTTGGAAATAACAAAATTTTATTCCACGTATAAAATAGCCAGACTATCCATCTAAAACTGACAAGTCAGATTTGTTGGCATATGCATTCTTCAGTCAGTTATTGTTAGTTATGTCAGTTATATATGTCAGGACACCTATGAACTTAAATAAATAAATAAATAAATAAATAAATAGAATTATTAACAAAATAAGTAAATTGCAGGAAACAATTTAGTACGGGAGACGACGTAGGTCCATGACAGTGCTAGTATGAAACTAAGGGATGTTCCAAATTTTTACCGCCTTTTTAAAATTCGGCCGCAAGTTAACCATTTGCAGAAGCAATTTAAGTTGATTTCATACGGAAATTTCTTTTCCGTTGACGAACAGTTACGCTTCACGAAATAAAAGTTATTATACAACACTTAGATAATTATTATATAGCTTTACCACTAATGATTGAACTAGCCAAAAAGGAAATACATTCAATGGGTATAATTCGTCGGAATATATTTCAAGACTCAAAACTACCGAGTGTTCTTATATTTTTGATGTCAAGGTACATATTGTGGTAAAAGTCCTGAGATCATAGCTGAACTACTTGACAACAAATTTTGAAAGAACATATCCATACGACAAATTAATTGGGGAGTCGATTTGTTAGACTTATTTATAAAGATAAAAATACGCCCAAAAAAGTGGTATATGAGATTTTTTATCATTTGATAGATACCACATTAGTAAATGCATGGCTATTGTACAAGCGTGCGGAACAGCAAGGCGGTAGTGGTAGAAAGTCTTTGCAAAGTAGGAAAGTTATCCACGAAACGTGGAAGATCTTATCAAAAAAACCTTAAACAAAAGATGAAACATCCAAGAAGTTTCCCACAGACTCAAACAGAAGTTAGGTAAGACCATTTTAATCACTGCCCACAATAGAACAACAAGAGTTTTACATGTCAATTACCAGGGTGGAATGGATACACTCATGTTAGTTGCCCAAAATGTCAGAATAAACGATTTCATAATGAATAATGTCGTATGTACCTAATAAATTGCACTGAGCTTCAAATTTAGAAACAAAAATTCTTTCAGATCAGTGTGATATTTTATATATTTTTTTACTATCCTGTGTTTAAAATTGTCTTAGTTATAGATGAGGGTGCATTTTAATTCTTTGTTTTTATTGAATACATAAAATATTTGATATTATCTCTTTCCTCTTTCCTACATTTTCTTCTTCAGTAGTCTTTGAGTGATTAAACTGTGATCAACTCACTGTGTAAATTTGTATATGACTTCACACATTTAGGAATTCAATCATTTGAATTATATAGAACAAATTCAAAAGAATCACTCAAAGACTACTGAAGAGGAAAATGTAGCAATTTCCGAAACAGACAATCTAATCAGCTAAGTGATTGACTCTGTACAGAATTGTTGTTGCTGTTGTTGTTGCCTTCGTAAAGACTTACTTGATCTAAAGCTCGAAATTTAATTCATGTAGATATTTATCTTCATAAATAATGAACCAATTAGTCTGAAAATACTTTTGAAATATTCTAATCTTAGAAAATGGAAATATTCTATTTTTTCTTAACATTCTAACTAATTGTGCCCCAGTAAGTCAAAATTAAAAAAGGACACCAAATAGATTCTGTATATACTGATTTCAGTAAAGCCTTCGATCGGTTAAAATCAATATTAAGCTATTTTCTCTTCTCCCCATAGAAGAGGTCCTTAAGTATTCGGCGACCAAAAGCGCGATTCGCCTCAACGAATCACAAGCTTGGAGGAACAGCACTCGGACATGCATCTATTCTAAATCCCTTTGGAACCGATGAATCAAAAAGAGCAACCGACTATATCATACCCAGTGTGAGATTCAGTACAGAATACACCATATCCATCCCCAGTAGATAAGAATGGGAAGAAACGGCTGTAAAATTTTACGACAATTTCCAATTTTATACTGATGGTTCCAAAAAGGAAAATGGAACTGGATCGGGTGTATACTGGGAAACGCTACAAATCAAAGAGTCTTACAAACTCCCTGACTACTGTAGCGTTTTTGAGGCATCAATATATGCTATTAAAAAAGCTGCACAGGCCATTCACAGGAAAAATCTTACCCCCACAAGGGTAGTAATTTTTGTAACTAGATAGCCAAGTGGCCATCAAAGCACTGAATAGTATTACATGCAATAACAATAGAGTTCAGCTACTACAGCTTTTTCGCACTTTCTCCGCATTGGATCATCTTAAGAACCAGCCCAAATAACATCAAAACATCTCAATAAGGCCATTCACAGTTCGAATACGCTGGTCTGCCATTTGTTCGATCCGCTATTTGTACGCCAATTTACGAAAGCGCATTTTGCTTTGCTGTTGTTTTGCATACAAATGCAAATACGCAGGCACTCGTAAATAAAAGCAGCCCTTGGAGGTGTTTTTTGTACCTCGTATTTTTATGCTCTGTCTACAGCCGCATAATCACATACATCATAGAGTTGCACAGTCTTTTTATACGACAGTCACATGGCGAGGTGCTCACAATTCGAACAATAACAAATGCTATAGATACGATTTGTTAAAAGTACGCTCAAACCGTGAATAGCCCCACTGATATCGATAAGAGCGGTCCAAAACAATCCAAAGTGAGAAAAATTTACCCACCATAATATGGGTTGGGCTCAGGGACAACACAAGACATAACAACTAACCATGCGTTTACATAGATCTAATCATACATTAGTTTTCAATCTACTTTTGAGTTGACCTTTCGATAAGTTAACATCAAAAAAGCTACAGTTGTTAACAAAGGTTGTGCGATGTAAAGGAGCAGTAGCCATATAATTTGTTCTACTAAAAGGTAAGTAAATTAAATTGTTAGCATTTCTACTGCTTCTACGGTTAGTGTTAAAATTTATAAGAGTTAGAAGTTCTGGTGAATCGAATACACCAGTTATGAGTTGGTGTAAATAGACGATATCTGCAGACTTCCTTCTCTCATTCAAAGATTGCATTTTTAAAAGTTTAAAACGATCCTCATAAGGAGGAAGGTTTAAAGTATCAGTTGCACTTAAGCCCCTTCGAGCAAACCGAACAAAACGTTTTTGGATTCTCTCTATACGTTCAACAAGTACATTGTAACTTGGGGACCAAACTTGACTTGCATACTCTAAGTGAGGTCGCACAATTGCATAATACAGCGTTGTAGTTGTGATCATACTATTAAATTCTTTGGCCCAGCGTTTCATAAACCCGAGCATAGAAGATGCTTTTTTACAAATGTAATCAATATGAACGTTAAACGATAGCTTAGAATCCATGCATATACCAAGATCTTTGACAGAATCTACACGATTTAAAGCCGTATCTTTTATCGTATAATCAAAAATTAAATTATTCCTTTTTCGCGAAAAGGTCATAGTTTGGCATTTATCTGGATTTAGAAACATATTGTTTTTAGAACACCAAATTTCAAAGGATTTCAAATCAGACTGGAGCAGATCTGAATTGTCTTTAGCATCTATTGTTCTGTATATTTTCATGTCATCTGCATAGATAAGTAGATGAGAGTGTTTGATGATGTGGGTTACATCATTAATGGCTAAAATAAACAGAAGTGGACCAAGGTGGCTACCTTGAGGAACACCTGATTCAGCAATAAATTCAGCTGACAATACGCCTCGAAATCGTATTTGATAAGATCGCTCCGTCAGATACGATTGAATCCAGCTTACAAAAAATTGTGGAAAACCCATTAACTTTAGTTTAAATAGAATTAAGTTATGTGGCAGTTTATCAAATGCTTTACTAAAATCAGTGTAAATACAGTCGACCTGGTTACCTGAATAAAATGAATTTAAGCAAAACGTTGTAAAATCGAGGAGATTAGACACAGTGGATCTGCCAGTAACAAATCCATGCTGACGAGTTGTCATGACCTTCCCACAGTGAATCTTCACACGATCATACACGAGGCGCTCAAAAAGTTTTGGAATTGACGAGAGTTTCGCGATAGGCCTGTAGTTGTTTATATCGTTCTTACAACCTTTTTTATAGATAGGACCTATAAAAGATTTTTTCCAAAAAAGTGGAAAAATACTTTCGCTAATTGATTTATTGAATAACATGGACAGTGGTTGACTTAGAACGGAACCACATCGTGTTAACACTGCGGCAGGAATTCCGTCAGGTCCAGCATTAAAATCCTCATCGATCAACCCAATATACTTTAAAATATCCTCTGAAGTAAAGGATATAGAATCCAACGAAACCCTGGGTGTAGAGTTCATATATTCAAAGTACTCTTCATCAGGATTAAAAGAGTCTGAACAAAATGACTCTTTAAAGAGATTGGCAAATAGACCACAAATTACGACAGGATCGTCAGTAAATCCGTCAGAGGTCTTAAATGATGAAGGGAATCCATCAGATTTTTTTTTGGTGTTTATGAAACCCCAGAATTTCTTCGGATCAGACAATATTCTCAGCTTAGTACTGTCTAAATAATTTTGATATAAGGTAGCTGAGCAATTTTCAAAATCCAGAAACAAACGCTTGTAGATTTCTAGGTCATTCAAGTCTAAGCTACAGACATATTTTTTCCATGCCCTATTCCTGCTGTTGCGAAGAATCTTTAACTCCTTTGTGTACCAGGGGTAAGCACAATTTTTCGTAAATTTGAGGCTAATGGCACGGACAGAGAAAACATAGCAAAGATTTCCATATAAAAAAAATTAATTGAATTATCAAGAGTGTTATTATTAACATATTCTAAAATAACATGAAGTTTACTTTGAAGTAAATGATTCAACTTCAAAAAGTCAGCTTTTTTAAAATTGAATTCATAAACTCTATCTATTGAGTTAGACTTTACTATATTATCCCTGTCTGATTTGTACCATATGCTCAATGCTGGATGGTATTCATCAACAGCAGTTAAAACATGAGGGGCCCTCTCAACAATCACATTGTTACTATCTGTAGTTAAGACCAGGTCAAGAAGTCTTTCACGACTATTATAAATGCAACTCACTTGTTGTAAGTCAGAACATATATTATCAACAAATATATGCTCTTGGCGAGTCTTCGAATTAGATGCACAAAAATATGTATCATCGTCAGAAGATTCCCATTTCAAGTCAGGCAGATTAAAATCACCTAACAATAAAATGTCGTCATTAACGTCAATTATGCTTATAACGTATTCTATGCAATCCGCAAGGCTTGCATAAACTTCTACACTGCTCTTAGGAGGAACGTATGCATTAATAAGATATACATAAGAATTGGAATGTACAACCTTGACGCATATAAGTTCGATGTTAGCAGAGCAGGGAATAACAATAATGGAACTAACGAAGGAGTTCCTTACAGCTAATAAGACACCTCCACCGACAGCAGAAGTATTGTCAGCATGTCTATCTCTTCTATAAACTTCAAAACTGTTATCAAACAATTCTAAGTCAGTAATGCTTCCGTTTAACCAAGTTTCAGTCAGTGCGATAATATCCTCAGAGAAATTCTGAGACATAAAAAATATGTCTCGCGTCTTAGAGCGTAATCCCCTTACATTTTGATAGTAAAGGGATAACCTATTCAGTTTTTTTGGGATTGACGAGCGGCTTGAGTCGTCCCTCTAGGCTTATTCTTAGGCTGAAACTCTGTAACGAGTATATTATCAGTCCACAAATTAGAGTTTAGAACAGTTGCAAACTCTTCAGCTGGAACTGTGAGAATAAAGGAAGCATGGGAAGGTTTATTACCTATTTTTTTGCATGAACAAAATGCATTTTGACTCAACAATTTATTATGTTTGATAAAAGTCAATACATTTTCAACAGTTGTGTCGGGCTGAAGACGTGAAATAAATACATTTTTTTTCCTCGACACTGCCCTTAAGCTTGATAGATTTCTAGGCTCAATAGGAGTCAAAACTGAACTATTAGTCAAAGAAGGAATGTTAGAAGGTGACGAGGAAGTAACTGGAGTGTTCCTGTTCAAAAGCGGTGCTGAGGGCTGCTTGGCCTGAGAAGTAGATCTAGATGATTTTCGCTTCTTATTATTTTTTTTATTTTTTCTCTTTTTTTTTGCGATAATGTGGTCTTCTGATGATAGGATTGTTTGTGTCCCTGAAGAAATAGTCTGTGACAAAGAAAGCGGGATATTTTCCGAAATGGAATTTTCATCATAGACGCTGGTACTGGGTGCGGCCCTAACTTCACTAAAAAATGTTACAATTTCTCGAAAATTGTTGTTTAATGAGTTAAGACTTTCCCCAAAAAGCTTAATTTTTGAATAAAGTTCATCTGGGGAAAGTGCCCTACACGAAGCACAGTACCAGCGAAGGCCTGATCGCTGAGATTTTAAGTCGTCAAGGCATGACTTGGATATACCGGCACAAGATGCATGAAACATCTGCTCACATGGACCAGAACAGCTGAACATGGGGTTTAGAATGTTTTGGCTTTTGCAAAGTTCGTCCAAAGAACAAGCAACGATATTTTCTGCAGAAAAATAATCCATTTTTAATTTTTTAAAAAAATGAGCAGATGCAAAATGTGCTTTCAGGGTTACTTTATTCAGACAGTGTGTGCACAGTTTAGTAGAAAACAAAAAACAAACAACAACACTCACTGAACTGAAGATAAACAAATCACAGCACAAAGAAGAAACTAAAACACCGCAAGCATGCAAAAACAACAACAACACTGCATTAACTAAATAAGTTAAACAAAGTTAAAATGCAAGAATTAAACTTACACAACTTAAATGCACAATTATTATTTAAGCGAACAGTTTTATATTAATGTTGTTAGTATAGTAAATATGATATTTAAATAATTACTATATTGAAACTATTTTAACTATTTTAATACACTCACGAATATAACAAACAAAGGCTTTTACATAACACGATAAAACACAACCGACACCAACTTATATACGAGATCAACGTTTTAGTAAAACGACGAAGGCTCGAACAGTACAAAACTGTAAACTGGCACTGAACAGTTTCTGTAATATCCACAACGTCACTCTCTTCTGGGTTCCATGAAATAGTAATATCGAAGGGAACGACGCAGCAGTAGCCACTGGCTAGGCGTGGAGTAACCGCAAGTACAAACAGAGCTGATATAGATGTGCACATTCAAATAAGTATCGTCAAAAAGAGTATAGACCTTAAAGGCAGAGATAAAGCTAACACTAACTGGGCTTCCATAAGTGACTGCAACATATCTCGAAGGTTCTGGCCGGAGCTAAATGAGAAGTAAACCGAAAGCCTTCTGCTTTTGGTCAAACGAGAAATCTGAATTCTTGTTGGAGTTCTGACAGGTCATTGCCTCTTGAGGTAATGGCTTATAGAAAGAACGTAACTGCTCCAGACTTCTGTCGGAGCTGCAAGGATCCGAAAGAAACACAAACAATACTCACCTTCCATGCGAATGTCCAAATCTACAGAATCGTCGACTCCAATATATGAGGAACAGATTTTTCAAAGACTTGGAAGATTTAGCGAACACACCACTGTTAGACATTTGGAGGACCATAAAAAGCACAGGCTAGTTTGAGGAATAAATTAAAACAAAGGGTAACATGGTACCACAAACAATAAAAAAAAGAATTCGTAAAGCGCCGGTAACGTTGCACGATCCTACTTACCAAACCCAAGCTAAGCTATTTTTAAAGCCTAGCTAACGCTTATATAAAAAACTCCTCATTCAGCTATTTTACTAAAAAAATAAAGTAAAAAAAAAGCATGCCGATGCGAGGATTGAACTAACATCCTCTCTTATGCTAGTCCACTTAAGCAAATGTTTATTTTGGAAATTTAACTTACGTTGAAACAAGCAAACTATAGGAGCTATTTTTTAAAAGCTATCATGTTTTTGTTTAGAACCGAGTGCATAAAGATAGGTTCTTAAAAAATATAGTTTCATGAACATTGCTTTTTAACTGTGTTTCTTAAAATTTATAAACGCGTATTTGAAAATATACTCCAATATAAAGCTATACTACTGTAAAAATCAGTAGAAAAAAATTATCATTCCGATGCAGGGATTAAACTTGAATCCTTTCTAATACTAGTGCACTGTTACTACCACACTGCCATATCAATTGTTTATTTTAAAATTTTAACTAATGTTGACACAAGTTCAGTATAAAAAAAATAATTTCATTTTTGTATAGAAATGAGTTCACAAAAATACTAAAAGAAAGATATTCTTACGAGGTTTTTTTTCATAAATGAGCCTTCTAAAATCTAACTGAAGCTTATATGTAAAAGTGCACCAACATTCATCAATTTTACAAAAAAAAAAAAAAAATCAGAACAAACTCACGTCCTTTCTAATACTAGTTCACTGTAACTAGCACTAAAGCTATAATATAGCTTATTTAACATGTTATATTAAAATATTTCTTATTGCGTCACAGGCTTGTGTCAAAGGCGAAAGATTTTTTTTTTATACTGAGACTGTTATTTGATTATTGCGTTTCATACAACTGATGACCAAGCTTTCGCGCTAACCGTTTTCCCTCTTTATTTTTAAGATTTTCTTTTTGAGCACGTGCTACAACAGTATTTATGACAGCAACAAAAATAAATGTAAACATAACATTTAAAGTTTCCTGTAAAACATATTTCAAGGCCAGCAAATTTTTAAGCCTTTAACAGTCAAAACAACGCCTCACATATAAAATTCCAAGCCCTCGTATCTAATTAGCTGTAAAAACTGAGAAAAGTATAGGTATTTCTTAGGTATTTTTTTTTTATTTAAAAGCACTGCAAAATTTGTAAACTTCCAGTCGCTGTTAATATAAACATAAAATCTTCCACTTTGTGACGAAACAATTTACTTAACAAGCACATTAAGCGAACTAAAATATCTAAGCCCTAAGAAAAACCTATTTTTTATATATGTTACATATATCAATATGCTGGTTGGTATCGATTTCCTATTAAAATTTAAGTTCTTAAATTCATTCAACACTTTATCTCGCTATAAGTTGTGTTCATCTTGCCGACGGCATTTTTTTATATCTTAAGTTTTCTTAGTATAAAAACACATTAGCTTAAGTTGGTCGAAATCCAACACCAGCATAATTATTCATTCTAAGCTGATGCAGACGCTTAAAACTGATATTTATTTAATTCGATTAACCTTGTGTGGCTTAGCACTCAAGCTACAAGAGCACGCGTACAAACATGGCACCACACACAAGTTGTAAGTTGCTACATTTGAAATCAGTGATTCCCACAAGCAGCAGCAACATAAGCAATAAAAAAAAATGAAAAAAAAAGATCTATCTAAAGTTTTAAAATTCAAAGTTACAAGAACTCAAAAGGTCACCATTTATCATGATGATGCGCAAGGTACGCATTTGTACGCTTATTAGTTTGGCTTAAAATGTATTAACTGGGGCTAAGCAAAACATAGAAAGCAAAAAATAAAAACAAGATAACATTATATCCTTAAGGGTTTTTTTTATTTATATTTTATGTTTTTACTAGTAATTATGAGAAATTTTTAATGGTTGGCTACCGTGAATGAAAACCTAAAACATTCAAGCTCTACTTGTTGGAGTTCAACATTTTTATCATGTTTATGCACCTACATAGAGAAATGGCCTGATTTAAGATGGTTAAAACAACAGCCATCATTAAACAACCACACTTCAACTTTGGTTACAGTTCAACAGCTATTTTTGGTGCGCTGCCAGTGTTGCTTCTTCATGGTGGTTGTTGTTTGTTGTTGGTTTTTGAAATAATTTGCATTTTTTGTTTATAAATCTAATTTAATACTCTGCTTATCTGCAGTGGAGGTGGCAGAGTTGAGAGAAGGCAACAACACGACGCTATTAGTTATTAGTTAAGCAAACAATAAACAACAAAAATCTCGAACACATCGTAAATTGTATCTTATTGAATTTATTTATGGCTTAAGTTTAATTATTTATGCCAGATTAATTAATGAGAGCGTTTATGTTTTAGTGTTTTGTTATGCTCAGAGTGCTTAAATAGCTATTTTTTCAACTCTGTGAAGTCTGATAATTACGAACGATATGAATAAAGGGGCGCTGGATGACTGCAACTTGAAATGAACAGTGATAAGATCTGAAGAGAAGGACATGACGAATTAGTTTGATTAGTAACTAAAATCGACAAAGACAAAACTTCGAAATGAAAAAAAAAAATCTCTAAAAAAAATTATTTTGTGTTTTTCATTTTATGTACAAAAAACTATGGAAATATTTACATTTTGTTTTAATACCGATACAATGAAGTTCTTTTGTTGTATTTTCTTTTGATCTTCTCATCATATGAACTTGTAAATAGGCTTAAGCAACAAGTTCGTGTCTTAAGTCTTTCGTTTTGTGTACAGAAAACAATAAATTAAAGGGCATACAATTAATTTGACACAGAAGCTGTAATCAATTTATAGTCAATATGGGAATAACCATTACTAAGAGTAAAAAAAATATCCGAACCAAATGAGAGCACAAAAGAGAGAGAGAGAGAGTGAGTGAGGGACAATGAATAAAGAGCTTGCCTGCCTAACGATCAGAATCTTTTCTTTGTGTTTGTGAGAGTAGAGCATATCTACGGAATTTGTCTGCAGAGCAAAACATCCTTCATGCACCATACTGAATCAACCTGGAATGCAAACATTTTCTAACATAAAAAACATTAAAATATATATTAATATTTTTTATTTCGTATTTTAGTGTCATTTGTTTGCATTAATATAATATTTTCAATAAAATGTCTTTAGTTTGCTTTAATAAAAATAGTAATATTTTATCAAAAAATCTCAAAAGAAAAAAAAATGCAGCGAAAAGAAAACAGCTTTTTATTAGCTAAATATTTTAAAGAATCATAAGATGAAATAATTTTTGAACAGTCAAATTGTTTTATATCTTAAAATATATAATATAAAAATTGTTAATATTTTTAAGCAATACAAAGCATCCTTAAAACACAAAATTTTGCAATTATTTTTGCTAAATGTGCAGCTCAGAGAGCAGCCTAGTAACTCCAGTACACACTTGACTGCACTTTTATCTAAAAAATACACTCAACTTAAAGCCCGATTTCGGGGTTCTTCTAGCAAAACAAAAGACTTAAGCAACGAACTCGCTTCTTTACTGCTCGCACGAAGAAGAACTTGCCTTAATTATTTTCAGTTAAAAAAAATAATTATTAATTATGAATTATTTGCTAATTACACACAATTCCATAAACATAACTCAAGCAAGCGAGCGAACGAAAAACAACAAGCAATAAACGATAAACGACAAACTTTGTAGTGTGGCTGCAACGACCGATCGAAACAGAAACATTTAAGCCAAACCAGCCAGCTACCAAGAACACTAGCCAAAGAATGCACGTTTGACTTTTTTGTTGCCAACATAATCGTCTCAGCTGCTGCTGCCGACGCCACACTGCAGCACATTTTGCCGAACGCAAAGCTCAGCGCGCGATGTTCTTTTCTTCTCACACAGTGTAATATTTTTTTATTATTTTTTTGTTTTTGTATTTTTCTGTTCAGAGCCCAAAGTAAAAATACTCTAAACATGCTGTCAAGTTATGTCTACATTCCTTGGTCATATTTTTTCATCTTTTGGCTGCTGCTGTTGCTTTGTTTTTGTTTCTGTTGTTGTTGCAGCGGCATGTGTACGCTCGTTGGTTTCAACTTTAATGTGGCAAAGTAAACGAGTCGCATGGAGCATAAAAATCAAGAAAACTGTTGGAAATAAAGTATGCGTTGTTGTGCGTCTTGAGGCGACAAAGCAGGCTTTAATCTACACGCTGTACATGTGAGAGCGAAAAAAATTAAAAAAATAGAGATAACTCAGAAATAACACATACACTCAAGCATGCTGCAAAGGCTTAGGTTAAGAGCGCATTTTAATCACAGATCTTAGCAGATTTTGTGACAAGTTTGATTATTAATATTAAGAGAAGCAAAGAGAAAGACTGAGAATATGCTCCAACAAGGTGCTCTTTTGATGCTATTCCCAGTGGTAAATGAACAAAAGACATAATGAACTATGTCTTACACACAACGTAGCTGTGAGGCCGCAAAAATCTGTTGTTATTTATTTAAATTGTTACTTTGAGTTTCTGTTGTAAATTATTGTATTGTTGCATTTAAAAGAATCAATCTTATATGCTGATATTTTCATCAATAAATTAAAAACTTAAAGTCTACACACAATTCTCAATTACTTTTGTTTGGACATGGCCACTCAAAGAACAATGACATCTACCTTACACAATAAGTGACCATCGGAGAGGTATGCTGCTAACGAGCCACAAGTTAGAACCGAGCACAAATTTTAATGATAGTATTACGAAAATCTTTGCAGTTTTTTATAAAATTTTTATTCATATTCCAAAATGAGTATTAATAATTTTCCCAAATATACTTTACCACAAACCTCGCTGCTAGAAAATAGGATATTGCAACAAAGACGAATAAAGTCAAATCGTTGCGTATGCATTGAAAAAAATTATCGACCTTTAACAGCACACAGTTTTTGAAAAATAAGGTTCCAAAGGTATAATAATTTAAAATTACAAACTTATTTTGGATTTTTATTTTTTCAATCAGAAATAAAAATAATTTTGTGTGTGATATTTTTGTAATCCAAACTAAACTTCAACGATTATTGATCGATATATTTTCAATAAAAAATAACACTTTCTTGATCAAAATTTTTTTCTATCAGAAAAAAACATTCATTCATCGATAATTTTCGAAACGATATTAAAATTATTTCTTATCGAAATAATTTCGATAATTATTTATTTCTAAGTTTAAAAAATGCACATAGTATGCAAAAAATGTGGAAATAAATTTCATATTATGTTTTTCATTAAAGTTAAATTAATTATCTAAGCACTTTTGTTCACAATTTGAAATATGTTATAATCAGTATTGTTTTGATAAAAAATTTTTTATGTGTAAGCGCAAATCATTTATATTTCTAATAGAAAAATTAAATTATTTAAAGAGAATTTATAAGGAATAAAAATATTTTATCGATCAAAAAACTATTGGTCAAAGCTTGATTTTTTTTCTGAGCGAAAAATTTGTGTTATAAATTGTTTTTTTATTTTGATCGAAATTATTTCGATAATGTTTCATTGACCTTTTCTAGCCTACTTTAGACTGTAGTTAACATAGAGTTTGATTCTCTGAACAATCCCGCACTGTTTGCCGAAGACTACACTCTGAAGTAGCCAACACATACCAAATTAGTAAGGACTTATCTTGCACTGCGTAAAAGGTAAAGTAGTTCCAAAGACGCTTATTTTCACGGCTTATATATTATTCGAAGTTTTGTTATTTTGATGGACGATTTGTAAAAAGCTTTTTTAAATTTTAAACTCAAAGTACATGTAAAGTATTAAAGAATGTGTGTAAAAATCATGTAAATAATTTGTTGTAGAAAGAATATATGATGGTTTACTAATTTGATGGCGTCAGCTTGCATGCAAGGTAAGCAGAGTTTTCGTTTGATTGTGTCAAATTTCAAACGTAAAGTGTATTTTAAAAGCTTAGCTGATGTATGGAATTTTAATTAATTCCACACTCTATTAATTTTTCAAAAATTTTAAGTGGTTTTATCGTTTTTATACAGTGAGTTTGTCTGAGAGGTGGGCAAGGATTTTATTCGATTTAGTAGAATTTCATAAACACATAACTTTTTAACATAATACTGAAACTAATATGCAAAACTGCAAAGTGTGTATATTAACTTTTGTGACATTTTTTTATGGGAGGTAGCCGATTTTTTAATTTGATTTAGCTTATACTCGAAGTTGATTTTTGATTTTTTAAAATAATCTTGAATTCAGAATTTCAATAATTTACCGTCAAATTCAATACTATACATTCAAACCGTGTAGCCAGATGGCAAGTAACATGACTACATTGACTCATTAGTTAATGCTGGTTCAATAGGTTTAAAATGATTAATATTTAATAAATGGAAAGTCAAAAAATCTCTAGCTCCCTGGCAACATATTGTTTATTATAAAACTATATTTAAAAGTATATTACATCAACTACAAATCTTGACGATCTTCTCGTCATCATCGTCATTATCGATAAAAATTTTACCAGCGGGATATTTTATGTACAATTCAATTTGAGCAAAGGCAATTTTAAAGCGTAATCAAATTTATACTAATTGTTTCAGGAGCTTATCGTACTTGTCTTTACTATTACGAATATTTTGTGTATAGCGAGAATATTTTATGAAACAAAGTTTTTTAACAAAATTTCAACATATAGCACCTTTTATCAAAACTGTCACCTACACTAATTAATAAAAATCGCACACATTTACTTTGTCACACACATACAGCATAACATACATACGCCAATTGAAGCAAAGGTGTAATCATTCTATTAGTATCGCCATTAAATAAAATTAAAAGTGAGTACAACAGAGTAGGTGAGAAGAAGAGCGAGAGTAAAAGCAAAATCGTAAGTCTGCAAAGTTATTTTTCAATTCTCTCAAATAAGACTGATCTGGCGTGCATCGATATTTGAAGAGAATTAAGAGAAAATGTTCATCTTTCTAGTTCAGTTAAAATTTCATAATAGTAATTGTAATATAGTTAATTGTAATTTTTAATTAAGAGTTTAAAATTAATTATTTATAAGTTACGGTTGTTAGTTCATTATTCATGTTACATAGTTCATAACTCACAATACTTATTTCACAACCAGGTGTAATAATAATACTTATTGGAACTCTAAATTCTAAAGGATTTAGTATAAGAACAGAACAAAACCACCTTTCGATACAAATTTTGTTGAAAATATTTGATTCCAGAACTAAACAAAAAAAAAAAATTTTTATTTTATATCAAACCGAAAAGCTTTTCCAACAAAGCATAGAAAAAAAATTTTGTTCAAATGTTTTTAACCTTTAATAGTTCCAAATTTTCCAAAATGACTTTTTTTTAATAAAATTATTTTTACATTTCATCGGCTTAAATTTGAACTTTTTATTTTGTACTATTATAATATCAATCTAACCTAATCACAAATCATAATTCTGCGTCGATAAGCAGTAACAGCGCTTAAGTCTGATTTTAAAGTTTCGAGAAATCTTGCTTCAACACTTTCAATCGCTATATAAGTAAGAGTGTATTTCGTTTTTGCATAATAGCTTTGGCTAAGATCATTCTAGAAGCTCCAGATTTTGTGTGTTTATTGTGCTTTATGCGTGAAATACAGATTCATCAATAACTCAGTTATGCCGTAAGTTGGCTTTAAATATTATTGCTTGTTGACACAAGAATCTTTTAATTTTTTTTAATATCTGGTAGAAACAATTATATGTAAATAAATTTAAGGTAAAAATAAACTATTAACATTATTTTTTAATGCCTCTTTAGAAACAGTAACATCAGAACTAGAATATATAGATAATTCATTAAATAAAGATTGGCTATTGGCTTATTTTTAGCATAGTAAGTTCTATGATCTTTTATAAAAAATATTTTAAAACGCTGCAACTGTCTAGAAGAAACATTAAACACAATGATTTCCAGAAGGGACGCACAATCAATATGATCAGATATGATATCAATTTTGAAGGTCAGAGAACTAACCTTCCCTCTTGTTTCTAAAGTTTTAAGACCTAAGAGCAAGCCTCTTAGATTGTATAAGGGCTGAAAGTCAACAGAGTTCCATGAATGCAGAAGTCAGTGTAAAGAACATCAACTTTGTTACCCAAAGCAATCGACGAAATACAGAACTCCGAAAAAAGAGCCAGAATAGTTACAGTGGATCGGCCAGAAACGTTGTTGGGGACAGATATGACGTTTCAAAATAAAAAATAATTTATTTTTAATTATGCTTTCAAAGCATTTGTAAGCTTAGAAATATGCCTTTAATTGGAGACATCCGATTTTAAACCACTTTTAAAAACTGGGGAAATTTAAGCTATTTTCTAACAGCTAATAAAAGAATCCGTGGACAAAGATTTATTAAAAATATAATAGAGTGGGATGGACAGGGCTTGGGCACACTTTTTAGCAAAATGGATGAACTACCATCAATTTTAAGATTGACGGAACTGTTCATTAGATCTTGCGCAGCGTTGTATGAAATTTTGTTTTTTTTTTTTTAATTCCAATTACTAAAAATATCACTGCTAAAATAATGTGAGGTTTGGTGTTAAAATTAATGCCTTAAATTTTCAAATCGATCGAAATGTGCCAAGTCGTGCCAAAATTAAATCAAAGTTTCAAATATCCCCTGATATCAAATATACCCCTATCGACACAGCAAGTTTTCTTGTATTCTTGTCCAGAATACAAAAGCAAGAAAATACCGTCGACTTGCTGGCAAGAAAGTTTGCCGTATGGAAAAGGGGTTAATGCAACGGTAGGAAGGTCGTGTGGGCAGCTTGATTGGTATTGGCAAACGTCTCTTAAAGAAAGAACAACGAAAAGAGCAATGACTCGAGAACGAACAGCAATGGAAAGAAGAGTGTCAAGCAAATTAATCCTTAGGATTTGACTAAAAATGTTCAATACGCTTGCAAAATAACATTTCTGATAACAGAATTCTAAAAGCAAAATTAAATTTAATTCAAGCAAATATTTGCTAAGTTTTTAAAAACTAAAATAGCACATTTTTATTAAACTCAAGCAAATATTTGCTAAATTATAAGCCCAAATAGCAAATTTTAACTTAACTCAAGCAATTATTTGCTGAGTTATTATAAGCTCAAATAGTAAGTTTTTACAAAATTCAAGAAAATTTCTTTCAAACACACGTGCACACGTTTATTCTTAATGAAGAAAATTGGGCGACGATTAGTTAAAAACTGCGATGGTCTAATGGATATGCACTTGCACTCACGCGGACGAGGTTCAAATCTAAGGATAATGGTAATTTCTTAAATTTAATTTAATGCTAATAATTATTACTTCAAAAATTTGCTAGATGTCAGCAAAAACAAATCAAAATTTGCTTTTCCAAGTTATAATAACTTAGCAAATATTTGCTTGAATTAAGTATTTGAATTAGCTTTTGCAAAATTAGTAAGTTAGTATAAACTATAATAGCAAATTTGATTAGTTTTTGCTGAGATCTAGCATAATTTGGAAGTAGCTGAGATGCAAGCGTAAGTTTTGCTTAACAACAATACAAATTTAGCAAACAGTTTTCACCAAGTACGGATACCCTACAATAAGCATTGTTTTATGTAACATGTGCGAATATAGTATATTGGGATGGTGAAACTATTTACAGACAGAAAATTTTCGAAAATTCCCGTAATTTTTACTTCAAATTTATGACAATATCTCTGTAGATTTTCTCAGTGCAACGTATTTTTGTATGAAAAGTCGTTGGTTAACACTGAGCGGCAAACTGAAAATAGAAATAGCGCCGTTTTTTATCTCTTTCTATGCTCATCTGAGAACGAAAGCGACTTAATATAACAGTGTATGTTGAATGTCCCCCTGAAAAGGTCGAATTTCGACCACTGTCGAACTCTATTAAGTATTAAAAAAGTAATTTTTTTAAAACAAATATTTTATATGAGTTAAAAATAATAGTTTTCTTGTTATTTCTTAACTGAACTTTTAGTTCTTGACTATTTTGGAAACTTCATTCCCATTGAGTGTAAGCAAGTTGAATATAAAAATGGTTTAATAAGAATATAAACTGGTAAAATGCAGAAAACAAGAAACAAAAACTTTTTTACTGTTTTCTATATTCCCAATTTCGAGCTAATTTTGGCACGGTTTGGCACACTCCGATTGACCTGAGGATTAAAGACATTAACTTTGTCATCAAATGGCATATTTAAGCCACTACCCGCAATCAAATTTCCTAAAAAAATTTTACGCCAGGTCTACTGTTCATAGCATCACATACTTCATGTTGAGAAATTGCAAAACAACCAATGTAAGCAAAGGTGTCAACACTATGAGCCAAAAACACCTCATCACAACTTAAAGTGCTATCATTGTAGTTCGATCTAAAAAAGTTAGCAAAGAGGTTAACAGTGCCTGTAAGCGAAGAAGATCTAAAGCTATTGTACGCCATAGATGTGGTAATCTTAGAACCCCCCTTTTTGCTTGGATAAAATTAATAACCGTTGTTCACAAATAACCGCGATATATTTGAGTCACATATATTATTAACGTTATATCGCGCCGTGTTGCAGATCTGCAACATTTAAGAATTGCTCTAGAAAAGTAACTCAAAGAGAAAAAAAATTAAGTCGGAATTCTTAAAAATGACTCATAAGTATTTTAAACAACTCTAGCTATTCAATTAGAGAGTAAATCAACCAACAGCTATTTTTAATTTTTAGTTGCAACAGCATGATTTTGAATTTGGCAGCAGTTTGTGTTTTGCAATATTTTTAATATATTTGTAAATGACTAAAACTGTTATAAAAAGTGTTAATAATTAAAATAAGAGTTTAAGAGCTTTTTGGTGAGTTATTAAACTACACTTATCATGAATTACTATATTAAAAGCAATGTTATATTCCCTGAAATAAGTTAATCTTTTAAACTGTAAAAATTTTTTTTGCAAATATTTGTAGAAATAAATTATTAATTTTAAAACAAAAGTTGTTTATCTTTATTTTTAAGACAGTTTGAGAGATTTTTAGGTAAACAATTTTAAATTGACGTTATTGTGCAATATAGGGCTAAGAGTAGATTAAAATATTTCAAAACAAGCTGCAGTGTTTTTTCCCATCAAAAAGTTCATTTCAGTTGAAATAATCGAAACACTTACTTAAAAAATAAAAAATACATAAATTGAAATCAAAAGGTTTGAGTACGCTATATTTAAATCAAATCTAAAACTCTATTTAAGCTATTAACAAAGAAATTTACCTGTAATAAATCCAAACTAAGTAGACTATCAATAAAATTAATCTCGTGTGTAAAATTAATATTATTTGGTACTAGCGCACTGTCAAAATAAGTCCATACAATCTTATTTAAATTAAAATCACCAAGAATACAAATATGATTATTAATATTATCTAGCTCTGAACAAAGAGATAAAATATTATCGGCATGTGCTGCATAAATATCATCAGAACTATAAAGCGGGATATAGGAGGCAACTCACTATAGGGATATAAAGAGATCCCAATGAACCAAAAATTACTACAGCTAGTTGGTCAAGTAGAGAGTCCATATATTGCATGCATATAATACATGAAGAGCAACGTAAAGACCGTTTAAAGGCTATCACCTCTCCTGAAAAAAATGGCATTCTTCTTGATTTGTGAGTGGTAAAAGGTGGTGTGGCATCATTTTTTTTATAAACCATCCTCACATTACTTCAATAAAATAAAAAAATCCCAGTCGAATCAGTTGAGTTTTTCATGAGTGCGCATCGGCATCCAAAGAACACATGTTCATTTTTGTTTATATAGTAAAGACTAATATATCATTACTGTTACTTATTCATACTTAAATATTAATAAATTATAGTTAACCATTTTTCATTCCTTATCCACAATTGATCATTCATCATTTATAATACATTATTCATCCAACATCATTTCTCATTTCTCGTGATGATTCCTCAGCATTGATTATTTATAATTCATAAATCATAATTTCATAATTCATAAATCATAATTCATTAATAATAATAATTCAAAATTCCTACGTCATATTTCATAATTTGTTCTTAAAAATTCATAATTCATTAATAATAATAATTCAAAATGCATACGTCATATTTCATAATTTGTTATTCATAATTTATAATTCAGAATTTATAATTAATAATCAATCTTTCATCATTCATTATAATATATAATAATTATGAATTTATATAAATCACAACTTATCATTTGTAGTTCATCATTCATCATGCAAAATACGTCATTCATCACTAACTTATCATCCACAATTTTTCGATTTATTTTGATTTATTTATTTGATAATTAATTTATTTTAATATTACTCAAAATTTTAGTACTTAACCATTATTTACCACACTATCGCTCTAGTTTTTCTTTGTCTTTATCAAAATACGTTTCACAAAACTTATTGTTCAAACAAACTGCCCCAAACGACTTGAAAACTGCATATTTTTCCGTATCAGAGTAGAAGTCAATAGTATTGGTGTAATTAAAGTCCGGCGTAAACAGTCGAAAAAAAGTCGAATCCGGATAAAAATTTGCAACGCCGTACGAAACATTCTACATTGAGTTATAAAATAGCTTTTATGAATCCCAAAACTTTGTAGGGTAAAAAATTTAAATGACTACCTTTTTAAAAGGACATCCTTTTATTAAATTAACGTCCGAATGTTTTAACTCCTTCATAAAGATCTGCATCAGACTGCCTCTTGCACCCAAGGACAACAATTGACACACATTCACTTGGCCATCTATAAGGTGGTAGCTGCGCTGATTCAAACGGAATATCGTACATCTAACATGTGCCTGAACTTTTTGCAGATCATCTTTCAGCATTACATTAACATTGATTGCAGATCGTTTCTTTTCGTAGGTGGAGAAACATTCGAACTTGCTTACTTTGGGGCTAAATGAAGTGCATTTGAGTTCTTTTACAATAAATTTGATATTACGCTGGAATGAAAAAAAAAACAATTCTTAGAGCATATTCCATTTTTTTAGTTTAAAGCTTACTCGTCTATTCATTTGTGCTGCCGTTGTTAGAGTTATTATCATAAAAAAATAAACACGAAAATCTTTCAACATTTGGAAATTTGATTTATTATCACAAGGCAGCAGTTTATGTTGATTGATTTATATGAACTAGCAAAAATTGTTGAAGCTGAAATTTTAAAAATAATCATTGTAATTATTATTGTATGATAATGCGCAAAAAAAAATTTGTGTGTGTACACGGAGAGAAAAACAAATAAAGATTCTATGCTTGTACCAGGAAATAAGGCGAAGAATTTCTAGTATTTGAAAACTATTATTAATATAACATTTAGAAGAGAAAAATTTTTTATGAATAAAATAGACACTGTTTAGTTCTAGCATATTTTTCTTGAATCTAAAGAAAGTGAGTTTTTTAAAGTGAGCATAACTTGCTTGACTCATGCGGATTATTTTCTTATACCGTAACTATTAAATTTTGTTTATTAACAAAAAAATGATTTTCTGAAGTTGAGACAACTTTTTTTAGGCGACTTCTACTTGTGACTTAGGTACATTACAAGTTACTTTTTAAAAATAAATAAAATATATGACAAAAATTACAAATATTTCAAACTAGCTGAAACCCGGCGCGTTGCTGCCACTCTCCCTATTCAAACGCCCATAAAATGTTATCAGTTAAACAGCATGTCTAAATTGAGGTCAAATACTGAATTCTGAGACTGTGCGACCTATATCCACAAAGCTATTCGATATAACAAATTTGGGTTGTATAGGAAGTGCCACTCTCTCTTCATCACCGCTAATAGAATGTAATCAATTAAACTGGATGTCTACATGGAGGTCGAATACCTAATTCCAAAACTGTGCAACATATAACTCCAAAACTATTCGAAAGCACAAATTTTGATTGTATGGGAGGTGCCACTCTCCTTTTCCCTACGCCCATAAAATTTTAGCAATGAAACTGCATGAGTACATTGAGGTCGAATACTGAATTTTGAGGCTGAGTTACCTATAACTCCAAATCTATTCGATATCGCAAATTTGGGTTAAATTGGAGGTGTCACGCCCCCCCGACAAACTCTAAAAATTTTATCAGTAAATCTGCAAGCGTAAATTTTGGTCGAATACTGAGTTCCGACGCTGTGCGACCTTGAACTACAAAGCTCTTCGATATCACAAATTTTCGTTGTATGGGAGGTGCCACTCCCCCTTGATCAACGCTCATAAAATGTAATCAATGAAACTGCATGTGTACATTGAGGTCCAATACTGAATTCCAAAGCTGTGAGACCTATAACCCCAATGCTATTTGATATCTCTAATTTGGGTTAAATAGGAGGTTTCACGCCCCTTGTCGTATGCACATAAAATGTAATTAATGAAACTGCATGTATAAATTAGGGCCAAATACTGAATTCTGACGCTGATATTCAATATCGCAAATTTACGTTAAATGGGAGGTGCCACGCCCCTCTTACCAATGAACATAGATTGAATCAATGAAACTGCATGTGTATATTGAGGTCGAATACTGAATTTCGGCGTTGCACGACTTATAACTCTAAAACTATTTGATAGCACAAAGTTGGGTTGTATGGGAAGTGCCACTCCCCTTTGCCCTACGACGACAAAATGTAAGTATTGAAAATGCATGTATAAATTTAGGTCGAATACCGAATTCTTACGCTGTCAACCTATAACTTCAAAGCAATACGATATCGCAAATTTGGGTTGTAAGGGAGATGTTACGCCTCCCTGTCCAACGCCCATAAAATAAAACCATTGAAACTGCATGTGTAAATTGAGGTCAAAAACTGAATTCCAAAGATGAATTCCTATAACTTCAAAGCTATTCGATATCACAAATTTGGGTTGTATCGGAGGTGCCCCTCCCCCTTGTCCACTCCCATAAAATTTCATCACAGAAACGGTACGTCTAAATTGTGGTCGAGTACCGAATTTCTAAGCTGTGCGACCCATAACTCTAACTAAAGCTATTCGATAACAACAATTTTTTATTTATATGTGGGAGGTAAAAGGGGGTGTGGCATTGCCCCTTAAACCATCTCGTACTCAAAGCAAAGCGTACTTACAAAATTTGAGCTCAATCGGACCAATGGTTTCGAAGTATTTTGATATTTTCTTTAAAGTAGGCGTAGATGAATTGTGACCACGCCCATTTTTTCAAAGTTAATTATAGTTATCATACGAACTTATTTACCAAATTTTAATTTCATACGACCAAAACCGTCTTAAATACAGCATTTTTATTGATTTGTGGGCGACAAAAGGGGGTGTGGTACAAAACCTGCAAAGATACACACATGCAATTTCTTGTGTGCACCCTCCACACAGACCCCAATCACCCCTGAAAATTTAGTCTATTTTACAATTAGACTTTCCAATTAGAAATTCGAATTAGTAGTTGAACTTAGAAACTATACACTAAACCCTTCATATTAAATTGTATTCCGATACCAACAACAGTAGGAGAAATAGTGGATTTTGAATTTGTAATTTGTATGGGAGGTACCACGCCCCTTTGTCCAATCCCGCCCATATTTGGAGTAAAGCTTGGAACGCATACATTAAACGGATGTACCAAATTAAGTTCAAATACCTATAATAGGAGCAGAAATATCGGATTTTTAATCTGCGATTTGTATGGGAGGTACCACGCCCCTTTGTCGAATTAAGTTTTTTTCTATATAAACCATCTACTAAAAATTTCGAATTGAATAAAAAAAAAAATCAGCCTAATCGGTTCAGCCGTTCGCCCGTGATGGCATTTCATAGATGGACCGTTTTATTTTTATATATATATTGTAGATAAAAAAATAAGAATTAATAATGACATATTGTTTTTATATTTCTCTGATTCTTTCGCAAATTTTTTTAAAAAGCTATTGTTACATAATAGTAATATAAGACATAATAGGACATTATAATAATAAAAATAAATTTTCTATACATAAGGCATTCCTCGCCAAATCGGATGGTTTTAAAAATTTTTTTTATATGATTCCGCCATTTTTTGATATCTTTGAGTACTCATCAAAAAACCCTCCCTCCTTCGAAAAATTTTGGGTTTTTTTGATCATCCGTTCCAAAGATATCGAATTTTCAAAAACAGCTCTTTTTATGGTTTTTTGCCCGCACCTTTTTAAAAACTCATTTAAATGAAAATTATCATTTAACATAAAAGTTTAGTTTTTCAATTTAATTTTCGAAAAAAAATTCTAAACAATTATTTAAAGTGTATTAATACGTAATTTTCGATTTTGATTGCACATTTTGATATTCTTGATATTTTTTTACAGCAAACTACTACTAATTCCACAATTTTTAAGACCAGTTTGGTCGTGGGCGCTCGATAACTAGTCAATGTCAAACAGAGGAAACGACAATAAGCAATAGGCTCTGTTGACATTGACAATACGCAAATTGATTTTTTAGATCATGTGGCTTATCACGTTATTGCAATAAGCCCTTCAAATATGCAATGACTTTAGAAAATGCAATATAAATTTTAAATATCGAAAATTACGTATTAATACACTCTAAATAATTTTTTAGAATTTTTTTTTTCGTATATTAAATTGGAAAACTGAACTTTTATGTTAAATGATAATTTTCATTTAAATGAGTTTAAAAAAGTTGCGGGCAAAAAACCACAAAAAGAGCTGTTTTTTGAAAATTCGATATTTTACTCGATATTTTATTCGAAATTATTTTACTAATTTCGACGTCAATTACATCAACAAGGGTTCATCGATCAAATCAATTCAACTTTTGACAATGAAGCACCATCAAAAACCTCTGTATATCGGTGGTACACAGGATTCAAGCGGGGCCATACTTCGCTCAATGACGAATTTCGTGAAGGGCGTCCGAAAGCTTTCGTGTGTTATGCCACAAACATTGATACTGTGCTTGATAATGCTTGATTATCATGTGACATACCGTGACATTGAGGCATATTTGGGCGTTACTTTAATCAGCATACACACCATTTTACACATAGCTGTGAAAAAGATTTGTTCACGTTAATTGTCATAATTTGACAATCGCTCAAAAATAGGCTCGTGTTGATTAATGCAAAAAAAAAATCTCAAGAAATACAACCACGATGCTTAAAAAGACTTTTTAAGATCGTGATTGGCAATGAATCGTGGATCTATGCGTATGAGCATGAATGCAAACAGCAGTCAACTGTATGAGTCTTTCAAAAAAGGACCAAATCCAACAAAAGTTGTTCGAGCTCCAAACACTGCAAAACAAACGATAGTCTGTTTAGTAAAAACAAAAAATAGCAATGTGGCTAAGGTACCCATTGAAACACGTAGAACGATTAATTCGGAATGGTGCACAAACATTTGTTTGCCAGAAGTGTTCCGAGAAATAAAGAAAACTATCAAGCGTACTCCCACACATCAGCTCAAACAAAGTCGTTTTTTAGCCCTCAAAACATCGAATTAATGGGTCGTTCGCCATACAGTCCTGATTTGGCTCCCAATGACTTTTTTGGCACTTTAAGGAAAAACTGCGTTGACAACAATTTTCTATGACAGAAGTTGATGCGTTCAAGAACTATGTTTTGGAGGTGTCTCAAGCGGAATGGAATAAATGTTATGACAAATGGTTCGAACATATGCAAAAATATTATAATCATAAAGGAGTATATTTCGAAAAATAATAAAGCTATTTTCAATGAAAAAAAATTCGGTGTTTATTCTCGAAATGTGTGTAGAAACCTTCGTAATAGTGAATTAAGGTCCTTGAAGAATCTATGTTCAATATCCTTGAAAGTTTTTAAATTATGTTTATGTTTATGAGTACCAGTCAACTGCAATATAATTAGAGATGCAACGGAAATCCGGCAAACCGGATGGTTGCTGGCCTTAATTTACTACTTATTCGGCCTGATACCGGATAGTAACTCAATATCAATAGTGATGCTTGGTGTTCACTATGTCATTTTTATGACAATACAAAAGTTTATCACCTGAAATATTACCTTAGTTTATCTCTAGAACATTTTCGTTATAGCTTTATTTAATAATTTAATTACTTTTAATTTTCCAAGATTGCCAAAGTTAGAAAAAATGTCATCATGTTGGTTTTTCAATTTGATTGACAACAACTGACCACTGATAATGACATAGTAAAAACCAAGCATAACTCAATATCCGGTATCTGGCCGGCTGGATTGTTTATTAAAATTATTTTATTTAAATACATCTTTAGTTAATAACAATTTAATAGGTAGCAATTATGGCAGCTTTTATTCAAATGTGAAAAAGTAACAAACCATTTTGAAAGTTTCTTCCAAAAGACTTAATAATGATAAATTAATGTATAAGCTAATAACTAAAAAAATCATTTAAATAGTAAAATAATTAAAATTAATAATCAAAATTAAAAAGAGTGAGATTATGGTGGATAAAAACTAAATTTTCATCGTTCGAAGACAATAGGCGATTTCGCTTGTTTTCGCAAACCAAGCCAGCTTCGAAAAAGAGTTTCTCGCTATAAACGCGAATGCAAGGAGCTCAAAGGATTGTTTTGGCAATAGGTGTCAAATGAGGGTATTTTTGGGGGTTAATCAACCACCATGCATAAGGATCGCGACTGCGATCAATTCGAACTATCTTCAAGAAGTATTCAATCTCGGTCGTAATTGGGATTTTTTTCTTAATCGCGACGCTGAATATGCTTTACATCTGCCACTTCATCGAAACAATTCCAATACACGTCGGGAGATGTCAAAGATACTATTGCCGTTAATTTTTGCTAAACCGGTTTTATTGCAGATTACCGTTAACGTGACTCTCTTACATTGCCTTAACACCTAATCAGCCAAAAATATGTACCTTATCGCTATCAAAAAGTATTTAGAAAGTGTTAGTCAGCGAAAGAACGTTGTAAGTTACGTACAAAATTATGAGATATGAATTAATGAATGTAATTGATAAGTGCAACAGAGGCAGAAAAATTAAGTCCAATGTTGAAATAGAAACAATGATAATAGAAACAAAAGATTGAGGAATTGTGGTAATGAATTTTTTTTTTTGAGAAAAAAAAGTATACCTCCAAAAAACGCTCCAGAGCAGGTAAAGTGGAATAACGTTTTAAGATCACATTATTTGTATATGTATTTGTATTTGTATTTTTATTTGTATTTGTATTTGAATTTGTATTTGTATTTGTATTTCTATTTGTATTTGTATTTGTATTTATATTTGTATTTGTATTTGTATTTGTATTTGTATTTGTATTTGCATTTGTATTTGTATTTGGATTTGTATTTGTATTTGTACTTGTACTTGTATTTGTATTTGTATTTGTATTCGTATATGTATTTGTATTTGTATATGTATTTGTATATGTATTTGTATTTGTATTTGCATTTGTATTTGTATTTGTAATATTTGTATTTGTAATATTTGTATTTGTATTCGTATATGTATTTGTATTTGTATGTGTATTTGTATTTGTATTTGTATTTGTATGTGTATTTGTATTTGTATTTGTATTTGCATTTGTATTTGTATTTGTATTTGGATTAGTTTTTGTATTTGTATTTGTATTTGTATTTGTGTTTGTATTTGTATTTGTATTTGTATTTGTATTCGTATATGTATTTGTATTTGTATTTGTATTTGTATTTGTATTTGTATTTGTATTTGTATTTGTATTTGTATTTGTATTTGTATTTGTATTTGTATTTGTATTTGTATTTGTATTTGTATTTGTATTTGTATTTGTATTTGTATTTGTATTTGTATTTGTATTTGTATTTGTATTTGTATTTGTATTTGTATTTGTATTTGTATTTGTATTTGTATTTGTATTTGTATTTGTATTTGTATTTGTATTTGTATTTGTATTCGTATATGTATTTGTATTTGTATTTGTATTTGTATTTGTATTTGTATTTATTTATTTATTTGATATAACAATGTAACAAAATAAGAACCTTATGATTAAAGCACTGGCATCGTAGAAATTAAGCATTTTGTGACATATGTATAAAACTTAAAAATTATTCAATCTTAATTAATTTTTCATTAGAAATACATGGGAAAAACATAACGTTTTTTTTAATTAAATTGTTCTTATATAGAATTGTGATTGCCCAAGCTTCTTTACTTGTAAACAATTTAGCATAAGTGCAATAAACGAACATTATTATAAATTTTACCATAAAAACTACAATGAAAAAACAGCTTTTTTAACATCTTTAATCGGATTGTGCGAGGCTCAGAGACGAAGAAGTGCTAAAGAAGGCATTTATCATCGCAACGCTACTGTGCATTTTTTTTTTTTGCTGATCAAGAATGCTAAAAGAGTAAGAGTGTGCAGTTCTCTCAATCTGCAGTTAAATTAAGAAAAATATAAAGTTTGTGTTAAAAAGTAAACATATAGTATATTTTGTTAAAAGGTTTTAAAATATTTTATTTTAAGTACTTGTAATTAATTTTGGTGTTTTTTAAAGATTTTTTAAAAAACAAATTATTTTAAATTCTATTTCGAAAATTTCATTATCAGGAAGATCGTTTATATCATATATTATTTTGTATCATTGGCTATTTGAAAATAGTATTTACCATCATTACCCGTAATTTCAAGGCGTTGGGGGGTGTGGTTAAAAAATACCTTGCCAATAGACTTTTATTGTAAATAGTATTAAATATATGTGTAGTTAAAAAAAAAGAAAGTAATGATGAGGTGTTTTAGCTAAAAAACAAAGCAATTTCGTTCAATAAAAAAATTAAGACCTGGCAACACCTGGACGACACAGATATGAGTCAAAGTTAGTGTTCGATTAATCGAACGGTTTCGCTTGTTTCATACCATAAAATCCCATACAAATACGTTATGTCAAATTTTACTAGCAAACAACAGCGTCTTACCCATTTCTATTGTACTGACACGAAAAAGAAATGGGATAGGCGCCAACGTTCGATTAATAGAACATTTGATTTTTTGACAAAACGAAAAAAAAAAAATAGTTTTAAACTTTTTCGATGACTTATTTGGAATCAGGAGACACTAATTACTCTAGAAATATACTTTATATCAAAAAATTCAACAGTTTTTGCAACGCGACAGAAAATGGGTTAAAGAAAAAGATCCAATCAAACAAGTCTTCTTATATAATTATGTTTTGATTGCACGACTAACTTTTTAAAAGTCATCACACTCTCTTTTCATTTGACACAGAGATAATACATGATTTAAATATTATTATTATTATTAACAATTTGTTTTTTTTTACTAAAATAGTTTATTTACCTAAGTATTTCTATAATGTATTAAAAAAAAGTGTCTAAAAATTGTCTACTACAATACATTTAAAACGTTTTTTATGTATTCTAAGCAATTTGATTTCTGTCGCTTAAAACTTTTTCGCGGCTGTGCTTCAATTATTAATATTTTATTATTTTAGCATTTATTTTTATTATGTGAAAGGGGGTTTTCAACTTTATAGCGTGTCAAACTAGAAATATATTTAATTTGGTGACAACAAGGCAATGTACCTACCATCCGGCTGCTGGATATTCGGCCATTCGGCTTTGCAGCTCGCCGGATATCCAGTATTCGGTCAAATCACTATCCGTTGCATCTCTAATTATAATTAAGGTTTGAAAAAATTAAAAACTATAGGGTTATTCATGAACTTGTTGCATCGTTAGCAAATGCGTTTTTGCAAAGGTATATTTTTGTGAGCACACCTTTAATATTCTGATGTTGCACATGCCTCACAATAATAGTGTTTTCTGTTGTTATTTTAAATTTCTTGTTTCGTCCTTTTTTTTGTTGGTATTTTTTCTTTTTATTTTCTGCTTTAAAAAAGAGGGAATAAAGTTTCCTTTATTTTTTATCACTTCTTTGTTTTATTATTAAGTAAACTTTGTTGCTGCTAAAAATGTTAGCAATACAAAACAGCTGCTCAATAAGCGGAGTTTAAAAAGTATCGGTGGTGGTGTTAAACTTAAAATGAAAACATTCGTACTCAATAGCGTCATGCAATGTTATTGAGTTTGCACATGCAACAACCTTTTATTATAGGATTTGTATAAGTTTTGCAAATACATATCAATGCTTTTTGTTTTTGTAAAATCAGATTATTTTGCAAAATTCATATTAACAAATATGAAAGCTTAACAAAAAAGAAGTGAGTTTTCCACTTTTATGTGAAGTTTTCCATTACTACTTTAACGCTGTGTCTCCACGAGCAATGTTTCGAGCAATATTGCGAGCAAGGAAATATTGCTTGATCTGGCAATTTTTCGATGGTGGGCAAAATATTGCCGCAATGTGTAATATATGAAATGGCGTTGAATGAGAAACATTTTAGCATTAAAACATTCAAGTCTCTAGAAAAAATTTAAAGTTGTATAAAATGCTTTTATTACATACAATTTATTATTCATTTTCCCCAAACATTCTCTTTTTCTATATAAGTTTATTTATTTCATAGTTTTATTTTTCCTCCAATCTTCATTTGTCGCCATTTTTATTGGTCGCAAGAGCAATATTCTATGCAAGGCAATATTGCCCTGCAAGCGTTTGGCAATGTTGCTTGCCACGGGCAATATTTAGAAAATTCCCATTCTGGAAATATTTCATTGCCGGACATATTGCCCGTTGAGACGCTGTGTGAAATGCTTGAATCAAGCAAAATAATTTCTTAATACAAGAAAATTATTTCTTTTCGTGTATATGGAAATTATATTTTAGAAACAGTTAAAGAAGACTTTTTTAAAAAAATAATGTTAATGATTTCATAACGATTCTAATCAACAAATAGTCGCAATTGGCCTTAATTTAAAAAATTGCTTCATTTGAATATTGGAAATACTAAAGACTTAATACATTGAATTTAAAATATATATGTATTCGTAAGTACTCTATGATTATGTCAGATTTATTAAAATAAAACTAAACTATAAACAAGCTCTTAATGAGCCACTTAACTTTGTTATTAATTACGAGTATATTTCGTAACGTCGAGGCAGTTATCAAAAAATATCATCAAAACATAAGATAATCAAAAAGTCACTTCGAGCGTAACTTCAGAGCGACTATTTAACCTTTAAGTGGTGACTGTGTCACCCTAGTGACTTGGGGTCTCACAGGCTCCTTTACTTCAGTGTTTGATTATTCATTAAACATTAATCAGTCTTTTAAAAAACTACAAACGTTGGTTTATTACGTAAAATTAAAAGAATAAATGTTTAAGCAATAGTATTTTTTTTATTTTCAAATTTTAATCAAAAATAAACATTTAACGAACTTTGCAGTTTTCATGTGTTTCTCGGAAATCGTGAGACTCCACGTCACCACTTAAAGGTTAAGTTGGCACTCTGCCGAATCGATACGGGAGGGGCCTGTGAGACTCCACGTCACCACTTAAAGGTTAAGTTGGCACACTGCCGAATCGAAACTAATTTACATATAGAATACTGAGGCATAATTTAAATGATATGCAACAAAATTTTTCCATACTTTTTTATATCTTTTTTTAAAAATTTATTTTTCTTCAACATTTATTTTCCTAAGTTCTCTTTTAAATTCTTTTTCAGTAACGTTCATCATACAAACATATGGATGAATACAAATCATGTTTTGTTTAAAAAAAAATGAATGGTTGGGAGTCAAAAATACTTATAAAAATGTTGTTTTTGAAGGGCTTTAAAAAAAATAATTTGTATTGAGTACTAATTTGTATAGCATAAAAGTAATATTTTATTTATTTTTTATTTTTCTCTTTTTTACCAAATGTATCAGATTTTGCTGAAATGTTGAATAAATGATGGCGGTTTAGTCCTTTCTATGGGTTAAACAGACAATTTGAATGGCAAAAATTGCAAATAAGCACTCCAAAATTGATTATACCTAAAGTTTTTTGATTTCAATATAAATAGTTATGGTAGTGCAATTTGTTCGATATGTTCGTTTATTTATCAGCAAAAGAAAACAACGAAACAAAATACTCTCAAAGGAAATATGGAAAGAAAATATGACTTGGTAATTTTTCGTTCTTATGACAATAAAATCATTTTCGCACCCAGCTTTTCTCTAATATTTTAACATACTTATATTGAATATAAATTTCGAAAACATTAACATATATCTTGAATTTCTTAAATTAGATTTTCTTTGTACCTTAATGTTAATGTTATATGGTGGAGATGCGTACTGCGACCTAAATGAGATCTATTGTACCTCCTTCTCCAGGCTCTGCTGGGTTGGCGGATTGCAGAATTTCATCCAGACCTATTTCTCTGATGAATTTGAGAATGGTCTTAGGTTCAAGGGATGAAATTTGCTCTAGACTCAGCTCATAGTTCCCCAGTGCTAGTTTACGTCTGGGAGCCACGGCGTCGCAGCTTGTAAGTAGATGTATTGGAGTCAGTGTTGCCCTTGACGATTCTAAAAAAAGTATCCATAAAGAGGTAAAAAGTATCCACTTTTAAAAAAAAGTATCAACGTATGAAAAGCCAAGAAATAATACTATTTTCATTTTTTTTACACAAAAATATAACTGTAATATTTTTAAATAATGAGACCTAATTTGTTTAAGCTTCCATACAAAATTTTATTTATTTCATTATAAGGCTTTATTTAAGGCTTATTTTAAGTCTTATTATAATATTTTTATTAAAATATTATAATAAGAAACAACATGTAAAATAATATTAAAAATAAACATAAATTTCAGTACTTAGTTTTACTTTTTAATTTTATAATTATAATGTTTATACAAAACAATATATAATTGCATAAAAAAGGAACTCAAAATTTAATAGGTTATTCAGTTTAGTGTAAAATAAATTATATGGATTGCTATTGGCCTTTTATTGCACGTTGAAAAAAAAAAATTAAAAAGATTCAATTAAAAACATTTATTGTGAAAAGACTATAAGAGATAAAGATTTGAATTTTTTAAGTAAATTATACAAGAAACAATATTCCAAAAAATTAGCTGTTACAATGCATCTTCTCCACGATAGGAGGCATAGAAAAGTAGAAGTTTTTAGCCAGAGTCAAGATATTTTGGTCCCAATTTGTCGGAAACAAAAAAATCAAAGTGCATATTAATAAAGGTATCTATTGCTACAACCTTAACTAGAATTATTAAGTTTTATTACAATTTACAATCGCTACGGGTATCTTAAGCGTTAAAAATTAGAGAAAAAGTAACACTTACTTTTTACTATTGGGCATTTTAAAAACAAAGTATTTTCTACTATTTCCAAAAAACTCTATTAGTACAAACGTTTTTAGTTAGTTTTAAATCAGAAAAAATACCATCAGCAGCAGCTGAAGCATGAGACAGACTTAAAATATGCTTTAATGCATTTTTTGATTAGAAAATATTACCCAAAAATGTCTCAATGTCAACATTTGTCTTAATGTTTTTGTCGAATTTAAGGGACTGTCTTTTTATATTTTTCAAATAAAAACATTAATTCATATTAATAAGGATTTTTTTTAAAAAAATATCCAAACTTGCAGTGAGGCTTAAAAGAAAGTATCCATAAATTTTTGAAGGAAAAAATTATCCAAATGGATCCAATTAGATCCAAACGGCAACACTGATTGGATTTTTTTCTGCTTCTTCACAGAAACGGCAGTTACTATCGGTTTCTATGCCCAATTTTATTAGGTGATACTTCAGTTTGCAGTGTCCTGTATATAACTCCGTTAGAATTCTTAGATATGGTTTACCTAAGCTTATGCACAGTTTTGTTATCCGAGTGTAAATATATAAAAATCTCTAAGGAGCAATTTGGATTGTCTTAGCTTTGGAAGGCTTTTCCAAAAGTTTGAACGTTTGTGCCTCTTCTTCCTTCTTAGTTCTTCTTTTATAGAATGTGTGCCCAGCCCGCAGAATGGTTCCCATCCTATAAATTTTGTGGCTGCACCCCATCGCCCTAAATCATCGGGTTCTTCGTTTCCTTGTATTCCTTTGTGTCCTGGAATTGAGAGTATTGTAACAGTGTTATTCTTGCCTAGTTAATTGAGTTTTCTTAGGCGTTCCCATGTTATTCTCAATGATATCTCACAGGAAACTAATATTTTAATTGCTGCTTGACTATCTGACATCACAATTATATCCTGACCTTTGTATTTTCTTTCTATCATTATATGTTAGAAGTACAAATTAATTTGATCCGTTTTGAAGATATGTTATGAATGTTTCATAGCGACAGCTGATTTTTTCAGTTTCAAAAAGGATAGACATCTGTCAATAGGGCTGCCAGGTTTTTTTTTAAAAAAATCGGGATTTTACAAAAAAAAAATCGGGACATAAGCAAACAAATCGGGACAGAGACTCAATCGTCCAGTACGCTTAGAATAACAAAAAAAAAAAACTTTAAATACGTATACTGAAAATCGATTTTTTCAAGTTGTATGTAACTTTAAAAAAAGAAATTTTATATTTTTAACAAAAGTCAGTGACAGAGAACTCAAATAAATGAATATAGAAACAAAATAAACTTAAACTTTTACTAACCCATATTAATATCTGAAAATTCAAAGTTTGTATTTTATAATGTATTTTACATAATGCAGTTATTGTTGTTTTCGTTTTGTTTTCTTTCGTTCATGCTATGTTTGATTGCTAGAAAAGGATGCGATATGTTGAACTTAACGAACATCGTGGGTGAACATGAGCAAAGCAAAATTAACAATATCCACAAAGAATGATGTAATTGTTTTATTCGCTCCCTTTTTATTTATTTCACGCACTGTTCGGTTGCTTGAAAAGTATGCGATTCGGTGCAATTAATTAGTGGCGTACAAAAAATCTGTACAAATTTAGTCATGAAGAAATAAAAACGTAGGAAGTATTTTTAAAAAATAGTGAAAATATTACATAATAAAATTGTTTTTCAAGAAATCGGGACATTTGGACGCACATTTATAGGCTGAAAATCGGGACAACCCGCGTAGAGATCGGGACCTGGCAGCCCTATCTGTCAATAACATTCAGTTCATACCGCTTTGAATTTCATGAAAACTGCTGTGTTAAAACTACTTATGCATTGTAACTTTGTTGAGGAACTGCTGATTCAACGGTAAAAAAAGAAAGGGTTTTAACATTGGATTGTGACTGGGAATTAGAAATAGATGTTCGAAGACAATCCAAAGAGGAAAAATTACTACGCTTTGCTCAATCAATCGTTGTCATCGATCTCAACAAGCCGAATATTCATAGTTCCAAGCTAACTGGTGTGACCAAAAATATGTTTTGTTCTATGAGCTGCTACAACCTGCAGTTGAATGTCCAAAAATTTAACGATAGTAATCGTTGTCGTTATCGGCTATTGTGCGTACCACTTTCATAGGAAATTACAGTTTTCGCTAACTAACGATATCGCCAATTTTTGTTAACATGTTTGGGAATTCCACTTCTGGCGAGACTATTACGGGCGATAAGTTTAGACTGAAATTTTTGTGTCTAAGACGTAATAATTCGAAGTTGAAGGTCAAGCAGACAAACGAAGCTTTTCCAAAACAAATACTAGAATACGACTATCAATTAGACGAGGAATGTTATTCTGAAATCGATCATGAATATGACGCACCGCGAACTAAAAGGGAAAGACCTATAAAGTTTTTCACTGATCGTTCTGACTGCATTCAAAGAACAAAACTTCAAAAGATCATGGAAACCTCTGGCAAAGAAGTTATTAAAAAAGTTTATCTGGAGCAATAATTATCCGCACAAAGTTGTTTGGAAGCTCAGATTGTTGAACGCGCTTCGATGGCGCATCGATATGTAAAGGAAACAGCTAAATATACAAGTTATATTCTTGGCTTGCCATGTCCCCAAGACTGCACAAGGTTTTAATGCATGGGGAATTTAATAATAAATACCATATATTACCAATCGGAGACCTATCTTAAGAAGCTCAAGTGAAAATATATAAGAATTATAGGAACTAAAGAGAACAAACACCAGAAAGTTTTCAAGGTGAAAAACAAATTCGCTTGCTCATGATCTCATCTGATCCATTTATATCTAGTTTAATGAATTCAAAGAAAATTGTACATATGTAACAACCAGGGCTCTGATTTTGATGACCTGAAAACTGCAAAAAATGACCTAAAAACTGCAGAAAATACCTAAAAACTGCCAAAAATTACCTAAAAACGCAAACAATTACTTAAAAAATTAACAACAAATAAACACAAAACAAACAAAAAATTAAGCTTTAAAAATAAAAAATTACTAAACTTAAAATTTATTTTATATAATTTTTATAAATAGTGTTGCAGTATATTGCAATATTACAACATATTTAATAGACGATATGTCATCGAATGTAAGTTCATCTTCTAATTCCAAAGTATTTTTACCCACTAATATTTCAGCAAGAGAGCATAGAAATAAAGTTAAGAAAAACTAGGATAACCTGAATTCTTATCTTACACTGGTTTCATCTTTTTACATACTCTTTCATCAGTTTCACCACGCGCAGAGCTCTTTTTCATCGAAGTCTAAAGCTACTGCTTTGTCGAGAGGTAAAATTTTTGATTAAAGGGACTGTAGTGTTAAAGGAATATGCTTAAAAATTCGCATTTTTACATTTTTTAGTACGAAAAAAAACGAAAAAAATTATTTTCAAATTACATTAAAATTACCTAAAATCCGAAAAATGCTGTAAAAATTCGAAATGTCCAAAAAATGAGAAAAAAAATAACTTAAAAATCGCTAAAAATTACAAAAAAATGCCCTAAATCTAGTAAAAATGACCTGAAAACTAAAACCTATGAAAAATGACAAAAAAAAATTACCTAAAAACTTTTCAGATTTGGAATTAAAATAAATTTGGAACGTTATAAATAAGTAAGAAATGTCTTAGAAGCAACAGAAAAAAGATGACATGTCATCGAAATCCTAGCCCTGGTAATAACTAAAATTAAATAGTGGAGAACATTGGTAAATAATACTTCAAGGACTACGAAAATAATATGAACGTGATTGCAAAGATCTTTAAGGCATTTGCACGATTTCAACCCATTAATGACGGATGTTACATATATGTTGAGGCACGGCAAACTCATAAAAAAAAATGTGAATGATTCGGTGCAAACACATGTTGAATATTTGGCATTCGTCATTTATGGGTTAACGAGTTCTTACTATTTTTTACTCGAAATCATTACCGTACGTTTTGTGTTTTATGCTTTTTATTAGCGAATGTTTTTTTGGCTACTCTTTCAAATTGCGTATTCATCTTGTTTTATCTAGAAAAATAGACCTTTTATAAACTGACTCATTTCCCAAACCATGAATTTTCTAAATATTACACCAAAATGTTTTTAAGGAAATCCTTTCTTCTTTTAATCAATCATCGATTATGACCTTGATCTATATTTTTATTTCAATTCAACTCGTATGCTTTTTCTTTATTAAATTTCTTAGATATCGTCTTTTATTATTAACAACAATTTCAACTAAATTTTTAATACAACAGTAGAATAGCTCAATTGGTAGTTCACAAAGATATCGTAATAGTCTTTTTTACAAAATAAGGTCATTCTTTAACTAGAAAGTAACAGTAAGCGCTAGTGGCTCTAATTTTATTAATTTTAATTAATTTTCTGAAGATTTCTTAGATAAAACAAATATAGAACGAAGTTTCATCTCGCTTTACAATTTGTATTAAACATATGAAATTGTCTTTTATGCAACTTTCGACTTCTTTCGCTGGAAAACAGAACCAATTGATTGGAATGTTGCAAAGCTTTCCTGGGCAAAGAAAGAATCTTTCATCCGGTCTCAAATCCTTGATGCCATATTTAATATTCTATTGATAGAAAAGAGTTGAAGGTAACTCTTAGCTAAAGCACATCATTACTTTAACTATACTAATGTATTATATACCTTCTTTAAAGGACATCCATTGACATTCACAGCAACATTTTGGAACTGCTTTGCAAACATTTGTAAAAGACTGCCCTTTACAATATATGTCAGAAATTGGCAAACATCTAGCTGCATATCTATTAAATTGAAATTACGCTGATTTTTGCGCATCATCGTAAATTTGACGTGTAAGGAAATGTTAAACAAATCCTGATTCAGCAACAAATTCACATTAACTCCTGACGACTTCTTAGTGTATGACGGAAAGCACTCCAGTGTAGTTATTTTGGGTGTGAGAACTTTACAATTAACTGCCAGAATAATAATTTCAAAACTACGCTGAAAGCACAGATGATAAATAATTCAAGAGTTTTTAGCTTAATAAACTCTAAAAGAACATATAAACTTTATGGCAATAAAAATATTTTCAAGTTTTTACTTTTCGTTTTTGTGCTGTTGTTTGTGCTATATAAGAAAATATAAGGAAGAGGATGAAATAAACACAAAATAATATATGCATTTAAAAAAATACTGCATAATATTTTTAGCGTTAGTTGAAATTGGCGATTTATACGAACTGAGTTAAATCTAGGTTTTTAAAACTTATCGATTTATTCCTGTGATTATGTGAGCAATTAAAATTACATTAGCTTTATCAGAGTAAAAAATCATTTATTCAGGTATGTTAACAAGAGGTGAGATCAAGCTATATGCAAGTACTCTTGAAATTTGTAAATCATATCTGTATTGAAGCAAGAAACTTTTTTTTTAAATAAAGGTTTATATTGCTTACACATACCTATGAATTACTCTGGAGTTAACACATATAATGACTTTTGTTGCATTTTATATTATTTTT
Organism: Dichetophora obliterata; assembly: GCA_963920525.1. Lineage (NCBI taxonomy): Eukaryota > Metazoa > Arthropoda > Insecta > Diptera > Sciomyzidae > Dichetophora > Dichetophora obliterata. The sequence goes on along the minus strand of OY986437.1, from coordinate 24,471,620 downwards.
AGATTTATTAAAAAACTGTATTTTTTATCTCAAAGCACATCTTAAGCATTTGCTATGAACCTTTTTGTAATACAAAATTTTTTCATCGCATTTTTTGTAGCATGTGACTTTTGGATAAATGAACTTAAGCTATATCTAGTCCGAACTAGGTAACTCTCCATTTGCATTTCTGTAAAAACCTTTAAAAACTCATTAATCTAATAAAAGTATTACAGATCTTTTTTATTGTTAATTGTATTAAACATTTCTTGCATGGTAACATTGTGTAGTTTCTAGTTCAGTTGATTATTTTTTCTCTGAAACAATATGTCTATTCTTTTAATAGAATTTCTTATGATTTCTTTTTCTGAAAAATTGAAGCAAATAATGAGAAAGTTGCAATCTGCTCTTTACCAACATAAATTTTCATAACGACGGTGTAATTAAGATCCGGCGAAAATGGTGGAAAGAAACTTCCATCCGGTGTCAATTCCTTAACACCATACTTTATATTCTGGAATATAAGCAGAGTATGAAATATTTACTATCATCGCATATCTTTGACATATAAAAATACACCTTTTTTAGTGGACATCCTTTTTCGAGATTTACACCCACGGTCTTGAACTCATTAGCGAAAACCTGAAGAAGGCTTTTTCTCTTTGGGCCATGCGCCAGGAAGTCACACGTATCTATCTTTACATCGATTATGTCAAAGTTTTTTTGATTATGACGCAGCACCGTGCATTTGATATGCATTGTCAAAGTGTTGAAATCCTCCTTTGGCACAAGATAAACGTTGACCGAAGATAGGTTTTTGTTATATAATGGAAAGCAGTCAAGCGAGGATACTAGGGGACTTAAAGTATCGCAGTGTACTTTCAGGATGTTGACAATGAAATTACGCTAAACAAAAAAAAAAATAATTATGTATTTGCAAATCAAATTCTATCTACAGCTGAGTTTAGCGTAAATGCACTTTACTCAAGTCAGTGCTTTAACACTTTGTACTTACTTGACGTTTCTGCGCAGTTTTAGCACAAGAAATCATTAAGATAAAAAAAAAGTGGACATTAAATAATGTAAACATTATTTAAAAATGCGGAACTGTTTTAATACGTCAGTTATGAATAGCCACTTTGTAAAAACTAACTTGATTGTAGTAGTAAATGCTATAGTTTTTTGCGTCACTTGTGTTGTTATCAAACAATTATTTCCAAATAATTATGGCAAACAAGTATTTTAATCAGATATAAACTGATTGTGCTTAACATTGAATGTACAAATTGTCCACTTAAATGCTGAATTTTTTAACGTTTCGTATACGTTAGGTTCGGTTTGGTTAAAATGGATGTATCTTATGTCTTCTACGAGATACTCATAGACCAATAAGGTCTATAAAGGCAAAAGAGGTTAGTTTCCCAAATTTATTTGAACCAGTTTAGCTGCATCTTTATGTACAATATAAAGAAACGTAGGCTGAACGTGGTGCGAGGCACGGTAAGCAATACATTTTTCGATATCAAAAAATTATGCTGTTCGCTTCTCTCACGACGTTCAGCTTTCGTTTAGTTATACATAACGATCCAGTAAGCCAGTGACAAAGGTAGACTGACCGTTTTTAGCGACCGTCTAGCTCACTATACTGTCGCCGTCTATGTCATTCACTTAAGGGGGCACAACCAGTTAGAACTATAGGAAAATACGATTTTTTTTCACTTCCCAAAAGTAAAATATTTCAAAAGTATTCTCTACAAATTTCAGACTAATCCGATTATTATTTAAGTAGGAGTTTATTTATCTGTATGAACATTAGACCAGTTCCAAACTATATGAGGAAAATTATAGATCTTTTTTTTGTCGGTGCGCGTACATTTCTTGAAAACTCCATTCCTAATGAGAACAAAAATACCTCAAAACCCAAAAAAATTTGACCTCTAGATATTGCGCAAATCGTTTTAAGGTCATTTTGGAGTTATTTGCGACTTTAAGCATTTTGAATAATGTGTTGACCAAACCAAAACGGTACCCTGACATAACCCCAAGTTTCACAATCCCAATTTTTAATTTTGGGATTATGTCACTCCTTATACAGTGACATAAACCCAAATTTTTTAATTGGGGCAATGTCACTGCTTATAAAGTGTCATAACCCCAATTGGGATAATGTCACTTTTGAGCCTAAAAATGAGAAAATTTGGATAGACATTTCGAAATATTTTGTTTTTAGCCAAAATTAATTTTTTTTTACTATTTTTTTCGTGGAACGTATGTATGTATTAAGAGCTTTAACCCAGTAGGAAGCCAAGCGCTCCACTAGCGCAACTGAAGCGCTCCAAAAAAACAGTAGAGCGCTCCATTCTCCTTGCGTATAACGCATTTTTTAACATTATCATGTCATCAGATGTATGCGCTCCACTCTCACTGTTCAAAATATAAAATCGTAGCGAGAACCGAGCGCTTTGTTCACCTTGTAGTTGATACGAAATAGTTGCGAGACCCGAGCACTTTGTTCACCTTGTAGTTAATACGAAATAGTAGCGAGAACCGAGCGCTTTGTTTGTCTTGTAGATAATATTAAAACCGAGAAAGTAGCGAGAACCGAGCGCTTTTTCCCCCTTGTAGTTAATACAAAAACTAGCTCTTAAAAAACAAATAAATAGTACATTTATTAACTCGTTTGCATTTATGTATTTAATGTTGTTTTTTTATGCTTAATGATTTTGATGGTTTGTGATGTTTAAATTTATAAATTCATAAAGTGATCAAAAACAACAAAAATTCTAGTAACTAATTAAAGTAACTAATTAATTAAAGTAAGCAAATTTTTTTAAAACACAACTTTACTGTAAGGTTTCTGCTGTTCTGCTGTAAAGTTTGAATTGTTCTTTTTCTTGTTTTTGTTCACATTTCTGTAAAATTTATTTTTGTAGGAGCGAAATCCTGCCTTCATCTCCTTTTCAAATATTTCTAGGGACATTGTTGGTTTATTTACCGCAATTATGACAAAAACATTTATTAATTTTTTTAAGTCTTTTTGGGTATGAGTCTATACTTACAAAACACGATTTCCGTAAACAATTTTAGAGATTTTACTGCAAACTTTTTTAGCGTCCATCCCAGTTTAAGTGAACGAGTGCTTCCTCTTTAAAAATACCGAACACGGGTATTTGTAGGTAATGGTCGATCGAGTCCGAAAATAGTTTCCCTATTTATTTTGCTTTATGTATGATGCGGTCTTGCAGGACTCTGGTGCATTGTTTGTCCTTTTTTAAAAATAAAACTAATTTTACAGTTAATTAAGTTTTATGATCTATTGAATAATTACATGAATTAAGATTGTGAGCTTTAGATCAAGTAAGTTTTCAAGTTGGCAACAACAACAACAACAACTCTGTATAGAGTCAATCACTTAGCTGACTAGACAGTCTGTTTCGGAAATTGCTACATATTCCTCTTCAGTAGTCTTTGAGTGATTAAGCTGTTATCAACTCACTATTTAAACTAGCATATGAATGTGCAGATTCTGGAATTCATTCTTATGAATTGTATGGCTGATAATCATATGACATTTCAAAGCAGTAGGCTATTTATAGATCACCGCCATCAACTCTATCAAGGGTTGCCATCTGTTCTAGTTGCTTCTTCATTTATTTCAATATTCATTGGTGTTCGATTGTTTGTCGAAATGCACCATTACAGTTGCTGATAAAAATTTGTTCAATGCTTGCTTTTATGAGTTTCGCGTATTAAATTGAGGATGGACTCGCTGGATAGACTCGATGCGGAGGTGCAGTATGATGTTGTCACGCACGGCTTTGGAGCAGGACTTTTGTGCAGTGCTTGCCCTTTTTTAAAAATATAACACATTTCTTCATTTGATAATAAAATTTTATTAAATACTTCCTTTTCGGAATTTCGAGTATTAAAAGGAGGACTCGCTGGATAGACTCGATCTCGCAGGACTTCGATGCAGTACTTTTACTTTTATAAAAATATAATACCACTTAACTTTTTGCACTTAAAACTTTATTTAAAACTTACTTTTGTTGACTATGTGTATGAAAGCAGGGATGCCGCAAGAACTATGCAGCACTTAAGGGTTAGCAGGACTTAAGGGCGGTACTTAATGAGCTCGTGGGAATGACCGGAGCAATAGAGCTCACAGTAGTTATGTGCGATATGTGATGTGCTCGCTGGACTTATGGTCGATGGTTGATAAGCAAAATAACGGGATGTGACGGGCTCTAATTTTAGTTATTTTTTTTATTTTTTCAAAAATTTATTATTTTTTGACTTTACGTTCTAAGATTTGTTTGCTAGTGCTACGTTATCACTTTGGAAAGAGCTCCAAACATAGGGTTTTGCAAATAGCACTATACGCAAGGGGATGAAAGCGCTCTTAATGCGCATACGAGTAATGCGCATCAAAATTTTTTACTGGGAAATTTCAAATCTGAACAAATTAATGGCCGCTCTCATCTGGTTAAGAAGTTATAGAGGCCAAAATTAAAGAAAATGGGCTCGAAAAACTTGATATTTTTCTATTAATTGCATACTTTTATAAACTAAGCAAGAATATTTAAAGTAAACTTATGCTATTATCTATTCAATAAGCTATTAACCATTAAATTTTATGCACCTTTTTTCAAGATAGAACACTTTTATTTCATATGTAAGTCACAACTTTTTTCAATAGACTAAACCAGTTTAGTTTTTTTCTTTAATTTGCACTTCCAGCCTAATATATAAAAAAATTAAAAATTTTTATACAGAATCGCGCGATTTTCGGATTTTCTAAAATGATATCGTATATATTCTGAAATAGATTATACCGAAAAAAGTAAAAATGTGCACTTTTATTACATATGTAAGTCCTAAGTTTTTTCAATAAACTAAACCAGCTTATTTTTTTTCTTTAATTTGCACTTCCAGCTTAATATATCAAAAATTAAAATTTTTTATAAGAAATCGCGCGATTTATAGAAAAACTATAAAACTAAATTTGGAATTTTGACTTCTTTTTATTTGGGAATATGTCATCCCTTCCATAGTGACATAATCCCAACTAAAAAAATTGGGTGACATAATCACTGTATAAGGAGTGACATAGTCCCAAAACTAAAAATTGGAATTGTGCCACTTGGGTTTATATCACGGCACCAACCAAAACCTATAAAGAAAATATTTTGATGAAATATCATTCATAATAAATAAAGCTTTTTAAATTTGTTTTTATTTTTTTTTCAAATTTGCATCCGATATTTTTTGGCGGAGCTTAAAAAATGCAATTTAACTCGTAACAAAAATTATCGTTTTTCCACATAAAATTTTTTCTTATTTAATTTGAGTGGCATTATGTTTATGATTTTGTATTTTAGAGCAAAGCTTAAACTTTCTAACGATATAACATATTGCACATTTTTGACCATAACATGTAAAAAAGAAAATAAAAACACTATTAACATTTATTTTTCCTTATATCTATTTTTTTAAAAACTGATTCCTTGATTTGTTTTTAAATTTTTTTTATGCCTATCAACCACTTACAGCAAATATTGTTTTTGCTTTTCATTTGAAGTTATCGAAGACTTTTGGACCATAATACACCTTAAACTATCGCATTCCATCCATTAGAAAATATATTACTTGCTATGAAAGAACTGTCTTTTTGAATGTAGTTTTACATTCAAGAAACTGTTATGCAAATGGTTGACAGGCATAGAAAAAATTTTAAAAACATTAAAAAAAACCATAATTTAAAAAAATAAATATAATTAAAAATATATGTTAGTAGTGTTTTTATTCCATTTTTACATGTTATGGTCCAAAAATTTGCAGTTTGTTCTATCGTAAGAAAGCATTCTCCAAGAATACACAATCATAATCACAAACATAATATTGCTGGAAGAAAATAAGAAAAAATATTATGTGGAAAAATGATAATTTTGGTTTACGAGTTAAATTACATTTTTTAAAGCTCCGCCAAAATATGTATATCGGATGTATATTTGAAAAAAAATAAAAAAACTTAAAAAAGCTTCAATTATTATAAATGATATTTCATAAAAATATATTTTGTTTAATATAACCGAAATACATGTGTTTCGGTTTGGGGCACACATTTTTAAAAATGGCTTAGGTCGTAAATAACTCCAAAATGACCTTAAAACGATTTGCACAATATCTAGAGGCCAAATTGTTTTGGGTTTTATGATATATTTGTTCTCATTAGGAATCGAACTTTAAGAAAATGGACGCAAAACGAAGTATTTTAACATTTTTGTAGAGTGAACTGGTCTAATGAACATCCGTTCGAAAGTCACAGTCAAAACTTTAAACGCATTTTTCTCAAAACCATGTCTTCGATGTCGGTGATCAATGTAACTTTAGAACGGCTTTAACGATATTTTTGAAATTTTTCTCAATTTTTTTATACATTATTATCTTACAAATGAATGAAGGACTTTTGTTTTTGGACGTTTATATTTTTTTGCCGAAAATATGAGTGAAATGTTGGTGAAATAAGCGCTCTTTGAATTTCAACATCCGCCATTTTTCGAAAAATCAAAATTTTTCAAATCTCTTTGTTCAACATGAGCATTATTTCATGAACTTACTTCGGATGATCCTTTTTTTAATTCGGATGATCCAGTGATGAGCAGCACACGATTTATAATGGAAATTGAGACATCTTTGCACTTTGAATTTTCCAAAAGAAACTAAATTGTTACATATTTTTGACCAAGAAACTGAAAAAAAACTAAATCGAAACATCTTTTTCTTAAAAAAACCGGTTTTTTCAATTTTATTACAAAAACCACAAATTGCTGATTGGGGGGGTATCCCGGAAGTTAAAGGTGATGTCGAGTTCAGCAAAAATCGTATCTTCAGACTCCTTTCTGCCTTTTTCCTCCCTAGAAGAAATCCTGCATACCTGCCCATGACCACACTAGTCCTAATGTGCCTCCTATTCATTTAGAAGTGCCTTCTAGAGATACCAATGAATTTTTTATGAAGGTAAAACTAATCACATCAGAATTTTCGCACATTACTTTTTAATAAACTTTAACAGTAAAACTGAGCATGTAAACTAACTGCTTTTATCACCATATTAAAATAAACGCCTGGAAAAAGACATACCTTCATCACGAGTAAAACAATAAAATAGTCAATAGATTTTAATGTTGCCCCGAGATACTTCCATCGGAGTTTACAAGTGCCAAAGGATTAACAAAACGTTTTAAATGCAATAAAACCTCATTTAAGAGTATGTAACTTTTTCTCAAATCTCTTTGAAATTTCTACACCATCTCACATTACCGCTCGAGATGCCAAAGCTGCTCTTAGTTTACAAGCGCTCTTCCTACAGCTGCAATTTAAATACCTGTTTCTTGCACACACACCAACATACACGCGCACACACACAGAGAAAATAACAAAAACTGCTTTTAGTTAGTGTCTGCAAAGGAACAAAGGTGTGCGTGCTGCCGTAAATTTCAGCTCTTACCAGCTTTACTTAGCCGAGTTGAGAATTCATTAAAATTAGTCTGCTGTTAAACCTCAACGTGATCGGTATGGTTTTACGCTTCAAAAACGCAATTATTTTTTAAACTGCAAATTAATGCCAATTTAACAGATAAACGCATGTTTTGACAAATATTTACAAAGTGTTGAGTTCGAAAAATTCAAAAATTTAATAAAAATCTATAAGAAGTTGAAAAACTTATCAAAAGTAAAGGGCTTATAAAAGGTTCGAATACAAAAACTTGAATAAAAAATACAATCAAGTGAAGTGGTAATTAAATTAGCAACCACAAGCCGGTGTGAAACGCTTTATAACAGAAATTGTACGAAAGTGTTATGAGTGGAAGTGTTTTCTATGCGACAGTCAGTCAAATTAGCACAGGTTAGCTTAATAACTCAGTTCTTAAGTGCTTAAAGGCCCTTAAATACAACATTGTACGCGGTAAGACTCTAACTGCGCGTGCGCACGAATCTGAGGACGCGCGAAAACTGGTCGAGCTGAAACTTTGTCGTTGCCGTTTATAATAATTTGCTTTTTTTTTCCTTTTTAAAGGCTCACGTTTCGCGCGTTGCAACACCAACAACCGCAACAACAATAACGAACAGAAAAACAATAAAACGTTCAAAATAATAAAACAACTAAAGAGCAAAAATCAGGCAATGCTGACAAAAATCTTGCAAATAAAAAGAATAAAATTCTTGAAATCGCTGTAGACAATCTTTGGACGACAACAACGACGACGACGACGCAGACAAGGACTCCAGCGCAGACGTCTGCGACTTCGTTGTCAATTTTAATAGAAAAGGAATTAAAAATAAATAACACGAAAAAATAATCCACAGAAAGAGCTAAAAACGACAAAATTGCTGCTTTATTGTTTGACAGTAAAAGTTATAGGCAGAAAATAGTTAAGCTTGGCAACCCTGCAAAAGGCTCCTTTTAACAATTATCGGCGCGGAAATCATTGCAAGAATTTTTAGTTGGCTCTATTTTTGCACGAAAAAAATAATAACAGAAAAAAATAATATCAAAAAGAAATATCAAAAAAAAAAAATGTAAAAACAAAAACGAAGAAATAAATAAAAACCACGAAAACTTTGTTATCGGCTTTCAAAGATCTTTTTTCTTTTTGTTTTTGCTGCCCCTTTTTTTCAACCATTAAAAAACAAAAGCCATAAAATGCACTTTTGTAGTGCAACGCTTAAAAGCTAACTCTCTCTTAACTTTAAAGTCAAGAACGACGACTTTGACTACAACAACAAAAACAACAGCAATAACAACAATAACTGCAAAAACGCCCGAAAGCCCGTGCGCAGCGAGTGAAAAAAATTTAATAATAATAATAATAAAAATTACAACAAGTGATCGTGCAGAAAATAGATCGATAAAGTACGCCTTGCGTTCATTGACTAGGCAGGCGCGCTCACAAGAGAGTGAAAGAGACAGCTAGACAGACGGACAGTGAGTGCGCGAGCGCGTTAAACGAATTCCCGGAATTTGTGTGTGCTGCACACAGAGACACTAAATAAAGCAAAAACAAAACAGTGCAAAAAATTAATTTCACGATCTTTTGTGCAACACCACCCTCCGGTTAAAAAACAATTTTATGTTTGCCCCCAAACGCGGGAGGCTGCGCCAATCCAGAACTTCTAGCTCAGTGGAATCATGTACGACATTAAAACGATAGAATTCGGCACACAGCACAAGCAAGCGAAAACGACAGGCGCGCAACAGCAACAGCTAGTAGTTGCCGCGTGTGAACCGCACCTGACCAAAGCTTACAGCACGTGCAGCATCATATCCAGCAGCAGCAGCAGTAGCAGCGGAAGTAGCAGCAGCACCTCTTCCTACCACTCCAACTCAAACCCTGCCGAAAACACACACATGACTTTATTGTCGCTACGACGCCGACGCGTCTTTCAACGTCGCGCCTGCCTACTCAGCATTTTGGCTGCTTTTGTTTTTGGTCTCGCCTTGGGAGTCTTTATGCCCATGTTTGGCCTCGCCAGCGTCTTTAAGAGCATCAGTGTCTCCAGCAGCGATGCCACCCAACAAGTGCTGCCCATAGCCTCCGCCGCCACCACCACCTCTCTCTCTCTGCCACTAGCAGTGAATCAGTCGCGGCTGCCACATCCGCCCTCCGACTTTCCTACCATCTATGCGGCAACGCAACCTCAAGTGTCTGACTCGAATGCCTTTGCCGTAGCCTTCATTAAGGAGCAAGATCTGACGGCCGAGGAAGTCTTTCGCAATGCTTTTCATCTGGAGCAGGACAAAAGTACTCCAGATGCAATGATTGTCAAGAAACTCGATGCCAGCGATGGCAGCATAAAGGAATTTCGCGTGCAACGCACATTGGATGGGCTCTTTCGCAAGGGTCCCGAGCGTAGGCTTTCCAAACCTTCGCTGAACGAGCAAGCTCTACAGCCACTGGGTCACTCCGACTACAACGTCAACTTTGTGCCTATGGCTCAACGCATTGCGGAGAATGCGCGCAATGAACATTATCACGACATCATCAAGGCAGACATCTATTGGGGCGATTTGGTTGAGCGGGCTTTACCCAAGGGTTTCTCAATGCAGGATGACAGTGACTGGAATCACTTTGTTAGCTCATCTGGCGCAGTGGATCGACTTGAAGCCGGCTGCGGTCGCATGCAAAATCGGTTGGTGGTCTTCAAGGATGGCACACGTGCCTGTGCCCGCTATCGCCAGAACACCGATCAAATCCAGGGCGAGCTATTCTCCTTCTATCTGGGGCAGCTGCTGAACATGTCGAATCTAGCACCCAGTGCCGCCTCGGTCATTGATTTGGACTCGCATACCTGGTCATCGGCGCTCACAGACATCACCCAGGCACAGTGGAAGCAGCAGCGTCCAGTGGTGCTCACGCGCTGGCTGCCCGATCTTGAGCCAGCCGGCATACCGCAGCCCTTTCAACCGCTGGAGCGGCATCTCAACAAATACGATGTGTGGAACATAACGCTGGCGGCTGCCACCGATACCTTAAAGAAGTCTGCGTCTTCCTCAATAACATCCAACCCCACATTCGAAAATGAAAACAGTTTTATTAAACGTTTGGGTGCGCCTACAAACAGCATCACCGTAAATACGCATAAATCATCGACTACGCCTGATTACGTTGATGCATCTTCTGTGACTTCCACGTCGCCATCTCCGCTGCTGCAACGCCTAATTGAATTAGCCCAGTGGTCCGACTTGATTGTCTTCGATTATTTAATTGCAAATCTTGATCGTGTCGTCAATAATCTCTACAATTATCAATGGAACGCTGACATTATGGCTGCGCCAGCGCACAATCTGGCGCGTCAGACAAACTCACAGCTGCTGGTTTTTTTGGACAATGAATCGGGGCTGCTGCACGGCTATCGGCTGCTCAAGAAGTACGAAGCCTATCACGGGCTGCTGCTCGACAACCTGTGCGTCTTTAGACAGCCAACGATTCAAGCGCTACAACAGCTGCGTACCTATGGTGTGGGACGTCGCTTGCGCGAGCGTTTTGAGCAGACGACAAGCGCTGAATTGCGCGATGTGCTACCTTCTTTGCCGGACAAATCAATCAAAATTCTTATTGATCGCATCGATCGAGTGCTGGGACAAGTGCAGAAGTGCCGGGATCTATTGGCCGAGAGATAATATATGTGAATTACCACAGAGAGAGAGAGAGAGAGAGAGAAAGGGAGAGCGATGATATCGCTAATTCGAATGTATGTGAGTAGTAGTGGGCCGGCTCCTGTTAACTGTTTATGCTAACTGTAAGAGTACATAAGAAATTCCTTAAAAACTCTTTAAAACACTCTCACTAGTTCTTAGTAAAAATGTTTTCTAAGATTAACTCTCTGAATTACTTTAAGATAAGGCAGAAGAGAGATAGCTCTAAATCAAAAAAAAAATTTATGAAATTCGACTTTGGTTATCATATTTGTTATCATTGGTATTAAAATCTTCTTATAAAAAGAAAAAGAAAAAAAAATTCAAAACAAGATTGAGACAAAAGGCAAAACGCGAATAGTACAGGCTCTTCCCACTAATTTGTGTACTTAAACAAAAACCGAAAAATCGACACAGGATAGCTTTAAAATATGTACGTAGAGTGAGTGCGCTTAATGTGATAGCAAAACATTGTACTTTTTTTACTATTATGTAGATCTGGTTACCTCAATTCCAAAAATAGCTTGCATGCCTGCTTACTGGAGTATTACCTAGTAAACATTTTTCTATTCGGTTAACTAATAAATAAAATTTTTTCAATTAATCCAAGTGGAAATCAGTTAAGGAAAACCTCATTTAAGCAAGGACATGACGAATATATAATAGTAGTAAACCTTTTGATTATCAATTTCTGATCAGGTGACAATCAGCTTTTACTAAAGCTATCCTTACTTAAGGACACCTGATCAAAATCTGATTAGGTTATTATCAGGATCAGGTGACCAGTTAAGGATTAACAATAAAAAGTGCGTCACGTTTGAAATCAGTAACTTATTAAAACAAAAATTTCCTGATCATTTGCTGACTCTTTAGACAAACTTTAACTGGGGCAAGTGGATAGGGGAAGTGATAAAGCTATTGACCTCTTTATTTTCACAAGCTTTTCAGAAAATTTCACTTGTGCAACTTTACACAAAATATTATTATCTGAAAAATATACTCATTTTGTATTATTTGTTGGCCTTATTAACGAAAAAGGCTGTATTTTTCTATTTAAAATATGAGCTTGTGTCTTTTATAATTCTACTACGGATTTCATTCGTTAAAAACGCCAATATTTAGAAGCAAATAAAATTATTTTGCACACCAAAATTTGTGTTCTAAATACTCAAGTATTCTCTTGCACGAAACATTGGTGAAAATGTAACTCTGTTATTCAAAAAAGCTACAAAATTGTTGCCAAAAACTGTTTTAAGTTCTCAAGAAATATCAGTTATTTTGACAATGTCTTATTTGGGGGTCAATATCGTATAAATGTCTTATATGATCAGGTACAATAATTGACACTACAAATAATTGTACTAATGTGCGGCCATAAACTCTAAGGAAAATTTCCACTCGGGTAGATATGCATATTTTATCTGCATGAAAATAATTGTATAAAAAGGCCAAAAATTTTATATATTTGGAATGACATTAACGGTCATAAAAGCGTCAACTACAATAATTTAATTGTTAGTTTAAATACCATTGGATTTGATTTATTAGCATAATTTTTTAATACATGCATTTATATGTAAGTACATTAGTTGAGTTAAATTTTGTACTGTATTGCAATAGACGAGACATGTGAAGAGACATGAAACAACAAAACAGTATAACTAAAATTTATCTTTTAAATATAAATAAAAGTGAAGTACTTTGTTATTGCAAATTACGTACAATTTGTAATTTAATTAAACTGAGTTTTTTTAACCAAAAAACGACCAATTTTAATTATTTTTTATTTCAAAAATATTTAAATAACATTGGCTTCAGCATTATGATATTTTTTCTTCTTAATTTAAACCTTAAAAAACCGATTGGGATAAAATTTGCACAAAATAAGACTTTTCGCTTGGAGCGGTCTTGGTTGTAAGAATACATAATTTTTTTTCGGATCTCCGAGTTTCTTGACAACCACCTTCTAGTGTACTATTGACTCCACAGATCAGAAAAACTTTTGCAAAATAACTTATCTAATGTATAATTGATGTTTTATTAAGCTTTTCAATAAAATGTACTCTTCAAATTTATTCAATCTTTTAGTAGATGATTCAAAGCTCAAAAATATCTTAAAGAGGCCAATAATTTGCTTGAAAACGAACGATTGGTGGTTTTGAAAACAGGGTGGGTTATTTGGCATACTGAGGGCCAGTTTTTCAGAGCTGGCTTAAGCCTTATTATCTTGAGATAAGGTAAACGTAGTTTAAAATTGATCCGAATTGGGGCCGAATTAGGTGTAAATTACGAACGGCACGACGAGACAATTGCCGATAAATTTTGACTATTTTGCTCGATCACGGATGCTGTAACTCGGCCCCTGAGTTTAACTAAGGAATCAATTGTTCAGTAGTTGCTTAAAAACATGCGCATAAGAGCAAACAATGAAGCAACACTTGCAATCGTCAAAAAGTTATTGATAATTTTTAACAGCTAACAGTAAAAAATACAGTGGCCGCATTCAGCGGAGACAACAGCTGGCAACTGTTTTGTTAAAATTTGAGTGAGAAACCTTTGCAATTAAATTATTTATATCATGACATAATTAAAATAATGAAATTAGATAATTGACAACTTTTCTGACGTTAAGAGTAAAACTCGTTCAGAGAAAAACATAGCTTACTAAGGTATCGCTACCATTACAGTTCACAACTGTTGACTTCGCTGAATGCGGCCATTGTCAGGTGCGAGTGAAAAATGTTGCACAAACTTAGCAAGCAAATAATCTGTTAAGATAATGTGTCAAGTTAACCAAAGTTTAACCCACCAATATTGGGCGTTTAACCTTAGTTTAAACTTTAGTCAAAATTCACTGAAAAACTTGCCCTTTGGTTTAATTAAACAGAGGCAGAGTTAAACTTGCACTGAAAACTGGCTCTGAGTGTTTAATGGCGTTTTCGTTTCTCGAAAAAATGCAACATTTTTTCTGCCCTTTTTGAAAATTCTGACCTCTTGAGAAAAAAATAGTGACCTTTGCAATTGAATCGTGTTCTTTCCTCGAAAATTTTGAACTCAAAGGAAGAAAAAATTTGGAATTCTCAAAGATGGCAGAAAGAGATGGCAGAAAAAATGCAACATTTTTTCGAAAAACGAAAACGCCATAAGTGTCTAATAAAGTACAAATAAAAATATGCGTCATGTCTAGTTAATACAGTTGTCAATAAGTTCGACATCGATTTCGTAATCAATTTAGTAGTTTCATGACAATTGTCTACAATGCCGTATAATGCACTAAAAAAGCTAGAATATGATCAATATAATGACATAAGTTTCTTTATCTTAATATATACAAGGAAAGTATGTTGCTCCGGGCCCAATATCGCTCATACTGTTATTAGTTTTTGCGATAATTACAGTACTTTTACAACGTATAATATCCTCAGAAATGTTTAGCCTAAACGTATGCACAGAAAATTCATTTGATACTTATCAGTGACAAGATGGAGTTTTAACACTAGCTCGTTTTTGATATACACCTTTTTTTCATCCTTTTATAAATAAGTTACGACAATTTTAATGAAATTCTTTTGAAGGATTGTACGAACAAATATAATTGTATCAGCCGCGAAAGGACACCTGAGCCATTTCACGTATATGATGGTTGCAAAGCCAGTTTGTAAAGTTGTGTATAAAATAATTGTTATCAAACTCGACTTTTTGCACTTTTGCACCTGAACTTATTTGTCAACACTGCTTCAATAGGTATTTTTTCCTTTGCAAATGGTCTTGCATCATAGCTTTTCAAAATGGTAGAACATATTTTGACTCTACACTAACAAAATATACAGGGATACAATTACGACGCTATTGCAAATAAGCAACACTTAAAACCGATAGTTTATATATACTAGGGCAGTTCACGATCTTGTTGCATCGTTGCAAATGCAAAATAAACAGATTTTACAAAAATAAAAAGCATATGTTACAAAAGCTTTTCAATGCTTTTTGTTTTTGTAAAAGCTGTTTATTTTGCATTTGCAACGATGCAACAAGATCGTGAACTGCCCTACTATACTAATGCAATACTGAAATGCACACTGGCAGCTGAAAGTTGAAAAAAGGCAAACTGAAAAAAGAACTGATATGGAAAATAAAGTTAGTCTTCAAGCTTTTTTCGACATTAAATTTGCTTAAGCACAATTTCCAATAAAATAATTTTGCTTTTCATCGAGCAGCTAAGAATTTTATGTTTTGCAACAAGGGTTGCACCGAAACCGAAACCGAAAAAGAACGATCACAGTTGGTGGCAAGTATTTACAATGTGAATTGCCCTATAGTGTTATTTAAAGTGGTATATTTGTATTTTGCAAACATCAATTAAACAAAAAAATCAAGAATTGATGTGCATAAATCTAATAAATTTTTTGTCATATTTTTTACTCTAAATGCTTCCCACCCATCGTATTTATATTTGTTCAATATCTCTTTAGTACGCTTATTCCAAAGATTTATATAATTTCATATCATCTCTGTAATGTTTTTCCGCTAGCTCTGCAGAATACTGTTCCACGGCTGCAATAGCTTCTTTATTCGCCGAAAAGCGCTTTTCACAAAGAAATTGTTTCAAGTATCTGAAGAGGTGTAGTCGCTGGTAGCCTAATCTGGTGAATACTGTGGTTATTCAAGTTATTAGTACTTTAAATTCATTCACTTAAGCCATTGTCAAAACACTTGTTTGAACATGTCCATTGCCTTGATGGAAAATGATTTTTTTTCTTCTGTAAAGCAGTACATTTCTCACAAAACTTTTTTTAAGTTAATCCAATTGGTTGCAATAATATTCAGAGTTAATTATTTAACTTTCTCAAGATAGCAAACAGTGTAACAGACTCTTTCGGGGGAGAACCAAACCAATCTCAAACGATAGTACTTGACATCAGTAACAAAAGCCCGAATGCCTTTTTGCTCCACTACGTCACAATTATTTTTTACAGTGGTTTGAAATTTGAATTTTGCAGTAAGAAACAGAATTAAAATATATAAAAAACCATGTAAAAAACTTATGTTAGGTTGGATCTTGCCTTCGCGAACCTATATTAAAATTGTGCATGGAATTTTTCTCGAAATATTTTTACCTTTTAGTTTTATTAAGAGAGTTGTTGTTGTTGTTGTTGTCACCTTCTTAAAATCTTACTTGATCTAAAGCTCGCAATTAAATTCATGTAATAATTAAATAGATCATAGAATTAAGTAACTTATTCGCATGGGTAATTTTTTACCATTTTTAAAAAGCTTTTTTCCACAAAAATATTCTCCAGAAAATTTTATTAAGGGTCACCGAAAACAAGTAGCCTCTACGAGTTAAAGTTTACACATAAAAAATGAAATGCAAAGGAAATGAATTCTTGAATGCGGACAAGAACAACCCGAAATTAAATTTTGTACATGACTTTTTAGGGGTCGTCCATAAACTACGTTACTGATTTTCCGGTTTTTTTACCCGCCCCCTTCCCCTGCGTTACTTTTCGTAGTGCTTTTCAAAACCCCTCCCCAACCCATAAAGTAACGTGACATATGAAATTAATTCATTCGAATGATTATATATTTTGACTAGCTCTGACAATTTTCACTAGTATTAGTGACTAGTATGACTAGATACATTAAAGGAACAATTGGAAAAAAATCAATAATTAATATCATCTGTAAAAGCTATTCCATCTGCGATCCAAGATTCGATGCTCTCAATCACTGGGATAGAAGAAGCTGGTAGCTTTGTTGAGGATTCTTCAAAATAGAATTTTTCATCGGATGCTATGTCGACCCATTCAGGTTAATCTTCATTTCTAACGCAAAGAAATTCACCTGGTCTTTGACAGAGTACCCTTAAAGGCTGCACCCAGCTGCATCAAGTTCTGTGTTTTTGTGTAAATGCTTTCTGAAAATTGATTTATTTAAATAGTATTTTTTATTCCGATTTACTGTAAACGATATAATACAAACTTATGGAAATTCATAGAAGTTTTAAAAACGAAATACAAGCCGCAGGTAGGACACGACCTTGAACCGATTTCTTCTTTCTGAGAAGGACAGTACATGTCATGCGGTATCTCATTTGATCAAGAACATTCAGGCCTTAACGTCAAAGCCTGTCACAAAAGCAAAGACCCAAATTTTTCAGACGTGTGCTGAGATGGTGAAGGAATACCTAAAGGTTCCTGTGTCGAGGGAAAAGGTGGTGGAAGAAATCGTTGAAACAAAAGTTAATCATCAATTTAGACGATCAAACATAAACATGTAAGGTTAAAATTTTTTGAAATGATTGTGTTATTAATTAGAGGTTTTTCTTCGATTTTTTTAATTTTTGGTAACGTTACAATATCTAAACACCTCCCCCCCCTACCGTTACTTATTGTAGTGCATTTCAAAACCCCTTTCCCCCTCTAAATTGGTAACGTAGTTTATGGACGACCCCTTATTTGGTTTAGTTAAATTTTTTACCAATAGCTTGAAGCTTCCAAACGTAAAACGTATACCTTTCTATAAATCGTTCATTTAAACCATATCCATGAAATCATTTACATTTTTACTGCAATTTTTAAAGATGTCAAAAAAGTTTTATTTATTCGAAATTTTTGATCATCGTTTTAAATT
The DNA here is from genome assembly GCA_963920525.1 of Dichetophora obliterata. Taxonomy (NCBI): domain Eukaryota; kingdom Metazoa; phylum Arthropoda; class Insecta; order Diptera; family Sciomyzidae; genus Dichetophora; species Dichetophora obliterata. The sequence goes on along the minus strand of OY986437.1, from coordinate 24,453,808 downwards.
CCGACATGAGCCAGTATTTGAGATATCGCACAGAAATTTAATTTTTTACAATTTACTCTATTTGATCAGTTTTCTCCTAATCGCCTAATTTAGGAGCTGTCTTTGGCCAAAACACAATTTTACTTGATAGATCAGTTTCTTCTTTTTATAAGCTTCCAATAGTTAAAGCAAGTTCAAAAATAAGGTTTTTAAAACATTTATGAGGGGAGGACCATTAAGAAAATTTATTTAATTTTTAAAAAATTATAAAGTAGTCTTTGTTCATGGATAATACAATTCCGTTGTGAAATTGATAGATTATTTTAAATATTAGCACAGTTTTAAATTCTGTCTTCTAAAGAAGCTTTCCAGATATCGTCAGGTATGTTTTTTTTAGTTGAATTAGAAAAGATAATCAACAAAATTTCAAATACCTTACTTCCTTCTAAGCTAATAAACAAAACGAAACATCAAATTAAAAATATTAAAATATTCTATAGTCTGTTCATAAAAACAATTTTATTCAATTCATTACTTTTTCAGCAACTCTCTAGTTGTGATAGAATCAATATTATAAAAACTATTTCAATCAAATCACTATTTTTTTCTACAGTTCTTTGCAGCTATTTTTTGCTTGAATTTAAGAGCTTATCAGAACATTTTATATATTTTCCAGAATTAGGAAGTACCTTGAAATCTATAATTTTATGGAAAGTCAGAATATATGGTCCTTTCCTTCAAATTTGTTCTCACTGATAGTTTCTATTCCATAAAAGAGAAAGCCTTAAGATAGTTTATCTTGACTTACGTGGAGAGCAATATTCAAGGTTTATATTCTTGAACTAGGCAAGAATTCTCTCGGTTTTCACTCAAATTCTCAACTTTAGACTAAAATTATCAATTTAAGTATTTAAATTCTAAATTCAAGTTAAGAAAAACTAAATGCTTCAAAAAAATGCTATTATGATAATTTTTTTCTAATAAACAGTTTAAAATTCATGATTGAAGTAAATTTAACATATTCTTGAATCAAGCAAAATAGTTTCTCAATATAACTAAATTATTTTTCTCCGTGTACTAGGTATTTGGAAAGAAGAGGTCAAGGTATTTATTCTAATTCAAGTCCTACTCTGAAATATCAATTTAAAGTTTATAAGATAGCGAGATTGATTTGTTACTGATTTCATAAAATAACTTTTGTTCGAAATAGAACAGTACAATGCACTGATTTCATAAAATAACTATTTCGAACAAAAGTTATTTTATGAAATCAGCTCAAGTATCCATCTTATTGTCTCCATCAAAAGCGTTTTCAAACTCAAAAATCATTTAAGCTGCGCTTAAGGTTTAATAACATTAGCTATCTTTGTTTTAGAGCAGCTTCATGTTAAAAAAAATTAAGATAATTTTTACCATAGAGTGATTTTGACTGTTAAATTCGTTGACATCATTAAAAATAATACCTTACAGTTTAATAGAGTGATGTTCATCAAAGGTCTTTCTGAAAGTTTCAGTTTAAGTGACTCTTTCTCATTTTAATCCATGAGTAAGCCATGTCAAGTTAGCTTGGGATGTAATTAAATCATATCATTCCTAGTTATGCCTACATTGATTGAGATTTGGTAATATAATTTCCAATTTTACTCATAATTTTAAAAATTTTGAATCTATTATGTTAGAATGGGATTATGGCATTTATATAATTTTGTTCAATATTTGTAACCTTACGTCAAAATTTTTCTAATACCCTTAACTGTTAAGGTGTTTTTTACTTCTTTAAGATTTTCCTAAGTATCCTTTTTTCTAAAGCTTCCAATCAATTTATTGATTTAGTTTTAAAAATCTACATAATTTTACCCAAGAAGATGCTCAAATAAAATAAACTGAAGATCATTTATTGTTTGAACTGGAGATGGACAGATGGGTGATTTTGACTCACGCTCACGCACGCACACGATGCGTTTTCTTCTTACGTACACAAACGATTAAAATCATTTTTGACCCACTTACTTTAAAAACACTCTCTCACTCACTCACTTTAGAAACACAATCACTCACGCTCACTATGTGTTTCCTAATCACGCACGCTCACGATTTCAATTATTTTTACTCACGATCACGCACGATCGCTTTGCCATTTTTTAACTCATGAGTGCTCACGAATAGAATTGTTTACGATTAGGCACGCATACTCACAAAAATTCTTAAAGAGTTTCTCACGTTTTATAAGAAGAAGAATACACATAAGTTTTTAATAAAACATTATTTAGTGTTTTTAAAGTAAGAGACATCAATTTAATTCATATCTTATATATTTAAAATGTATGAATACTAGAGTGTATCGACTTGTATGGGAAAACTCTGAACCCCAATTCCGGTATCAAAATTAAATAGTACATAAAAAATCTTTTCGATTAGTATATTTTTTTTTTGTCTGATCCAATTTTGGCGTCCCCCGAATTGCATTTTTGGTTATTTTTTGCACTAGAGACCAACTAATGGTTGATAAATAAAAAAAAAATCTAGTTTATTAGTCAATTCCTTGGATATAAAAACATAGAATACCCATAGACAATAAGGGTATTCACTTCACTGCTGAAATTTCCGAAATGCTGAAATTTACAAAAACTTCAGTGCAATTGTTTTTTTTTTTGTTTTCCAAAGCTTGCCCAAATTTAATCACGTATTGAGTTGATAAAAAATATTCAGCGGAAAAAATGTGTTCAGTAACCATAATCAAATCTGTTTAATGAGTGTAAGTCGTTGCGAATATGATAATTTCGATAAGAAGAAGAGCATTCTGTAAAATCCATTCTAAAAGCTGATGCAATATATACGAGCAAGAACAAAATTAGCATTAATTCTATTGTAGCCGACTGATATAATTTAGTGTTGCTACTTTTTTGGCATTATTTGTCTATTAAAAAAGGCAGAAAGCAAGAGTTTTTTTAACATAATTATTTATTTTGGTAGCCCACCAACCCAATGAAATGAAGCAATGTCAATTTTAAGCTTGACAGATGCGTTTGAAAAAAAACGCAATATTGCAAACGGTCACTCACTTCAACTCGTCGGAAATTTTCGATTTCTGAAATTTCAACAATGAATTGAATACCCCTAATAAGAAGCAGTAAGCTAGAAGCCAAGTGAATTCAGCAAAAAAGCAACGAAGCATATAGAAATATTCTTATTAACTAATTTATAAACTAAATAGAATTTCCAAATTTTGGCACTGTCAGGAAATAAATATAGAAGCATAGAACAGTTTAAGAAAAAAAAATTTAAGTCGGGCGAAACATTTCAGAGATATGCTTAGTTAAACATTTTTCAGATAAGCTGTTCCATGGGAGATTCGCTTCAATAAACAAGTCGAAACCGGAAGAAATTTGATTCATGTATCCATAAAATTCAATTACGAACGCTCACGAATATTTCGTGATTTTTTGATGGGTTTGCCCATGATCACGACGTGATTTATCGTGACACGCGCCCAAATCTTGTTTGCACTGACGACTTTGCATAACTTCATTTAAATAGAAAGTATATAAATAAAACAGCATTAAAAAATCTTTTTGTATCTAGCACTATCGTTATGAAATTGAAAGATTTCTTAAGATTCATTAGTATATTTATTAATATCTCAATTTTTTCTGTCAAAATATTACAAATTGTTCATGATAGTATCTTTCCTAAAATCTAATTTCCTATAATTACTAAAAAAAGTTATGATTTATTAAAAAGGGCCAATATATATGACATTTAAATATGATTTTAGTTAGGGATATGATTGTGATATTTTTTGTTTAAGCTTAGTACTTTGTTCGTTTGCATGAAATTACGCTGGCAACATCTATTTATTTGTTGCGTGAAATTTTTGACTTAAAGTTTGTTGCAAGGAGTTCCTATGGCAACGTTTCTCAGAGAGACTCAGAGAATAAGTTGGGAGATTTCATATGATCTCTCTCTTTTCACTTCAAAATAAATAGGCAGTACAATTGAATTGTCGTGCAAAAATGTTGCTCAGAAACATGTTGCGATAATTTCACGCAGCGGAACAGAGTACTGCTCTGACGAACATGTTGTGAAAGTTTCCACGCTTGTTTCGCAGCTGTCACTTTTTGTATTGAGATTTGAGTGGAATTTCACATGAAACTGAACAGAGTACTAGGCTTCAGAAAGAAAAACATGCTTAAATTTTTTTAATTTTAAAGATTTTTCTAAATGACCTTGTTATTTATTATGTTGATTTTATATGATTTAAATGTAAATTCTAAATGTTTGATAGATTTAATCATACTTGATTTTAAATACTTGGTGTTTCTTTGGAACAATTCATGAACAATTAATTGTTCTAACATTGACCTAAAGTTCAATAAACGATTTTAAACTATCACACAAATAGAATTTGCATTTAAAATCAAGTATGATTTAAACTTTCAAACATTTAAAATTTGTATTTAAATCATAAAAAATCAACATAATTTTTTTAATTTTTTAATAAATAATGTAAATACTCATCAATGTTTTCCATATTTGAACAGCAGATTTAAAATATTATGATTCTTATAAGATTTTCGCATGTTCGGGCACACAGCAAGAAAGGGGCTTCCAAAAGAAGGTTCGGTGGAATGGAAAGTCTTTAAGTCTACCCCTTCCACTTTCATACCCAGAAGGCATTCTTTTAACGTATGCATGTCATTGGGAGGAATGCTTTCCTTAGTGTTCTCAGAAAGTGCTTCCAGAATTGTTTTCAATGGAAGATTTCTCTGAGCCCTTCAATGAAAGGATTTTAGTAGATGTTTTCCAGGAGAGCTTTAGAAGGCATTCCATGGAATGGGCTGGTTTTTGTGGTTAAAGATGTTTAAGAAATCCCATGGAAAATATCCTTTTTAAGAATTTTCTCACGATTCCGGTATTGGAAATGAAAAGTGTATGGGTTTTGTTGGGGTTTATAAAACCCCACGTAAAATATCACTTACCCCAATACCCCAATTTTCAGAGCATTTTGGTGTTGTAAGTAAGAAGTGATTGAGTTTTTTTGGGGGCTTAAGTAATCCTCAATCATGTTGGGGGTTAAAAATATACAATAAATTGTGTATTATTTGTATGTGTATATACATTTTTTTACTTTAATTGAATTTAAATGCTCTTTGAATGCTTTCCAGAAGTATTTTATGAGAAATCCTCTTAAAGGAATCACAATTGGATCTATAGAATGTCTTCTGGAAGCAGTGTCCCTAAGAAAACATGTCAAATTTTATCAAAAATATTGCTGGGTATTAGTTCAAAACAAAGTTGTCATTTCTTTCCTACTCAAGGGCTCATTTTTTTAACTTTCAATATCTACATAAATAGAAAATCAACTGCCAAAAGAAGCCATAACTTTTTCCAATTAAATTAACTCCTCAACAAATATTTAATTTTTAATTAATAAAACCAACAGTTTTCTTGCTCGTCCCGCTAATAATATAATTCATGCTCTTACAATTAATTTTTATGGTGGACAAAAATTATGTTAGTTTATGTGAACATGATGTTTGTGGGTATTTATTTCGTTTTTTTTTCTCTTGTCTTGTCTTATTTAGCTCTAGCCACTCGTCTCGTCTTGTCTCATCTTGTCTTGAATATTATTTTCATTTCTTGTGTAAAGCTCTTTTTCTCAAGAGTAATAAACCGCTATTTTAACAAGCTGTTTAACAAATGCTAATGTCTATATTAAATAAGCCTTTGTTATGCGAGCTCATGTTCTATTCCGAACAGGTTCTGTTCAAAAGCAATTTCTTAGTATATCTCATAGTTATACTGTTATGGTCCACTCACAAGCATACATTTTTGTGTATAAATATATACATAATTTTATGTAATATAGCATACATCATTTTGTATCTAAATATGAAACCAAATAATCTTAGAATGAAGACAGCAACTAATAAAAGTTAATAAATTATTGTTAGATGTAAATTCGTAGTCATAGAAAGAAGTTTAAGTCATGTAGTTGCTGTTTTAGTTGTTGTTGTACCATATGAAATGAATTTTACAAAATAAGTATTATAGAGCATTACCAGATTTTAAATGACTGTCTAAAACATTTGTCTAAGATTATTGTCAAAACTAAGAGAACTCTGTGTAAATAATCACTTCAATAAAAACATATACATACCTAGATATGTATAAAGAAAACAGCTATAAATGAATGTAAAAATTAATTAAATTTACTTAAAATGCATGTGATATATATTTATATTAAAAAAAAAAACAAATTCAATTGTAAGTTATAGTAATTGTTTATGCTTAAGTAACGCTAGTTTTAAACCTTCGAATTGTATGAAAAATCAATAAACAAATAAAAAATAAAACATCTACAAAGAAAATATTAAAAATAAAAAAAAATCACCTGAATTTCTTTTTTTATACTATCTACACTTTCTACTAATGTGAAAATTTACCAGCAGCATAAACATGTGTATCTATAAACAAAAAACATGTGATTGTGTAGATGTGATTCCTTGAAACCATGACAATAAATTGTCATTGATCTTTCTTCTCTGCTATGGATCGAGTGAGCTCTTCTTTACTGCAAGCCATTTTTTCAGATGCTGTCATTTTTCTACGCCACGCCATGTTGGTTTTGTTGTCGTCTCTGTATGTCTTTCTTTTCATAATATCTTCATAATCATTTGAATATATTGTTGTTGTTGTTGTTTTCATCTGGCTCGGAATGAATGCAGCAGACAGCAGACCGACCGACGGACTGACCTGATAGCCAGCGCAAGTTGCTTGCAAGTTTAGATACTTGAGTGTAGATAGCGTACTCAAGATTTAGAATCTACGCTCATTAAGTGTCTCCTCGGTCGGCGCGCTGTCGATGCTAAAGCAATGTTGCACTTACGTCTTGAGTCCGTCCCCTTCACACTTGGAATACGGTTCGTTTTCATATGATTTGGGTTTGTAGTTATATATATTTTATGGGACATCAGATATGCCACTAGACAGTAGAAGAAAAATATGAGAGAAAAGGAAAAACATGATGTCCAAGAAGACAAAGTAGAAGAAGAAGAAGAAGAAGAAGACGACATTGAAGAAGTTGAAGAAAATCGTAAAAAAATCGTTATGTTGTTTTAATAAATATATCAAATTACGTTAAGACGTGTTAAAAATCGGTGGTTTTAACACGTCGAATTGATTTTGAACGTAGAAAAATGTAGAAAACAGCAATAACAACAAAAGCAGCCCGAACGTGTTTGCATATATTTCAACGGCAGTTGAGAAAAATGTTGTTGTAGTGACAAAGAAAGTGACCAAAATTTAATCAAGTCTACGATGCATGTAAGACGAACCGTAACATTAACATTCCAAAATAACTCTATTTTTATAACATAGCCAGTGTTATAAAATACTACTCACTATCAGTGCGATAGCACAGTGCGACACAAAAAAAAACTACAAAATTCTAATAGATTTTGGAAGCCATAATAAGTGATTAGAACATACCCTCCAAAGGTTTTTATTCTGTCGTAATAACATTTCATGTAATTACAATAAATGTCATGACCAGGGCTCGGATTTTGATGACCTAAAAAACTACAAAAATAACCTAAGAACTTCATAAAATTACCTAAAAACTGTCAAAAATTACCCTAGAAACGAAAACAATTGCATAAAAAATAAACAAAAAATTTAGTCTTAAAAAGAAAACATTACTAAATTAAAATTGAATTTATACTAGCATATCCTGAGTTTTATCTAACACTTATTTCAATTACTACATACCTTTTTGGCAGTTTCACCACGCACAGATCTTTTTTTTTCATTGAAGTCTGTAAACAAAAGCTACTCTTTTGTCGAGAGGTAATGTTTTTGATTGAAGGGACTCTAGTATTAAAGGAATATGTTTAAACATTCGCATTTCGACATTTTTTAGTACGAAAATAAAAAAAAAATGACACTAAAATTAAGTTACACTAAAATGACCTAAAAAACCAAAAATTGCTCTAAAAACGTCCAAAAATTACAATAGAATAACTTAAAAATCTCTAAAAATGACCAAAAAATGCCCCAAATCTAGTAAAAATGACCTGAAAATTAAAAACGATGAAAAATTACGAAAAAATGTCCTAAAAACTTTTCATATGTGGAATTTAGGAAACATAAATCGACGTTTTAAATAAGCAGGAAATATCTTAGTAGCAGCTGAAAAAAGATGATATGTCATCGAAATCCTTGCCCTGGTATTGACATTTTAACTCATGTTAACTTTATGTCCTTGACGAAGTACAATTTTCATAAGAGGCCTTCATGGAAGTTGTTGCACATTGCTTGGCCTAAACTTTGTTAAACTCTGTTAAACTATAAAAGTTTTCAGAGCATAAGCTTTAATTTTTTCGTGTCATGAAAGTCAATTTTGCTGAAGTCTTAAAATTATTTCACCTTCTGCTACTGAGCTATTTAAATGCTTGCTAGCCATAATATTTTAGGAATATGAGATATTATATATATATATCTTTTGGGTTTAATAGATCAAAGAAACTTTTGAAATATGATGTTTTTAAATTTTACAGATAAGATATACCCAAACTTTTCTGATAACTATAAATTTTTAGGCTTTTAGGGGATAGTTTATCTTCAAGGATAATTTAGAGATTGGGAATGGAAGAGCCAAAAATAAAAAACAACTAGGCCAAATTTGTTTGTTCCAATAACTTTGCTGTTGAATAAACAAAATAATGATTTTTTAAGCAGACACAAATTTTCATCTCGAAAAAAGCACTTATTTTAGCTAATCTAGAAAAAATGCCTTGGTGGACTTGCAAAAACTTTCAGAGGTCACAAAAACATGATTTTTCAACAAAATGGACATTTAGCACAATCAAAAATGCTCCTTGGAATTTTTTCCGCTTTAGTAAAAAAGTAATTGAAGTCTTTTTAAAGGGGCTCCTCTAACCTTTGAGATCCCAAGCTGTGGATTCTATGTTCAAGCCGGTTAGGTATGCAGTTATGGAATACATTCTTACCATGCATGTGATATTCACTCTATAGCGTATGAAGATTATTTCCACCATCACACCGTTTTAAATCTATAAATGTATTTAAAATAAATTGTGAAAAACCATTTGTTTTCCTCTACTGCCCATATTTTTCAACCGATTTTTTTTTTTAAATAAAGTTAATTACGGTACTAAGGTAAGCCAAAATTATATTTTAAACGTACCGTAAAAATAAAAATTACGGAAAGACCATCACCGATTTTGGTTAAATTTTGGAAGGAGCATCACTGACGGAAATAAGAAACTCAATTTCGAGGTTTGACGTTATTTTTGGCGCACACAGGGTGCACCTGTGTGCACTTAATTGAAAAAATTGGCAAAAGCGTCGAAAATTGATTCTTACTAAAATTCATATAATATGGTCATTTTAACATTTTAGAAAAACAATTTTGTATATTAGCAAACAAATTTCTTAACCGAATTTTAAGTTTGGACTACCGTTGGAAAGGTATTTGAACGGAATTTAATCCAAAAAATATTACGTTCGCTACTACATTTTCAAAGTTAAAAGTGATTAAGTTTAAAAATCAGAAAATTTTTGGTATTGTAATTTGTAAAAAATGTTGATTGTATATGATTTAAATACAAATTCTAAATGTTTAATAGTTTAAATCATACTTGATGTTAAAAACAAATTCTAGTTGTTTGATAGTTTAAGTTAATTATAGTTTAAGTTTAATAATTTAAGTTAATTTTAAACTTTCAAACAACTAGAATTTGTATTTAAAATCAAGTATGATTTAAACTATCAAACATTTAGAATTTGTATTTAAATCATATAAAATCAACTTAATAAATAACAAGGTCATTTTTAAAAAATTTTGATATGTTAAAAATTTTTTGTTTTTAAGATATGTAAAAGCTCTTTTAGCCAATTAACCAACTAAGCCTGCTATTGATAGAAAATTCCTGATAATAAAATGTGCTCTCCTTGCAGAATGAATTTCTGCCCATTTAGATCACATTAACGACAGTTGGGTATTTTTATACCCAACTCATATCTCGACAACTGTGAACGATACAAAGTTGAAGTTTGATGTTGTAGTTCCTGTAATCAATATAAGAAATAACATGAAATTAAAAAAAATTCGTACGAAGCGTTTGAAATTTAGTGTTAAAATATTTAATTTAATTATTCTTCAAAGTAGAAACAAATATTTTCCATAATGATTTGAAATATGTTCATTTAAACTCAAATATATATTATATTTGGTTTAAACTGGGTTCACAATTAATTTAAATATTTTCTTACTAATATCGAAATAATTTCTCTTTAAATTTAACTATTAAAAATGTTGGTTCAAGTTGCATCCATATTAAATCCGAAATGTGGTCGAAGAAGATTTAAATATACTGGTATTTTATTTTAAATACATTCGACTTTAAATCAATTTATTTTATCTGTGATTTTAAGTGTGATTATATTGAATTCAATTATTTTCGTACTAATACGAAATTTAATTAATTTTTAATTAAACAATTTGTAACTTTGATTTAACTTTCATACCTATTTTATTCGAAGTGTGGTCGTATCAAGTTTTAATATGTTGCATAGTTTAATTAAAATGTGTCCATGTTTACTTCAATTATTTCAGACTTAAGTTTTTCTTGTTTCTTCTGAAGTGTATTCATATTTAATTATTATAATTTTAAATTAAATATTTCAAAATTTAGTTTAAATATTTCTCATACTTACCTGCATTTTTAGATACTTTATTGAAAAAATTGTGTGAAAAATAAAATCATTTAACTTAGACTTTTTTACTTTTTTTATTTGCAATAAAATCATGTTTTTACATTTATTTCAAAAACATAGTAGTAGTAACACATAAACGTGAACATAAATTTCATATACATACAGTGAGAAAAACAAGAACATGGTTAAATTTCTAGCATTTTTAAGAGGATAAAAAAGTAGTTCAAATTCAATATTGAGATTTTTTAAAAAATTTATTTGTAGTTAGCACACACCAGTTGGTTTTATTTGTTTTAAGCTTTAAAAGTACTTTTTCAGTTTGTATAATATACGATTTGTTATAAATTAAACAAAAAATAAATGAAAAAAATAAATTTCTTATTTGCTTTAAATATTTTTTCTGCTTAAACTTATGCAATTAATTATAAACTTAAAGAGATTTGAATTTAATGTAAGTTTTTCCACTATTTATTTGGTATAAATGCATTGGATAAGACGTAAAATATTATATTTTTTTTTTTATAAGTGTGTTCGGGCTTAGTTTTTCTATTTCATATGCTTGTAGATGGCTACAAAATCTTTGTATTTCTATTTCATTACATGCAACATATACTGTTTCTTCCTCATAAAAAAACAAAAGTAATTTAAACAATTTTAAATCATCGTTGTTGTTTGCTAAATAATAAGACTTTTTATACAAAATTTCTTTATATTCGAGTTCTTCGCAAATTAACAAACTTTTTGATTGAAATATGTGAGAACTTAAATTTTTCAAACACGCTACGTTTGTTATGTTCATTCTTTTAAATGCAGACTTTTGAATTACAGGTGGAATACCCACCTCGTATACTATTAAAAAATTTGAAATTTTAAGGGACAAGTTAATTGAAATAGAACGGCAAGGATATACCCTGGAGGTAATTGAACTTAAATAGGATTTTGCCTCCTTTTGTTTGGCTTCAAAACGCATTGCCCAAGCATATTTTAATGACCCGCATTTCGATATTGCTGAAGGATAATGCACCATAAAATGATGCTTTGGTTTAAGTGTAGAGCCATAGAGTTGAACATATAATTCGTGATGTGATCGAATTTTTGTTTCTAAAATCTTTAAGTCATAAGCAGTAAATTCACTTTGGAATAACATGTCTATTATATTTAACAATTTTGTGAATAATATCCAGTGATAATTATTTTCAGGTACCAAGTCCCCTATCATTAATGGTAAAAAAGAGGCAAAACAAAAAATTTCAGTTGCTGTCATTTTTAAATTATTAGTTTTTAACTTGTTCAACTCAATTGGCACCGAAGAGTTTCCAACTTCTATTTCACCAAAAGAAAAAAAGCTGCTTTCTGCTATTTACTGTTTGTAAAGATAAAATTTTATCATTAATTAAAGCCACAATAACATTACAAATGTTGTAAACACATACACCTTCTAAAATATCATGCATTAAATCAAAATAAAAATTTTCAATTGCATGAAAATTTTTCAATTGGTTGAATACACAATCACTCGGTTTCATACGAAAGTTTGTTTCTTAAATGCGTTTTTATTTCTGTACTATCGCTTTTCACTTCATTTTTAATTCTGGTGCAAACTCTACAAAGTCTTTAAGCTCTAAACGATTGTACAAAACCTAAATATGTATTTAGACCCAAATTATCACCCAAAATTAGTCCTGAGACAAAATAAACCGTTTTGCTTCCTTCTGGTAAACGAACTTCTACACCATTCTCTAACTCATCTAGTTGGCGAATTAAATGGTAAAATGTTGTTTCGAGGTCACAGCTTTTTAAGACGTTTGATGAAATAAAAGCAAATGGAAAAATAAATTCTAATTTTGACAGCAAGTATTGAGGTAAGGTTGGAAATGAATAGTAACACCCACAAATAGTGTAAACATGGCTACCTAAAGAATTATTAATCTGAAATTCGTCAAAATAAAAAAAAAAGGTATAACATGGTCTTCGAGCTTATAATTTTTCATTTTGTTTGCGTATGTTTCAGTATTAACAAAGTTTAGAAAAGAGTTGCTATTTTGGAGTAATTTTTGGTTTTCAAAAGTTAAGTTAAAAACGTAAGGCAGTTCAAAAAGGTTTCATCTGAAATTTAACGGGCATAAAATAGAAAACTAATGTTTTTTTTAAAAGAGACATCTTTCCTTTTATTACTTTTGGAGCTATTTTATTTGAGACGATAAACGAGTTTGGGTGATTAAACAAATTCATTTTTTTTTTAAAACCCAAATTTCAAGTATCAAATTTCAAGAAAATACCCAAAATTCAAGTATCTAACCTTAAAATTTTCTCAATGCGCGCCATTTTCCGACTTAAGCCAAATATCGCACTGATACTCTTTGGATCAGTTAATAATAGCAAATTGTAGTTTTGTTTTTTAATACATAAGGCGAATGACACGCCCACCAAGTACACGCTTACCGTCAATATGACTAATGCGGACTTAAAACGTCCTGTTAGGGAAGCTATTCATGAGAAAAAGATCAATTAAACTTGACCGACCCATGGATTAATCTAAACAGTGACACCTGTATGTAAAATTGGCTGGGTATAGGTCAGGGGCGTGATATGTCTATTACTATTTTTATACTTTATCTCGGTAAATTTGCCGGAATAGTGTCTTTTTCCAAGAATATCTACTCTGTATTGGTCTTGAAAATATCTAATTTATTAAGCAGAAGTTTTGTATCGCTGAATTTCTGTTTCAGTATATCTCTATTTTTCTCTCTGCTTCAAAGTTTCAAATCTCCTTCTAGATTTTTCTTTCACACTATCAAAGATTCTTAACTCTCCTTTTGCTTAGATCACATTAGATATTTTTACAATTTTCTTTGAATAATTTTCAAAATTCGCACAGAAACTAAGTTAAAAGAAAAAGTAATTGAGACAAAGACTGTGGCTAGTACCTTTACATAACATAATTTACGCAAAAATCTTCACTTACTTTACTCTATCTAACTCTTATGCAAACGAGAAACAGCTGTAATCCAGAATTGTTTGCACTAAAGTCCAAATAAACTCTAAAACTAGAAGATAAGCAGCCTTAATAAAAACCCAAACAAATCCCATAGTAACAAATACAAGCTCACAGCTTAAGAGCATGCATCATGTCGGGATTCCTGAATGGTTTCCAGCCGTGAGCAGCTAACGCACCATCAGCGCGCTACAAGCAAATCTCTGAGTTTTATAATTATAATTGGAACCATTTCATATCACATCAACATCAACACCAAAACTAACACTAAAACCAACAGCAACTCCAATTCCAGCTAACAAAAGCTATGTTTGCCATAAATTATAGTTTTGATTTTATAGCATTTTTATGAACTAATTAATAAAATCACAACTGGAAAAAAAAACCAACAAAGTATAAGTATATAAGACGTACATTTAAAATATGTTGACTAATTTATGAACACCCATTCACACATACCAGCAGTATTTTAACACGTGGTGACACTTTCGCTGTGAGAGTGTGTATGCATGTGTGTGCATGCGTAATCATAATTTTGTTGTTGAGCGTAACAAGCTAAGAAAATGGAAAAAAAACAAAAGTCGTAAAAATTACATTTGCATTTGTGAATGCAGCAAAATGGTCGTTAAAATCAGCTCTTTAAAAATAAAAAATCCCAAGGAAAATGTTGTAAAACCCTAAAAGTAGGCATTTGAAAATCATGGAAATTTATGGCCACGTATCGGAAGACATTCTGCGTTGACACCTTGTTCGAGACGAGGCGGGCATCATTAACATTGCATTCATGGAATAGATCTCTTAACCGCTTTGTTGCAACATTGTAACGCGCCGGCCATGAAGGACGGCAACAAACCATCTGAACTGTAGATCAGTGGATGTGAACAGGACTGGGTATTTTATTGATAAAAGAAATTTATCCAGAAACTAGCTGGAAACAGCTGGCATCATTAAACTCTGCTAATGAGTGCAAATTTATGGTTAGTGCAGAACCGGATTGCTCTATCGCAACTTTTGTTTGGTTTGGTTATTTTGCTTGTTAGTTATTTTATAACGGAGTTTATAGGACTTAGCTCTAGGAATTGCTACAATATATGAGCCATTCTTTTGACAATACAGACTAACTGATTTTCCAAAAAATGCAGGCAGCAGTGGCAGTAATATTTTCTTTCACTTTCTTGAGCCAATGCATTTGGATCTAAAAGTTGAGTTCGTGCTAGTGGAAATGGGTGATATATTATTACTAGCAAGCCCGTGTGGCATTTAAACGCCAAAATCAAACACACCTAGATTTAATAGATTTTCAACTGATAAAAATTGAAATGAATTTAATTTTGACCCTTTTGCAATATACCCGGTTTTGCATGCGCAACGACGATATAATGTTAGCATATTTAATTTCATACCCAAATTAATTTTAAATATATAGGAGTAAGAATATTTCTTGATTTCCAGTTGAAAAATGCTTGAACAAAAATGTTTCATTACCAGTTTCCAATTTCTTATTAAATTTTTCTGTAAATGTTTAAAAATTAAAAAATTTATTTTTTAGAAATCCGAAAGCCAACAGTTTAGAAATCCGTTTTCAGCTGAAAGAAATCATTCCAGTATCACTTTGATACTGAATATATCAATTCATAGTTTTAGCTGTGAAATTATAAAAGATTTTTCGTCAGTATAACAGTTTCATAGCTATTAGCCGAAAGGTGGTGCTAAGTACCTCACATATTTATAGGCATATACTAAAATTTAGTAGAGAAAAAGCAACATAACAACAAAAATTATATGCAAAATTTAACTCGCTATAACTTTAAAAATATAAATTTTTAAGAAATAAAAACTCCAGTTTGCACATCTGTAGGTCTAATCCTACCAAACCATACAAAATTTATAACGATTGGACTTGTACTTAAAAAGCCTTACGCCGTACAAAATTTGAGTTTGCGTAATACATATATAAAGACTAGTGATAAGCAGTGTTGCCACTATTTAATACCCAAAATCCTCAAAAATTCCTCAAATTTTTATGAAATGACTCATAACATTTTTTTTCAAACAATATTTTATTTATCAAGTAAACATAAACAAATATATTTTTTTCTACATATTTTCTATCTTGCAAGCAAATCGCTGAAAATTTAAAATTTTTTTTTTGTGGAATTTTCGTCACCGATGGCATATTTCTATACAAAAGCGAATTTGAAATTTGAAATTTTTAACATTTTTTTACTTTAAGTATTGTTGGAGTAGCTTCATTAAGGTTTTGACATAATTTGGATGAGAAAATACATGCGCTCGTATATGAAAATCCTTTGTGGTTTCCATACCTATGGTAAAAAAAAATATATTTTGACTTCCTATTTTTTTCTTTCTCTTAAAATTAAAATAATTTCGAAAAATAGCACATTGCTTTCTCTTCCTTTAAGCATAACTTTATAAAAATATCTCAAAAAATGTGCTCACACGACTTAAAAATGTAAATGGGTTATTTCTCACCCACTCATCGTCAAAGGGTTAAAACACTATAAGCGTTTTTTAAAAAATTTTAAGACTTTTTAGTTTTAACGTATGTTTTTGTTAAAAAAAGCATAAATTATATGTATGGAGCTTTGATTTTCCAATTTAATTCAAACATGTTTTTATTTGATTCAAATAGGTCATCACCAGGGCTCGGATTTTGATGACCTAAAAAACTGCAAAAAATTACTTAAAAAAATTTCAAAAATTATATAAAAACTGCAGAAAATTACCTTAAAACTAACAAAAATTACCTAAAAAACGTAAACAATTGCATAAAAAATATACAAAAAATTTAGCCTTCAAAATAAAACATTACTTAATTAAAATTTATTTTATACTAACATATCCTGAGTTTTTATCTAACACTTATTTCAATTTCTACATACCCTTTCTTCAGAGATTTTTTTCATCGAAGTCTATAAACAAAGCTACTACTTTGTCGCGATGTAATGTTTTTAATTGAAGGGATTCTAGTGTTAAAGGAATAAGTTTAAGCATTTGCATTTTGACATTTTTTAGCACGAAAAAAAACAAAAAAATATTTAAAAATTATACTAATATGACCTAAAAAACCGAAAAATGCTATAAAAACAAAAAACGTCCAAAAATAACAACAAAATAACCCAAAAATTTTTAAAAATGACCAAAAAATGCCCTAAATCTAGTAAAAACGACCTGAAAACTAAAAACGATGAAAAATGAAAAAATTTCCTAAAATTTTTCATATTTGGAATTAAGGAAGCATAAATGGACGTTTTAAATGAGCAGGAAATGTCTTAGAAGCAGCTGCAAAAAATTGACATGTCATCGAAATCCTAGCCCTGGTCTGGAATTTTTATTAATTCATTCCTTAGTAAAAATAAAAGCTTATAATAAATGATCAAACTGTTTTTGTATTGAGTAGGTTTCTCAAACTGGTGATATTATTTACTAAATAATCGCTAAACTAATGCATTAGAAAAAAGAAAATAGTAATGATATATTATATCATTTTCTTAATTTAAAAACAAATATATCTACTAAATTTTTTATATAAACAACTCGTTTTGAATACGACTCTGGATCTAAAAAATAATCGAGGTAAAAATAATCTCCACTCATTATCGAGATCTTAAACAGCCAAATTTGATTGAATTTATGTGCTCGGTTTTGCTGGCTTTTACTTTAAGGAGTGCTCTAAATATCTCTAACCCAATAAGGACAATGATGTTCTAATTTTTTAGTTATGTTTCTGTTTAATTTTGTGCACCAAAACATAACGTTTCGAAAAAAATGTATATTGCAATATTTTTCATACATTTTCATTACTGAAATCAAAGCGAAAGTGCTAAGAAATGCCTGACTAAGAAATGCATCACTAAGTCAGATCTCGCAAAATTAACTGTATCACATAAAAATTAGTCAAAATAAAAATATGGTCAAAATTAACCAATGTTTAAAAAAATTTTTGTTTCTTTAAAGAGTTAATCGATAATTGCTACAATAGAAACAATAGTCAATGCATACCTTTGCTTCCGATGCAGACTGCAACTTTTCTTGTATTTATTTTATGTTTAAACTGATTTTAGCTAAAATCGTACGCCAATTACTAAGTTAATTTGCACTTGTTTAAATTTTTTTATAGTGACGGGGAAACGCAATCGGAAAGTTCAGTGTTCAGTTTATTTGAAAGGTATGTTTCTACCAACAAGAAAAAGCTGCTGCTTATTTTTTTTTTGTATACAGTGGCTTACAACGAAAGTCGGGCAGGGATTTCTTAGCACTTTCGCATTGATTTCTAATATTTGTCCAAATGTCATAAAAACAACCTCACAAGGCCCAAATTAAAATGTTAAAAAACATCTATGAGATGAACTGGAACCCTGAGTGCAGTATCAGAGATGGGCAACTAAAGATCCAATCCTAAAAAAAGTATCCTAAGTGAAAAGTGGAATCAGATTGGAGCTGAAGTTTTTAAAAATTTGATTGCACCTATTTCAAAAATTCATATAAGAAAAAGGATTGGCAACAATATATTAAATTCTTAGTTTTAGCATTGAATTCCTTATCTGCCCGACTTTCAATGTGAGCTCGTTTTTTAAGCTTTGGTTTGATTTAATTTTATTTTACCGTTATGTTCTAATTTTTTAACTATGTTTCTGTTTAATTTTGCTCACCAATAAAGAATGTTTTGAAATTTTAATCCAAGTTTCTTCTAACATTTTCATTTCTGAAACCAATGCGAAAGTGCTAAGAAATGCCTGCCCGACTTTCGTTGTGAACCGCTGTATATATTAAAAACAAAATTCTAAAAATTTTCAAATTCCTCAAAAATTTCTCAAAATAAAATTCCTCAAAAACTACTCGCAGCCACTTTAAATTCCTCGCGTTTTTAGGAATTACTCACAAAGTGACAACACTGGTGATGAGACTTTGACGAATATCTGAAGAAATAATGGATAAAAAAATGTCCAATGATTTTTTTTCTGCAGAGTAAAATAATTTCCTTTTACCTTTTTGCCAAAAATGACTTCAGAATTTCTATATTTCTCTCTGCCTAAAAGTTCAGGGCTGCACATGGTTTGATATACCTCTGCTAAGAATCTTATGGTTGCGAATTTGCTGATATGCCTCTGCTGCGCTTTTAGACACATTTTATCATTGTACTAATAGAGCGTTCCTTTTAAGAATCTTCCTTGCATAGATTAGTGACAACCGACTACCAATTACCGAAGTGATTACTTAAGTAAAAGAATTGCTAAAAGAGGCGCAACAGCGACGGCAACAATTAGCCAACACACTTTTGACACTCAGACACCCACGCCCCGATTATTTATCTAACGGGCCGGCATGTCAGCAGCTTTCTCCGGTAGCAAAACGTCAGCACTTTATTTTGTTGTTGTTCAAGCGACTAGTTCAAAAAGCTTGAAAACAAAAACGAGCTGCTGACTCAAAACATTCCAAGAAAGGCCTTTGAAAGCAATTCAAAGTAAGCTAAAATGGAGTGCTTTTTTTCTATGTCATGCAATGTTAAAATTACAATGGTGTGTCATACGTTGGGTCAGCGCTTTCATTCTTTCAACTGATTTGTAAGCACTCAAAAAGGCCTTTCGAAGTGCTTTTTTCCAAGGGGTAACGCTGAATACGTAGAATACTATCATAAGAACGAAATGTTTCATAAAGACATAAGTTTAATTACATTCACAACCTGCGTCTTTTATTTAATCTATGTCTATCTTTCTGTACTGTTATATATCTATATCTATCTATACTATTATATAAAATTTAATGTTACCAGTTTACTCCAAAAGTACTGGGCAGATTTTTATGAAAAAAGTTTTAAAATATCATATTTTTTTAGGGGTATTTAAAAATTTTAGTAATAAGTATATTTAATTGAAGTATTAAGTTTTTTAAGAGATCATTCCAGCTGCCACGGATTTCTGAATCGTTTTCTTTTCACGTTGTTGTGTTGCGAGAGTTTCAATTAACTCCATGTTGCTCTCTTCTCTTTTGTTTTTGTGCTCAGCTAGCACAGCGCAACAAAAAAAAAGCAGATGAGCCTATGATAGAAAAATACAGGTAGATGCACCAGATGAGAGTATACTGCCGGAAATGTCAAAACGATGCAAAACTTTTTATATTCTTTTATTTTTTTTTTTTTTTCTATTTTCTTTTGTTACCATTCGCCACATAGCTGAATTTGGCAGAAATGGCAGTATGGAAAGAGAGCACAGTCAGCACTGCAGCTACCTCTATCCTTATATGTACATATCATGGACGAGCCTTTAGCAAAGCGAAAAGTGAGACACATAAAAATGAAGAGCGATGCTCCAAAGCAAAGAAAAGAAAATAAAAGAAGAAAAGAAGACGTTGGCAAAACTCAACGTTGTGAGAGCTACTGCATCTTTCTGCAGCATTCTGCATCAGGATTCTGGAGCGGCTTAGCTATACGTCAGCCTGTGTATAAAAACATGTCACATAGGATTGGGATGTCGTTCAATCTAATTTTGCCAAAACTTAAATGCAGAACACGTTTGACGTTTGTAAGATTAGCTTTGTGTTGAATATGTTTTTAATACACACATTTTTGTGGAATTTATAATAGTTATGCTACTTTGATGACGTCACTTTGTACGCGAGATTGGCCGAGTTATTAAACTTTTTTGTCAAATTTCGAACTCAAAGTGAATTTTAATAATTTTAACAAATATGGATATTGAGGGTGACCTTATTTTTCTAAATTACTTTACTTAAGATGGATGGCTGAAAAATCTTTCCTTTTGATGTAAAAACAATAATAATATCAAATTGTAAGTAATCGATAATTATTTACCTACCATCACGGCGATTTAAATTTGAAATTGAAAAACATATGAACATTTTTTTGACTTTTTACATATTACTCGATTGTTTGCACATAAAACCTTATTTTGTGCCTTAAACTGGTATGCACTTTGTTTGTTATTCAATTGTTTCTAAAAATAAGATGTAAAACTTAACAATCGGATAAAAATTGCTAGAGTTGTGATATTTTACTTTTTGAAAAAATGTCTTTTTTTTCTTGTTGTAGTAAAAAAAATCTTAAAAATTTATTTTTGAAAACATTACAATAAAATGCTGTTGAAATGTTTTCTGAAAAAAATATTGAATTCGAATACAAAAAATTATGTGATTACGTTGGATAATTTGGTCGTTAGTAAATTTTTTACTAGAAGTGTAACATTTTGTAAATTTCGAGTTTGGGTATTTTTACGAAAAAAACCCTTAAAAATCCAAAAACGCCAAATTTAAAAAAACGACATAACGGGTGACTCAAACAAAGTCTTAAGCTATTTTGTGCAAAAAACTACAAAAACCAAAATTCGGATGAAAAAGTTATAGCTGTTAAAACTTGATTTTTTTTCAAAAATTCTTAAAGTTCCTGATTTTGGCATTTCAAACACAGAAAAAAATCATAAAACATCGATAAAACTATTCTTCGCATTCAAAATGACTTCAATAATATAAAAATTTTTTTTAGATATTCCTTAAAAAAAATTTAATTCCAGGACTGCCAACATATGAGACCCTGGTTTTAGGATAAAAAATATTAAAAAATCCCTTTGGTCGGGTAAATAATTTCCGATTACTTACAATTTGATATTTTTATTATTTTTAAACCAAAAGGAACGATTTTCCGATATTTTCAAAAATCTCCCTACTGCTAAGGTCACCTTTAGTGTATATTTAATTTTAATCCATTAAATTAATTTTTGGGAAGTTTTTAGTGGCTAAACCGTTTTCATATACTTAGTTTGTATAAGAGGTAGGCATGGTTTTTATACTATTTGGAGAAATTTAAAATATGTATATGGTGATTATTTGAGACCTAAGCTTATGTACAAGATTTCAAGTTATTATATTAGTGGTTGTGATACTTAAAGCATTTTACCATTTTGTTGAAGTCATTTTGGAGATAGATGTGGTTTTCTTTCGATTTTGACCAATTTCAATGAAATGGTAAATTTTTGCGACCAAAGCTTATGCGCAAAATTTCAAGTCATTCCATTAATTTTTGTGGCATTGGCACCGTTTTATAGTAGGCAGGCGTGGTTTGTATCCAATTTTCAAATTTCAAAATTCAAAATTTCAAATATATGCTGATTATTTTACTTCAAAGCTTAGGTCCAAAATGCCAAGTCTCTAGATCAATTTAGTGGCATTTTTGGAGATTTTTTTGTTTTGATAAGTAACTTTGTATGGGAGGTAGGCGTGGTTTTCATCCAATTTTGCTCATTCTCGAACTTGCTTTTTTTAATGTAAGCACTTATACCAAATTTCAATACAATAGCTTTAAAATTGCGGCTGTAATAGTGTCGACATACAGACAGACATGGCGTAATTGATTCAGAAGATGATGGTGATCAAGAATATACATACTTTTCTATACCTACCAGGCCTCCTTATCAGCGATACAAATGAAGTGACGAAGTTAATATACCCCTTATGCAGTATGAGTTTTTATTTCTCATCGAAAATAAATACTAATCATAGGTAAGTTTTATTTTTAATCGAAAAAATGTTGATGAAAACTATCGATCGAAAGTAACTTTAATTTAGGTCTAAAAATATAACGATCGAAAATTATTCTTATTTCTGATCAAAAAGAAGCTATCAAAACTAATTGTTATGAAAAGATTAGTAAATAATCGTTATTTTTAATCCCTGATTTAAACAATTAAATAGGCATTGCGTTAATTTATTGTACAGACAATATGTTTTTAAATATTCAACCTACATAAATGTATAAGCCAATTGAGCCAATAAAGCTATTTGAGTCATTAACTCATTAAATATGATCATTACACAAAATATGTAACCTATTGAGCCAAGTAAGCTATTTAACATACTTCATGTGGGATTTTATCATTAACTCGATGGCAAAAACTTATAATTTTAAAATTTAACCAATTAAGCCATTGCAGTCTGACTCAATTGGCAAACAATTGAATCATTTGAGTCAATATTTGAAATGAATGAGTCTTTCAAATTAAGAATTTAAAACTAAGCATTTTCAAAGATAGCATTTAGCAATGAATACCATACAAAATATTTTGGGTGAAAAAACCGACTGCATTTCATGCTCTTTACTCACGCCTAACTCAATTCGTTCCGCAACAAGACCCTCTCACCCAAGGTGAACTTGATACATTTTTAACCATTTAAGTGACAGTTTTAAGTGATTTTTTTGTTCTGTTCAGCACGTAAAATTTTTCATGCTTTCATTTGTTTTTGTTATTACAGAACCTTTTTCCACTCAACCACAAACTCAAGTCTCAACTCTTGGTTTTTTTTTTAATGCTGCGGAAAAGTCAGCATTTTGACAAGCTAAACGCTGATAATGACGAAGATGCTCAAGTGTAGCCTAGCTGCAGTCGGTGGAGAGTGAAACCTGTTGGGCACGCATGCGCATCGCTTCATTTGCAACGTGAACTATTCATGTATGAATGCTTTTTAACTTTGTTTCAAAGAGGTTCTGTTTTATTGAGAGTTTCTTTTGAGTCTATTGTGTGTTTGATACAAGTGAGTTCTTATAAATAAAATTTGGGAAAAAATTTATGACAGCCAATTTGCTTACCTGGCCTGAGCAACCAAAGTGAGTGTCAAGTCAAGCAATGTAATTGTTGTTCAAACAGTCAATTTTTTAAAAACGTAGAAAATGTCTAAGAGTTGATCTTGATTTTTGTTTTAATTTTTCAGAATTTTTTACTTTCACCTCTTGTGATTCCTTCTTCACCTTGCATCAGTGCTGGTGCTTGTGCTCGTGCTGCATGACCCTTAGAAAATTTCTCTATTCTTAAGCAGCCTCCGAAGATTTGAATTTCTGCTTACGTCGATTTGGTTTTTCATTTCTTTCTTTTTTTATTATTATTATTATTATTATTCTTTATTATTGTTGCACATTTGGTGAATGAATTTATGAGGGTCTCGCAGCGAGTACATCCTTCGAATGTTGGTATACCTTTTATAGACAGGCTCTTGAACGTCTTCTTGTCTAGCATGATTTTTTTACCCTTTGACCAGTTCTATTCGTTCTGTGTTTCTGTTGTTGTTCTATGCTTCATTTGTAAGTAAGTCTCAAATGAAATATCGCTCCAGTGAAGGAATGTTTTCATGTGAAAATCTGACTTAACTTTACAATCTATTTGGTTCACCTTCGATTTGTCGGTTCTAGTTTTCATTATTTTCTATTTTTTATTTTCTTAAAATTTTTCAACCATTAAAAATGCATATGGCACTGAACTAGCGCAAGTGAAGTGTTCATTTTAATTTACTTTGGTTTTTCTTTCTTTTTATGTTGTTATTGTTGTTGAGTTTATTCTTAACTTAGAACGGTAAGGAAAAGAAATAATTTTCATGGTCAACAGAGAGATTTAAATATGGTTATTTAGTTCATGAACTTTAGACAGAAGGAAAAAAAATCTCTGTAAACACAAAAAACTCTCAACACCAAAATCTTCAACGCAATTGAAATAAAATATTACCCAATCTTTGCCGTTTCTTAGTACACATTTTAATGTAGTAAGCTTTTTAGCAATACTTAGTCAATACGCAAAATGACTAAGAAATAAACAATTTTATTGCTAAGCAAGAATAATTAAAAATATTTTATACCAACAATTTGTTTATTCAATGCAAGATTTGAATATTTTTAATGAACGTCTTCAAATCATATTTTCTTTTGAGATTCTTAAAGGTTTTATCACCAATAAAGATTTACGTGAAGGACTTTGAATGTCTGCTTATGCGACATCATAAGCGTCATATGCTAAATTTTATTGTTCAATTATTATTATTTTTGGTGTTTATTTCAACATATTATTTTTCAAAAACTGTTTTATGATGCCTTCTTTAAACTGTAACGTAGGTTGAGGTTATTTATTTAACTTGAGCCAACGCATGGATTAAGTTAAAAAAAAAACACACTCATAATAGTTTATCTCGCATTTAGACATGTATCGCTTATGGTTATTTCTAAATTTTCTTCTCTTCTCGCTTGAGCTCTATTGTTATGTTGTTGTAGTTTTATGAGCTTTATTATGATGATTATTAATTTGTTGAAATAAATTATAAATGTTATTTTTGTGGATGCTTCAACTCCACGTGAGGTCAATAGCAGGTTGTAACAACTACGGTTTTGTTTTCTTTTTCTATTTTTTTTTTTTATTTTTTTTTTTTATTTTTTTTTTTATTTTTTTTTTTGTTTGTAAATGCGTTGAAAGAAAATATGATGTGTAGAGATTTTTGCTTTCAGCTATGTTTGAGCTAAAACTAGAAGTTTATGTAGTTAAATTTTTGTTGTTATGCTTGGCTTAAAGTATTTATCAATTTTATAGCTGATCTTATGTTAAGGCATCATATTACAGTAGTGCTTCAAGCAAATTTAAAAATCTATCCACTATTATAACTAAAAATTTCTAAAATGAAGGAATACTTTGTCTAGAATATCTATTTGCTATGTGAGCTACACTCACCTATTAATAAATACAAAGTTGTTACAATGCTTCTTTGTTTATTTGGACATTCCATAGCCAAAAAAAAAATTTTAAAAATCGAACTGACGCCGTTTATTCCATTAGCTGATTTCGAGACGAAACACAGTGTTTCGCGTCTATACAAAATATGGATACAAATAGAAAAAGTGTTTTGAATTAAAGTAATTTTAAGTTAGTCGAAAGAAATGTCCTTTTTACGTAAATAATAGCATATTGAATTAAAAAATGTCAATGCTTTTGTCAATGAGTTTCGAGAAAATAAGTTTTTTTTCCCAATTTTTGTTTTGCGTTTTTATGCATATAAGCTAAATAATAATAACTATTTATGCATAACTCCTGATATCTTCTTTATATATACATGTATAATTGCATCTTAGATTTCTTTCATTTTAAAAAATTTACAGAATAATTTCTATATAAATATAAATAAACAATATATTAAAGTTTTTTCTTAACAATAAATATTTAAAAATATACAATTAAATTTACAATATATTTTATGAAAATTGTCTAAAAAAAATTTTTATTTTCTTAGTAATTATTGCATGTACTTATGATTTCAGTTTGAAAAGAAGATAGAATACCACAATTCTTAAAACCCATACCTTCAACTATCTGTCTTTCAGTATAAAAAATATGTGCATCCAGTTGGAAATTCGGCAGTAGCAAAGCTTCTTCGCTTTTTCATAAATTTGATAATTTTTTGGATAATTTTTTTTTTAATAATATAATTTTTTATTGAATAACAAACAACATATCAATTTCAAAACAAGTAAAATTTTTGCCATTTATTTTAGTACTAGCTGATATACCCGGTCTTACTCGAGAGTCATTTATATAAACATTTTAACATATACTTCTCGGTTAAGTGTTTTTTATAATCTGGAATAATGAAAAACATGTTGAATTTTATTTGTTAATTACCGTTAGAAAGGTAATTGAACGAACAATAATCAAAAAAGTTTTGGAAAAATTTTGTTGTTGGTGGTTCCATCTCTTGCGGTGAGCTAATTGAATTCAAAGAAGGGGTACGAAAAACATATTTTTAAAATTACAAAGAATTTTTATATTTACTTAATCTTAAAGCAAGCACAATTACCTTTTCAACAAAATAAAAATTATGGTGGGACTCAATGCGTCCTTGAGATATGGACATTTTAACGTCCAAACAAAGTTTTATATTAAAAAATATATTGAACTTTTTAACAAATAGATTTTAATGAAACAAATAAAAAACAACAGAGTTATTGGCATTAAAATTAAAAACTTTGATTTTCATATAATTTTTTTTTTCATTATTAGCTATCAATGTTTTATGAAAAATTCGTTGTACTTAAAATGATTGTACCTACTAAAATTTCTAATAGCATTTGCAAGCAAAGCAAAAACAACAAAAAATCCAACAAGTGAGCTGGACATATAAATTGATCCAATTCTATGTTTTTAAGTGTTGATGACGCTAGATGACGCTGCGATTGAAAAAACTGGCAGTACTGCATTATTTTACTTTTTAAAAGTTTGGTAGCAATAGCATTTTCGCAAAATATTTCGCAAAACTTATCTACTAGCTGCATAAGAACATCAGATATTCTTCTGTAAGCAGAAAATAGCGCCACCTGTCTGTAATCCCAAACGTGTGGGGTTAAATTTAAAGAAACTTTTGAAAAAACATTATTCAGCTATTCACCGCAAGGTGTATAGTTTGTACCCACAGTTCTAACAAATGTGGCGCCATCTATCTGTGAATTTAACAAACAGATCAAAACTAATGAAATAATTGTGCTGACCAGATGCGTATATGTTTTATTATATCGCCATGTAGCTGAAACTGATTGCATGAAAATATCAAATTTTACAGCATCCTTATTCACAGTCATCTTTTCGATAAAATTGTGATACATATACAACATTTAAAGTACCATTGATAAAGAACTAAGTGACAACGGTGACACAATAGTGAGAAAAATAGAGCCATCACAACAAAACAAATTTAACAGGAGGGGTGGTGGGGAGGCAAAAAACTAAGTACATTACTAAAAGGAAGATTTTATACAAACAAAAATGTTTGTAATTACTCTAGACACTCAAATGCATTCTTTGAGATAAATGGGGATGTTCAAACTATATAGAGAATTTTAACTTTTGATTGGAAAGAGATATTGCGGTAATTTTTCACATAAATAATTTTTGGGACTTGACTTTTTTGTAAAAAATATAAAAACAACATTTTGGAAATAATAAATTTTCTTGTTGTTTTGATGACAAAAACAGTAAAATCATTTTTGCGCTTAGCTGGAAGAATTTTTGAAAATAAATGCTATGTCATCTGAAAGGTAGCCAGATGTGCAATTTTTTATTAATTATATATTTACAACAACAGCAATTTTTGAGTCGTTTTTTAATTATAAAGTCAATATTTTGGACCTTTTTTGACATAATCATAAAACATATGTACACTAACTTAACGGTACTGTTCAACCTATTTTTGTAAAGTGATTTTATTGAACTTTTGAACAAAACAATTTGAATGAAATATATTAATGAACAGCGGAGATCTTTGCATCGAAAGACCAAACTTTGATTTTCATGTCGTTTTTTTCTCATTCTTAGGCAACGTTGTTTTATGAAAAAGTCGTTGTACTGAAAGTTTCTCCAATTTTGAAGACATGTGAGTGTTTTTGATGTCAACATAACAAAAAATTTTTAAAATTAATTACGCAAAAATCTCCGATACTAAAAAGTTTTATAATAACAAAATTACCGTTAGTTGAAAAATTTCAGAGGAGCCGTGGCAAAAACTAAGTATGTAACATTTTAAGTTGGGATGCACTTAATATGTATACCGAGTTTGAATAAAATCCGTTGAGCCGCTTAGATTTGTATAAAGGCCAAACAAACAAACAGCAAATGAGTCTTATTACTATAGATATTCTTTTATTGGGTTACTTGTCACATTTATTTATTTATTTTATTTTATTTAAATAAAATTTTGGTTATTTATAAAGCAAGCCCATGTTATAAAGGTAATGTAATGACCCTTTAGGCTGAGCTGCTTCTATTATTTTTCAGCCCAAACATATCTTCTGAAAATACATTAAAACATTAATGCTCTTACTGTGATTTACAACCAAACTAACTTGAGTTGTCTCGGAGACAAAGTCAACTGAAAGAAGACTGGCATTTTTTTCAAGGTTATGATTTACAATCCTTTTAGGTTGAGCTGTAAGGAATTTACCCAGACTTAAAATGGAATATATTGGAAATTTTTGACCACAGAATGTAAACAAAAGCACCTGTTTTTATTTGTAATTTTCGCGTTCGTATACTTTTGTTGATTGTTTTAAAAATTAAATTTAGAAATAATAATAAATAGAAAGTAGACATGATTTTTATTTTGAGGATGGCGAAAAAAGCAGCAGTAATGTTGCGCGCACCGAACATCGCTGCGGGATCTAACGAATGCTTTATAATTGCCAAACTGGGATTAAAGTTCAAATTTTTAAATTGTTGTTAAACACTATTTCCTTTTATAGATTTGTGAGTAATTGTAGACTAAAAAAAGATGCATTTTGTTACCTTTTAAAGAAAGTCTATGTTTATTTCAAACCTACAACAGTTGACAGAGTTTTTTCTACATTTAATTAGTGAATGTTCTTCCCCAAGGTATTGATGTGTGGTTAAATTTGAGTAAGTTTGCAACGCTTTGCTCTAAAGGGCTCACACTGATTTCTTCGCAGAGACCTTCTCCTGTAGCAGATATATTTCTTTTAAAATTTACCACCTTTCTTTTGAGAATGGTCTTGTGTTGGACTCACACCTATACATGAATAAAAATATTTTTATAATAACATAGTTTTTTGTGCACTTTATAAGCGTAATCTTTGCTGTTCCTGTGATAAGCTCGATGGAGGTCCGATGCTGTTGAGTTAGTTTTAAAAGAGATAGAATTTTGCATAGAAACAAGTATTTCTGCACGTGTCTTGTGTGTCGTTGGTGTGCATTTTCGTAATACAAAACAAAGCGGATGATAATTAATTAATTTCATTAATATAGGTAACATTCTTTGTCACAGCGGTGCTGATATGAATATTATAGTTTCCATACGGTACTCAATATGGTATGCAATACAAAAAATAATAAATTCTAATTTTTTTCGTTTTAAGTGGAGAAGTAAAAAATATTTATAATAATTTTAATTAATTGTACAGGAGTTTTTATCAAAAAAAAACCTAAACTAACGCTGGTTCTGTTCAATCTTGAGTTATTCTATGTTAATACTATCTATGGTGTTAGACTACACAAATATTACAAAACAGTCAAAGTTCAACGTCACCGAAAGTTCAAAATAAATAAAAACTGTACAAATATTTGAGTAATCATTCTGAAAATATGTAATCATCGATTTTCGATTTTTGAAACTCAGATTACTTCAACATACTTCTACAAAACCCCAAAAAAATTTCATCCATGGTTCCTTATAATTTTCAAAGATATGACTGTTTGTATGTAAAATAAATTATTACACTGTGCGCTTTCTTGTACACTTTTTCCTTGTATTAATAATAATTTCATAGCTCTTTAGCAAAGTTGTTCCTATTATTCTAGCCAACAACTTTGCTGAACAAATAGACCGAGTGGGTCTTACAAAAAGTCTAGTTTAAAGTCAGCATAGAGTGCAACCAAAAAACTAGACCAACATGGCGTATGAGTAATGTGACCAACCGTATTTCTTTTGAGAGTTTTTTACTTCTTTTTTGCTCGCTGTACTTCTTGTATCGAAGTGCGCTAAAGTACTTATTTTTACTTGTTGTACTTCTTTTTTACATCTTTTTGACAATTTTATCATAAATCAATTCACAAAACACAACTCTAACTACTGCAAAAAATTCTTTTACATCACTATCTTCTTTAACTGGAAAAATTCAGTTAGTCTGTTTTTATGTTCGTTTCGTTGCTTCTGCAGGCTCAATAGTTTTTTGGCTCTTATGAAAATTGGTAAATTTTTGAGATGTGACAGTTATCTACTGCGGGCGCGAAATTTGCTAAGAAATATTTAATTTTGTTTCTTCATTTTATTTTTGATTTTAATTAAAAACGGTATATCACAAAATCTAATATATAAAAATGAATGTTTGTTTGTTCGTTCGCTATGCGCTGCAATACCGTTCATCCGATTGCGATAAAACATTGTCAACTTAGTGCTTGCACTTACGCGAACAATAAAGGCATATTTAAAATTTGCTACACCCCCTTTTACCGCCCACAAATCAATAAAAATGTCATATTTGAGACAGTTCTTGTCGTATAAAGCTAAAATTTGGTAATTAAGTTCGTATGATAACTATCGGTGACTAAACTTAAAATGGGCGTGGTGCCACTGTAGCTACGCCTACTTTTAAGAAAAGATAAAGAGACTTCGAAATTACTGGTCCGATCGAGCTAAAATTTTGGCAGTGGATTTCTTTCGAGTACGAGATGGTTTAAGAAAAAATTACCACACCCCCTTTTACCGCCCACATATATATAAAAAATTCGCAATATCAAATTGCTTCGGAGTTATGGGTCGCACAGCCTTGAAGTTCGATATTCAATCACAATTTACACATGTCGTTACACTGATGACATTTTATGGGAGTTAAACAAGGGGGAGTGGAACCTCCGATACAACCAAAACTTGTGATATCGAAAAGTTTTGGAGTTACAGGTCACACAGCATCAGAATTCATAATTCGACATCAATTTATGCATGCAGTTTCATTAATAACATTTTATGGGCGTTGGAAACGGTGGAGTTTCACCTCCCCCCATATAACCAAAATTTGTGCTATCGAATAGCTTTGAAGTTATAGGTCGCACAGCATCAAAATTCAGTAATCGACCTAAATTTACAAATGCAGTTTTACTGAAAACATTTTATGGCGTTGGACAAGTACAACCCAAACATGCGAAATCGAAAAGCTTTAAAGTTATGGGTAACACAGCGTCAGAATTCAGTATTCGACCACAATTCATACATGCAGTTTCATTAATAACATTTTATGGGCGTAGGAAAAGGGGGACTGGCATCTCCCATGCAATCCATATTTGTGCTATCGAATTGCTTTGGAATTATAGGTCGCACAGAGTCGGAATTCATTATTCGATCCGAATTTACACATGCACTTTCATTGGTAACGTTTTTTGGGCTTTGGACAAGGGAGAGTGACACCTCCCATACAATCCAAATTTGCGATATCGAATAGCTTCTGAGTTATTTGTCGCACATCGTTGGAACTCAGTATTTGACCTAAAAGTACACATGCCATTTCATTGATTAAATTTTATGGGCGTTTGCCAAGGGACCTCTTATTTGACCGAAATTTGCAATATCGAAATGCTTTGGAGTTATAGGTAGCACAGCGTCGGAGTTCCGTATTCGACCTTAATTTACACATTCAGTTTCATTGATCACATATAATGGGCGTTGGTCAAATGGGGGTTGCACCTCCCATACAACCCAAATTTGGGATATCTAGCAGCTTTGGATTTATAGGTCGCACAGCATCGAGATTCAGTATTCGACCTTAATTTAAGAACAAGAGAGGGTGGCAGCAACGCGCCGGATTTTAGCTAGTTAATTAATAAGCAATGAATTGTATGCTTGATTTAGTTTTAATTTTCTTGTAAAGAAAACTTCTTGTTCAATGGCCTTACTCATGCTTCTTTTCATTTCTCATATTTTTTAGTGCGTGTACTTCTTTTTTGTACCTCTATATTTGTTCTATGTCTTCTTCTTTTTCGTTTTATGATTATAAAAATATTAACTATCCTTCTATATTTCATGAATTGTCTCTAATATCGTCTAATGAGTGCTGGTATCATATCACAGTAGATGATAAACTTTTTTCTCTTACAACCCCTGTTAAAATCCTTTTTGAAAAATATGTTCCTCTGCGCACAAAAGCTATAAAAAACTCATCTTGCCCTTGGTTTACGGAGAATATTTTGAATGCAATAAAGAAAAGAAACAAACTACACAAACTCTGGAGAAGAGTACCTTCTTCTGCCAATTGGGAAAATTATAAGGTGGTTAGGAATGAAACAGTCCACTTAACCAGGCAGTCTAAGACCCGCTTTTTCACTGCCAAGCTTAATCCTTCGCTTCCCACTAGAACTTTATGGAGTAATATACGTACCCTTGGAGTGAAGAAAAAAATTCCCCGTTATGTAACATCGACCCGGACTTACTAAATGATTTTTTTGTTGACAATAGTGTTCCTACAAATAATAATATGAATTCACTTAGTACTTTTAATTTTCCACATTTGTTTGAGTTTACCTCTGTCAGTAAACTTGAGGTTGGGAATTGTGTGATGCAAATAAAGTCCAATGCTATGGGTGAAGATGGTATTCCCATCAGATTTATAAAGCTCATATTGCCTCATATAATAAGTCCTCTAACGCATATTATTACAATAACCATTGCTTCACTTCTTCTTCATTTCCTGGTATCTGGAAAATTGCAACTGTCCTTCCAGTTGCAAAAAAATCTAACCCTTCCGGTCCAAATGATTTTAGGCCAATAAGTATTTTATCTCCTTTATCTAAGGTTTGTAAAAAACTTGTAAGCATTCAAATCAATAAGTTTCTTTCTGCAAATAATCTTTTGTCGCCTAATCAATCTGGTTTTCGGGTGGGGCATGGGTGTGGTTCAGCAGTTGTTAAAGTACTCGATAACTTACGTCCTAATTTGATGCTGGTTTATTGTCGCTACTTTGCCTGCTCGATTTTTCTAAGGCTTTTGATAAAGTAAGTCATTCTTATTTATGTTATAAGCTTAAGTATCTATTTGGGTTTTCATCTAGTGCTGTGAACTTTATTTCTTGTTATTTGTCGTACAGATCACAGAGAGTTAAAGTTGGTCAATTCTTCTCACGCTATAAGCCGGTCTTAAGTGATGTTCCACAAGGCTCCTTGGACCTCTTCTCTTCACAATCTTTATTAATGACCTCTTTTCTGTAAGCAATCATGTTTCCTTACATGCTTACGCTGACGACATACAACTTTATCTTTTTAGTAGAATTGAACATTTAGATTAACTCTCAAGAAAATTTAATGCTGATCTATGTAGGATACATCAATGGGCGTTTAGTAATGGTCTTCAACTTAATGCTGCAAAATCTTATGTCTTACCTATCTGTAAAAATAAAACTTCTCTTGCTGCTGTCCCTGACTTATTTATTGGTACTAGCAAGCTTAATGTTGTGTCAAAAATTGTTAACATTGGTTTTTGTCTTAATTCATACCTTTCTTGTACTGATCATGTTTATAACTTGTCCAAAAAGTTTATTATATCCTACGTAACTTAAGAATGTCCGCCAACTCATGCACTATTGAAATACTAGTCAAGCAACTTATCATGCCCGTTATAACTTACTCTGAGATAGTATACAGTAAACTTGATTCTTCCTCTCAGCTGAAACTAAATATTGCTTTTAACTATGCCATGCGTTTTGTATATGAGTTGAACAAGTTCGATCTCTCCACCTTTAGAAATGCAATACTTGGTTGTAGCTTGATAGAGTATTTGAATGCTAGAAACTGCATCTACCTCTATAAAATTATTTACACCAAAACTCCTTATTATCTTTATGAAAAATTACAGTTTAGTATATCCAGAAGATGTAACTTGCTTATTATCTCTAGACACAGCTCTCTTACTAGTTCAAATCTTTTTTCATTAATGCTGTAAGACTGTGGAATGCGTTGCCGCGTGGTTTAAGGGAAATAACTAGGGTAGAAACTTTCAGGCAATCTGTCCTTTCTCATTTTTCTGCTACTTCATTTCTATTTTCTTTCCTTTTTTTATATTCTTTATCTCTATCTTATTATTTAAGTTCTAAGTTAATTTATATGCGCAACATTGTGTTAAAAATTAATTTATTTGTCTTAATGTTAGCTATAAGT
This sequence comes from Dichetophora obliterata, assembly GCA_963920525.1. Lineage (NCBI taxonomy): Eukaryota > Metazoa > Arthropoda > Insecta > Diptera > Sciomyzidae > Dichetophora > Dichetophora obliterata. The sequence goes on along the minus strand of OY986437.1, from coordinate 24,419,614 downwards.
CAGTTAGTCTGTTTGCATTCTATTAAATTATATATTTTTTTTAGTACATAAGCATCACAAAGCCTTGCGCTAATTTAGGTTGTTGTTATGTATGCCCAATTTTTGTTTATTATTATACTGTAAATGAACTTAGTTTTTATTTGTATTCATTTTCTCTATAATAAATAATAATAAATAGATATATAATAATATATACTTCTTTAGTACTTCTTTTTAAAGTCTGTGCGTGTAATTATTTTCGCTCTGAAAATGTTGGTCACATTACGTATGAGGACTGAGCAATTATTTTGTAGTGTTAAAATCGGCCCCTGGCTTGTAAAAGTTTTAAGACAATTTCAAACGATTTTTTCATATTTATTTGTTCAACAAAGTTGTTGGTATGAAAACTATAATATTCATATCAGCACGATTGGCGTGGTCGATCTTTTTGTTGACCATTTTGACAAAGAATGTCCCATATATTAAAATAATATAAAAAAAAAATATGATATTCTTTTCATTATATTATAGAAAAAACCAATTCTGTTTTATTCTAATTAGATTTTATTTGATCGATATTATTAGTGGTCAAAAGGCATAAAAGCTTAACAAAATTGTCGTTAAACACGATAAAGTTTTGAACCTTGACATGCCTGATTCTCTAACTTCAGGAAGAATAACTAAACTGAAACTATCGTAATATTCGTTAAAGTTTTGAACCTTGATATGCCTGATTCTCCAACTTCAGGGAATCAGGCATGGCCATTTTAAAACTAAAAATCCACAACAAAATTGTGGAAAATGTATAATTAAAAGATAGGAACAACCACGGTTGCCACTCCAAATTTTTTTTCGGAACCAAAATTCATAAAAAAAGGACCAAAATTAAAAAAAGGACCAATTTGTTTTGCTTTTTATTTGTATTAATATTGCTTACAATATTATATTAAACAAAACACATACTAAAAATTTAACGCAAAAATTGGTTTTGAAGCCATAAAAAAATGCTTGAATTCAAATTGCACATAAAACGAAATTAAAATAAAATTTATCACATACGGGTACATATACATTCATTTTTCACACAAATAGATATTTGTATACGCGTATATATACTATTCATATACTATTATGACTGGATACTAAAATAAGAACCTTAACATTGGTTGAGATACATGACCCGATAACGATTATAAAAATAAAAACAAAACAAACTTATTCAAAATATAATAAATTTATTATTATTATTAAAGCCTCTTTAATAATCATTAATTGTTTTAAATTAAGCCCAGCCTATGTCTTTTACTGACCAAACGTAATGAGGCCCTGCATTTTGTGCTCATAGTTCTTTGGACAACATTATATTGTTAACTGTACTAAACTCTAATTTGTTTCTTAGTTTGGTTTTAATCAGAGATAGTTCAAAAAATTTCCTTTCTGCAGCCGCTGAACTATGTGGAAGGCTTAGTAAGTCATAAATAAAATCAGTCAATTTTTCAAAATATTTTTCATCCATACCATTTTTATATAAACTTACTTTTTCCCAAAATACACAAACATCCATATCAGGTTTCAAATTACTATTTAAAAGTCTTAAGAGTTTCCATTGTGCAATTATAATGTCTATATCACATTTAATTAAATGAGAAAAATCTATAGTTAAAGGCATTATAGATGTTTCCGTTTCAGATAATACATTTTTTGAATTTGTTTCAAAAATTCAATAAAAAATTTTAATATATTTGTTTTAATTCTGATTCGTTGCGAATCCGAAAAGTTATTGTTTTTGATATGGTTTTCTGCTTTACTTCCTATAAAAATATTTTTTGTTTCAACATACTTTGTTTTATCGTGTATATTAAAATTTTCAAGACAATCAACTTTTTTCACAAAGTCGTTGTTTTTAAAATTACTCAAAATAAGTTTAAAATGTACTTCTATTTGCGAATATAAAAATGGTAGGAACCATTAACGCCACTTACTTCAAGACACGGTAACTTTTTGCAGGCGTAGATTGAGCACAAATGTAGTGAGTGGCAAGTGCATTAGATGTAAAATATATTAGTATAATTTTTTAATTTTGTTTTTAGACCGTTAAATTCGCCTGCCATCGTATTGGCTCCGTCAGTTGCTAGCCCTATCAAGTTGCTTAGAGGTACATTATGCTTTTGAAAAAATGTCTTAATTGTTTGGTATATTGTTTCTGAACAGGTTTTGCTAAGTTCAATTAGTGATAAAAATCTATCGCAAATAGTGTTGGATAACTTCTCAAAATACCTTACAACCAAAACTAGGCGTGTTTTTGTTGAACAGTCCGTGGTTTCGTCCACAATTAGAGAGAATTTACACATTCTAAGATCCGATATTATTCTCTTCATTGCTTCATTCCCTAAAATCTCTGCGAGCTGGGTCGATTTTTTTCTGCCGCATCGTAAAGTCTGTGCTATTTTGGAGTCCGTACAACATACAGCTAGCAAATTTGGCAAATAATCCATGAGCATAAATGGAAGATTATGTACCATTATGAACATCACTAAATTGAATTCTGCGTTTTGGATCTGCTTTTCCAAAGTATCATTTTGTTCTTTAAGAAAGGAATCTATCTTCAGTTGACATTTTGTTCTTTAAGAAAGGAATCTATCTTCAGTTGACATTTTTTCTTGGCTACATTTTGAACATGAATTGATTGCTGTGTGTGCCGCTTTAACTTTGTTATGTGGCTTATCATGCACTTTTCACAAGCGATGAAATGAAAGTATGCATTTCCATTTTGCTCTTTGAGCCAAGGAAATTAGCTTAGCCATTCTTATCGAAACTTGCGTTTAATTTTATCCTTTTTTCGATAGCTATGTCACTTAAATGATATTAAGTAAAAATACTATGCTAGTAGCATAATATACGTGTTTATTACCTTCCACTGCTATCGCTTTCATCTGACTCCGTGCGTGAATCTTGTTCAGCAACCTTCGCTTTCTTTATCAAAAACCTTAAACAACATCAAATAGTAAAGCAAAAATTACAATTGCACATGCATTCGAATGATTTATTATCTTACTTGTCCATGATAAATTAAATTAAAATATTATTTTGTATTTGTTTTGCAAATTTTCAACCATTTCCCACTTTTGATTTGCAATTGAAGATGTGAAAAAGTAACAATTGACTGGCAATCAATTATTATCGACAGTGTTGTCAGCGTACAAATGTTTCACTTGTTGAGAACAGTGTTGATTTTAGTTATTATACTTTTTTTTTTTGCCGTAATGAAACACTTTTTTAGTTATAAACGCAAAAATTTTCTTAAAAGGGACCAAATAAAAAAAAAAGGACCAGCGGACCAAACGTTGACCAATTGGCCCAACCAATTGGCCCAAAGTGGCAACCGTGGGAACAACTAAGAGCTGGAAATGCTTGCCGAGATTAAGGCATAAAATAGCCTCGGTTAAAAGCAATTCAAATTGTCTTTCACGGTTGTTTCGCCTAATCAATAATTCACGTATGGTTCCAATCAATTCCTCTAAATAATCTATCACTTTCCTTTCAGGTCAAAGACTAAACTTTGTTCGTATAAGGCGCATGCCTTGGTTCTTCGATCTTTAAAAAAAAACTAACATTAATTAATAAATTTATTAATTAATTACACTATATAAAAAAAGCTAACATTAATTAATAAATTAATTAATTAATTACCCTATATTTGTTTGATATTTGCATGGTGCAAAAATGTCGGGTCGGGAGTGAGAGCGAATTTTTTCTCTGTCTATGTACTTTCTACTCTGCATAGGCCTCAAATAATGGCACTAGGCGAGACCCAGGTAGCCAAAGATTAATTTTCATTGGATTTTCAAATACCTGGGTATCGCTTACTGCCATTGTTTTTTTTTCATAGGGGCATTGCCCTTCTTATACAATCAGATGTAGCGTACCAGTGTGGAGGAGGTCTGAACGTGACTGATCGAGAGTTAAGCTCAATATGTGTTAAGGTTCAGGCTTCGCTCGCACTTCAGGTTTCGCTGATACAATGTGAATGCTGCGGCTGTTATGGTACAAGAAATAATTTTATTGGAAGACCACATTCATTCCCAATAAGATGAGAAGCGTTAAACCAAACGATAACTCATGGTTTAATAAGACTTGCAGTCAGGTCCAAAGAGGAAGCCTTTCAGAATTGGCGTTCTAACAAGAATAGTGATACTAAAAGACTTCGCATCGAGGCAAAAAATCGCTGTAATGCAGTTTTAAAACGCGAAAATTTTCTGCACGAAGCTCGCATTTGAGAACAGGTTCTTCTCGATATCAACTCCAACTCTTTTAAAAGATGACCAAATTTTCATTGACTCGGCTAATAAAGCGAGCCTATTGGCTAGAGTGTTTGCACAAAATTCCACTCTCTCGGGTAGCAATCAGCTACTGCCCTTTGTTGAGGGTGGATCTTCTGCAATGCTGGAGACATACTTTCAAAAGAAAGCATTTAAAAGGGTCTTTTCAAATCTCAACGTAAACAAAACCTCTGGTCCTGACGACATACCGCCAATTGTGCTTAATATATGTGCTTTTTCACTGGCTCGGCGTTTGCGCAACCTTTGCAACATCTCTTACTGAACAGGAGTATTTGCATCTTGTTGGAAGGCGGCAAATGTCCAGCCGGTAGCGAAAAATGGAGATGCCATGAACCCTGCAAGCTACCGACCTATTGCAATATGCTCTACGCTTTACGCTGTGGTAACCCCAGCCCGTCACCTTTCTGGTAAAATTTTTTTATACAAAAAATGAAAAGATTATATAAATTAATCAATACTAGAGGAGTCTTTTGTAAGAGCTGCTTATTATGCTACCATCATCAATATTTCTATTGAACACTGCAACTCCCTATCTTCCACCCATAGATTTCAAAATTGTATTTTAAATAATGTCATAAGTAATTTTTCGCTATTCCACTATTTTGTTTTCGGATGTTTTCTCAAGTAACTACCCCATTTGGCCTTCCTGAACGTGGTGTATAATTTCTGGTTGTACGACCATGACGAAACTCAGCCTACCAATATCTTACTGTTAAATTCAATAGTGCAGATGTGCTATAACCTTTATCAAGCAATGTCTTGACTTCAAAAATAATTTTTTTCCATCATAAAACAATGTCTTAGCAAAACCCGCTATTCACTTTTTTTTTATTGTAAACAAAAAACACAGTGATAGTGTCATTTCGAGGGCAACAACTTGGCAACGCGTTAATGAAATGTCATAAAATGCTGACAGTGATCTAGTTTATTCATTATCATATATGGAAAATATGTGGATCCTTAGTTTTAGCGCCATCTCTTGTCAGGTCAACGATTTTTCAGATATTAGCATTTCATCTTAGCATCTTTTACATTTTTTGTCATCTTAACCGAATTTAATTGTATTGAATAATTGCTAGAAGAAAGCGACATTTAAGTATGTTAAAGCGAAATAAGATTTACTAAGCAGCAATCTTTATTTATTTATTTATTTATTTATTTAATTAAATGTAAGCGCTTGCAAGAATAAACTTATAATTAAGCACTGATTACATATATGGCGATAATATCAACACAAAAATATGAGATATAAAACATAATCTTGAATAAAATTTAAAGTTAAAATTACATATCGGAAACAGTTAAAACATTAACAATTTTTTAAAATTGAACCAAAGGTAACAACTGAGATTTATAACAAATATAAATAATAAGACAAACAAAAAACTAAAAAAAAAACGGGGAAAAATTAAAAGTATAAAATTAAAAGGAGATTAAAGGAGAGAAAAAAAAAGAAAACGAAATAATATAGCTTAAGTTAAAGTGAGGACAAATAATCTGATAGCTTAGATTTAAACAAGGTTGCATTGTAAATACGCTGTAAAGAGAATGGAAGCGAGTTCCAAAGACGTATAGAATTAACAAAAAACTGCCGTTCTGATGCCAAGCAGGCGTGTCTAGGTTGAACCAAGTTGTTACCGCGCTGAGATCTTAAAAATTTTAATTTTTCATATAAATAAAGAGGTTCCTTAGTAAAAATGATTTTATGCAAGAAGACTAACGCCTTCATGTTCAGGACATGGTCAAAAGTCAAACCGAATATTTGTTTTGCATACTGTGATATGTGGTCAGTTCGTTTAAGTCCGAAGACATATCGAGCGATGTTGTTATAAGCAACGTTCAGCTTGCGCTTACTTGCAGATTCACAGTATGCGAAAATTTCAGATCCATATAGTACGGTGGGAACGAGATACGTTTTTGCCAGTAGCATTCTAATGTTAAAGGGGGTGAAATATTGTGTAGCCCACAGGCTGCGGAGCATACCGAAGATTTTTCCCACTGTGATGTTGACATGATTTGTCCAATTCAAGGTACTGTTGAAAGTAATGCCCAAATTTTTTGCCGACTTCACGACCTCAATACATGATCCGTTTAGTATGACTTCAGGTAGAGTTGAAGTGAAATTATATTTCCTAGCTATAACTAAACATTTTGACTTTTTTGGATTGAGGCATAAACCATTAGCAGAAGCCCAATCATGAATTTTACGTAAATTTTCATTCAAACTTGCGACACAATAGTGAACATCAGACTTGCGACAGCTAGTATACAATTGCACATAATCAGCTTACATTTGTATGCCACAACTATGTAGAATAGAGGGTAAGTCATTTATATAAACTGAGAATAAGAGCGGACCCATTATAGATCCCTGAGGTACTCCACGGCTCACACTTAAAAAACTTGAGGTCGCGCAGCCGATATTCACTGCTTGTATTCTATTAGCAAGGTATGAACTCATTAGTCGAGTGGCTGTTTCGGAAAAATTAAACATGTAGGACAATTTTGAACATAAAATTTGGTGATCGACCGTGTCGAAAGCTTTCGAGTGATCTAGAAGAATCAAAAAAGTAACTTCATTTTGATCAAGATCATTTCGTATTTCGTCGGACACGTCTAGTAGAGCAGTTACGCAACTATGTTTACATCATTATTCTATGCTAACATGAAAATATTTTGCCTTATTGTTTTTCTGGTTGAACAGTAACTTTCAGAATCAATTTTTTTATACGTTCGTTATTATAAGTCTTTTTAACGTTTTCTTCACTTTCCAATATTGCGCGTATTGTTAACGTCTGAGTTTTGACGTCATCGACCTTTGGGCTGTAGATTGGATCCACATCTCATGATCGGAATCCTTCGAATTTATACTTTGAAGGACAGTTGTTAGAATTTTGAACTAGAAAAAACGGGACAACTTTTGTCTTGAGCTCATACAGAACCCAATTTACTTGTTTTTGCACCATACTTATTTGAAATCGCTAGTTAAGTCACTACTGTTAAGTCAGATTTCAGCGAGCTCCTCTTGACTTATGCATGAGTCTTCGCCCAATAACTCCTCCAACTCAGCGTTTTCAAACATCACTGGTCTTTCTTCACGTTCTTTGTCATTGTTTGGTGTCAAAATCGTCACTTTTAAAACACCGGAACTAGTAAAAAACAGGGAAATTTTAAAAAAGCTATCCTTTAATATGTCTTTAAAAATATGTTTATTCTGTCTATGTTAATGAATGTTTCAACTTTAATATTTCTTTAATTGCTTTAAACATTTTTTTTTCTATTTAACTCGGTCACTGTGCGGACATGTCAACGTTAAAAGCAACATCATTTGTCAACCGTTTTTCATACGCGCCGATATACATACATCATTCATAGCAATTCTTATTCACCTTACTTGCTGCCATCCTAAAAACCCATTCATTCATTTAGAAATTTATGTTTTTCTTGACTCGAAACAATCAACACAAAAACATTTGAACCAAACAAGTTTGCGCATGTGCGACCTGACCCATTGTCGTTATAAATTGAGCTAATCAATCAGTGCTACGCGCTTCACTCATTCACTTTAGTTTCGCCCATCATATTTGTGTCTCTTACCTTCTACTCTTTTCTCACTTCCATCACTTCTTTGCTTTGTGCACCGTTTTGTGCCTTACAATGACAATACAGCATTTAGCTCAGATCATTTATTTAAGTCTCCAAATTGATGATTTCCCGATGCTTTTTTTGTTTGGAACACGTATTTGTTTTAATGTGTGTAACCAATGCTTAGCGCATAACTTCATTTTAGTTTTTTTAAGCAGGTGACAAATTATAGTCTAACAACAAATAAATCATGGCGGCTGGGAAAAGTCTAGAGAAAGTGATGTGAAATCAGTATCAAAACCATGGGTAGCAAATCATGTAGATCCAATTACAGTTTCGAATTCTTTTTCTAATCAACACTATTATTTTAAGGTGTACTCTTGCATGCAGGTTGAATAAAGGATAAATCAAAGTCGTAAATCATGCAATTGACGAAAATTCACATGGTTTTTTTTTTATTGAGTTAATAAATTCAATGCACTAAAGCGCAAAGTACGCGTTTTTGTTGGGAGTTAAAAATAAACATAGCTTAGTTAAGCCTTTTTGCTTATAAGTATCTAAGAATCAAATTCAACTCAGCGTTTGCGAAACTGGTTCCCACGATAATGTGAGTAGAAAATATAAAACATCTGAATAAAATAATGGGTTTAATGAAACAAACATACGAGTTGAATAAATAAACAATATTGCTTTAAATATTGATAAAACATGCTTTTTGTATAATAATATGAAAACAACAGTTATTTAAAGTCAAACTCAACCTTAACACTCTTAAATTATTGCTAAACAAACCACTTAAATAACAATAAACTTCAAAGTTAATGTTCATTACAGCAAAACTATAAAAGCAAATGTTAAACATAGAATCCATTTTTATTTGTGCTATTTTAGTTCCGCCTTAATATTTATTAATTTATGCAAAAAAATTGGTTTTATTGGTGTTAAGCATACAGATTTAAACAATAACAAAAACATTTGTGATTTTAAAAAAAAAGTTTAAATAAATAATCATATATTCAAGTATAGGTCTTGAATTTAAAAGCAAATTGACTCAAATGAGATTCATGTTTGCATTACCTTCAGATTCGTGATATACTTTCTCATATAGTTTAAAACTGCACATAATTTGTTTTGTTATAAACCATTTATATATAACATACCTTGTATTTCCAATTCAAAGATTCTCCATACATTAAGGGGGCTCCCAATGAAAAAAATATGTTTTTCTAAAATCTGCGACCACTTTTGCCATTTCCACTGTTTCTTGAATGAATTTCAATACATTTTTTTCTCAATATTATTTATTACAGTAAATATTGGCTATATGCAAATGTTAAAATGTTGAAATATTTTTGCATATACGCAATATTTGCAAATAAGCAATAATCGGCTATATGCAAAATATATGCATATATGCAAAAACCGGATATATGCAAGATATATGCATGCATGCAATATTTCCCTGGAAACAAAATAAATCATATTCGCTTCGTTTTAAAGCGAATTAAATCACATTTTATTTCAAATACATATTACTGTGTGTAATATCAACTCAGTCATTTTGTTTCATTTACAGTTTCAGTTAAAAAATATACATATGAAAGGTACAAAATTACTGTTTTGTGACAAGGAGCATTATCAATTATCAGACAAATTTGCTTATTGCTCTTTTGTAGATCTTTATTTAGATCTTCCAGTATGTTCTTCCAAATACCACTCGTCATCCAAGCATTTCTGTTACTGTAGTATGGCATTGATACGTCTTTCCCAGTGAAACACCGTGGCTTCTTTGATTTTCCAATGCAATACGCTCGTTTATGTGTGCCATTTGCGTTGCACAAGAACAGCAATGTGAGGCGTTGCTTCTGGGTTTTGAATCCTTTTGGGTTCTCATGCTTGCTTTGTAGCTTCCATTCGGCAATGCCTTGTAGTACAAACCAGTTTCATCGGCATTAAATATGGAATCGGGAGTAAAAGTGTCCAATATATGCGGCAAATGATTAGAGATGATAGTGGCTGCACTTGTTGCATCATTTTCACTGGATTCTCCGTAAATCTTAGCGAAGTTAATGACATTTCGCTTGCACCAGCGCTGCAGCCAGCTGCGGTCTGGCGCATACTCTTCATTAAGTTTATTAGCAAATTCCTGTGCTTTAGCGAGAAGGACAGGACCACTTACAATTCCATTTTGCGATCGTATCTGGTTAAACCAGGACAAAAGTGCTTTCTCAAAATTAACGTGTGTACTTTTTCTATCCCGTTTCTTATTAGGATTTTCTATAGCACGGATCTTACTTTCATTTATTTTTATCCGCGAAATGGTGCTAATGCTTACTTTGTACTTGCAAGCAAGTTCTTTTTGATTATTGTTCATTTTTAAGTCATTTAAAACCGCAATTTTTTGTTTAGCTGTTAGAACACGACGCGACATTATTGAAATTTGTATCACAAAATAATTTTTTTAACTAGCGATGAGAAGTAAAGAAATAGCGATGATAAGTAAACGATTACAAAATTTAGTATTGCCGTCTTGGAAAATTTGCTAACAACCGATTAAATTTGGTGTATAATTATTATATTTTATTGAAAAAATTTGCATAAATGAAATATTTGCTTATAAACGATTTGCATATAAACAATTTAATTTTAATATGAAAGTAATACATTATACGCTAAAATTTTAAATATTTGCATATAAGCAGAATTTGCATATAAGCGGTTTGTCATATAACCGATATTTACTGTACTTACTTAGCACTTGTGACCTCATACCCCACCCCCCTACTTTATGTCTTCCAATCCCATACAAAAATTGATTTTTATAAATTGTATCGACAATGTGCATTGTTGTCACTAGTCAATTTGTGGCAGTATTTCACATTTGTTTTGTGAATTAACGCCATGCGTATTATTGCCACTTAATTTTTTGTGTCAAAAATACATAATGTCATGTGAATTAACGCCTCGCGCATTATTATTATTATTATTATAGAGCTAAGCCTTCGATGAATGATCAATCCAACTTTACTTGAAGCAAGACCACTGTAATCCATAAAACAACTAGATGACCTGATCTATCGTTGACTTCAGTTCTTTCTTTTAGAATGAGGGTTCCGTGTCTGCTAATAAGGCATTGTAATCCTTGACCATTACTTAGAACCAAGTATACTACGAAGGAATAAAACAAAGTTGCTTAATTAGGGTATTGGTTATCAAGCAATATTTAATTACTGTGATACCAATGGTTATTGTAACCTCGCCAAGTGCAATTTTAGTGGCCGAATGTGTCACAGTCAAATATAAATGTTTTAAAGATCATTTGATCTGTTGTCGGGATGTTGAAGGGCCTTGTCTGATGGAATCTTTGCCCGGGTATTTCCTATCGTGGGCTGGATCATCGGTGAGTCTCGTACTAACTGAAGTTGGAGACTAGAAAGGTAACGATGTGAGTAACACTTTGCTTAACTCGAAGTGGTTGCTTCCATAAATTACTTAAATAATGATGATAGGTAGAATTCTCGACTATTTCAGAAAAAAGTAAATGTTAGGCAGGTAATCAACTACCGAATTCACACATTGTTACCTGTGGGTTCCAGGGGTGTTGGCCCTTGAATTCAAGGATTTAATTATCCAGCAAATGATAAGGTATTGACACACCTGGGTGAGGTATTAACAGGTGGGTTCTTTGAGTTACAAAGGTACGTTTATCGAAGCATTATATCGGTCCTGTGCTGTAAAGCAGTGTAGAGTTAAGCCTACACGACAGGGATGTACGCTAAGCCCAAGAGGAAAGAGGTATCTACAAATCTTATGCCAACTCCAAACGCTTAATATTAATGTTCTCAAGAAGCTTTATAACGCATTCTCTTATACTCTAGAGAGAGACTGCCGATCAGAAAAATAATTTCAAAAATTTTCTGTGTCAGAAAGGAAAGTAAAGAAGCCAGGCATATATATAAATAGGCAAAAAAATTAATCTCAATCGATTTTAATAATTTTTTTTTTAAATAATTAGAGTAGGTGGAAGAAATGCACCAAATATTTCAATGAGAATTCACCCTCTTTAACAAGGAAACATTAAGGGTTCTCATCTAAGCATGTAACTGACCCGTAAACATTGTAAGCCTTGTGAACTTACATGCGCGTAAACTATCTGTCAAAATTTGTATAGGCGTGAGTTTACATCATTTCCGAGCCTGTTTTGTGGTGTAAACTAGCATGTAAATCTACGTGTGTGAATGAAGGTTGCTTTTGATGCTAATCATTACATATTTAAAGTAGTTGGAGTAAATATGAACACGTTTTATTTATTTTTCTATGTTAATGAAGGTTTTTAAAAGGTTTCAAATTTAAAAAAGTCATAATGTTGTCACAGCCGCAGTCGCCATTTTGTCGACATTTACGCTATTTACATTTTATCGCTCATCAAAAGTTTAAATGCTATACATGTTTACATATTTACATACTTAGATGAGAACCCTTATTATGTATTTCACGTATTCTGGATTCATATACGCACAGAGGATCTGCACAAAAAGAAGAGAAAAAAGGTGCGGCATTGTTAGGTTTTTTTTTTTTGCACTGTGATATGATTTCGTTAAAATAACCGAACCTGACCGGAAATGGGATGATGATTAGGGCGTATCGTATTACAATTTTTTTCGAATTTCACATTCTTACAGGTCTCAAAAGTTTCATTGGGTAGTCAAGATCTCCCAAAATTTAGAAAAAAACAACGATATATTCCTTTCTCGCAAGAACAAAGTTGTTTTTTGAGAAAAACAATGAAAATCACAACCTCAAATGCTTTGATTTTTGTAAGAAAAACTACTTATGTCTAAAAGTAAAAGTAAATAAAGACTTTAACTTACAATATCGTGCCAAAAACGATGCCATTATTGGTTTTTACCCACAGTGTCATGTGTGAAGGATATTCGAATCTAAATGTACACTCGAGATAGCCGGAACTTTTAATAGTTATCTGATTGTGTTAATTTTGGTGATATTGATTTCAGTGTTAATGTTTTACAAAAAAATCGAATTAGGAAAAAAAACGTGGACTTAACCTGGTGTTTTATATTGATACTCTTAGATAGGGTGTTGTACAGAAATATATGAAGAATCTAAATAAAGGAAATTATCTTCGGTACCACTTCTGGTGCCCGATATATAAAACCTAATATACATTTTTTTTGAAAAAGTTAAAAAATTGCAATCAAGTATACATTTCTCAAAAACAAGAAAATGCAAATGCAAAACATATGCAAATTATTAATTCAACAAATTTAAGAAAAACGTACGCACTATAATCAAGTCGCCAAAATTTAGAAAATCAGATAGCAATCAAAAGTTCTGTGCTACCTCGAGTGTACCTGTAGATTCGAATATCCTTATATATAATATATAATATTCCTTTAAATTCGAATATATAAGATAAGATCTTCACACAGGACCTTGTGGGTAAAAATCGAGAACTGCATCGAGTTTGGCAGGATATTGTTAGCTTACCAAAATCAAATCATTTAAGATCGTGATTTTTTACTGTTTTTCTTAAAAATCAGCTTTGTCATTGCTTGAAAGGAAGACATCTTAACTTTTCGTAATTTTTTTTTTTTTTTGAGATCTTGAGCACTATTCAACTTTTGAGACTTCTTAGAAATCGATCTAAATTTTTCGATACGCCCTAATAGTCATACCAAAACATGAAAATGAAAATTTAAAAACAGAAATATTTATTATAATTTATCAGATGACAATAATTGTATCTGCTGCTTAATACAATTTTTGTATACATTTTTACTGTATTCCTGTATGCTGTATTTACTTTAACTTTAATAAGATATTTGTAAAAATACAATATTTCCAAAAATCGAAAAAGTATGTCCATCCATATTTTATTCCTCCCAAGATTTCTTTCCAGATCCGCCGCTGGTTATAAATCAGAAAGTTGCAAACTAAAAACATATATTAAAACATTTTTCGGCCTTTATAGTCTAGAGAACTATCAACTCAGAGGTCCCCGGTTTGAATTCGGGTTCGGTCATTATTCTTTTCGCTTTCTTTGTGCTTACCTACATTTAAGAATTATTGAAACAAAAAATCTACAACTAAATTGTGGGAAATGTGGAATTAAAGAACAGGATAAACTGAGGGCTGGAAATGCTTGCCGAGGCTTAGACATAATACCAGCCTCGGTTATAAGCAACTCAAATTGTCTTTCACGTTCGTTGCACCAATCGATAATTCACGTATGGTTGCAATGAATTCTTCCTCTCATAATCTATCCCTTTCCTTTCAGGTCAAAGACCAAACGTTTTTGTACTTGTCTGGAGGTTATGGAATATGTTAAGAAAATGTATGAAACCCACAACACATCTAACATATGTACATGTAAATCCTTATTTACTTATTCGTACGTTTTGAATTAAGAAAAAATATTTTTTTTAAATCATTCAGAGAATAGGTATATTTTCTTACTCGATTGTAGGAACTTGCAAGCTGCTATAACTAATTCATGATAGAAAAAGAAATAAGTAGATTGGAGCCAATGCGGTGTGAGATCCGGTGAAAAATATCTCCCTAAGCATGCGGGGAACATTTTAAGAATAGCGACAACTCAAATTTTTAATTTTTGCGAACGATATGGTTTTTAACCTCCTGAATCCATATCTGAAAAATTTTAGTCCATTCGAAATTGGTTTAGGAGTTAAAGTCTTCTGAAGGTAAAAATGGCCTAAAAATGTAGTTTTTTCAGTTTTTCAACAAAAAAAAAATATTGTTTAATATTAGGAAATTTTTGTATTCTAATGCTAAAAGTTGAAATCTTGGGGCTCGATAATAATTAATACGATTTCATTACAGAATATAGGCCTGAAATCATTTAATTTTTTAAACTATTAAAAATATTGGCTTTAACAAAAAAATTACTGAAATGAATTGCAAGACAAAAAAATGAAATAAAATTTTTAAATATTTCGGACATGATACTAGAAAGATTTTTACACCATCTTTAAAATTATATTATATTTTCTAATGCGTGCAAACGTGTGTCAACCGGTTTAGTGTGCATATCATATTTAAAAAATTAGAACCAATATTCGTAGTAAATAGCTTTATAAAGGTTACATTTTGTTTATGTTCATTCTAGATTCAATTATGCCTTCCCCCCTAGAACAAATCCTGCGGACGCCCTTGGTAAATTCTAGTATTACAAGTATTTTTATTCTACTTCATATATCTTTTTATTCAAAATAAATTACTTATTAAATAAAATTAAATTACTATTCATAACGTTTAACCATAAATAAGCTACATTCCCGTGGCACTAGATCAGATCAAACCTCAGAGGAACAACTTTAGTTCAACTTCATAACAATTCAGCACCACTATCTTGAAACAGCTGTTTGAAGAACAATTTCAAAAGAAAACAGCAAATATTGTAGCTTTTTTAACAAAACTAACAAATGTTTTCCAAACACGAACGAATTTAAATGATTTATATTATTTTGATTGCTATATATTTAATTTAACTTACTTTTATTTTTCAACTAGTTTCATTTTGACTACTTTGTTTTATACCAAAACGCCCATTAAGCGATGAAACGTCAAAATACGAAAACGAATAATTATTTAGGTTTGCCAATTAAGTTCGTTTTGATACAAAATGCTTGAAACTTGACAGCATTTTGAGATCAGAAATATATAATATTTATATAGAAAAAAATTACAACCTCTATTTTTTTCTGCTAAGTGTTGAACTAATAAAAGATTGTATTTTCTTAGTGTTCTTATAATAATTTATTTATTAAAATGTCAGTTTAATATTTTATTCTGTTGCATAAATTATTCTAATGCTGTAAATTATGTGCATTAACAAGAATAGTTTTTCATTAATTAATTTTTTTTTCTATTATTGTTTATTACCTCCACCTTGAATCAACGTCGCATGTTTTCAAGAAAACTATTGAAAAGAACAAATTTTGCGCCACGTTGTAGGCTGCAACAATAATATGTCACCATCAGTTCACGATATTTTTCACCCACGCTTATTGAACAAGCTATATTTTTTCAACTGGGAATTCAAATAGATTTCTACTAAGCCATAAAATAAGGTTGTTTCTAAACAGTTTCGCAAAAAAAAAATATTAAACACAAAAACAAAATACTAATTCTTTAAGCAATTAAAATTTAATAGTTTAAAAACGTTTGGAAAAACAAATTATTACACAATAAAATAACGTGTTAACAGTCAATTTGAAATATGTAGCTTAAAAGTTATTTATTGTTAATTAGCTTTTTATTACTTTTTTATGTGGAAAAAAACAGTGTAGTTTTTTACAGTGTAGCTGAAGTTGATTTAATTTGCGATATGGAAATAACTTTGTTTGGCCATGTTTGTGTACACAATTATTATTAAACGCTTGTTTGACAAACAATACTCAAAGCCATAACAATTCTAACCAGCTTTAAAGCTGATCTGCACACAACGTAAATATGATATGACATATAAAACAAACTCCTACAATGCAATATGCAGTCAGCAACTGAATTGTTGCTGATCACCAGCGACACTAGCTGCAGCAATTGACGCTTGGCGCCAAATCTTTGCATGTTCTACTAGATTGGCATCTAAATATGTGTTGCTATGGAAAAGTTGTCTACTATTGTAATTATGGAGCATAAAGCAGCCGGCACAAGAAAAAACAATAAGTATTAATTATGAATGTAGCTATGAATTGGTCTAGAAGCATACCGGTTTCGTAGCATATGACGTTGCTAAAATGTTGGCTTGATATATTTAGAAATCCTTAAAAATATTATTAAGTTTGGTTCTATCTAGAACACGCTTTCAAAATTTTATCTTATATTTCAGAATATATTTTTGATTTAATAGTTTTTCAAGCATAACTGGTTGCAGTTGCGATTCTAGAAAGTGTTCTTTGTGGGGTTGTATCAGAATTAAATTAATTTTTCCATAAGAAAAGCGAAAAAGTTGATGGATATGTATAAGGTAATAAAATCTAGAAAAATACTGGGTGCAGATTTGAAAAATGGCATTCATGTTTGACCATCAGCTTGAGTTTAGGTAGTAAATAGGTAAAGTTTTTACTACATATTTAACTAAGGTTATTATCTAAGAAATGAAAAAGTAATAGGCAAAAATCTGAACACATTTTTTGTTTTTCTTATTAATCCATTGGTCACATTCGAACGTCTCTAAAAATTTTATTTTCGTATATTTGGCATTTAATATTTTGTAATTTTACAATAATTGTGGATTTTGTTAACAATTTCACTTTTTACCAATACCTTATATGCGTTCAGTGCTATTTTAAGATCCATGCAATTTTTTGTTGATTTTTTTAAAACTGGAAGAAAAATATAAATTTTCTCAAAAAAGTGCCAGAAATTAATAATTTTAAAAGCTCTTCTTACGAGTGGGAATAGAATCAATGAGAAAACTTAAGCTTTTATCCTAGTAAGGGTCAATATGGGACATTGGGGACCTCTCGTTTAGACTTCTTCCGCAACTGGTCGGCTGTAATTTAAAGAACAGCGGTCACGTGGTTCGGAACAAGGAAGATATTATAAAAAATTTGTTGTTCAAAAACGGAGTTGTTAAGGGAAATGTTTGTTTAATTTGAATTTAAAAATGCTGCAGATGGATATTTATAAACCATCTGAGCACATTTTTGCGATTAATTTTTCTAGTTGCATTCTGAAGTTTAATTGCTTAGCTGACTTAAAAATTCTAATTATATGAAGTTCATATCATAAAAATGTTCCACAAATGTTAAAAAAAAAAACAATCAGAAAGTTTTGCTACAACTACTTTATTACTTTATAGCATTTGCTAACATCATTCTTTACACAATTCAACTCTCTGCTTAGCTGCAACAACTCCATGCCATCGAGACTTCCTCACTTCATTTATTTTATGCAAACACGATGCTAGCTGCACAGACAAACCCAACAGACCCAACAGACCCAGACCCTGAATGTTTGGGTGCAAACTGTTTAATTGCTTAATTAATTGCTCGATCAGCGATCGACGTGCGATTGTTATAGCAAGCAAGCGGGTGCAAAAGCATTGGTGAACATTATGTATACACGCCATGCAACGGCATCCATGCAAAGAGCACAGCTTCGATGGAGCGCCACGATATGCAGCACAAAGCTTGTTCGACACACCATGACACAAGCTCCGATTGCGATCGAATGCTATTGATTTGTTGAACGAAAAGAACATTTATGGCTACAGCGAGTGCAAGTTTAGCTAATGCTCGTAAACTTTTTTTTTTGTACTGTTTTAAGATAATTTTGGAGAAGTGGCGACCAAATGGGATTGCCGGCAATTTACATAAAAAAAAACAATGTTCAGCAAAGGAAACTAAGCATTGCTTTAAAAAGAGCTAAGAAAATTTCTTGAAGTCTTGAAGTTATTTGGTATTTGAGCTGTAAAAGGATTTGTGCTTCAAATAAAACTGATTTGGCTACGAAACAACTTAATTTGTTTTAAACGATAGAAAATGTTAGATATACAAGAATTTAACGAAACAGTCACGAGAATGTTAGCAAAATAATTGAAAAAGGAAAATTTTAAAATGTTAAGTTATTGTTTCTGTGTAAAGAGCGAATTAAGCAACACACGCAATTTATACAAAGCATACAACATGGTCACTCCCTTTTACCGTAGTTGGCATTAATTCTCAGCGTAAGCTTCAAAACTTTAAAAAACAAAATAATAGAAGCAAACATATTCAATGTATCTAAGCAGCTTCTTTTTCAATACTGATAAAAAAAACCCCATGCTCTCATATAATTCACAGTTTAACTAGACCAATCAGCATGCTTCAAATTGGAACTTTAAACTTAACGCTATCGTCTGGCGACAGCTGACTGGCTCTTCTCAAAGCTGAATTAATTCTTTTGGCAGAGAGTTCAGCTTCTTAATAATTGGCTAGCTTGTTTCTGCCAGCACAATGTTGCATGGTGTGTAAGTGTGTTTTTTGTTTTTCTTTTTTGTTGTAGTTTCCTTCATATTCTCTTTCTTTGCTATTTCATTGCTCAACAAATTTCGAAAAAAGCGTGCTATTGCTTTGTTTACAAAACTAGAAACTCTCTCATGCGCGTTAATAGATTAACATAATTTGTCAAATATTTAAAGTGTTAAAATGGCGTGTAGTTGGTATATAAAAAAATTTACTAGAGTAGAACAGATTAAAATGGAGTTGAATATAATTTTGAGCTTTTGAAGTTCGTTTCTTAAGTCTTTCGTTTCTTTGATTTTGAGTTTGTTTCCTAAGTCTTTCGTTTCGTTGCTTCTGGGTATGAGTTCAAGACAGAGGGTCTATTAGAAGATGTCATTAAAGATTTTTTGTGTTTTTAATTTAATTGAATATATATATGTACTAGCAACTCTCCGCGGCTATGCTCGCGATACGGAAACAATTTTTTATTTTTATTTTTGTTGTAACAGTGAGTGATGCAAATAACAGCTTTAATCGCTTTTGAAAAATTTCAGATATTGTTGCGATACCATTATCATTAAAATAATAGTAAAATGAAAGCTGCAACAACCAAAACTATAAATGGCACAAAGGAAATGGCAAAAGAATAAACCAAACTAGATGAGGCAATATATTTGTATCGATAAGTAATAATAGCTTAAGTCGACTTAAGTCAGAACTGAGTTATTAATGTAGGTGTGTCTCACGCATAACACTTCTAGAAACACACACAATCTAGAACTTCTAGCATGACCTTAGCCAACGTTATGATACAAAAAGAAATCACATTTCATAGAACTCATAGGGCATTAAAATAATTTTTTTAACCAAAATGTTAAAACCTTAGTTTGCTTGATTGCCTTCTAAAGTTTCGCCTTGGACACTTTTTTGGTGTCCGCTTTGGTCTTAGGATTCTGACTATCTATTCTTAAAATAACCCACAATTAATAATATTGTGGGAATTTGTGAAAAAGGTTTTAATAAGCTTAAATTGGTTAAGGCAAGACCATAGTACTTGCCTATTATTAATGAAGAATACAACGAATATTAAAAATTAAATGTAAATAAAACGCACACCTAAGTAACTCGTGGTGCATAAATTCAATTCTACAACGTTTGCAAAAAAGTTTAACGTCTAGAAAATGTTCGCGTTGACTTGGATTTCTACATTTTTCCAGGACATATAAAAATAAAATACTCTTTTTTACCTGCGTTTTAATAGTTTTTTTAATATTTCAAACATAAAGTTTGACTAATCTTTTTTTTCTATGAATAAATGATTTTTGAATAATCGTGGGAGATCCTATTCTGTATTAGTCTTGGTCTCGTTTGGTCGTGCTAATAAAAAAAATTGAAAGAAGGCAAAATTAGTATTATATTAGCTGTATTGTGGGAATTTGTGATGATTTTAATAAACTTTAATTGGCTAAAGAAAGACCATAACTCGGAACTATAAATAATGTTAAATACAACAAATATCAAAACATGAATGTGGATCCAACTCAAACCTAAGTAATTCGTAGCGTTTAAGTCCTTCCGTTCGCAACGATTGGAAAAAAAGTTTGATGACAGGAAAATGTTCACGTTGATTCGAATTAAAAACCTTTTTAATTTTTGCAGCATATGGAAAAAAATTAAAAACGGATTATACTAAAGTACTTGGCATGATTTTGTTTTTTTTTTTTTTTTTTTTGCCAAAATGTCTTTCATCGTGTCTGCATATCAGTAGTTTTTTTATTTAAAAAATAAAAAGCTTGTTAAGAGTTTTCTTTTCTTTGAATAAATCTTCTGAAAACATAGATATTAGCCTAAGAGTCGGCTTAAAATTTGAGAGTGCCATTTTTTAATCTTTATACACACATTTAATAATAGATACATACACCCAACACAATTGATCATAATAAGCTCGAATCCTTCAAAATAAATTCTAATTATTTTGCTTATAACTTGATTACATTTTCTATGATTTTTTAAAATTATTAAATTCCCTTCTTTTAGTCATCCAGCTTTATGCAAATTAACCCACTTTTGCGTTATGTAAAAAAGATAATGTAATAGTTTCAATATTCAAATAAGATAAAAATATTTTAAAATTTGAGTATGAAATTTGTATGGAATTTTTAATTTTTATAGACAATACCAAAGAGAATACGATAGATTGCCAAAATAGGTTCCTATTTACAACTTTTTGGTATTAGTATTGGTATATATATAGGTTGGGATTATTAAATATTTGTACAAGCAATCATAAAGCTAAAGCAACACTCAATTTATGCTTCAACAAACGTACTTATGAACATATTTGAATACTTACAAATTTTATTTTAAGAGATTTACATTCAAACAATATGAAATCAATAAACCACAATAATGAATTGCAAAAACTCTATTTAAAATTTTTGATACCTCAATAAGTCTTAAAATTGTATTTGCCAAACAAAATCTTACAATGAAAATGTGTCACTAATTATTTTGCTCAATAATTGCTTTATTTTCTAGTTTTTTAAGTTAATGCAATAAAAACTACACACGTTGTTCTCTTTTTATCCCAACGCACAGCTATTTTTGTAGTTACAAAGAAACACGCAACAAAAACGAAACCAAAGCTGCAAGCAGTAGCAGCATCAAAGTCAATCAACAAACGAACTGCTTGCAAAAAATGATTTAATTTTTTATTAAAATGTCAATTTTACGACCAAACCATTGATTGTAGATGCATGTCACTTCAGACTTTTTTGTTGAAATGGAGAAGATTTTTCATATGTTCATACAGCATTTTCAGATATATTTTACTGTTTAGGCAGGAAATGGAAAAATGTGCCGAATTTTACCAAAAATTTAGATTTAAGCCAGTTTGTCAGTCAATAACTTGTTCGCTATTATATATATCAACATTTTGAGTAAACATGAACCATCTATGATCAATTTTGATTCAAATAGTGAAAATTTCACATAAATCCGTTCAGCGGTTCTTGAGTTTACCGGCAACCACAAACATGCTAACTTTTTAAAAATGTAATTCTTATATAATACAATAGATAAGTCTAAAACTTGATTTAGAAATTCTGGTATAATTTTTTTGTTAATTTTTGCCTTAATTTTTCATTTAATTTTTGTTATACAGTCTAGTAAAGGTTCTTCCAACGTGTGGTACTTTGATTTTTAATTTTTTTTTTAAACATTTCTTATTATAATTTATTGAATCTTTCTCTTAGAAACTAACAATAATTCATCAAATCTTAACCTAAGAATGAATATATGCAAATTCATAACCAGTGCTTTGAACAAATGTATAGTTAGCAAATATAATACGATAATAATTTTAATTTTTGTTAGTATTTGACATAATTATAAATCTTTGTAGTTCTTATCATATGCCAGGCGAGACGAGCGTGGTCTCGCTCAGGATAATCATGTTCTATTAGCTGTATATTTATACAAGCAGGCCCCTGTTGTCCGCGGCCTTGCCACGGACGTCTTTTTATCAATGTTTTTAACGCCTTAAAGACTTGACAATTTTTTCACACATATGCTAATTTTTAACTAATTTTGAGTTTGAAAAAGTTAGTTATGTGCTACAGTTAGTTTTGCGACATCCGAATTAATGATGCAATATGGCATCATCGTCCTAATTGGGTTAAGACAATACATGTCAATGAAATAAAAATAAGTTTTGTTTCGTTTTGTTTTGTTTTGGAGCGCCGCTCTGCTCACTTTTCGCTTTGCTCGAGTCCATGGTAGAAGAATGCAGGTATATGCACCAGATGAGAGCATACTGCCGGAAATGTCAAAATGAAGCAAAACTTTTTATTTCTTTTCTTTTGTTTCCCTTTGCCAAACAGCTGAATTTGACAGAAATGGCAGTCAGCGCTGCAGCTACCTCTATCCTTACACCATGATCGAGGCTCATCAGTTTTTTTTTTGTTGCGCTGTGCTTTGTGCTTTCTCAGCACAAAGAGAAAGAGAAAAATAGAGAGCAACATGGAGTTTATTGAAACTCTCACGTGTCAAAAGACAACGATTTATTAAAATACTTAATACCTTAATTAAATATACTAATTATTAAAATTTCGTAAGAAAAATACCCCCAAATAAATCTGTCGCAAAAATATGATATTTTAAAATTTGTTTCATAAAAATCGGCACAGTAATTTTTGAGTTAAGTCGTAACTTTAAATTTTCACTTCAATTTTATATAATAGTATAGATAGATAGATAGAAGATAAAGATATAGATGCGAAAGGATTAGAGCATTAGTCACATATGTAAGGCAAGGCGGACGGGCCAAGCTCCTACATATGCCAGGCGAGACGGGTGTGGCCTAGCTCTGGATAATCATGTTTCATTTTAACGAAAGTAACGATTTGTGTCTAGTACGACGCTAAATCCAGTCTATTAAGGCGTGTGGTATAAGTGATTTGAGTAAGTTTTTTTGCCAAAAAATTCGGATGGTGTTGAAGTCGCTGTTTGTTTTTTTGATTGAGGGCACTAAGACTGATTTTAACTAAAGGAACATTAAGGTCTTTATGGACATTTTCATTCTTTACAAATCATGGCACATTCCTAATTATTCGTAGAATTTTCAATTGTGAACGCTGTTTTTTACAGTATGGTATAGCGTAATTACAGTATGGTATAGCAATACCTTATTTTCTAATTGAACCTTGAACTCCTGTTAAGTAGCCAGTTTAACTTAAGAGCCTTTAGGTTAATTTGAGTTTTCTTGAGTTCAATATGCTTTCACCTGGTTAACCGTCTGTAGGGATGAACACCCAGATAGGTCACGTTATTCGCTTGAGGAATAGGTATTTGATTGAGCATAACTGTAGAGCATGTTTCAGTCCGCAAAGTAAATGTAACGTTCGTGCTTTTCAGTTCATTGATTTTTACTCTCCAGTTTCTCAACCATGTTTCCAGCGTTTCTATATATTCATTTAGGTAGTTAGATGCAACTATAGGGTTTGAATGGGTGCTCAAAATAGCTGTATTATCAGCAAAAGTTGAGGTGGCCAATCGGTTGCTAGTGGGTAGATCCCCTGTAAATATAAGGTATATTACTGGACCGAGGACGCTACCTTGAGGAACTCCAGCTGAAATTCGAAAATAAGATGTACTCCTAACAAAGCTTTTACATTTTACTCTAAACTTTCTATCACATTCTAGATTCTAGAATTTTATGACAGTAAACAGGTAACAAAAGTTTTATTTTGTATACCAAACCTTCAGGGTCTGACCATATGAAATGCCTGAGCAACATCTAAGAAAATCGCAGAACATTATTTTTTTTTCTTTCTTCAAAGTCTTTCCTTATTTCATTTGTAATACGGTGCAGTTGCTCTATAGTACCATAATTTTTTCAAAAGCCGAATTGGTGGCTTGGGAAAATTCTTGTTTGTTTCGTATGTGACAGTAACTTAGTAAGTAGTAACTTTTCAAATAGTTTTGAAAGTATAGGAAGCAAACTTATTAGTCTGTAAGAAGATGTTTGGGTTGGGCCTTTTCCAGGTTTGAGAATAATTGTTACCTGTGAAACTTTCCAAATCATTGGGAAATGATCAATCCTGAATATTGCATTAAATATATGTGATAATATTTTGATAGCAATACTTGGAGGCTCTTTTATAATTTTTGGAGTAATAAGATCATACCCTGCTGCTTTGTTAGGACTAAGTTGTGTTTTAATAATTCCGTCAATATCTTTGACTTTCACTTTTAGTGGGCTTTCCCTTGCTTAAGTACGCAAGCTAATGATTTTGAATAAATCGCAAACGGTTCGGAATTATTCCATATATTTTATTTCGTTCGAAAGGTCACACAATAGGACTATGTGTGAAAAAGTATTTCGCGGATATGTTTACCGCGACTGTTCCGTAGCTGTCTCACTCTTTCGGCCATATTTTCGATGGCATTTTGCCGTATGGCCTCCGGAATGGCCCGAATCACTGATGTAATATTGCTTTTTAAGTCTAGAATCGTCTTCGGATCATTCACTTAGACTTTATCCTTCGTGAAACTAGCCCCACAGAAAAAGTGTAACGGCGTTAAATCACATTATCTGGGCGGCCAATTCAGATCACGCGACGAGAAATTACCAACTGAATGAAACCGCATATCGTTCAGACGCTAAGCTTATACCTCCGTCACAAAATAGTCCTCCAACATGGTGGTACCGCTCAGAGTTGACATTTTCGGTGTTTCCGTCCTCATCTTCGAAAAAACAGCCCGATGATGCCTCCGACCCATAAACAACGAGTATAAATTATACCAAGAGATTGCTTCATCCAGCGTTCCAACTTCTTTCCAGACTATCAGCCATCCACCGACAGAAAAACCAAAACAATGACAACCAACGAGTTTTTGTACTCGTTATTGACGCATTGCTGTGAGTAAGAAGAAGTAAACATGAAAATGAATACGACAAGTAACGAAAGGAGAAGAAAACAATATTGTAAGTATGTATGTGAATGAAACCACTTGCAGCTGGTACTGCAGCTGCTGTGCTCCACACTGCGTCTGAATCCTTTGATATTGGAAAATATCTTTCATCTGACAACTTGGATGATAGTGGCGGAGAAGCGCACGTTTCGCGAGCAAAAATTGTTCGAACAGTATTTGCAACTGTTGATGGACATGTTCCGGAAGTTAAGTCGTACCGAGAAATTTGTAGTGAATCTGCTGAGAACACTGAAGGAGTGGCTTAACGAATATAAACTATCTGGCAGCAGTGTAACGGAGAAGGGCAAACGCAAGCTGCAGGATGAGCCGTCGGAGTTACACATTGCGACACCAAAAAAACAATTCAAGCTATTGCAAAGCGTCAACGAATCAACGCCTGATGACACTTCATGCTATCTGGATATAATATTTAAAGAGTTCCATGCTACCGCCCTCTCAACAAAGCCAGCGCCAGCTGCCGGCTCGAGTCAATTGCAAAGTTTTTCTCAGTTGGCAGCTGCTTGGCCTTGGGCCAGTGTTGGCGCGGATTTTTCTAAGCTTATCGCCAGTCTCATGTCTAAACCATCGATGGTCATCTGGAAGTCTTTGCTTTTCAGTCTCAAGGAAAAGCTACAAATGGCCGATCCTCAAGAGGAGCTGAGCGAAAACTTTGTTTTCGAACTGGACTTTATTGCTGCGTTGCTGTGCCAGTATTTTGCTGGCTCCAAGTTGGCCGAGCAGTCGGATAAGTTTTGGACAGATATAGCAGAGCAGCATCAACTAACAATCGATGTTCTGTCTAAATTTGGGCGTTTTCTACTCAGCAGTTCGCACAACAAATGCACGATGAATGCCTTTCTGGAGTGCAGCTATTATGCTGCACAATTTCAGCTGCTTATCTGGTACTATCGCTCAGACCGTCTCGCAGATCCTGCCGACTGTCAAGGGCACGCCAAGCACATTCATGACTTTCTCACCGAAGATGAGTGAACGTTGTTGCAACAGCGTGTCATAAATTTTGGCAAGACTAGCTGCAAGTTTAATTTTAACCGTTTGCTGTTGCAGCGTTCGCAGTCACGTTTACTCCTCGCCAGCCGCAAGAAGCCGCTTAATTTGCAGAAAATCCTACTCGCGCCTTTGGGTAATGATCTAGAGCAGTTGCAGCTATTGCTGCAGACACCCAGCTCAAAATGGCTGTTGCGTAGTCTCAAACGCGAGGAGAAGCTGGATATTGTGCGTCCGATAAGCAGCGCAAAAAGCTTTGATA
Organism: Dichetophora obliterata; assembly: GCA_963920525.1. Classification (NCBI taxonomy): domain Eukaryota; kingdom Metazoa; phylum Arthropoda; class Insecta; order Diptera; family Sciomyzidae; genus Dichetophora; species Dichetophora obliterata. Next base: position 24,392,999 of record OY986437.1, on the reverse strand, counting down.
ATGTTGCACTGAAAAGCTATAGCGAAGACTTGGAATTTTTTGAGTTGTTGTGCCTTGGTATCTATGAACAGCTATCTGGCAGCTTTGCAAGCAGTACAAAAAAGGCCCTTTTGGGCTCTATTGAGTTTGAGGAACTGAAGATTGAGGCGGATGCAGCGCAAGATAAACGCGTGACTTTGGTGGCGGAGACAATCAAGGCGAAAATTGCGCCATATACGCTGAAAAAGCTGCCAATGGAGGAAGTGGCGCAGATGTTGCAAGCATTAAAACGGCTGCCACTCGGTTACTGTCGGCGACAGCTGAAGGGCGTGCTTTTTGCTCTACACCTAGCGCTATATCGTGATCTCAAGGCAGCTCAGCAGGAGGAGCAAGCAGCTTTAGCCTTCGAAATTTTAACTGACATGCTGCATTTTGGTCAACAAATACAGATTTTCAAATACTTCTCAGCTGAAGATATGCTGCAATTGCTGCCTGTCGATGATGCTTGGGAGTTCTATGAGTTCCTTTATGCTTCAATGAAGAATGACGAAAAAGGTGCCGAACGTTTTCTGAGTTCTTTGGTGGAGATACTCAAAGCTGCACATCAAAAAGAAAAACTTGATGATAACCATGTAAAAATCATGCTCATCACTATTGAAACGCTGTCAGCCTTGAATGGACCTAGCGTTAAGAGGCTCAGAAAACATCTGGATGAGGTGCTGCTGATCTATTCCAAAAATGTCAACACATTTTTTCAGCAAGTTGAGGGAAGAAGTGCGAAAAAGGATAAGCGTTTTGTTGAAAAGACTTTGCCTGGCTTTGCGGCTTATGTCAAGTCGAAGCTGAGTAAGCAAGGTGTCGCCGACGCGCAGAGCAACACACTCGATGAAAACTTTAGAAGAATATGTAAGATTTACATAGGTTATTCGATGGATTACAACAACAAGCATGCCATTAATCTCATCTCAGTTGCCCTAAATAATCGCCAAGCTCTGCACTTTGATCAGGACGAAATTGAATTTGTGCTCAACGGCTATTGGAGTCAGCTAAAAGCTGACAATAACCCACACAAGCTGGATGAAAAGAATGCGGAAGCCGTTATTAAACTCGTCATAGGCAATAAAACTAATGAGGATTTGTTGCTTACACTGAAGGAGATATGTGCTCAAGTTGAACCAGATAAATTTGAAAATATAACGCATCTGCTAACGCTCATGGCAAAATGTCCCTTTAGCACTATAAAAGGCGCCATCTTCAACGAACAGTTTAAACATATTGCTTTCGAAATAGGGTTGCGCCTGAAAAAGAATGAACAATTCCAATTCATCGACACAGAGCAGGTGCTGAATTTGCTGACGTGCCAACAAGCTATTGTAGAGAACAAAATGGTGCCCATTTCTTCTGATACTCTGGATGATATGCTGGCCTTTCTAATGGACATTAATATCAAGAAATTTCAGCTCAGCGATACCAATGTTAAACTCTTTAACGCTCTGCACCTATCGATGAGTGAGCTGTGCACAGCGCTACTGAAGCATCGGCATTTATTGCTTATGTATCGCGTGCCGCAATTTACGCACATCTTCAAAGACCTGCTGCAGTCGATTGTTTGGTACAAGAGCGAGCGTCAGAAAGATACGTCTCTTAATAAAGAAGAACTGGATGATTTGGCTGAACTTGCTCTCAAACTAGAGGCAATGATGCACATCATTGCTACACATAGTTTAGAGGTGAAGCGTGTGGCGCCGTTTGTGCTCACATTTACCATCAATCTAATGGTTTCCAATAAGCGCCCGACAACATTATATCCCAAAATTAAAACGCACATTGAAAACATTTGCTACGACCTGATTGGCATATGCGATCATCGCGTTGGACGCTTTATACTGCGCTGTTCGAATAATGCAGAGCGCCAGGTTTATGAACTCCTCGTCAAGGACCACAAGAAATATCATAAATTCAAGGGCAAAGTGTGAAACGTGTTTGTTTTTATTTAAGGGTTTTTATGATCTTTTGAGCAAATCGTTGAGAAACAAAAATGCTTTCTCAATAGTTATATAAAATATGTTTTATATGATATAAAAATTAATTTGACAGTTTTAGTTAATGTATACTATAAATAAAAAAAAAAATAAAAAAAAAAAAATTAACTTCTATTTGCCACAACTTTTACAGCTTATTTTTTTGTGTTAATTTTTGGGATCTTCTTGTGTTTGACGAATTGATGTTGTTTCTAGCTGGACATTGTTGTTGCGATTTTATTCTAGCTAGATTTTGGTTGCATCTGCAAATAATAATTTTTTCATTAGCCGAATAAAAAGACGGAATTCAGATTCGGCTAAAGAAATAATTATTCTTTAATAAGGAGTTGCAAATATGTTTTTTTTTTCATGAAGAGAAGAAAACTGCTTGTTACCCATTTGCTTTAATGTTGTTGAAATGGTTTTTATGTAGGTATTTTATTAAAAGATACCAAAGTTACAAGCAGTCATGATTTTATTTAAGAAATTTATTTAAGAAAATGATTTTATTTTTTATTAAAATGTCAATTTTACGACAAAACCATTGATCGTAGATGCATGTATATATATATATATAGTATAGAATAGTATAGATATATATTAATATTATATTTATTATTATATACACATATACTTATAATTTTATTAGTATTCTTATTAGGTCATCTTAAACCACCAACAAAAATATACCTACCTGCCCAATCAGAAAACCCTGCAAGCATAATCAAAAGTATATTTTGATTCAATTGGAAAATATTTAAGAATTCCATTTCGTTATATTAAGATATTTATTTCAGATAGATTTTATGTTGAAATGTATATAACTGATCCGAGTAAAACAATTTCATTTAGAACATTTTATTTTTTTATATATTTTTATATTCTTTGTTTATCACGTAATTAAAATGCAATGATAAAATTTTTAGCATTTGTTAGAATAATTTTGTACAAATGTAATATTGTGACGAAATTTGTTTTGAGCATTTTTATCATGCATTTCTTAATTGGTTGGTTTTAAGCATTTTAAACATTTTAAAAATAAACAGTTTTAAACATAATATATATATACAGTTTTAAACATTCATAATATATATGAATTATTTCATATATATTACTTTTGAGTAAAATTTCATGTGAGTATAATTTATATAATTGTATAATAGCATATATTGAAACGATGTTATTTTTTTTTTATTAAATATTTACAAGTTATTAGTTTCTTTTATGAAGTTTAAGGTATTTATTTAATACAATATGGGACTATTGTCTTCTGTAAATGCTTTTATTGGGTAAATTTTGATGACCTTTTTTTGGTTTTTAAAGCATTATTAAAGCACAAGAGGTTTACATATTTTTATGTTTTTGTTCAATGTAAAAAGTAAACATTTCTGTATTTTATTACTATGTTTAGAGGTCAGTTATATGTAAATGCAGACGTATTAACCTCGCATATGATTATTGCCATTTTTTTAAAAAGTTTGAAGAATACGATACTTTTGCATCATCGGGAGAATTAAATGGCAAGTTTCATAGTTCCGTATGGTTGATCAATGGATTTAATTGTTGCGATAAATGCCAATTTTCACAGTTCTGTAAGGTTGATCAATGAATTTAATTATTGCTATATTAAAACTGCAAGGACCCCAATTTCAGGAAGCGTCCTGTGTTTAGAAATTGCAACAAAATTGCTTTTATAAAGGAGTTTATTGGCTTCTTGGAAACTCTTCAGCTTCCACAAAACAAATTTAATAAGGTGCTATGCATCAATGGGTTCAAATATACCCTAAACTCAATGATTTTGCTTGTTGATGATCTCTTCGATCTTCGAACCAGGACTCTTTAGAGAATTTCTTCTCAGTCCTGAGATCGCAACTGGGGAGCAACACGGAACCATTAGTGAGAGAAGTGCAATACCTTTCTGCACAGATAATGTCCATGAAATTCCTGACCCATAATTTTCAGAGTCGCAGCAAAAATTGCGAAAATGACGATGATTTAATGCTAGAATGGAACTTTAACCCATCCGATGAAGACGAAAACACCAGTCCAAATTGTCCGTCCGAAAAAATTAATAAAATAACAGTGGAAGAGTTTGAAGAATTCAGTATGAACATACCACCCTTAACTCCTTTGGAAATTTCTGTGGGTCGATATTTTGTAGGATATGGATTGAAGGCAAAATTTGGAAATAAAATAAAATGCGACGCTTGTCAAGAAAATCTCTTCAAGATGGAAAGTTATTCTTTTGACTCGGAGACTTTTCTTGAAAAGAAAAATTATAGTGACACTTGGCTTCTTTTAAAAAATCCGTCAGATGAATTTTTTAACATTTGCTCACAACATTTTTCTATTTACAAATACCTATTTGAAAAAATTTGTCACGAAGCCAACTTAAAAAAGCGAATTATAGAAAGTTGCATACAGCAAACAAACATAACAAACGCTTTGTGGTTTGATAAAACACAAGAATGTTATGAATATCGACTGATTATTCTTGACCACCTCATCAAGGTTTTGATAAGAAAAAATGTGAGGTGGTTAAAAGAAAAAATAGTTTCTGAAGAGTTTAAGAGAAAGGCAGATAACAGAGAAAGTAAAAATAAAAAAAAATGCAACGACTGTTAGAATAAGAAGTATGCTGTATGCAACTTTTTGAATTTCGCGTTTTTAGTTAAACAATTGATTTCTCAAAAAAGTATTTGTAAATAGAAAAATGTTTTGCGCAACTGTAAAAGACTTCATCTCATGATTTTTTAAATGTTCCGACTGTTACTATAGTTTTTGGTGCGTTTTGTTTTATTTATAATTTTCGCTCTAATGCCATACCGAACGAAAACTGACCCACTGTAGGTAATGGATGGCTTAAGGTACATTCTAACATAAAATTATCATCATTTTTGCGATTATTGTTCAGACATTTAAAAAAATGTGTCAAGGAACAAAATTATAAAATTCTTGAAGATAGGAATTGAACTTATTTTACGGACGTTTCTGTAATGTAACAGAGTTGCGATCGAATTGGTTTAATCTTCCAAATATTCAAAATTTTATGTCAGGCTCAAGAGGTCACCAACCAAGGCTGTCATGGTTTAGGGTAATAAGTACAACATTGATGGATCGCATGTTTTTATGCATACGTTTTACTTAAAAGCTTAATGATTTCTAATTAAACAATAAAATCTTAAATTTTTCGGTGCAATTAAATGTTTCTATATTGAAGGATGCTTAAATAAATTTGTGTCCCAAAGTCTTGATATCGCAATAATTAAATTCATCTATCAACCTTACAGAACTGTGAAAATTGGCATTTATCGCAACAATTAAATCCATTGATCAACCATACGAAACTATGAAACTTGCCATTTAATTCTCCCGATGATGCAAAAGTATCGTATTCTTCAAACTGTTAAATAAATGGCAATAATCATATTCGAGGTTAATACGTCTGCATTTACATATAACTGACCTCTAAACATAGTAATAAAATACAGAAATGTTCGCTTTTTACATTGAACAAAAACATAAAAATATGAAAACCTCTTGTGCTTTAATAATGCTTTAAAAACCAAAAACAGGTCATCAAAATTCACCCAATAAAAGCATGTACAGAAGACAATAGTCACATATTGTATTAAATAAATACCTTAAACTTCATAAAATAAACTAATAACTTGTAAATATTTAATAAAAAAAAAATAACATCGTTTCAATATATGCTATTATACAATTATATAAATTATACTCACATGAAATTTTACTCAAAAGTAATATATATGAAATAATTCAAATCGTTAATTATATCTTATATTTTTTATATATACTGCCTTAAAATGTTTAAAACGGTTTATTTTAAAAATGTTTAAAATGCTTAAAACCAACCAATTAAGAAATGCATGATAAAAATGCTCACAACAAATTTCGTTACAATATTACATTTGTACAAAATTATTTTAATAAATGTTAAAAATTTTATCATTGCATTTTAATTACGTGATAAACAAAGAATATAAAAATATATAAAAAAATAAAATGTTCCAAATGAAATTGTTTTACTCGGATTAATTATATACATTTCAACATAAAATCTATCTGAAATAAATGTCTTAATATAACGAAATGGAATTCTTAAATATTTTCCAATTGAATCAAAATATACTTTTGATTATGCTTGCAGGGTTTTCTGATTGGGCAGGTAGGTATATTTTTGTTGGTGGAATAGAATATATTGTATATTCTACAATGTCCAGCTAGAAACAACATCAATTCGTCAAACACAAGAAGATCCCAAAAATTAACACAAAAAAATAAGCTGTAAAAGTTGTGGCAAATAGAAGTTACATTTTCATTCACATACATACTTATAATATTGTTTTCTTCTCCTTTCGTTACTTGTCGTATTCATTTTCATGTTTACTTCTTCTTACTCACAGCAATGCGTCAATAACGAGTACAAAAACTCGTTGGTTGTCATTGTTTTGGTTTTTCTGTCGGTGGATGGCTGATAGTCTGGAAAGAAGTTGGAACGCTGGATGAAGCAATCTCTTGGTATAATTTATACTCGTTGTCTCTTGGAATAATTTATACTCGTTGTAAGATTCTTGAAAAAAAATCAAATTCCAGAAAACTTTTCTGAATATGCAGTCTTGTGTATATATGTATTAGAAACAATTTGGTGTATAAATCGTCCTTGTAGGATGTATGGTTTGGGAGTTATGACGGAAAAAGCACATGTTTTTGGCCAGCTTCCACTCCAAAAAGTGTTCTACAACTCCTAAACTACAAGAGATAGAGCAAACGGCATTTGGACAAAGGAGTATCCCTTCTTAAGGACGAGGACCTGGTGCTCATTTTAATGCATGAATCGTCCTTATCTGATATGTAGTTTTTATTTTAGAAAATAAATAAAAAAAATAAAAATTGACAAAAAAGGACACATGAAATTAACATGAAATCTACTTTTTAAAATTATTTTAAGGATACAGTCTTGTGAACAGCAGCTTAAGGAACATTTTGATGCATAAATTGTCCTTTTATGATGTATGGTTTAGAAGTTATGGCTAAAAAATCAAAAAAATCGCACAAAACCACGTCAAAAACTATGATTCATGTAAAAAATTTTAACTAAGATTCTTGAAAAAAAATCAAATTCCAGAAAACTTTTTTCTGAATATGCAGTCTTGTATATATATGTATTAGAAACAATTTGGTGTATAAATCGTCCTTGTAGGATGTATGGTTTGGGAGTTATGACGGAAAAAGCACATGTTTTTGGCCAGCTTCCACTCCAAAAAGTGTTCTACAACTCCTAAACTACAAGAGATAGAGCAAACGGCATTTGGACAAAGGCGTATCCCTTCTTAAGGACGAGGACCTGGTGCTCATTTTAATGCATGAATCGTCCTTATCTGATATGTAGTTTTTATTTTAGAAAATAAATAAAAAAAAATAAAAATTGACAAAAAAGGACACATGAAATTAACATGAAATCTAATTTTTTAAATTATTTTAAGGATACAGTCTTGTGGGCAGTAGCTTAAGGAACATTTTGATGCATAAATCGTCCTTTTATGATGTATGGTTTAGAAGTTATGGCTAAAAAATCAAAAAAATCGCAAAAAACCACGTCAAAAACTATGATTCATGTAAAAAATTTTAACTAAGATTCTTGAAAAAAAATCAAATTCCAGAAAACTTTTTTCTGAATATGCAGTCTTGTGTATATATGTTTTAGAAACAATTTGGTGTATAAATCGTCCTTGTAGGATGTATGGTTTGGGAGTTATGACGGAAAAAGCACATGTTTTTGGCCAGCTTCCACTCCAAAAAGTGTTCTACAACTCCTAAACTACAAGAGATAGAGCAAACGGCATTTGGACAAAGGAGTATCCCTTCTTAAGGACGAGGACCTGGTGCTCATTTTAATGCATGAATCGTCCTTATCTGATATGTAGTTTTTATTTTAGAAAATAAATAAAAAAAATAAAAATTGACAAAAAAGGACACATGAAATTAACATGAAATCTAATTTTTAAAATTATTTTAAGGATACAGTCTTGTGGGCAGTAGCTTAAGGAACATTTTGATGCATAAATCGTCCTTTTATGATGTATGGTTTAGAAATTATGGCTAAAAAATCAAAAAAATCGCAAAAAACCACGTCAAAAACTATGATTCAGTAAAAAATTTTAACTAAGATTCTTGAAAAAAAATCAAATTCCAGAAAACTTTTTTCTGAATATGCAGTCTTGTGTATATATGTATTAGAAACAATTTGGTGTATAAATCGTCCTTGTAGGATGTATGGTTTGGGAGTTATGACGGAAAAAGCACATGTTTTTGGCCAGCTTCCACTCCAAAAAGTGTTCTACAACTCCTAAACTACAAGAGATAGAGCAAACGGCATTTGGACAAAGGAGTATCCCTTCTTAAGGACGAGGACCTGGTGCTCATTTTAATGCATGAATCGTCCTTATCTGATATGTAGTTTTTATTTTAGAAAATAAATAAAAAAAATAAAAATTGACAAAAAAGGACACATGAAATTAACATGAAATCTAATTTTTAAAATTATTTTAAGGATACAGTCTTGTGGGCAGTAGCTTAAGGAACATTTTGATGCATAAATTGTCCTTTTATGATGTATGGTTTAGAAGTTATGGCTAAAAAATCAAAAAAATCGCACAAAACCACGTCAAAAACTATGATTCATGTAAAAAATTTTAACTAAGATTCTTGAAAAAAAATCAAATTCCAGAAAACTTTTTTCTGAATATGCAGTCTTGTGTATATATGTATTAGAAACAATTTGGTGTATAAATCGTCCTTGTAGGATGTATGGTTTGGGAGTTATGACGGAAAAGCACATGTTTTTGGCCAGCTTCCACTCCAAAAAGTGTTCTACAACTCCTAAACTACAAGAGATAGAGCAAACGGCATTTGGACAAAGGAGTATCCCTTCTTAAGGACGAGGACCTGGTGCTCATTTTAATGCATGAATCGTCCTTATCTGATATGTAGTTTTTATTTTAGAAAATAAATAAAAAAAATAAAAATTGACAAAAAAGGACACATGAAATTAACATGAAATCTAATTTTTAAAATTATTTTAAGGATACAGTCTTGTGAACAGTAGCTTAAGGAACATTTTGATGCATAAATTGTCCTTTTATGATGTATGGTTTAGAAGTTATGGCTAAAAAATCAAAAAAATCGCACAAAACCACGTCAAAAACTATGATTCATGTAAAAAATTTTAACTAAGATTCTTGAAAAAAAAATCAAATTCCAGAAAACTTTTTTCTGAATATGCAGTCTTGTGTATATATGTATTAGAAACAATTTGGTGTATAAATCGTCCTTGTAGGATGTATGGTTTGGGAGTTATGACGGAAAAAGCACATGTTTTTGGCCAGCTTCCACTCCAAAAAGTGTTCTACAACTCCTAAACTACAAGAGATAGAGCAAACGGCATTTGGACAAAGGAGTATCCCTTCTTAAGAACGAGGACCTGGTGCTCATTTTAATGCATGAATCGTCCTTATCTGATATGTAGTTTTTATTTTAGAAAATAAATAAAAAAAATAAAAATTGACAAAAAAGGACACATGAAATTAACATGAAATCTAATTTTTAAAATTATTTTAAGGATACAGTCTTGTGGGCAGTAGCTTAAGGAACATTTTGATGCATAAATCGTCCTTTTATGATGTATGGTTTAGAAGTTATGGCTAAAAAATCAAAAAAATCGCACAAAACCACGTCAAAAACTATGATTCAGTAAAAAATTTTAACTAAGATTCTTGAAAAAAAAATCAAATTCCAGAAAACTTTTTTCTGAATATGCAGTCTTGTGTATATATGTATTAGAAACAATTTGGTGTATAAATCGTCCTTGTAGGATGTATGGTTTGGGAGTTATGACGGAAAAAGCACATGTTTTTGGCCAGCTTCCACTCCAAAAAGTGTTCTACAACTCCTAAACTACAAGAGATAGAGCAAACGGCATTTGGACAAAGGAGTATCCCTTCTTAAGGACGAGGACCTGGTGCTCATTTTAATGCATGAATCGTCCTTATCTGATATGTAGTTTTTATTTTAGAAAATAAATAAAAAAAAATAAAAATTGACAAAAAAGGACACATGAAATTAACATGAAATCTAATTTTTTAAATTATTTTAAGGATACAGTCTTGTGGGCAGTAGCTTAAGGAACATTTTGATGCATAAATCGTCCTTTTATGATGTATGGTTTAGAAGTTATGGCTAAAAAATCAAAAAAATCGCAAAAAACCACGTCAAAAACTATGATCCATGTAAAAAATTTTAACTAAGATTCTTGAAAAAAAATCAAATTCCAGAAAACTTTTTTCTGAATATGCAGTCTTGTGTATATATGTTTTAGAAACAATTTGGTATATAAATCGTCCTTGTAGGATGTATGGTTTGGGAGTTATGACGGAAAAAGCACATGTTTTTGGCCAGCTTCCACTCCAAAAAGTGTTCTACAACTCCTAAACTACAAGAGATAGAGCAAACGGCATTTGGACAAAGGAGTATCCCTTCTTAAGGACGAGGACCTGGTGCTCATTTTAATGCATGAATCGTCCTTATCTGATATGTAGTTTTTATTTTAGAAAATAAATAAAAAAAATAAAAATTGACAAAAAAGGACACATGAAATTAACATGAAATCTAATTTTTAAAATTATTTTAAGGATACAGTCTTGTGGGCAGTAGCTTAAGGAACATTTTGATGCATAAATCGTCCTTTTATGATGTATGGTTTAGAAATTATGGCTAAAAAATCAAAAAAATCGCAAAAAACCACGTCAAAAACTATGATTCAGTAAAAAATTTTAACTAAGATTCTTGAAAAAAAATCAAATTCCAGAAAACTTTTTTCTGAATATGCAGTCTTGTGTATATATGTATTAGAAACAATTTGGTGTATAAATCGTCCTTGTAGGATGTATGGTTTGGGAGTTATGACGGAAAAAGCACATGTTTTTGGCCAGCTTCCACTCCAAAAAGTGTTCTACAACTCCTAAACTACAAGAGATAGAGCAAACGGCATTTGGACAAAGGAGTATCCCTTCTTAAGGACGAGGACCTGGTGCTCATTTTAATGCATGAATCGTCCTTATCTGATATGTAGTTTTTATTTTAGAAAATAAATAAAAAAAATAAAAATTGACAAAAAATATTCTGAATATGCAGTCTTGTGTATATATGTATTAGAAACAATTTGGTGTATAAATCGTCCTTGTAGGATGTATGGTTTGGGAGTTATGACGGAAAAAGCACATGTTTTTGGCCAGCTTCCACTCCAAAAAGTGTTCTACAACTCCTAAACTACAAGAGATAGAGCAAACGGCATTTGGACAAAGGAGTATCCCTTCTTAAGGACGAGGACCTGGTGCTCATTTTAATGCATGAATCGTCCTTATCTGATATGTAGTTTATATTTTAGAAAATAAATAAAAAAAATAAAAATTGACAAAAAAGGACACATGAAATTAACATGAAATCTAATTTTTAAAATTATTTTAAGGATACAGTCTTGGACAGCACATGTTTTTGGCCAGCTTCCACTCCAAAAAGTGTTCTACAACTCCTAAACTACAAGAGATAGAGCAAACGGCATTTGGACAAAGGAGTATCCCTTCTTAAGGACGAGGACCTGGTGCTCATTTTAATGCATGAATCGTCCTTATCTGATATGTAGTTTTTATTTTAGAAAATAAATAAAAAAAATAAAAATTGACAAAAAAGGACACATGAAATTAACATGAAATCTAATTTTTAAAATTATTTTAAGGATACAGTCTTGTGAACAGTAGCTTAAGGAACATTTTGATGCATAAATCGTCCTTTTATGATGTATGGTTTAGAAATTATGGCTAAAAAATCAAAAAAATCGCAAAAAACCACGTCAAAAACTATGATTCAGTAAAAAATTTTAACTAAGATTCTTGAAAAAAAATCAAATTCCAGAAAACTTTTTTCTGAATATGCAGTCTTGTGTATATATGTATTAGAAACAATTTGGTGTATAAATCGTCCTTGTAGGATGTATGGTTTGGGAGTTATGACGGAAAAAGCACATGTTTTTGGCCAGCTTCCACTCCAAAAAGTGTTCTACAACTCCTAAACTACAAGAGATAGAGCAAACGGCATTTGGACAAAGGAGTATCCCTTCTTAAGGACGAGGACCTGGTGCTCATTTTAATGCATGAATCGTCCTTATCTGATATGTAGTTTTTATTTTAGAAAATAAATAAAAAAAATAAAAATTGACAAAAAAGGACACATGAAATTAACATGAAATCTAATTTTTAAAATTATTTTAAGGATACAGTCTTATGGGCAGTAGCTTAAGGAACATTTTGATGCATAAATCGTCCTTTTATGATGTATGGTTTAGAAGTTATGGCTAAAAAATCAAAAAAATCGCACAAAACCACGTCAAAAACTATGATTCATGTAAAAAATTTTAACTAAGATTCTTGAAAAAAAATTAAATTCCAGAAAACTTTTTTCTGAATATGCAGTCTTGTGTATATATGTATTAGAAACAATTTGGTGTATAAATCGTCCTTGTAGGATGTATGGTTTGGGAGTTATGACGGAAAAAGCACATGTTTTTGGCCAGCTTCCACTCCAAAAAGTGTTCTACAACTCCTAAACTACAAGAGATAGAGCAAACGGCATTTGGACAAAGGAGTATCCCTTCTTAAGGACGAGGACCTGGTGCTCATTTTAATGCATGAATCGTCCTTATCTGATATGTAGTTTTTATTTTAGAAAATAAATAAAAAAAATAAAAATTGACAAAAAAGGACACATGAAATTAACATGAAATCTAATTTTTAAAATTATTTTAAGGATACAGTCTTGTGGGCAGTAGCTTAAGGAACATTTTGGTGCATAAATCGTCCTTTTATGATGTATGGTTTAGAAGTTATGGCTAAAAAATCAAAAAAATCGCACAAAACCACGTCAAAAACTATGATTCATGTAAAAAATTTTAACTAAGATTCTTGAAAAAAAATCAAATTCCAGAAAACTTTTTTCTGAATATGCAGTCTTGTGTATATATGTATTAGAAACAATTTGGTGTATAAATCGTCCTTGTAGGATGTATGGTTTGGGAGTTATGACGGAAAAAGCACATGTTTTTGGCCAGCTTCCACTCCAAAAAGTGTTCTACAACTCCTAAACTACAAGAGATAGAGCAAACGGCATTTGGACAAAGGAGTATCCCTTCTTAAGGACGAGGACCTGGTGCTCATTTTAATGCATGAATCGTCCTTATCTGATATGTAGTTTTTATTTTAGAAAATAAATAAAAAAAATAAAAATTGACAAAAAAGGACACATGAAATTAACATGAAATCTAATTTTTAAAATTATTTTAAGGATACAGTCTTGTGGGCAGTAGCTTAAGGAACATTTTGATGCATAAATCGTCCTTTTATGATGTATGGTTTAGAAATTATGGCTAAAAAATCAAAAAAATCGCAAAAAACCACGTCAAAAACTATGATTCATGTAAAAAATTTCAACTAAGATTCTTGAAAAAAAATCAAATTCCAGAAAACTTTTTTCTGAATATGCAGTCTTGTGTATATATGTTTTAGAAACAATTTGGTGTATAAATCGTCCTTGTAGGATGTATGGTTTGGGAGTTATGACGGAAAAAGCACATGTTTTTGGCCAGCTTCCACTCCAAAAAGTGTTCTACAACTCCTAAACTACAAGAGATAGAGCAAACGGCATTTGGACAAAGGAGTATTCCTTCTTAAGGACGAGGACCTGGTGCTCATTTTAATGCATGAATCGTCCTTATCTGATATGTAGTTTTTATTTTAGAAAATAAATAAAAAAAATAAAAATTGACAAAAAAGGACACATGAAATTAACATGAAATCTAATTTTTAAAATTATTTTAAGGATACAGTCTTGTGGGCAGTAGCTTAAGGAACATTTTGATGCATAAATCGTCCTTTTATGATGTATGGTTTAGAAGTTATGGCTAAAAAATCAAAAAAATCGCAAAAAACCAGTCAAAAACTATGATTCATGTAAAAAATTTTAATGAAGATTCTTGAAAAAAAATCAAATTCCAGAAAACTTTTTTCTGAATATGCAGTCTTGTGTATATATGTATTAGAAACAATTTGGTGTATAAATCGTCCTTGTAGGATGTATGGTTTGGGAGTTATGACGGAAAAAGCACATGTTTTTGGCCAGCTTCCACTCCAAAAAGTGTTCTACAACTCCTAAACTACAAGAGATAGAGCAAACGGCATTTGGACAAAGGAGTATCCCTTCTTAAGGACGAGGACCTGGTGCTCATTTTAATGCATGAATCGTCCTTATCTGATATGTAGTTTTTATTTTAGAAAATAAATAAAAAAAATAAAAATTGACAAAAAAGGACACATGAAATTAACATGAAACCTAATTTTTAAAATTATTTTAAGGATACAGTCTTGTGGGCAGTAGCTTAAGGAACATTTTGATGCATAAATCGTCCTTTTATGATGTATGGTTTAGAAGTTATGGCTAAAAAATCAAAAAAATCGCACAAAACCACGTCAAAAACTATGATTCAGTAAAAAATTTTAACTAAGATTCTTGAAAAAAAATCAAATTCCAGAAAACTTTTTTCTGAATATGCAGTCTTGTGTATATATGTATTAGAAACAATTTGGTGTATAAATCGTCCTTGTAGGATGTATGGTTTGGGAGTTATGACGGAAAAAGCACATGTTTTTGGCCAGCTTCCATTCCAAAAAGTGTTCTACAACTCCTAAACTACAAGAGATAGAGCAAACGGCATTTGGACAAAGGAGTATCCCTTCTTAAGGACGAGGACCTGGTGCTCATTTTAATGCATGAATCGTCCTTATCTGATATGTAGTTTTTATTTTAGAAAATAAATAAAAAAAATAAAAATTGACAAAAAAGGACACATGAAATTAACATGAAATTTAATTTTTAAAATTATTTTAAGGATACAGTCTTGTGGGCAGTAGCTTAAGGAACATTTTGATGCATAAATCGTCCTTTTATGATGTATGGTTTAGAAGTTATGGCTAAAAAATCAAAAAAATCGCACAAAACCACGTCAAAAACTATGATTCATGTAAAAAATTTTAACTAAGATTCTAGAAAAAAAATCAAATTCCAGAAAACTTTTTTCTGAATATGCAGTCTTGTGTATATATGTATTAGAAACAATTTGGTGTATAAATCGTCCTTGTAGGATGTATGGTTTGGGAGTTATGACGGAAAAAGCACATGTTTTTGGCCAGCTTCCATTCCAAAAAGTGTTCTACAACTCCTAAACTACAAGAGATAGAGCAAACGGCATTTGGACAAAGGAGTATCCCTTCTTAAGGACGAGGACCTGGTGCTCATTTTAATGTATGAATCGTCCTTATCTGATATGTAGTTTTTATTTTAGAAAATAAATAAAAAAAATAAAAATTGACAAAAAAGGACACATTAAATTAACATGAAATCTAATTTTTAAAATTATTTTAAGGATACAGTCTTGTGGGCAGTAGCTTAAGGAACATTTTGATGCACAAATCGTCCTTTTATGATGTATGGTTTAGAAATTATGGCTAAAAAATCAAAAAAATCGCAAAAAACCACGTCAAAAACTATGATTCATGTAAAAAATTTTAACTAAGATTCTTGAAAAAAAAATCAAATTCCAGAAAACTTTTTTCTGAATATGCAGTCTTGTGTATATATGTATTAGAAACAATTTGGTGTATAAATCGTCCTTGTAGGATGTATGGTTTGGGAGTTATGACGGAAAAAGCACATGTTTTTGGCCAGCTTCCACTCCAAAAAGTGTTCTACAACTCCTAAACTACAAGAGATAGAGCAAACGGCATTTGGACAAAGGAGTATCCCTTCTTAAGGACGAGGACCTGGTGCTCATTTTAATGCATGAATCGTCCTTATCTGATATGTAGTTTTTATTTTAGAAAATAAATAAAAAAAATAAAAATTGACAAAAAAGGACACATGAAATTAACATGAAATCTAATTTTTAAAATTATTTTAAGGATACAGTCTTGTGGGCAGTAGCTTAAGGAACATTTTGATGCATAAATCGTCCTTTTATGATGTATGGTTTAGAAATTATGGCTAAAAAATCAAAAAAATCGCAAAAAACCACGTCAAAAACTATGATTCATGTAAAAAATTTTAACTAAGATTCTTGAAAAAAAATCAAATTCCAGAAAACTTTTTTCTGAATATGCAGTCTTGTGTATATATGTATTAGAAACAATTTGGTGTATAAATCGTCCTTGTAGGATGTATGGTTTGGGAGTTATGACGGAAAAAGCACATGTTTTTGGCCAGCTTCCATTCCAAAAAGTGTTCTACAACTCCTAAACTACAAGAGATAGAGCAAACGGCATTTGGACAAAGGAGTATCCCTTCTTAAGGACGAGGACCTGGTGCTCATTTTAATGCATGAATCGTCCTTATCTGATATGTAGTTTTTATTTTAGAAAATAAATAAAAAAAATAAAAATTGACAAAAAAGGACACATGAAATTAACATGAAATCTAATTTTTAAAATTATTTTAAGGATACAGTCTTGTGGGCAGTAGCTTAAGGAACATTTTGATGCATAAATCGTCCTTTTATGATGTATGGTTTATAAGTTATGGCTAAAAAATCAAAAAAATCGCAAAAAACCACGTCAAAAACTATGATTCATGTAAAAAATTTTAATTAAGATTCTTGAAAAAAAATCAAATTCCAGAAAACTTTTTTCTGAATATGCAGTCTTGTGTATATATGTATTAGAAACAATTTGGTGTATAAATCGTCCTTGTAGGATGTATGGTTTGGGAGTTATGACGGAAAAAGCACATGTTTTTGGCCAGCTTCCACTCCAAAAAGTGTTCTACAACTCCTAAACTACAAGAGATAGAGCAAACGGCATTTGGACAAAGGAGTATCCCTTCTTAAGGACGAGGACCTGGTGCTCATTTTAATGCATGAATCGTCCTTATCTGATATGTAGTTTTTATTTTAGAAAATAAATAAAAAAAATAAAAATTGACAAAAAAGGACACATGAAATTAACATGAAATCTAATTTTTAAAATTATTTTAAGGATACAGTCTTGTGGGCAGTAGCTTAAGGAACATTTTGATGCATAAATCGTCCTTTTATGATGTATGGTTTAGAAGTTATGGCTAAAAAATCAAAAAAATCCCACAAAACCAGGTCAAAAACTATGATTCATGTAAAAAATTTTAACTAAGATTCTTGAAAAAAAATCAAATTCCAGAAAACTTTTTTCTGAATATGCAGTCTTGTGTATATATGTATTAGAAACAATTTGGTGTATAAATCGTCCTTGTAGGATGTATGGTTTGGGAGTTATGACGGAAAAAGCACATGTTTTTGGCCAGCTTCCACTCCAAAAAGTGTTCTACAACTCCTAAACTACAAGAGATAGAGCAAACGGCATTTGGACAAAGGAGTATCCCTTCTTAAGGACGAGGACCTGGTGCTCATTTTAATGCATGAATCGTCCTTATCTGATATGTAGTTTTTATTTTAGAAAATAAATAAAAAAAATAAAAATTGACAAAAAAGGACACATGAAATTAACATGAAATCTAATTTTTAAAATTATTTTAAGGATACAGTCTTGTGGGCAGTAGCTTAAGGAACATTTTGATGCATAAATCGTCCTTTTATAATGTATGGTTTAGAAGTTATGGCTAAAAAATCAAAAAAATCGCAAAAAACCAGTCAAAAACTATGATTCATGTAAAAAATTTTAACTAAGATTCTTGAAAAAAAATCAAATTCCAGAAAACTTTTTTCTGAATATGCAGTCTTGTGTATATATGTATTAGAAACAATTTGGTGTATAAATCGTCCTTGTAGGATGTATGGTTTGGGAGTTATGACGGAAAAAGCACATGTTTTTGGCCAGCTTCCACTCCAAAAAGTGTTCTACAACTCCTAAACTACAAGAGATAGAGCAAACGGCATTTGGACAAAGGAGTATCCCTTCTTAAGGACGAGGACCTGGTGCTCATTTTAATGCATGAATCGTCCTTATCTGATATGTAGTTTTTATTTTAGAAAATAAATAAAAAAAATAAAAATTGACAAAAAAAAAAAGGACACATGAAATTAACATGAAATCTAATTTTTAAAATTATTTTAAGGATACAGTCTTGTGGGCAGTAGCTTAAGGAACATTTTGATGCATAAATCGAAATTATGGCTAAAAAATCAAAAAAATCGCAAAAAACCACGTCAAAAACTATGATTCATGTAAAAAATTTTAACTAAGATTCTTGAAAAAAAATCAAATTCCAGAAAACTTTTTTCTGAATATGCAGTCTTGTGTATATATGTATTAGAAACAATTTGGTGTATAAATCGTCCTTGTAGGATGTATGGTTTGGGAGTTATGACGGAAAAAGCACATGTTTTTGGCCAGCTTCCACTCCAAAAAGTGTTCTACAACTCCTAAACTACAAGAGATAGAGCAAACGGCATTTGGACAAAGGAGTATCCCTTCTTAAGGACGAGGACCTGGTGCTCATTTTAATGTATGAATCGTCCTTATCTGATATGTAGTTTTTATTTTAGAAAATAAATAAAAAAAATAAAAATTGACAAAAAAGGACACATGAAATTAACATGAAATCTAATTTTTAAAATTATTTTAAGGATACAGTCTTGTGGGCAGTAGCTTAAGGAACATTTTGATGCATAAATCGTCCTTTTATGATGTATGGTTTAGAAGTTATGGCTAAAAAATCAAAAAAATCGCAAAAAACCAGTCAAAAACTATGATTCATGTAAAAAATTTTAATTAAGATTCTTGAAAAAAAATCAAATTCCAGAAAACTTTTTTCTGAATATGCAGTCTTGTGTATATATGTATTAGAAACAATTTGGTGTATAAATCGTCCTTGTAGGATGTATGGTTTGAGAGTTATGACGGAAAAAGCACATGTTTTTGGCCAGCTTCCACTCCAAAAAGTGTTCTACAACTCCTAAACTACAAGAGATAGAGCAAACGGCATTTGGACAAAGGAGTATCCCTTCTTAAGGACGAGGACCTGGTGCTCATTTTAATGCATGAATCGTCCTTATCTGATATGTAGTTTTTATTTTAGAAAATAAATAAAAAAAATAAAAATTGACAAAAAAGGACACATGAAATTAACATGAAATCTAATTTTTAAAATTATTTTAAGGATACAGTCTTGTGGGCAGTAGCTTAAGGAACATTTTGATGCATAAATCGTCCTTTTATGATGTATGGTTTAGAAATTATGGCTAAAAAATCAAAAAAATCGCAAAAAACCACGTCAAAAACTATGATTCATGTAAAAAATTTTAACTAAGATTCTTGAAAAAAAATCAAATTCCAGAAAACTTTTTTCTGAATATGCAGTCTTGTGTATATATGTATTAGAAACAATTTGGTGTATAAATCGTCCTTGTAGGATGTATGGTTTGGGAGTTATGACGGAAAAAGCACATGTTTTTGGCCAGCTTCCACTCCAAAAAGTGTTCTACAACTCCTAAACTACAAGAGATAGAGCAAACGGCATTTGGACAAAGGAGTATCCCTTCTTAAGGACGAGGACCTGGTGCTCATTTTAATGTATGAATCGTCCTTATCTGATATGTAGTTTTTATTTTAGAAAATAAATAAAAAAAATAAAAATTGACAAAAAAGGACACATGAAATTAACATGAAATCTAATTTTTAAAATTATTTTAAGGATACAGTCTTGTGGGCAGTAGCTTAAGGAACATTTTGATGCACAAATCGTCCTTTTATGATGTATGGTTTAGAAATTATGGCTAAAAAATCAAAAAAATCGCAAAAAACCACGTCAAAAACTATGATTCATGTAAAAAATTTTAACTAAGATTCTTGAAAAAAAAATCAAATTCCAGAAAACTTTTTTCTGAATATGCAGTCTTGTGTATATATGTATTAGAAACAATTTGGTGTATAAATCGTCCTTGTAGGATGTATGGTTTGGGAGTTATGACGGAAAAAGCACATGTTTTTGGCCAGCTTCCACTCCAAAAAGTGTTCTACAACTCCTAAACTACAAGAGATAGAGCAAACGGCATTTGGACAAAGGAGTATCCCTTCTTAAGGACGAGGACCTGGTGCTCATTTTAATGCATGAATCGTCCTTATCTGATATGTAGTTTTTATTTTAGAAAATAAATAAAAAAAATAAAAATTGACAAAAAAGGACACATGGAATTAACATGAAATCTAATTTCTAAAATTATTTTAAGGATACAGTCTTGTGGGCAGTAGCTTAAGGAACATTTTGATGCATAAATCGTCCTTTTATGATGTATGGTTTAGAAATTATGGCTAAAAAATCAAAAAAATCGCAAAAAACCACGTCAAAAACTATGATTCAGTAAAAAATTTTAACTAAGATTCTTGAAAAAAAATCAAATTCCAGAAAACTTTTTTCTGAATATGCAGTCTTGTGTATATATGTATTAGAAACAATTTGGTGTATAAATCGTCCTTGTAGGATGTATGGTTTGGGAGTTATGACGGAAAAAGCACATGTTTTTGGCCAGCTTCCACTCCAAAAAGTGTTCTACAACTCCTAAACTACAAGAGATAGAGCAAACGGCATTTGGACAAAGGAGTATCCCTTCTTAAGGACGAGGACCTGGTGCTCATTTTAATGTATGAATCGTCCTTATCTGATATGTAGTTTTTATTTTAGAAAATAAATAAAAAAAATAAAAATTGACAAAAAAGGACACATGAAATTAACATGAAATCTAATTTTTAAAATTATTTTAAGGATACAGTCTTGTGGGCAGTAGCTTAAGGAACATTTTGATGCATAAATCGTCCTTTTATGATGTATGGTTTAGAAATTATGGCTAAAAAATCAAAAAAATCGCAAAAAACCACGTCAAAAAGAATGATTCATGTAAAAAATTTTAACTAAGATTCTTGAAAAAAAAATCAAATTCCAGAAAACTTTTTTCTGAATATGCAGTCTTGTGTATATATGTATTAGAAACAATTTGGTGTATAAATCGTCCTTGTAGGATGTATGGTTTGGGAGTTATGACGGAAAAAGCACATGTTTTTGGCCAGCTTCCACTCCAAAAAGTGTTCTACAACTCCTAAACTACAAGAGATAGAGCAAACGGCATTTGGACAGGGAGTATTCCTTCTTAAGGACGAGGACCTGGTGCTCATTTTAATGCATGAATCGTCCTTATCTGATATGTAGTTTTTATTTTAGAAAATAAATAAAAAAAATAAAAATTGACAAAAAAGGACACATGAAATTAACATGAAATCTAATTTTTAAAATTATTTTAAGGATACAGTCTTGTGGGCAGTAGCTTAAGGAACATTTTGATGCATAAATCGTCCTTTTATGATGTATGGTTTAGAAGTTATGGCTAAAAAATCAAAAAAATCGCACAAAACCACGTCAAAAACTATGATTCATGTAAAAAATTTTAACTAAGATTCTTGAAAAAAAATTAAATTCCAGAAAACTTTTTTCTGAATATGCAGTCTTGTGTATATATGTATTAGAAACAATTTGGTGTATAAATCGTCCTTGTAGGATGTATGGTTTGGGAGTTATGACGGAAAAAGCACATGTTTTTGGCCAGCTTCCACTCCAAAAAGTGTTCTACAACTCCTAAACTACAAGAGATAGAGCAAACGGCATTTGGACAAAGGAGTATCCCTTCTTAAGGACGAGGACCTGGTGCTCATTTTAATGCATGAATCGTCCTTATCTGATATGTAGTTTTTATTTTAGAAAATAAATAAAAAAAATAAAAATTGACAAAAAAGGACACATGGAATTAACATGAAATCTAATTTCTAAAATTATTTTAAGGATACAGTCTTGTGGGCAGTAGCTTAAGGAACATTTTGATGCATAAATCGTCCTTTTATGATGTATGGTTTAGAAATTATGGCTAAAAAATCAAAAAAATCGCAAAAAACCACGTCAAAAACTATGATTCAGTAAAAAATTTTAACTAAGATTCTTGAAAAAAAATCAAATTCCAGAAAACTTTTTTCTGAATATGCAGTCTTGTGTATATATGTATTAGAAACAATTTGGTGTATAAATCGTCCTTGTAGGATGTATGGTTTGGGAGTTATGACGGAAAAAGCACATGTTTTTGGCCAGCTTCCACTCCAAAAAGTGTTCTACAACTCCTAAACTACAAGAGATAGAGCAAACGGCATTTGGACAAAGGAGTATCCCTTCTTAAGGACGAGGACCTGGTGCTCATTTTAATGCATGAATCGTCCTTATCTGATATGTAGTTTTTATTTTAGAAAATAAATAAAAAAAATAAAAATTGACAAAAAAGGACACATGAAATTAACATGAAATCTAATTTTTAAAATTATTTTAAGGATACAGTCTTGTGGGCAGTAGCTTAAGGAACATTTTGATGCATAAATCGTCCTTTTATGATGTATGGTTTAGAAATTATGGCTAAAAAATCAAAAAAATCGCAAAAAACCACGTCAAAAAGAATGATTCATGTAAAAAATTTTAACTAAGATTCTTGAAAAAAAAATCAAATTCCAGAAAACTTTTTTCTGAATATGCAGTCTTGTGTATATATGTATTAGAAACAATTTGGTGTATAAATCGTCCTTGTAGGATGTATGGTTTGGGAGTTATGACGGAAAAAGCACATGTTTTTGGCCAGCTTCCACTCCAAAAAGTGTTCTACAACTCCTAAACTACAAGAGATAGAGCAAACGGCATTTGGACAGGGAGTATTCCTTCTTAAGGACGAGGACCTGGTGCTCATTTTAATGCATGAATCGTCCTTATCTGATATATAGTTTTTATTTTAGAAAATAAATAAAAAAAATAAAAATTGACAAAAAAGGACACATGAAATTAACATGAAATCTAATTTTTAAAATTATTTTAAGGATACAGTCTTGTGGGCAGTAGCTTAAGGAACATTTTGATGCATAAATCATCCTTTTATGATGTATGGTTTAGAAGTTATGGCTAAAAAATCAAAAAAATCGCACAAAACCACGTCAAAAACTATGATTCATGTAAAAAATTTTAACTAAGATTCTTGAAAAAAAATCAAATTCCAGAAAACTTTTTTCTGAATATGCAGTCTTGTGTATATATGTATTAGAAACAATTTGGTGTATAAATCGTCCTTGTAGGATGTATGGTTTGGGAGTTATGACGGAAAAAGCACATGTTTTTGGCCAGCTTCCACTCCAAAAAGTGTTCTACAACTCCTAAACTACAAGAGATAGAGCAAACGGCATTTGGACAAAGGAGTATCCCTTCTTAAGGACGAGGACCTGGTGCTCATTTTAATGCATGAATCGTCCTTATCTGATATGTAGTTTTTATTTTAGAAAATAAATAAAAAAAATAAAAATTGACAAAAAAGGATTGTATGATTCAGTAAAAAATTTTAACTAAGATTCTTGAAAAAAAATCAAATTCCAGAAAACTTTTTTCTGAATATGCAGTCTTGTGTATATATGTATTAGAAACAATTTGGTGTATAAATCGTCCTTGTAGGATGTATGGTTTGGGAGTTATGACGGAAAAAGCACATGTTTTTGGCCAGCTTCCACTCCAAAAAGTGTTCTACAACTCCTAAACTACAAGAGATAGAGCAAACGGCATTTGGACAAAGGAGTATCCCTTCTTAAGGACGAGGACCTGGTGCTCATTTTAATGCATGAATCGTCCTTATCTGATATGTAGTTTTTATTTTAGAAAATAAATAAAAAAAATAAAAATTGACAAAAAAGGACACATGAAATTAACATGAAATCTAATTTTTAAAATTATTTTAAGGATACAGTCTTGTGGGCAGTAGCTTAAGGAACATTTTGATGCATAAATCGTCCTTTTATGATGTATGGTTTAGAAATTATGGCTAAAAAATCAAAAAAATCGCAAAAAACCACGTCAAAAACTATGATTCAGTAAAAAATTTTAACTAAGATTCTTGAAAAAAAATCAAATTCCAGAAAACTTTTTTCTGAATATGCAGTCTTGTGTATATATGTATTAGAAACAATTTGGTGTATAAATCGTCCTTGTAGGATGTATGGTTTGGGAGTTATGACGGAAAAGCACATGTTTTTGGCCAGCTTCCACTCCAAAAAGTGTTCTACAACTCCTAAACTACAAGAGATAGAGCAAACGGCATTTGGACAAAGGAGTATCCCTTCTTAAGGACGAGGACCTGGTGCTCATTTTAATGCATGAATCGTCCTTATCTGATATGTAGTTTTTATTTTAGAAAATAAATAAAAAAAATAAAAATTGACAAAAAAGGACACATGAAATTAACATGAAATCTAATTTTTAAAATTATTTTAAGGATACAGTCTTGTGGGCAGTAGCTTAGGGAACATTTTGATGCATAAATCGTCCTTTTATGATGTATGGTTTAGAAATTATGGCTAAAAAATCAAAAAAATCGCAAAAAACCACGTCAAAAACTATGATTCATGTAAAAAATTTTAACTAAGATTCTTGAAAAAAAATCAAATTCCAGAAAACTTTTTTCTGAATATACAGTCTTGTATATATATGTATTAGAAACAATTTGGTGTATAAATCGTCCTTGTAGGATGTATGGTTTGGGAGTTATGACGGAAAAAGCACATGTTTTTGGCCAGCTTCCACTCCAAAAAGTGTTCTACAACTCCTAAACTACAAGAGATAGAGCAAACGGCATTTGGACAAAGGAGTATCCCTTCTTAAGGACGAGGACCTGGTGCTCATTTTAATGCATGAATCGTCCTTATCTGATATGTAGTTTTTATTTTAGAAAATAAATAAAAAAAATAAAAATTGACAAAAAAGGACACATGAAATTAACATGAAATCTAATTTTTTAAATTATTTTAAGGATACAGTCTTGTGGGCAGTAGCTTAAGGAACATTTTGATGCATAAATCGTCCTTTTATGATGTATGGTTTAGAAGTTATGGCTAAAAAATCAAAAAAATCGCAAAAAACCACGTCAAAAACTATGATTCATGTAAAAAATTTTAACTAAGATTCTTGAAAAAAAATCAAATTCCAGAAAACTTTTTTCTGAATATGCAGTCTTGTGTATATATGTTTTAGAAACAATTTGGTGTATAAATCGTCCTTGTAGGATGTATGGTTTGGGAGTTATGACGGAAAAAGCACATGTTTTTGGCCAGCTTCCACTCCAAAAAGTGTTCTACAACTCCTAAACTACAAGAGATAGAGCAAACGGCATTTGGACAAAGGAGTATCCCTTCTTAAGGACGAGGACCTGGTGCTCATTTTAATGCATGAATCGTCCTTATCTGATATGTAGTTTTTATTTTAGAAAATAAATAAAAAAAAATAAAAATTGACAAAAAAGGACACATGAAATTAACATGAAATCTAATTTTTAAAATTATTTTAAGGATACAGTCTTGTGGGCAGTAGCTTAAGGAACATTTTGATGCATAAATCGTCCTTTTATGATGTATGGTTTAGAAATTATGGCTAAAAAATCAAAAAAATCGCAAAAAACCACGTCAAAAACTATGATTCATGTAAAAAATTTTAACTAAGATTCTTGAAAAAAAATCAAATTCCAGAAAACTTTTTTCTGAATATGCAGTCTTGTGTATATATGTATTAGAAACAATTTGGTGTATAAATCGTCCTTGTAGGATGTATGGTTTGGGAGTTATGACGGAAAAAGCACATGTTTTTGGCCAGCTTCCACTCCAAAAAGTGTTTTACAACTCCTAAACTACAAGAGATAGAGCAAACGGCATTTGGACAAAGGAGTATCCCTTCTTAAGGACGAGGACCTGGTGCTCATTTTAATGCATGAATCGTCCTTATCTGATATGTAGTTTTTATTTTAGAAAATAAATAAAAAAAATAAAAATTGACAAAAAAGGACACATGAAATTAACATGAAATCTAATTTTTAAAATTATTTTAAGGATACAGTCTTGTGGGCAGTAGCTTAAGGAACATTTTGATGCATAAATCGTCCTTTTATGATGTATGGTTTAGAAATTATGGCTAAAAAATCAAAAAAATCGCAAAAAACCACGTCAAAAACTATGATTCATGTAAAAAATTTTAACTAAGATTCTTGAAAAAAAATCAAATTCCAGAAAACTTTTTTCTGAATATGCAGTCTTGTGTATATATGTATTAGAAACAATTTGGTGTATAAATCGTCCTTGTAGGATGTATGGTTTGGGAGTTATGACGGAAAAAGCACATGTTTTTGGCCAGCTTCCACTCCAAAAAGTGTTTTACAACTCCTAAACTACAAGAGATAGAGCAAACGGCATTTGGACAAAGGAGTATCCCTTCTTAAGGACGAGGACCTGGTGCTCATTTTAATGCATGAATCGTCCTTATCTGATATGTAGTTTTTATTTTAGAAAATAAATAAAAAAAATAAAAATTGACAAAAAAGGACACATGAAATTAACATGAAATCTAATTTTTAAAATTATTTTAAGGATACAGTCTTGTGGGCAGTAGCTTAAGGAACATTTTGATGCATAAATCGTCCTTTTATGATGTATGGTTTAGAAATTATGGCTAAAAAATCAAAAAAATCGCAAAAAACCACGTCAAAAACTATGATTCATGTAAAAAATTTTAACTAAGATTCTTGAAAAAAAATCAAATTCCAGAAAACTTTTTTCTGAATATGCAGTCTTGTGTATATATGTATTAGAAACAATTTGGTGTATAAATCGTCCTTGTAGGATGTATGGTTTGGGAGTTATGACGGAAAAAGCACATGTTTTTGGCCAGCTTCCACTCCAAAAAGTGTTATACAACTCCTAAACTACAAGAGATAGAGCAAACGGCATTTGGACAAAGGAGTATCCCTTCTTAAGGACGAGGACCTGGTGCTCATTTTAATGCATGAATCGTCCTTATCTGATATGTTGTTTTTATTTTAGAAAATAAATAAAAAAAATAAAAATTGACAAAAAAGGACACATGAAATTAACATGAAATCTAATTTTTAAAATTATTTTAAGGATACAGTCTTGTGGGCAGTAGCTTAAGGAACATTTTGATGCATAAATCGTCCTTTTATGATGTATGGTTTAGAAATTATGGCTAAAAAATCAAAAAAATCGCAAAAAACCACGTCAAAAACTATGATTCATGTAAAAAATTTTAACTAAGATTCTTGAAAAAAAATCAAATTCCAGAAAACTTTTTTCTGAATATGCAGTCTTGTGTATATATGTATTAGAAACAATTTGGTGTATAAATCGTCCTTGTAGGATGTATGGTTTGGGAGTTATGACGGAAAAAGCACATGTTTTTGGCCAGCTTCCACTCCAAAAAGTGTTTTACAACTCCTAAACTACAAGAGATAGAGCAAACGGCATTTGGACAAAGGAGTATCCCTTCTTAAGGACGAGGACCTGGTGCTCATTTTAATGCATGAATCGTCCTTATCTGATATGTTGTTTTTATTTTAGAAAATAAATAAAAAAAATAAAAATTGACAAAAAAGGACACATGAAATTAACATGAAATCTAATTTTTAAAATTATTTTAAGGATACAGTCTTGTGGGCAGTAGCTTAAGGAACATTTTGATGCATAAATCGTCCTTTTATGATGTATGGTTTAGAAATTATGGCTAAAAAATCAAAAAAATCGCAAAAAACCACGTCAAAAACTATGATTCATGTAAAAAATTTTAACTAAGATTCTTGAAAAAAAATCAAATTCCAGAAAACTTTTTTCTGAATATGCAGTCTTGTGTATATATGTATTAGAAACAATTTGGTGTATAAATCGTCCTTGTAGGATGTATGGTTTGGGAGTTATGACGGAAAAAGCACATGTTTTTGGCCAGCTTCCACTCCAAAAAGTGTTTTACAACTCCTAAACTACAAGAGATAGAGCAAACGGCATTTGGACAAAGGAGTATCCCTTCTTAAGGACGAGGACCTGGTGCTCATTTTAATGCATGAATCGTCCTTATCTGATATGTAGTTTTTATTTTAGAAAATAAATAAAAAAAATAAAAATTGACAAAAAAGGACACATGAAATTAACATGAAATCTAATTTTTAAAATTATTTTAAGGATACAGTCTTGTGGGCAGTAGCTTAAGGAACATTTTGATGCATAAATCGTCCTTTTATGATGTATGGTTTAGAAATTATGGCTAAAAAATCAAAAAAATCGCAAAAAACCACGTCAAAAACTATGATTCATGTAAAAAATTTTAACTAAGATTCTTGAAAAAAAATCAAATTCCAGAAAACTTTTTTCTGAATATGCAGTCTTGTGTATATATGTATTAGAAACAATTTGGTGTATAAATCGTCCTTGTAGGATGTATGGTTTGGGAGTTATGACGGAAAAAGCACATGTTTTTGGCCAGCTTCGACTCCAAAAAGTGTTCTACAACTCCTAAACTACAAGAGATAGAGCAAACGGCATTTGGACAAAGGAGTATCCCTTCTTAAGGACGAGGACCTGGTGCTCATTTTAATGCATGAATCGTCCTTATCTGATATGTAGTTTTTATTTTAGAAAATAAATAAAAAAAAATAAAAATTGACAAAAAAGGACACATGAAATTAACATGAAATCTAATTTTTAAAATTATTTTAAGGATACAGTCTTGTGGGCAGTAGCTTAAGGAACATTTTGATGCATAAATCGTCCTTTTATGATGTATGGTTTAGAAGTTATGGCTAAAAAATCAAAAAAATCGCACAAAACCACGTCAAAAACTATGATTCAGTAAAAAATTTTAACTAAGATTCTTGAAAAAAAATCAAATTCCAGAAAACTTTTTTCTGAATATGCAGTCTTGTGTATATATGTATTAGAAACAATTTGGTGTATAAATCGTCCTTGTAGGATGTATGGTTTGGGAGTTATGACGGAAAAAGCACATGTTTTTGGCCAGCTTCCACTCCAAAAAGTGTTCTACAACTCCTAAACTACAAGAGATAGAGCAAACGGCATTTGGACAAAGGAGTATCCCTTCTTAAGGACGAGGACCTGGTGCTCATTTTAATGCATGAATCGTCCTTATCTGATATGTAGTTTTTATTTTAGAAAATAAATAAAAAAAATAAAAATTGACAAAAAAGGACACATGAAATTAACATGAAATCTAATTTTTAAAATTATTTTAAGGATACAGTCTTGTGGGCAGTAGCTTAAGGAACATTTTGATGCATAAATCGTCCTTTTATGATGTATGGTTTAGAAATTATGGCTAAAAAATCAAAAAAATCGCAAAAAACCACGTCAAAAACTATGATTCAGTAAAAAATTTTAACTAAGATTCTTGAAAAAAAATCAAATTCCAGAAAACTTTTTTCTGAATATGCAGTCTTGTGTATATATGTATTAGAAACAATTTGGTGTATAAATCGTCCTTGTAGGATGTATGGTTTGGGAGTTATGACGGAAAAAGCACATGTTTTTGGCCAGCTTCCACTCCAAAAAGTGTTCTACAACTCCTAAACTACAAGAGATAGAGCAAACGGCATTTGGACAAAGGAGTATCCCTTCTTAAGGACGAGGACCTGGTGCTCATTTTAATGTATGAATCGTCCTTATCTGATATGTAGTTTTTATTTTAGAAAATAAATAAAAAAAATAAAAATTGACAAAAAAGGACACATGAAATTAACATGAAATCTAATTTTTAAAATTATTTTAAGGATACAGTCTTGAGGGCAGTAGCTTAAGGAACATTTTGATGCATAAATCGTCCTTTTATGATGTATGGTTTAGAAGTTATGGCTAAAAAATCAAAAAAATCGCACAAAACCACGTCAAAAACTATGATTCATGTAAAAAATTTTAACTAAGATTCTTGAAAAAAATCAAATTCCAGAAAACTTTTTTCTGAATATGCAGTCTTGTGTATATATGTATTAGAAACAATTTGGTGTATAAATCGTCCTTGTAGGATGTATGGTTTGGGAGTTATGACGGAAAAAGCACATGTTTTGGCCAGCTTCCACTCCAAAAAGTGTTCTACAACTCCTAAACTACAAGAGATAGAGCAAACGGCATTTGGACAAAGGAGTATCCCTTCTTAAGGACGAGGACCTGGTGCTCATTTTAATGCATGAATCGTCCTTATCTGATATGTAGTTTTTATTTTAGAAAATAAATAAAAAAAATAAAAATTGACAAAAAAGGACACATGAAATTAACATGAAATCTAATTTTTAAAATTATTTTAAGGATACAGTCTTGTGGGCAGTAGCTTAAGGAACATTTTGATGCATAAATCGTCCTTTTATGATGTATGGTTTAGAAGTTATGGCTAAAAAATCAAAAAAATCGCACAAAACCACGTCAAAAACTATGATTCATGTAAAAAATTTTAACTAAGATTCTTGAAAAAAAATTAAATTCCAGAAAACTTTTTTCTGAATATGCAGTCTTGTGTATATATGTATTAGAAACAATTTGGTGTATAAATCGTCCTTGTAGGATGTATGGTTTGGGAGTTATGACGGAAAAAGCACATGTTTTTGGCCAGCTTCCACTCCAAAAAGTGTTCTACAACTCCTAAACTACAAGAGATAGAGCAAACGGCATTTGGACAAAGGAGTATCCCTTCTTAAGGACGAGGACCTGGTGCTCATTTTAATGCATGAATCGTCCTTATCTGATATGTAGTTTTTATTTTAGAAAATAAATAAAAAAAATAAAAATTGACAAAAAAGGACACATGAAATTAACATGAAATCTAATTTTTAAAATTATTTTAAGGATACAGTCTTGTGGGCAGTAGCTTAAGGAACATGTTGATGCATAAATCGTCCTTTTATGATGTATGGTTTAGAAATTATGGCTAAAAAATCAAAAAAATCGCAAAAAACCACGTCAAAAACTATGATTCAGTAAAAAATTTTAACTAAGATTCTTGAAAAAAAATCAAATTCCAGAAAACTTTTTTCTGAATATGCAGTCTTGTGTATATATGTATTAGAAACAATTTGGTGTATAAATCGTCCTTGTAGGATGTATGGTTTGGGAGTTATGACGGAAAAAGCACATGTTTTTGGCCAGCTTCCACTCCAAAAAGTGTTCTACAACTCCTAAACTACAAGAGATAGAGCAAACGGCATTTGGACAAAGGAGTATCCCTTCTTAAGGACGAGGACCTGGTGCTCATTTTAATGCATGAATCGTCCTTATCTGATATGTAGTTTTTATTTTAGAAAATAAATAAAAAAAATAAAAATTGACAAAAAAGGACACATGAAATTAACATGAAATCTAATTTTTAAAATTATTTTAAGGATACAGTCTTGTGGGCAGTAGCTTAAGGAACATTTTGATGCATAAATCATCCTTTTATGATGTATGGTTTAGAAGTTATGGCTAAAAAATCAAAAAAATCGCACAAAACCACGTCAAAAACTATGATTCATGTAAAAAATTTTAACTAAGATTCTTGAAAAAAAATCAAATTCCAGAAAACTTTTTTCTGAATATGCAGTCTTGTGTATATATGTATTAGAAACAATTTGGTGTATAAATCGTCCTTGTAGGATGTATGGTTTGGGAGTTATGACGGAAAAAGCACATGTTTTTGGCCAGCTTCCACTCCAAAAAGTGTTCTACAACTCCTAAACTACAAGAGATAGAGCAAACGGCATTTGGACAAAGGAGTATCCCTTCTTAAGGACGAGGACCTGGTGCTCATTTTAATGCATGAATCGTCCTTATCTGATATGTAGTTTTTATTTTAGAAAATAAATAAAAAAAATAAAAATTGACAAAAAAGGACACATGAAATTAACATGAAATCTAATTTTTAAAATTATTTTAAGGATACAGTCTTGTGGGCAGTAGCTTAAGGAACATTTTGATGCATAAATCGTCCTTTTATGATGTATGGTTTAGAAATTATGGCTAAAAAATCAAAAAAATCGCAAAAAACCACGTCAAAAACTATGATTCATGTAAAAAATTTTAACTAAGATTCTTGAAAAAAAATCAAATTCCAGAAAACTTTTTTCTGAATATGCAGTCTTGTGTATATATGTATTAGAAACAATTTGGTGTATAAATCGTCCTTGTAGGATGTATGGTTTGGGAGTTATGACGGAAAAAGCACATGTTTTTGGCCAGCTTCCACTCCAAAAAGTGTTTTACAACTCCTAAACTACAAGAGATAGAGCAAACGGCATTTGGACAAAGGAGTATCCCTTCTTAAGGACGAGGACCTGGTGCTCATTTTAATGCATGAATCGTCCTTATCTGATATGTAGTTTTTATTTTAGAAAATAAATAAAAAAAATAAAAATTGACAAAAAAGGACACATGAAATTAACATGAAATCTAATTTTTAAAATTATTTTAAGGATACAGTCTTGTGGGCAGTAGCTTAAGGAACATTTTGATGCATAAATCGTCCTTTTATGATGTATGGTTTAGAAATTATGGCTAAAAAATCAAAAAAATCGCAAAAAACCACGTCAAAAACTATGATTCATGTAAAAAATTTTAACTAAGATTCTTGAAAAAAAATCAAATTCCAGAAAACTTTTTTCTGAATATGCAGTCTTGTGTATATATGTATTAGAAACAATTTGGTGTATAAATCGTCCTTGTAGGATGTATGGTTTGGGAGTTATGACGGAAAAAGCACATGTTTTTGGCCAGCTTCCACTCCAAAAAGTGTTCTACAACTCCTAAACTACAAGAGATAGAGCAAACGGCATTTGGACAAAGGAGTATCCCTTCTTAAGGACGAGGACCTGGTGCTCATTTTAATGCATGAATCGTCCTTATCTGATATGTAGTTTTTATTTTAGAAAATAAATAAAAAAAATAAAAATTGACAAAAAAGGACACATGAAATTAACATGAAATCTAATTTTTAAAATTATTTTAAGGATACAGTCTTGTGGGCAGTAGCTTAAGGAACATTTTGATGCATAAATCGTCCTTTTATGATGTATGGTTTAGAAATTATGGCTAAAAAATCAAAAAAATCGCAAAAAACCACGTCAAAAACTATGATTCATGTAAAAAATTTTAACTAAGATTCTTGAAAAAAAATCAAATTCCAGAAAACTTTTTTCTGAATATGCAGTCTTGTGTATATATGTATTAGAAACAATTTGGTGTATAAATCGTCCTTGTAGGATGTATGGTTTGGGAGTTATGACGGAAAAAGCACATGTTTTTGGCCAGCTTCCACTCCAAAAAGTGTTCTACAACTCCTAAACTACAAGAGATAGAGCAAACGGCATTTGGACAAAGGAGTATCCCTTCTTAAGGACGAGGACCTGGTGCTCATTTTAATGCATGAATCGTCCTTATCTGATATGTAGTTTTTATTTTAGAAAATAAATAAAAAAAATAAAAATTGACAAAAAAGGACACATGAAATTAACATGAAATCTAATTTTTAAAATTATTTTAAGGAAACAGTCTTGTGAACAGTAGCTTAAGGAACATTTTGATGCATAAATCGTCCTTTTATGATGTATGGTTTAGAAGTTATGGCTAAAAAATCAAAAAAATCGCACAAAACCACGTCAAAAACTATGATTCATGTAAAAAATTTTAACTAAGATTCTTGAAAAAAAATCAAATTAGAAACAATTTGGTGTATAAATCGTCCTTGTAGGATGTATGGTTTGGGAGTTATGACGGAAAAAGCACATGTTTTTGGCCAGCTTCCACTCCAAAAAGTGTTCTACAACTCCTAAACTACAAGAGATAGAGCAAACGGCATTTGGACAAAGGAGTATCCCTTCTTAAGGACGAGGACCTGGTGCTCATTTTAATGCATGAATCGTCCTTATCTGATATGTAGTTTTTATTTTAGAAAATAAATAAAAAAAATAAAAATTGACAAAAACGGACACATGAAATTAACATGAAATCTAATTTTTAAAATTATTTTAAGGATACAGTCTTGTGGGCAGTAGCTTAGGGAACATTTTGATGCATAAATCGTCCTTTTATGATGTATGGTTTAGAAATTATGGCTAAAAAATCAAAAAAATCGCAAAAAACCACGTCAAAAACTATGATTCATGTAAAAAATTTTAACTAAGATTCTTGAAAAAAAATCAAATTCCAGAAAACTTTTTTCTGAATATGCAGTCTTGTATATATATGTATTAGAAACAATTTGGTGTATAAATCGTCCTTGTAGGATGTATGGTTTGGGAGTTATGAAGGAAAAAGCACATGTTTTTGGCCAGCTTCCACTCCAAAAAGTGTTTTACAACTCCTAAACTACAAGAGATAGAGCAAACGGCATTTGGACAAAGGAGTATCCCTTCTTAAGGACGAGGACCTGGTGCTCATTTTAATGCATGAATCGTCCTTATCTGATATGTAGTTTTTATTTTAGAAAATAAATAAAAAAAAATAAAAATTGACAAAAAAGGACACATGAAATTAACATGAAATCTAATTTTTTAAATTATTTTAAGGATACAGTCTTGTGGGCAGTAGCTTAAGGAACATTTTGATGCATAAATCGTCCTTTTATGATGTATGGTTTAGAAGTTATGGCTAAAAAATCAAAAAAATCGCAAAAAACCACGTCAAAAACTATGATTCATGTAAAAAATTTTAACTAAGATTCTTGAAAAAAAATCAAATTCCAGAAAACTTTTTTCTGAATATGCAGTCTTGTGTATATATGTTTTAGAAACAATTTGGTGTATAAATCGTCCTTGTAGGATGTATGGTTTGGGAGTTATGACGGAAAAAGCACATGTTTTTGGCCAGCTTCCACTCCAAAAAGTGTTCTACAACTCCTAAACTACAAGAGATAGAGCAAACGGCATTTGGACAAAGGAGTATCCCTTCTTAAGGACGAGGACCTGGTGCTCATTTTAATGCATGAATCGTCCTTATCTGATATGTAGTTTTTATTTTAGAAAATAAATAAAAAAAATAAAAATTGACAAAAAAGGACACATGAAATTAACATGAAATCTAATTTTTAAAATTATTTTAAGGATACAGTCTTGTGAACAGTAGCTTAAGGAACATTTTGATGCATAAATCGTCCTTTTATGATGTATGGTTTAGAAGTTATGGCTAAAAAATCAAAAAAATCCCACAAAACCACGTCAAAAACTATGATTCATGTAAAAAATTTTAACTAAGATTCTTGAAAAAAAATCAAATTAGAAACAATTTGGTGTATAAATCGTCCTTGTAGGATGTATGGTTTGGGAGTTATGACGGAAAAAGCACATGTTTTTGGCCAGCTTCCACTCCAAAAAGTGTTCTACAACTCCTAAGCTACAAGAGATAGAGCAAACGGCATTTGGACAAAGGAGTATCCCTTCTTAAGGACGAGGACCTGGTGCTCATTTTAATGCATGAATCGTCCTTATCTGATATGTAGTTTATATTTTAGAAAATAAATAAAAAAAATAAAAATTGACAAAAAAGGACACATGAAATTAACATGAAATCTCATTTTTAAAATTATTTTAAGGATACAGTCTTGTGGGCAGTAGCTTAAGGAACATTTTGATGCATAAATCGTCCTTTTATGATGTATGGTTTAGAAGTTATGGCTAAAAAATCAAAAAATCGCACAAAACCACGTCAAAAACTATGATTCATGTAAAAAATTTTAACTAAGATTCTTGAAAAAAAATCAAATTCCAGAAAACTTTTTTCTGAATATGCAGTCTTGTGTATATATGTATTAGAAACAATTTGGTGTATAAATCGTCCTTGTAGGATGTATGGTTTGGGAGTTATGACGGAAAAAGCACATGTTTTTGGCCAGCTTCCACTCCAAAAAGTGTTCTACAACTCCTAAACTACAAGAGATAGAGCAAACGGCATTTGGACAGGGAGTATCCCTTCTTAAGGACGAGGACCTGGTGCTCATTTTAATGCATGAATCGTCCTTATCTGATATATAGTTTTTATTTTAGAAAATAAATAAAAAAAATAAAAATTGACAAAAAAGGACACATGAAATTAACATGAAATCTAATTTTTAAAATTATTTTAAGGAAACAGTCTTGTGAACAGTAGCTTAAGGAACATTTTGATGCATAAATTGTCCTTTTATGATGTATGGTTTAGAAGTTATGGCTAAAAAATCAAAAAAATCGCACAAAACCACGTCAAAAACTATGATTCATGTAAAAAATTTTAACTAAGATTCTTGAAAAAAAATCAAATTCCAGAAAACTTTTTTCTGAATATGCAGTCTTGTGTATATATGTATTAGAAACAATTTGGTGTATAAATCGTCCTTGTAGGATGTATGGTTTGGGAGTTATGACGGAAAAAGCACATGTTTTTGGCCAGCTTCCACTCCAAAAAGTGTTCTACAACTCCTAAACTACAAGAGATAGAGCAAACGGCATTTGGACAAAGGAGTATCCCTTCTTAAGGACGAGGACCTGGTGCTCATTTTAATGCATGAATCGTCCTTATCTGATATGTAGTTTTTATTTTAGAAAATAAATAAAAAAAATAAAAATTGACAAAAAAGGACACATGAAATTAACATGAAACCTAATTTTTAAAATTATTTTAAGGATACAGTCTTGTGGGCAGTAGCTTAAGGAACATTTTGATGCATAAATCGTCCTTTTATGATGTATGGTTTAGAAGTTATGGCTAAAAAATCAAAAAATCGCACAAAACCACGTCAAAAACTATGATTCATGTAAAAAATTTTAACTAAGATTCTTGAAAAAAAATCAAATTCCAGAAAACTTTTTTCTGAATATGCAGTCTTGTGTATATATGTATTAGAAACAATTTGGTGTATAAATCGTCCTTGTAGGATTTATGGTTTGGGAGTTATGACGGAAAAAGCACATGTTTTTGACCAGCTTCCACTCCAAAAAGTGTTCTACAACTCCTAAACTACAAGAGATAGAGCAAACGGCATTTGGACAAAGGAGTATCCCTTCTTAAGGACGAGGACCTGGTGCTCATTTTAATGCATGAATCGTCCTTATCTGATATGTAGTTTTTATTTTAGAAAATAAATAAAAAAAATAAAAATTGACAAAAAAGGACACATGAAATTAACATGAAATCTAATTTTTAAAATTATTTTAAGGATACAGTCTTGTGGGCAGTAGCTTAAGGAACATTTTGATGCATAAATCGTCCTTTTATGATGTATGGTTTAGAAATTATGGCTAAAAAATCAAAAAAATCGCAAAAAACCAGTCAAAAACTATGATTCATGTAAAAAATTTTAACTAAGATTCTTGAAAAAAAATAAAATTCCAGAAAACTTTTTTCTGAATATGCAGTCTTGTGTATATATGTATTAGAAACAATTTGGTGTATAAATCGTCCTTGTAGGATGTATGGTTTGGGAGTTATGACGGAAAAAGCACATGTTTTTGGCCAGCTTCCACTCCAAAAAGTGTTCTACAACTCCTAAACTACAAGAGATAGAGCAAACGGCATTTGGACAAAGGAGTATCCCTTCTTAAGGACGAGGACCTGGTGCTCATTTTAATGCATGAATCGTCCTTATCTGATATGTAGTTTTTATTTTAGAAAATAAATAAAAAAAATAAAAATTAACAAAAAAGGACACATGAAATTAACATGAAATCTAATTTTTAAAATTATTTTAAGGATACAGTCTTGTGGGCAGTAGCTTAAGGAACATTTTGATGCATAAATCGTCCTTTTATGATGTATGGTTTAGAAGTTATGGCTAAAAAATAAAAAAAATCCCACAAAACCACGTCAAAAACTATGATTCATGTAAAAAATTTTAACTAAGATTCTTGAAAAAAAATCAAATTCCAGAAAACTTTTTTCTGAATATGCAGTCTTGTGTATATATGTATTAGAAACAATTTGGTGTATAAATCGTCCTTGTAGGATGTATGGTTTGGGAGTTATGACGGAAAAAGCACATGTTTTTGGCCAGCTTCCACTCCAAAAAGTGTTTTACAACTCCTAAACTACAAGAGATAGAGCAAACGGCATTTGGACAAAGGAGTATCCCTTCTTAAGGACGAGGACCTGGTGCTCATTTTAATGCATGAATCGTCCTTATCTGATATGTAGTTTTTATTTTAGAAAATAAATAAAAAAAATAAAAATTGACAAAAAAGGACACATGAAATTAACATGAAATCTAATTTTTAAAATTATTTTAAGGATACAGTCTTGTGAACAGTAGCTTAAGGAACATTTTGATGCATAAATCGTCCTTTTATGATGTACGGTTTAGAAGTTATGGCTAAAAAATCAAAAAAATCCCACAAAACCACGTCAAAAACTATGATTCATGTAAAAAATTTTAACTAAGATTCTTGAAAAAAAATCAAATTCCAGAAAACTTTTTCTGAATATGCAGTCTTGTGTATATATGTATTAGAAACAATTTGGTGTATAAATCGTCCTTGTAGGATGTATGGTTTGGGAGTTATGACGGAAAAAGCACATGTTTTTGGCCAGCTTCCACTCCAAAAAGTGTTCTACAACTCCTAAACTACAAGAGATAGAGCAAACGGCATTTGGACAAAGGAGTATCCCTTCTTAAGGACGAGGACCTGGTGCTCATTTTAATGCATGAATCGTCCTTATCTGATATGTAGTTTTTATTTTAGAAAATAAATAAAAAAAATAAAAATTGACAAAAAAGGACACATGAAATTAACATGAAATCTAATTTTTAAAATTATTTTAAGGATACAGTCTTGTGGGCAGTAGCTTAAGGAACATTTTGATGCATAAATCGTCCTTTTATGATGTATGGTTTAGAAATTATGGCTAAAAAATCAAAAAAATCGCAAAAAACCACGTCAAAAACTATGATTCATGTAAAAAATTTTAACTAAGATTCTTGAAAAAAAATCAAATTCCAGAAAACTTTTTTCTGAATATGCAGTCTTGTGTATATATGTATTAGAAACAATTTGGTGTATAAATCGTCCTTGTAGGATGTATGGTTTGGGAGTTATGACGGAAAAAGCACATGTTTTTGGCCAGCTTCCACTCCAAAAAGTGTTTTACAACTCCTAAACTACAAGAGATAGAGCAAACGGCATTTGGACAAAGGAGTATCCCTTCTTAAGGACGAGGACCTGGTGCTCATTTTAATGCATGAATCGTCCTTATCTGATATGTAGTTTTTATTTTAGAAAATAAATAAAAAAAATAAAAATTGACAAAAAAGGACACATGAAATTAACATGAAATCTAATTTTTAAAATTATTTTAAGGATACAGTCTTGTGGGCAGTAGCTTAAGGAACATTTTGATGCATAAATCGAAATTATGGCTAAAAAATCAAAAAAATCGCAAAAAACCACGTCAAAAACTATGATTCATGTAAAAAATTTTAACTAAGATTCTTGAAAAAAAATCAAATTCCAGAAAACTTTTTTCTGAATATGCAGTCTTGTGTATATATGTATTAGAAACAATTTGGTGTATAAATCGTCCTTGTAGGATGTATGGTTTGGGAGTTATGACGGAAAAAGCACATGTTTTTGGCCAGCTTCCACTCCAAAAAGCGTTCTACAACTCCTAAACTACAAGAGATAGAGCAAACGGCATTTGGACAAAGGAGTATCCCTTCTTAAGGACGAGGACCTGGTGCTCATTTTAATGTATGAATCGTCCTTATCTGATATGTAGTTTTTATTTTAGAAAATAAATAAAAAAAATAAAAATTGACAAAAAAGGACACATGAAATTAACATGAAATCTAATTTTTAAAATTATTTTAAGGATACAGTCTTGTGGGCAGTAGCTTAAGGAACATTTTGATGCACAAATCGTCCTTTTATGATGTATGGTTTAGAAATTATGGCTAAAAAATCAAAAAAATCGCAAAAAACCACGTCAAAAACTATGATTCATGTAAAAAATTTTAACTAAGATTCTTGAAAAAAAAAATCAAATTCCAGAAAACTTTTTTCTGAATATGCAGTCTTGTGTATATATGTATTAGAAACAATTTGGTGTATAAATCGTCCTTGTAGGATGTATGGTTTGGGAGTTATGACGGAAAAAGCACATGTTTTTGGCCAGCTTCCACTCCAAAAAGTGTTCTACAACTCCTAAACTACAAGAGATAGAGCAAACGGCATTTGGACAAAGGAGTATCCCTTCTTAAGGACGAGGACCTGGTGCTCATTTTAATGCATGAATCGTCCTTATCTGATATGTAGTTTTTATTTTAGAAAATAAATAAAAAAAATAAAAATTGACAAAAAAGGACACATGAAATTAACATGAAATCTAATTTTTAAAATTATTTTAAGGATACAGTCTTGTGGGCAGTAGCTTAAGGAACATTTTGATGCATAAATCGTCCTTTTATGATGTATGGTTTAGAAGTTATGGCTAAAAAATCAAAAAAATCGCAAAAAACCACGTCAAAAACTATGATTCATGTAAAAAATTTTAACTAAGATTCTTGAAAAAAAATCAAATTCCAGAAAACTTTTTTCTGAATATGCAGTCTTGTGTATATATGTATTAGAAACAATTTGGTGTATAAATCGTCCTTGTAGGATGTATGGTTTGGGAGTTATGACGGAAAAAGCACATGTTTTTGGCCAGCTTCCACTCCAAAAAGTGTTCTACAACTCCTAAACTACAAGAGATAGAGCAAACGGCATTTGGACAGGGAGTATCCCTTCTTAAGGACGAGGACCTGGTGCTCATTTTAATGCATGAATCGTCCTTATCTGATATATAGTTTTTATTTTAGAAAATAAATAAAAAAAATAAAAATTGACAAAAAAGGACACATGAAATTAACATGAAATCTAATTTTTAAAATTATTTTAAGGATACAGTCTTGTGAACAGTAGCTTAAGGAACATTTTGATGCATAAATTGTCCTTTTATGATGTATGGTTTAGAAGTTATGGCTAAAAAATCAAAAAAATCGCACAAAACCACGTCAAAAACTATGATTCATGTAAAAAATTTTAACTAAGATTCTTGAAAAAAAATCAAATTCCAGAAAACTTTTTTCTGAATATGCAGTCTTGTGTATGTATGTATTAGAAACAATTTGGTGTATAAATCGTCCTTGTAGGATGTATGGTTTGGGAGTTATGACGGAAAAAGCACATGTTTTTGGCCAGCTTCCACTCCAAAAAGTGTTCTACAACTCCTAAACTACAAGAGATAGAGCAAACGGCATTTGGACAAAGGAGTATCCCTTCTTAAGGACGAGGACCTGGTGCTCATTTTAATGCATGAATCGTCCTTATCTGATATGTAGTTTTTATTTTAGAAAATAAATAAAAAAAATAAAAATTGACAAAAAAGGACACATGGAATTAACATGAAATCTAATTTTTAAAATTATTTTAAGGATACAGTCTTGTGGGCAGTAGCTTAAGGAACATTTTGATGCATAAATCGTCCTTTTATGATGTATGGTTTAGAAATTATGGCTAAAAAATCAAAAAAATCGCACAAAACCACGTCAAAAACTATGATTCATGTAAAAAATTTTAACTAAGATTCTTGAAAAAAAATCAAATTCCAGAAAACTTTTTTCTGAATATGCAGTCTTGTGTATATATGTATTAGAAACAATTTGGTGTATAAATCGTCCTTGTAGGATGTATGGTTTGGGAGTTATGACGGAAAAAGCACATGTTTTTGGCCAGCTTCCACTCCAAAAAGTGTTCTACAACTCCTAAACTACAAGAGATAGAGCAAACGGCATTTGGACAAAGGAGTATCCCTTCTTAAGGACGAGGACCTGGTGCTCATTTTAATGCATGAATCGTCCTTATCTGATATGTAGTTTTTATTTTAGAAAATAAATAAAAAAAATAAAAATTGACAAAAAAGGACACATGAAATTAACATGAAATCTAATTTTTAAAATTATTTTA
Organism: Dichetophora obliterata; assembly: GCA_963920525.1. Classification (NCBI taxonomy): domain Eukaryota; kingdom Metazoa; phylum Arthropoda; class Insecta; order Diptera; family Sciomyzidae; genus Dichetophora; species Dichetophora obliterata. The sequence goes on along the minus strand of OY986437.1, from coordinate 24,351,056 downwards.
AGGATACAGTCTTGTGGGCAGTAGCTTAAGGAACATTTTGATGCATAAATCGTCCTTTTATGATGTATGGTTTAGAAGTTATGGCTAAAAAATAAAAAAAATCCCACAAAACCACGTCAAAAACTATGATTCATGTAAAAAATTTTAACTAAGATTCTTGAAAAAAAATCAAATTCCAGAAAACTTTTTTCTGAATATGCAGTCTTGTGTATATATGTATTAGAAACAATTTGGTGTATAAATCGTCCTTGTAGGATGTATGGTTTGGGAGTTATGACGGAAAAAGCACATGTTTTTGGCCAGCTTCCACTCCAAAAAGTGTTTTACAACTCCTAAACTACAAGAGATAGAGCAAACGGCATTTGGACAAAGGAGTATCCCTTCTTAAGGACGAGGACCTGGTGCTCATTTTAATGCATGAATCGTCCTTATCTGATATGTAGTTTTTATTTTAGAAAATAAATAAAAAAAATAAAAATTGACAAAAAAGGACACATGAAATTAACATGAAATCTAATTTTTAAAATTATTTTAAGGATACAGTCTTGTGAACAGTAGCTTAAGGAACATTTTGATGCATAAATCGTCCTTTTATGATGTACGGTTTAGAAGTTATGGCTAAAAAATCAAAAAAATCCCACAAAACCACGTCAAAAACTATGATTCATGTAAAAAATTTTAACTAAGATTCTTGAAAAAAAATCAAATTCCAGAAAACTTTTTCTGAATATGCAGTCTTGTGTATATATGTATTAGAAACAATTTGGTGTATAAATCGTCCTTGTAGGATGTATGGTTTGGGAGTTATGACGGAAAAAGCACATGTTTTTGGCCAGCTTCCACTCCAAAAAGTGTTCTACAACTCCTAAACTACAAGAGATAGAGCAAACGGCATTTGGACAAAGGAGTATCCCTTCTTAAGGACGAGGACCTGGTGCTCATTTTAATGCATGAATCGTCCTTATCTGATATGTAGTTTTTATTTTAGAAAATAAATAAAAAAAATAAAAATTGACAAAAAAGGACACATGAAATTAACATGAAATCTAATTTTTAAAATTATTTTAAGGATACAGTCTTGTGGGCAGTAGCTTAAGGAACATTTTGATGCATAAATCGTCCTTTTATGATGTATGGTTTAGAAATTATGGCTAAAAAATCAAAAAAATCGCAAAAAACCACGTCAAAAACTATGATTCATGTAAAAAATTTTAACTAAGATTCTTGAAAAAAAATCAAATTCCAGAAAACTTTTTTCTGAATATGCAGTCTTGTGTATATATGTATTAGAAACAATTTGGTGTATAAATCGTCCTTGTAGGATGTATGGTTTGGGAGTTATGACGGAAAAAGCACATGTTTTTGGCCAGCTTCCACTCCAAAAAGTGTTTTACAACTCCTAAACTACAAGAGATAGAGCAAACGGCATTTGGACAAAGGAGTATCCCTTCTTAAGGACGAGGACCTGGTGCTCATTTTAATGCATGAATCGTCCTTATCTGATATGTAGTTTTTATTTTAGAAAATAAATAAAAAAAATAAAAATTGACAAAAAAGGACACATGAAATTAACATGAAATCTAATTTTTAAAATTATTTTAAGGATACAGTCTTGTGGGCAGTAGCTTAAGGAACATTTTGATGCATAAATCGAAATTATGGCTAAAAAATCAAAAAAATCGCAAAAAACCACGTCAAAAACTATGATTCATGTAAAAAATTTTAACTAAGATTCTTGAAAAAAAATCAAATTCCAGAAAACTTTTTTCTGAATATGCAGTCTTGTGTATATATGTATTAGAAACAATTTGGTGTATAAATCGTCCTTGTAGGATGTATGGTTTGGGAGTTATGACGGAAAAAGCACATGTTTTTGGCCAGCTTCCACTCCAAAAAGCGTTCTACAACTCCTAAACTACAAGAGATAGAGCAAACGGCATTTGGACAAAGGAGTATCCCTTCTTAAGGACGAGGACCTGGTGCTCATTTTAATGTATGAATCGTCCTTATCTGATATGTAGTTTTTATTTTAGAAAATAAATAAAAAAAATAAAAATTGACAAAAAAGGACACATGAAATTAACATGAAATCTAATTTTTAAAATTATTTTAAGGATACAGTCTTGTGGCCAGTAGCTTAAGGAACATTTTGATGCACAAATCGTCCTTTTATGATGTATGGTTTAGAAATTATGGCTAAAAAATCAAAAAAATCGCAAAAAACCACGTCAAAAACTATGATTCATGTAAAAAATTTTAACTAAGATTCTTGAAAAAAAAAATCAAATTCCAGAAAACTTTTTTCTGAATATGCAGTCTTGTGTATATATGTATTAGAAACAATTTGGTGTATAAATCGTCCTTGTAGGATGTATGGTTTGGGAGTTATGACGGAAAAAGCACATGTTTTTGGCCAGCTTCCACTCCAAAAAGTGTTCTACAACTCCTAAACTACAAGAGATAGAGCAAACGGCATTTGGACAAAGGAGTATCCCTTCTTAAGGACGAGGACCTGGTGCTCATTTTAATGCATGAATCGTCCTTATCTGATATGTAGTTTTTATTTTAGAAAATAAATAAAAAAAATAAAAATTGACAAAAAAGGACACATGAAATTAACATGAAATCTAATTTTTAAAATTATTTTAAGGATACAGTCTTGTGGGCAGTAGCTTAAGGAACATTTTGATGCATAAATCGTCCTTTTATGATGTATGGTTTAGAAGTTATGGCTAAAAAATCAAAAAAATCGCAAAAAACCACGTCAAAAACTATGATTCATGTAAAAAATTTTAACTAAGATTCTTGAAAAAAAATCAAATTCCAGAAAACTTTTTTCTGAATATGCAGTCTTGTGTATATATGTATTAGAAACAATTTGGTGTATAAATCGTCCTTGTAGGATGTATGGTTTGGGAGTTATGACGGAAAAAGCACATGTTTTTGGCCAGCTTCCACTCCAAAAAGTGTTCTACAACTCCTAAACTACAAGAGATAGAGCAAACGGCATTTGGACAGGGAGTATCCCTTCTTAAGGACGAGGACCTGGTGCTCATTTTAATGCATGAATCGTCCTTATCTGATATATAGTTTTTATTTTAGAAAATAAATAAAAAAAATAAAAATTGACAAAAAAGGACACATGAAATTAACATGAAATCTAATTTTTAAAATTATTTTAAGGATACAGTCTTGTGAACAGTAGCTTAAGGAACATTTTGATGCATAAATTGTCCTTTTATGATGTATGGTTTAGAAGTTATGGCTAAAAAATCAAAAAAATCGCACAAAACCACGTCAAAAACTATGATTCATGTAAAAAATTTTAACTAAGATTCTTGAAAAAAAATCAAATTCCAGAAAACTTTTTTCTGAATATGCAGTCTTGTGTATGTATGTATTAGAAACAATTTGGTGTATAAATCGTCCTTGTAGGATGTATGGTTTGGGAGTTATGACGGAAAAAGCACATGTTTTTGGCCAGCTTCCACTCCAAAAAGTGTTCTACAACTCCTAAACTACAAGAGATAGAGCAAACGGCATTTGGACAAAGGAGTATCCCTTCTTAAGGACGAGGACCTGGTGCTCATTTTAATGCATGAATCGTCCTTATCTGATATGTAGTTTTTATTTTAGAAAATAAATAAAAAAAATAAAAATTGACAAAAAAGGACACATGGAATTAACATGAAATCTAATTTTTAAAATTATTTTAAGGATACAGTCTTGTGGGCAGTAGCTTAAGGAACATTTTGATGCATAAATCGTCCTTTTATGATGTATGGTTTAGAAATTATGGCTAAAAAATCAAAAAAATCGCACAAAACCACGTCAAAAACTATGATTCATGTAAAAAATTTTAACTAAGATTCTTGAAAAAAAATCAAATTCCAGAAAACTTTTTTCTGAATATGCAGTCTTGTGTATATATGTATTAGAAACAATTTGGTGTATAAATCGTCCTTGTAGGATGTATGGTTTGGGAGTTATGACGGAAAAAGCACATGTTTTTGGCCAGCTTCCACTCCAAAAAGTGTTCTACAACTCCTAAACTACAAGAGATAGAGCAAACGGCATTTGGACAAAGGAGTATCCCTTCTTAAGGACGAGGACCTGGTGCTCATTTTAATGCATGAATCGTCCTTATCTGATATGTAGTTTTTATTTTAGAAAATAAATAAAAAAAATAAAAATTGACAAAAAAGGACACATGAAATTAACATGAAATCTAATTTTTAAAATTATTTTAAGGATACAGTCTTGTGGGCAGTAGCTTAAGGAACATTTTGATGCATAAATCGTCCTTTTATGATGTATGGTTTAGAAGTTATGGCTAAAAAATCAAAAAAATCGCACAAAACCACGTCAAAAACTATGATTCATGTAAAAAATTTTAACTAAGATTCTTGAAAAAAAATCAAATTCCAGAAAACTTTTTTCTGAATATGCAGTCTTGTGTATATATGTATTAGAAACAATTTGGTGTATAAATCGTCCTTGTAGGATGTATGGTTTGGGAGTTATGACGGAAAAAGCACATGTTTTTGGCCAGCTTCCACTCCAAAAAGTGTTCTACAACTCCTAAACTACAAGAGATAGAGCAAACGGCATTTGGACAAAGGAGTATCCCTTCTTAAGGACGAGGACCTGGTGCTCATTTTAATGCATGAATCGTCCTTATCTGATATGTAGTTTTTATTTTAGAAAATAAATAAAAAAAATAAAAATTGACAAAAAAGGACACATGAAATTAACATGAAACCTAATTTTTAAAATTATTTTAAGGATACAGTCTTGTGAACAGTAGCTTAAGGAACATTTTGATGCATAAATCGTCCTTTTATGATGAATGGTTTAGAAGTTATGGCTAAAAAATCAAAAAAATCGCACAAAACCACGTCAAAAACTATGATTCATGTAAAAAATTTTAACTAAGATTCTTGAAAAAAAATCAATTTCCAGAAAACTTTTTTCTGAATATGCAGTCTTGTGTATATATGTATTAGAAACAATTTGGTGTATAAATCGTCCTTGTAGGATGTATGGTTTGGGAGTTATGACGGAAAAAGCACATGTTTTTGGCCAGCTTCCACTCCAAAAAGTGTTCTACAACTCCTAAACTACAAGAGATAGAGCAAACGGCATTTGGACAAAGGAGTATCCCTTCTTAAGGACGAGGACCTGGTGCTCATTTTAATGCATGAATCGTCCTTATCTGATATGTAGTTTTTATTTTAGAAAATAAATAAAAAAAATAAAAATTGACAAAAAAGGACACATGAAATTAACATGAAATCTAATTTTTAAAATTATTTTAAGGATACAGTCTTGTGGGCAGTAGCTTAAGGAACATTTTGATGCATAAATCGTCCTTTTATGATGTATGGTTTAGAAGTTATGGCTAAAAAATAAAAAAAATCGCAAAAAACCAGTCAAAAACTATGATTCATGTAAAAAATTTTAACTAAGATTCTTGAAAAAAAATCAAATTCCAGAAAACTTTTTCTGAATATGCAGTCTTGTGTATATATGTATTAGAAACAATTTGGTGTATAAATCGTCCTTGTAGGATGTATGGTTTGGGAGTTATGACGGAAAAAGCACATGTTTTTGGCCAGCTTCCACTCCAAAAAGTGTTCTACAACTCCTAAACTACAAGAGATAGAGCAAACGGCATTTGGACAAAGGAGTATCCCTTCTTAAGGACGAGGACCTGGTGCTCATTTTAATGCATGAATCGTCCTTATCTGATATGTAGTTTTTATTTTAGAAAATAAATAAAAAAAATAAAAATTGACAAAAAAGGACACATGAAATTAACATGAAATCTAATTTTTAAAATTATTTTAAGGATACAGTCTTGTGGGCAGTAGCTTAAGGAACATTTTGATGCATAAATCGTCCTTTTATGATGTATGGTTTAGAAGTTATGGCTAAAAAATCAAAAAAATCGCAAAAAACCAGTCAAAAACTCTGATTCATGTAAAAAATTTTAACTAAGATTCTTGAAAAAAAATCAAATTCCAGAAAACTTTTTTCTGAATATGCAGTCTTGTGTATATATGTATTAGAAACAATTTGGTGTATAAATCGTCCTTGTAGGATGTATGGTTTGGGAGTTATGACGGAAAAAGCACATGTTTTTGGCCAGCTTCCACTCCAAAAAGTGTTCTACAACTCCTAAACTACAAGAGATAGAGCAAACGGCATTTGGACAAAGGAGTATCCCTTCTTAAGGACGAGGACCTGGTGCTCATTTTAATGCATGAATCGTCCTTATCTGATATGTAGTTTTTATTTTAGAAAATAAATAAAAAAAATAAAAATTGACAAAAAAGGACACATGAAATTAACATGAAACCTAATTTTTAAAATTATTTTAAGGATACAGTCTTGTGGGCAGTAGCTTAAGGAACATTTTGATGCATAAATCGTCTTTTTATGATGTATGGTTTAGAAGTTATGGCTAAAAAATAAAAAAAATCGCAAAAAACCAGTCAAAAACTATGATTCATGTAAAAAATTTTAACTAAGATTCTTGAAAAAAAATCAAATTCCAGAAAACTTTTTTCTGAATATGCAGTCTTGTGTATATATGTATTAGAAACAATTTGGTGTATAAATCGTCCTTGTAGGATGTATGGTTTGGGAGTTATGACGGAAAAAGCACATGTTTTTGGCCAGCTTCCACTCCAAAAAGTGTTCTACAACTCCTAAACTACAAGAGATAGAGCAAACGGCATTTGGACAAAGGAGTATCCCTTCTTAAGGACGAGGACCTGGTGCTCATTTTAATGCATGAATCGTTCTTATCTGATATGTAGTTTTTATTTTAGAAAATAAATAAAAAAAATAAAAATTGACAAAAAAGGACACATGAAATTAACATGAAATCTAATTTTTAAAATTATTTTAAGGATACAGTCTTGTGGGCAGTAGCTTAAGGAACATTTTGATGCATAAATCGTTCTTTTATGATGTATGGTTTAGAAATTATGGCTAAAAAATCAAAAAAATCGCAAAAAACCACGTCAAAAACTATGATTCATGTAAAAAATTTTAACTAAGATTCTTGAAAAAAAATCAAATTCCAGAAAACTTTTTTCTGAATATGCAGTCTTGTGTATATATGTAATAGAAACAATTTGGTGTATAAATCGTCCTTGTAGGATGTATGGTTTGGGAGTTATGACGGAAAAAGCACATGTTTTTGGCCAGCTTCCACTCCAAAAAGTGTTCTACAACTCCTAAACTACAAGAGATAGAGCAAACGGCATTTGGACAAAGGAGTATCCCTTCTTAAGGACGAGGACCTGGTGCTCATTTTAATGCATGAATTGTCTTTATCTGATATGTAGTTTTTATTTTAGAAAATAAATAAAAAAAATAAAAATTGACAAAAAAGGACACATGAAATTAACATGAAATCTAATTTTTAAAATTATTTTAAGGATACAGTCTTGTGAACAGTAGCTTAAGGAACATTTTGATGCATAAATCGTCCTTTTATGATGTATGGTTTAGAAGTTATGGCTAAAAAATCAAAAAAATCGCACAAAACCACGTCAAAAACTATGATTCATGTAAAAAATTTTAACTAAGATTCTTGAAAAAAAATCAAATTCCAGAAAACTTTTTTCTGAATATGCAGTCTTGTGTATATATGTATTAGAAACAATTTGGTGTATAAATCGTCCTTGTAGGATGTATGGTTTGGGAGTTATGACGGAAAAAGCACATGTTTTTGGCCAGCTTCCACTCCAAAAAGTGTTCTACAACTCCTAAACTACAAGAGATAGAGCAAACGGCATTTGGACAAAGGAGTATCCCTTCTTAAGGACGAGGACCTGGTGCTCATTTTAATGCATGAATCGTCCTTATCTGATATGTAGTTTATATTTTAGAAAATAAATAAAAAAAATAAAAATTGACAAAAAAGGACACATGAAATTAACATGAAATCTAATTTTTAAAATTATTTTAAGGATACAGTCTTGTGGGCAGTAGCTTAAGGAACATTTTGATGCATAAATCGTCCTTTTATGATGTATGGTTTAGAAGTTATGGCTAAAAAATCAAAAAAATCGCACAAAACCACGTCAAAAACTATGATTCATGTAAAAAATTTTAACTAAGATTCTTGAAAAAAAATCAAATTCCAGAAAACTTTTTTCTGAATATGCAGTCTTGTGTATATATGTATTAGAAACAATTTGGTGTATAAATCGTCCTTGTAGGATGTATGGTTTGGGAGTTATGACGGAAAAAGCACATGTTTTTGGCCAGCTTCCACTCCAAAAAGTGTTCTACAACTCCTAAACACAAGAGATAGAGCAAACGGCATTTGGACAAAGGAGTATCCCTTCTTAAGGACGAGGACCTGGTGCTCATTTTAATGCATGAATCGTCCTTATCTGATGTGTAGTTTATATTTTAGAAAATAAATAAAAAAAATAAAAATTGACAAAAAAGGACACATGAAATTAACATGAAATCTAATTTTTAAAATTATTTTAAGGATACAGTCTTGTGGGCAGTAGCTTAAGGAACATTTTGATGCATAAATCGTCCTTTTATGATGTATGGTTTAGAAATTATGGCTAAAAAATCAAAAAAATCGCAAAAAACCACGTCAAAAACTATGATTCATGTAAAAAATTTTAACTAAGATTCTTGAAAAAAAATCAAATTCCAGAAAACTTTTTCTGAATATGCAGTCATGTGTATATATGTATTAGAAACAATTTGGTGTATAAATCGTCCTTGTAGGATGTATGGTTTGGGAGTTATGACGGAAAAAGCACATGTTTTTGGCCAGCTTCCACTCCAAAAAGTGTTCTCCAACTCCTAAACTACAAGAGATAGAGCAAACAGCATTTGGACAAAGGAGTATCCCTTCTTAAGGACGAGGACCTGGTGCTCATTTTAATGCATGAATCGTCCTTATCTGATATGTAGTTTATATTTTAGAAAATAAATAAAAAAAAATAAAAATTGACAAAAAAGGACACATGAAATTAACATGAAATCTAATTTTTAAAATTATTTTAAGGATACAGTCTTGTGGGCAGTAGCTTAAGGAACATTTTGATGCATAAATCGTCCTTTTATGATGTATGGTTTAGAAGTTATGGCTAAAAAATCAAAAAAATCGCAAAAAATCACGTCAAAAACTATGATTCAGTAAAAAATTTTAACTAAGATTCTTGAAAAAAAATCAAATTCCAGAAAACTTTTTTCTGAATATGCAGTCTTGTGTATATATGTATTAGAAACAATTTGGTGTATAAATCGTCCTTGTAGGATGTATGGTTTGGGAGTTATGACGGAAAAAGCACATGTTTTTGGCCAGCTTCCACTCCAAAAAGTGTTCTACAACTCCTAAACTACAAGAGATAGAGCAAACGGCATTTGGACAAAGGAGTATCCCTTCTTAAGGACGAGGACCTGGTGCTCATTTTAATGCATGAATCGTCCTTATCTGATATGTAGTTTTTATTTTAGAAAATAAATAAAAAAAATAAAAATTGACAAAAAAGGACACATGAAATTAACATGAAATCTAGTTTTTAAAATTATTTTAAGGATACAGTCTTGTGAACAGTAGCTTAAGGAACATTTTGATGCATAAATCGTCCTTTTATAATGTATGGTTTAGAAGTTATGGCTAAAAAATCAAAAAAATCGCACAAAACCACGTCAAAAACTATGATTCATGTAAAAAATTTTAACTAAGATTCTTGAAAAAAAATCAAATTCCAGAAAACTTTTTTCTGAATATGCAGTCTTGTGTATATATGTATTAGAAACAATTTGGTGTATAAATCGTCCTTGTAGGATGTATGGTTTGGGAGTTATGACGGAAAAAGCACATGTTTTTGGCCAGCTTCCACTCCAAAAAGTGTTCTACAACTCCTAAACTACAAGAGATAGAGCAAACGGCATTTGGACAAAGGAGTATCCCTTCTTAAGGACGAGGACCTGGTGCTCATTTTAATGCATGAATCGTCCTTATCTGATATGTAGTTTTTATTTTAGAAAATAAATAAAAAAAATAAAAATTGACAAAAAAGGACACATGAAATTAACATGAAATCTAGTTTTTAAAATTATTTTAAGGATACAGTCTTGTGAACAGTAGCTTAAGGAACATTTTGATGCATAAATCGTCCTTTTATGATGTATGGTTTAGAAGTTATGGCTAAAAAATCAAAAAAATCGCACAAAACCACGTCAAAAACTATGATTCATGTAAAAAATTTTAACTAAGATTCTTGAAAAAAAATCAAATTCCAGAAAACTTTTTTCTGAATATGCAGTCTTGTGTATGTATGTATTAGAAACAATTTGGTGTATAAATCGTCCTTGTAGGATGTATGGTTTGGGAGTTATGACGGAAAAAGCACATGTTTTTGGCCAGCTTCCACTCCAAAAAGTGTTCTACAACTCCTAAACTACAAGAGATAGAGCAAACGGCATTTGGACAAAGGAGTATCCCTTCTTAAGGACGAGGACCTGGTGCTCATTTTAATGCATGAATCGTCCTTATCTGATATGTAGTTTTTATTTTAGAAAATAAATAAAAAAAATAAAAATTGACAAAAAAGGACACATGAAATTAACATGAAATCTAATTTTTAAAATTATTTTAAGGATACAGTCTTGTGGGCAGTAGCTTAAGGAACATTTTGATGCATAAATCGTCCTTTTATGATGTATGGTTTAGAAGTTATGGCTAAAAAATCAAAAAAATCGCAAAAAATCACGTCAAAAACTATGATTCAGTAAAAAATTTTAACTAAGATTCTTGAAAAAAAATCAAATTCCAGAAAACTTTTTTCTGAATATGCAGTCTTGTGTATATATGTATTAGAAACAATTTGGTGTATAAATCGTCCTTGTAGGATGTATGGTTTGGGAGTTATGACGGAAAAAGCACATGTTTTTGGCCAGCTTCCACTCCAAAAAGTGTTCTACAACTCCTAAACTACAAGAGATAGAGCAAACGGCATTTGGACAAAGGAGTATCCCTTCTTAAGGACGAGGACCTGGTGCTCATTTTAATGCATGAATCGTCCTTATCTGATATGTAGTTTTTATTTTAGAAAATAAATAAAAAAAATAAAAATTGACAAAAAAGGACACATGAAATTAACATGAAATCTAGTTTTTAAAATTATTTTAAGGATACAGTCTTGTGAACAGTAGCTTAAGGAACATTTTGATGCATAAATCGTCCTTTTATGATGTATGGTTTAGAAGTTATGGCTAAAAAATCAAAAAAATCGCACAAAACCACGTCAAAAACTATGATTCATGTAAAAAATTTTAACTAAGATTCTTGAAAAAAAATCAAATTCCAGAAAACTTTTTTCTGAATATGCAGTCTTGTGTATGTATGTATTAGAAACAATTTGGTGTATAAATCGTCCTTGTAGGATGTATGGTTTGGGAGTTATGACGGAAAAAGCACATGTTTTTGGCCAGCTTCCACTCCAAAAAGTGTTCTACAACTCCTAAACTACAAGAGATAGAGCAAACGGCATTTGGACAAAGGAGTATCCCTTCTTAAGGACGAGGACCTGGTGCTCATTTTAATGCATGAATCGTCCTTATCTGATATGTAGTTTTTATTTTAGAAAATAAATAAAAAAAATAAAAATTGACAAAAAAGGACACATGAAATTAACATGAAATCTAATTTTTAAAATTATTTTAAGGATACAGTCTTATGGGCAGTAGCTTAAGGAACATTTTGATGCATAAATCGTCCTTTTATGATGTATGGTTTAGAAGTTATGGCTAAAAAATCAAAAAAATCGCAAAAAATCACGTCAAAAACTATGATTCAGTAAAAAATTTTAACTAAGATTCTTGAAAAAAAATCAAATTCCAGAAAACTTTTTTCTGAATATGCAGTCTTGTGTATGTATGTATTAGAAACAATTTGGTGTATAAATCGTCCTTGTAGGATGTATGGTTTGGGAGTTATGACGGAAAAAGCACATGTTTTTGGCCAGCTTCCACTCCAAAAAGTGTTCTACAACTCCTAAACTACAAGAGATAGAGCAAACGGCATTTGGACAAAGGAGTATCCCTTCTTAAGGACGAGGACCTGGTGCTCATTTTAATGCATGAATCGTCCTTATCTGATATGTAGTTTTTATTTTAGAAAATAAATAAAAAAAATAAAAATGACAAAAAAGGACACATGAAATTAACATGAAATCTAGTTTTTAAAATTATTTTAAGGATACAGTCTTGTGAACAGTAGCTTAAGGAACATTTTGATGCATAAATCGTCCTTTTATGATGTATGGTTTAGAAGTTATGGCTAAAAAATCAAAAAAATCGCACAAAACCACGTCAAAAACTATGATTCATGTAAAAAATTTTAACTAAGATTCTTGAAAAAAAATCAAATTCCAGAAAACTTTTTTCTGAATATGCAGTCTTGTGTATGTATGTATTAGAAACAATTTGGTGTATAAATCGTCCTTGTAGGATGTATGGTTTGGGAGTTATGACGGAAAAAGCACATGTTTTTGGCCAGCTTCCACTCCAAAAAGTGTTCTACAACTCCTAAACTACAAGAGATAGAGCAAACGGCATTTGGACAAAGGAGTATCCCTTCTTAAGGACGAGGACCTGGTGCTCATTTTAATGCATGAATCGTCCTTATCTGATATGTAGTTTTTATTTTAGAAAATAAATAAAAAAAATAAAAATTGACAAAAAAGGACACATGAAATTAACATGAAATCTAATTTTTAAAATTATTTTAAGGATACAGTCTTGTGGGCAGTAGCTTAAGGAACATTCTGATGCATAAATCGTCCTTTTATGATGTATGGTTTAGAAGTTATGGCTAAAAAATCAAAAAAATCGCAAAAAATCACGTCAAAAACTATGATTCAGTAAAAAATTTTAACTAAGATTCTTGAAAAAAAATCAAATTCCAGAAAACTTTTTTCTGAATATGCAGTCTTGTGTATATATGTATTAGAAACAATTTGGTGTATAAATCGTCCTTGTAGGATGTATGGTTTGGGAGTTATGACGGAAAAAGCACATGTTTTTGGCCAGCTTCCACTCCAAAAAGTGTTCTACAACTCCTAAACTACAAGAGATAGAGCAAACGGCATTTGGACAAAGGAGTATCCCTTCTTAAGGACGAGGACCTGGTGCTCATTTTAATGCATGAATCGTCCTTATCTGATATGTAGTTTTTATTTTAGAAAATAAATAAAAAAAATAAAAATTGACAAAAAAGGACACATGAAATTAACATGAAATCTAGTTTTTAAAATTATTTTAAGGATACAGTCTTGTGAACAGTAGCTTAAGGAACATTTTGATGCATAAATCGTCCTTTTATGATGTATGGTTTAGAAGTTATGGCTAAAAAATCAAAAAAATCGCACAAAACCACGTCAAAAACTATGATTCATGTAAAAAATTTTAACTAAGATTCTTGAAAAAAAATCAAATTCCAGAAAACTTTTTTCTGAATATGCAGTCTTGTGTATGTATGTATTAGAAACAATTTGGTGTATAAATCGTCCTTGTAGGATGTATGGTTTGGGAGTTATGACGGAAAAAGCACATGTTTTTGGCCAGCTTCCACTCCAAAAAGTGTTCTACAACTCCTAAACTACAAGAGATAGAGCAAACGGCATTTGGACAAAGGAGTATCCCTTCTTAAGGACGAGGACCTGGTGCTCATTTTAATGCATGAATCGTCCTTATCTGATATGTAGTTTTTATTTTAGAAAATAAATAAAAAAAATAAAAATTGACAAAAAAGGACACATGAAATTAACATGAAATCTAATTTTTAAAATTATTTTAAGGATACAGTCTTGTGGGCAGTAGCTTAAGGAACATTCTGATGCATAAATCGTCCTTTTATGATGTATGGTTTAGAAGTTATGGCTAAAAAATCAAAAAAATCGCAAAAAATCACGTCAAAAACTATGATTCAGTAAAAAATTTTAACTAAGATTCTTGAAAAAAAATCAAATTCCAGAAAACTTTTTTCTGAATATGCAGTCTTGTGTATATATGTATTAGAAACAATTTGGTGTATAAATCGTCCTTGTAGGATGTATGGTTTGGGAGTTATGACGGAAAAAGCACATGTTTTTGGCCAGCTTCCACTCCAAAAAGTGTTCTACAACTCCTAAACTACAAGAGATAGAGCAAACGGCATTTGGACAAAGGAGTATCCCTTCTTAAGGACGAGGACCTGGTGCTCATTTTAATGCATGAATCGTCCTTATCTGATATGTAGTTTTTATTTTAGAAAATAAATAAAAAAAATAAAAATTGACAAAAAAGGACACATGAAATTAACATGAAATCTAGTTTTTAAAATTATTTTAAGGATACAGTCTTGTGAACAGTAGCTTAAGGAACATTTTGATGCATAAATCGTCCTTTTATGATGTATGGTTTAGAAGTTATGGCTAAAAAATCAAAAAAATCGCACAAAACCACGTCAAAAACTATGATTCATGTAAAAAATTTTAACTAAGATTCTTGAAAAAAAATCAAATTCCAGAAAACTTTTTTCTGAATATGCAGTCTTGTGTATGTATGTATTAGAAACAATTTGGTGTATAAATCGTCCTTGTAGGATGTATGGTTTGGGAGTTATGACGGAAAAAGCACATGTTTTTGGCCAGCTTCCACTCCAAAAAGTGTTCTACAACTCCTAAACTACAAGAGATAGAGCAAACGGCATTTGGACAAAGGAGTATCCCATCTTAAGGACGAGGACCTGGTGCTCATTTTAATGCATGAATCGTCCTTATCTGATATGTAGTTTTTATTTTAGAAAATAAATAAAAAAAATAAAAATTGACAAAAAAGGACACATGAAATTAACATGAAATCTAATTTTTAAAATTATTTTAAGGATACAGTCTTGTGGGCAGTAGCTTAAGGAACATTTTGATGCATAAATCGTCCTTTTATGATGTATGGTTTAGAAGTTATGGCTAAAAAATCAAAAAAATCGCAAAAAATCACGTCAAAAACTATGATTCAGTAAAAAATTTTAACTAAGATTCTTGAAAAAAAATCAAATTCCAGAACACTTTTTTCTGAATATGCAGTCTTGTGTATATATGTATTAGAAACAATTTGGTGTATAAATCGTCCTTGTAGGATGTATGGTTTGGGAGTTATGACGGAAAAAGCACATGTTTTTGGCCAGCTTCCACTCCAAAAAGTGTTCTACAACTCCTAAACTACAAGAGATAGAGCAAACGGCATTTGGACAAAGGAGTATCCCTTCTTAAGGACGAGGACCTGGTGCTCATTTTAATGCATGAATCGTCCTTATCTGATATGTAGTTTTTATTTTAGAAAATAAATAAAAAAAATAAAAATTGACAAAAAAGGACACATGAAATTAACATGAAATCTAGTTTTTAAAATTATTTTAAGGATACAGTCTTGTGAACAGTAGCTTAAGGAACATTTTGATGCATAAATCGTCCTTTTATGATGTATGGTTTAGAAGTTATGGCTAAAAAATCAAAAAATCGCACAAAACCAAGTCAAAAACTATGATTCATGTAAAAAATTTTAACTAAGATTCTTGAAAAAAAATCAAATTCCAGAAAACTTTTTTCTGAATATGCAGTCTTGTGTATGTATGTATTAGAAACAATTTGGTGTATAAATCGTCCTTGTAGGATGTATGGTTTGGGAGTTATGACGGAAAAAGCACATGTTTTTGGCCAGCTTCCACTCCAAAAAGTGTTCTACAACTCCTAAACTACAAGAGATAGAGCAAACGGCATTTGGACAAAGGAGTATCCCTTCTTAAGGACGAGGACCTGGTGCTCATTTTAATGCATGAATCGTCCTTATCTGATATGTAGTTTTTATTTTAGAAAATAAATAAAAAAAATAAAAATTGACAAAAAAGGACACATGAAATTAACATGAAATCTAATTTTTAAAATTATTTTAAGGATACAGTCTTGTGAACAGTAGCTTAAGGAACATTTTGATGCATAAATCGTCCTTTTATGATGTATGGTTTAGAAGTTATGGCTAAAAAATCAAAAAAATCGCAAAAAATCACGTCAAAAACTATGATTCAGTAAAAAATTTTAACTAAGATTCTTGAAAAAAAATCAAATTCCAGAAAACTTTTTTCTGAATATGCAGTCTTGTGTATATATGTATTAGAAACAATTTGGTGTATAAATCGTCCTTGTAGGATGTATGGTTTGGGAGTTATGACGGAAAAAGCACATGTTTTTGGCCAGCTTCCACTCCAAAAAGTGTTCTACAACTCCTAAACTACAAGAGATAGAGCAAACGGCATTTGGACAAAGGAGTATCCCTTCTTAAGGACGAGGACCTGGTGCTCATTTTAATGCATGAATCGTCCTTATCTGATATGTAGTTTTTATTTTAGAAAATAAATAAAAAAAATAAAAATTGACAAAAAAGGACACATGAAATTAACATGAAATCTAGTTTTTAAAATTATTTTAAGGATACAGTCTTGTGAACAGTAGCTTAAGGAACATTTTGATGCATAAATCGTCCTTTTATGATGTATGGTTTAGAAGTTATGGCTAAAAAATCAAAAAAATCGCACAAAACCACGTCAAAAACTATGATTCATGTAAAAAATTTTAACTAAGATTCTTGAAAAAAAATAAAATTCCAGAAAACTTTTTTCTGAATATGCAGTCTTGTGTATGTATGTATTAGAAACAATTTGGTGTATAAATCGTCCTTGTAGGATGTATGGTTTGGGAGTTATGACGGAAAAAGCACATGTTTTTGGCCAGCTTCCACTCCAAAAAGTGTTCTACAACTCCTAAACTACAAGAGATAGAGCAAACGGCATTTGGACAAAGGAGTATCCCTTCTTAAGGACGAGGACCTGGTGCTCATTTTAATGCATGAATCGTCCTTATCTGATATGTAGTTTTTATTTTAGAAAATAAATAAAAAAAATAAAAATTGACAAAAAAGGACACATGAAATTAACATGAAATCTAATTTTTAAAATTATTTTAAGGATACAGTCTTGTGGGCAGTAGCTTAAGGAACATTTTGATGCATAAATCGTCCTTTTATGATGTATGGTTTAGAAGTTATGGCTAAAAAATCAAAAAAATCGCAAAAAATCACGTCAAAAACTATGATTCAGTAAAAAATTTTAACTAAGATTCTTGAAAAAAAATCAAATTCCAGAAAACTTTTTTCTGAATATGCAGTCTTGTGTATATATGTATTAGAAACAATTTGTTGTATAAATCGTCCTTGTAGGATGTATGGTTTGGGAGTTATGACGGAAAAAGCACATGTTTTTGGCCAGCTTCCACTCCAAAAAGTGTTCTACAACTCCTAAACTACAAGAGATAGAGCAAACGGCATTTGGACAAAGGAGTATCCCTTCTTAAGGACGAGGACCTGGTGCTCATTTTAATGCATGAATCGTCCTTATCTGATATGTAGTTTTTATTTTAGAAAATAAATAAAAAAATAAAAATTGACAAAAAGGACACATGAAATTAACATGAAATCTAATTTTTAAAATTATTTTAAGGATACAGTCTTGTGAACAGTAGCTTAAGGAACATTTTGATGCATAAATCGTCCTTTTATGATGTATGGTTTAGAAGTTATGGCTAAAAAATCAAAAAAATCGCACAAAACCACGTCAAAAACTATGATTCATGTAAAAAATTTTAACTAAGATTCTTGAAAAAAAATCAAATTCCAGAAAACTTTTTTCTGAATATGCAGTCTTGTGTATGTATGTATTAGAAACAATTTGGTGTATAAATCGTCCTTGTAGGATGTATGGTTTGGGAGTTATGACGGAAAAAGCACATGTTTTTGGCCAGCTTCCACTCCAAAAAGTGTTCTACAACTCCTAAACTACAAGAGATAGAGCAAACGGCATTTGGACAAAGGAGTATCCCTTCTTAAGGACGAGGACCTGGTGCTCATTTAAATGCATGAATCGTCCTTATCTGATATGTAGTTTTTATTTTAGAAAATAAATAAAAAAAATAAAAATTGACAAAAAAGGGGCACATGAAATTAATATGAAATCTAATTTTTAAAATTATTTTAAGGATATTGTCTTGTGGGCAGTAGCTTAAGGAACATTTTGATGCATAAATCGTCCTTTTATGATGTATGGTTTAGAAATTATGGCTAAAAAATCAAAAAAATCGGAAAAAACCACGTCAAAAACTATTATTCATGTAAAAATTTTTAACTAAGATTCTTGAAAAAAAATCAAATTCCAGAAAACTTTTTTTTGAATATGCAGTCTTGTGTATATATGTATTAGAAACAATTTGGTGCATAAATCGTCCTGGTAGGATGTACAGTTTGGGAGTTTTTACGGAAAAAGCACATGTTTTTGGCCAGCTACCACTCCAAAAAGTGTTCTACAACTCCTAAACTACAAGAGATAGAGCAAAATGCATTTGGACAAAGAAGTATCCCTTCTTAAGGACGAGGACCTGGTGCTCATTTTAATGCATGAATCGTCCTTATCTGATATGTAGTTTTATCATTATTAAATTAATTATTATTAAATTATCATTATTAAATTAAATTAATTGATCAACCTTACAGAACTGTGAAAATTGGCATTTATCGCAACAATTAAATCCATTGATCAACCATACGGAACTATGAAACTTGCCATTTAATTCTCCCGATGATGCAAAAGTATCTTATTCTTCAAACTTTTAAAAAAAATGGCAATAATCATATGCGAGGTTAATACGTCTGCATTTACATATAACTGACCTCTAAACATAGTAATAAAATACAGAAATGTTCACTTTTTACATTGAACAAAAACATAAAAATATGTAAACCTCTTGTGCTTTAATAATGCTTTAAAAACCAAAAACAGGTCATCAAAATTCACCCAATAAAAGCATGTACAGAAGACTATAGTCACATATTGTATTAAATAAATACCTTAAACTTCATAAAATAAACTAATAACTTGTAAATATTTAATAAAAAAAAAATAACATCGTTTCAATATATGCTATTATACAATTATATAAATTATACTCACATGAAATTTTACTCAAAAGTAATATATATGAAATAATTCAAATCGTTAATTATATCTTATATTTTATATATACTTACTTACTTACTTACTTACTTAGTTGGCGCTACAACCGTATGTCGGTCTTGGCCTCATCTAAGAATTTGCGCCAGCCATTTCTGTCTTTTGCTTGCTGGCGCCAGTTGGAAATTCCAAGCTTCGTCAGGTTGTCCTCTACTTGGTCTTTCCAACGAAGATGCGGTCGTCCTCTTCTGCGTTGACCGCCGCTGGGTACCGAATCGAATGTTTTCTTCACTGGAGCATCGTCTTTCATGCGCTGAACATGACCAAGCCAGCGAAGCCGCTCGATTTTAATGCGCTTGACTATGTCGATGTCAGCGTACAGCTCATACAGTTCATCATTCCACCGTATTCGGTACTCGCCATTGACGCAGATTGGTCCGTAGATCTTACGAAGAATCTTTCTCTCGAATGCTCCTAAAGTCTTTTCATCTAAACTGCTCAGCGTCCAGGTTTGTGATGCGTAAAGTAGGACGGGCATGATGAGCGATTTATAGAGCGTGATTTTCGTTCGTCGAGAGAGGGCTCTGCTTCTCAATTGCCTACTGAGCCCAAAGTAACACCTGTTGGCAAGAGTTATTCTTCGTTTGATCTCAATGCTGATGTCGTTGGTTGAATTAATGCTGGATCCTAGATAGACGAAGTTCTTCACAACCTCGAAGGAGGTATTGTCAACGGTAACGTGGGTTCCAAGACGCTGGGACTGTTTGTTTGTTGACACTAAGTATTTCGTCTTATCTGCATTCACTGACAGACCCATTCGACTTGACTCTCTTTCTAATCTGGAAAATGCTGCACTGACTTCGCGCGTATTATGGCCAATGATATCTATGTCATCAGCATACGCAAGCAGCATAACACTCTTGTAGAATATTGTGCCACTACGTCT
The DNA here is from genome assembly GCA_963920525.1 of Dichetophora obliterata. Lineage (NCBI taxonomy): Eukaryota > Metazoa > Arthropoda > Insecta > Diptera > Sciomyzidae > Dichetophora > Dichetophora obliterata. The sequence continues at coordinate 24,331,023 of OY986437.1, read as the reverse complement.
CAGATCAGCAGCTCGGATGATCTTTTCCATCATTAGGTTGAAAAAGTCGCACGATAAGGAATCACCTTGTCTGAAACCTCGTTTGGTAATAAATGGTGGGGAGAGGTCCTTCCCGACTTTAACTGCGCTGCTGGTGTTGCTCAGTGTCATCCTGCAAAGTCGTATTAGTTTTGCAGGAATACCAAATTCAGACATGGTGGAGTACAGGTGCTTCCTTATTGGGCTGTCGAAGGCGGCTTTGTAGTCAACAAAAAGATGGTGGGTGTCGACTTGTTTTTCTTGAGTCTTCTCCAAGATTTGTCGTAGCGTGAAAATCTGGTCGATGGTGGACTTTCCAGGTCTGAAGCCACACTGATAAGGTCCGATCAGTTCGTTTACAATGGGCTTCAATCTTTCACATAAAACGCTCGACAGGACCTTATATGCGATATTAAGAAGGCTTATCCCACGGTAATTGGCACAGATAGTGGGATCGCCTTTCTTGTGGATTGGGCAGAGCACACTGAGATTCCAATCGTTCGGAATGCATTCTTCCGACCATATTCTGCATAGAAGCTCGTGAATGCATTTAAGTAGAGCTTCGCCTCCGTTCTTAAACAGCTCAGCAGGTAAGCCATCAGCTCCCGCGGCTTTGTTATTTTTAAGCCGAGCTATAGCTGTCAGAACTTCATCATAGTCGGGCAGCGAAACCTCGACGCTGTCATCCGCAATTGGGGTTTCCGGAATATCATCTCTATTGGCGGGATTGTTGTCAGCGTCGCCATTTAGAAGCTTAGAGAAGTGTTCCCTCCATAACGTCAGTGTACTCTGGACATCTGTCACTAGATTCCCGTTTTCATCCTTGCAGGAAGAGGCCCCGGTTTTAAAACCATCGGCAAGGCGTCTTATTTTTTCGAAAAATTTTCGGGCCTCATTCCTGTCACCATACATCTCAATCTTCTCCTGCTCGCGCTTTTCTGCCTCTCTTTTTTTCCGCCTGAAAATATGTCTCTCTTCCCTCCTCTTTTCTTTGTATCGCTCCTTAGCAGCGCGCGTTACAACCGACTGCAGGGTGGCTTTGTAGGCGGCGTCTTTCTCTGCAGTGGCGTCGCGACACTCCTGGTCGTACCACTGGTTTCGGCGAGGGCGTTGGTAGCCAATCACCTCTTCAGCAGCCGCACGCATGGAGTTGGAAATGTGTGTCCACTGCGCGCATATATCATCGATTGGAGGAGTGCTTTGAAGCAGGAGTGAGAGTCGAGTGGCGAAAGCATCGGCTGTCTGTTTCGATTGCAGCTTGTCGACGTCTAGCTTTCTCTGTGTAGGGTTGCGTGTATTTTTAGCTGCGCACAGACGTGTACGGATCTTGGCTGCAACAAGATAGTGATCCGAGTCAATGTTTGCACCACGGATCGTGCGTACATCCAATACACTGGAAGAGTGCCTTCCGTCGATCAAAACGTGATCAATTTGATTTTTTGTTTTTTGATCAGGGGACATCCAGGTGGCTTTATGAATATTGAGATGCTTGAATCTAGTACTACTTACGACCATGTTTCGTGCTGCGGCGAAGTCAATCAGCCTCATTCCGTTATCGGAGGTGTTGTCGTGGAGGCTGAACTTTCCGACTGTTGGACCAAAAATATTTTCCTTGCCCACCTTAGCGTTGAAGTCACCAAGCACGATTTTTACGTCGTGGCGGGGGCAGCGCTCGTAAGCATTTTCAAGGCGCTCATAGAAAATTTCCTTGATCTCATCGTCCTTGTCTTCTGTCGGAGCGTGCGCACATATTAGGCTTATATTGAAGAATCTAACCTTGATGCGGATTATGGCAAGTCGTTCGTTCACAGGTGTGAATCGCAGGACGTGGGGCCGTAGTCTCTTGCCAACTACAAATCCGCATCCAAACTCGTGCTTCTCCGCATGGCCGCTGTAGTAGATATCACAGGGTGCATGCCGAATGCAACCCTGTCCCTTCCATCGCATTTCTTGGATAGCAGTGATATCAGCTTTGTATCTTTCCAAGACATCAGTCAGTTGGATAGATGCACCTTCCCAATTAAGGGTTCGGACATTCCAGGTGCATATCCGTAAATCATTATCAGTTTTTCGTTTGCGGTAGTCGTCATCAGATTTGGGGATCATTTTTCTTCTATTCTTATATGTTTTCATTGAAATTGGTTTTTACGGGTGGGCTTCAAACCCGACGCACAACCTATTTTAAGCCTAGGGAGGCCCGCCGCTCAGATTAGCCGCCAAACTAACGGTTGTCAGTTTTGACGTTGCCCAGGAAACACCACGTGGAGGTTTGAGTCGACTTGAGGCGATTTCACAAAGATTATGCTGGCCTCGCCAGGTTGAGACAGTCAGACATGTTACATTGATCCATCGCCCCCAGTTTCCTTAAAATGTTTAAAACGGTTTATTTTTAAAATGTTTAAAATGCTTAAAACCAACCAATTAAGAAATGCATGATAAAAATGCTCACAACAAATTTCGTTACAATATTACATTTGTACAAAATTATTCTAATAAATGTTAAAAATTTTATCATTGCATTTTAATTACGTGATAAACAAAGAATATAAAAATATATAAAAAAATAAAATGTTCCAAATGAAATTGTTTTACTTGGATTAATTATATACATTTCAACATAAAATCTATCTGAAATAAATGTCTTAATATAACGAAATGGAATTCTTAAATATTTTCCAATTGAATCAAAATATACTTTTGATTATGCTTGCAGGGTTTTCTGATTGGGCAGGTAGGTATATTTTTGTTGGTGGAATAGAATATATTGTATATTCTACAATGTCCAGCTAGAAACAACATCAATTCGTCAAACACAAGAAGATCCCAAAAATTAACACAAAAAAATAAGCTGTAAAAGTTGTGGCAAATAGAAGTTACATTTTCATTCACATACATACTTATAATATTGTTTTCTTCTCCTTTCGTTACTTGTCGTATTCATTTTCATGTTTACTTCTTCTTACTCACAGCAATGCGTCTATAACGAGTACAAAAACTCGTTGGTTGTCATTGTTTTGGTTTTTCTGTCGGTGGATGGCTGATAGTCTGGAAAGAAGTTGGAACGCTGGATGAAGCAATCTCTTGGTATAATTTATACTCGTTGCCATAAACTTCACCCAACAGTAACTTGCAGTGGATGCACTGGCTTCTCCACGATCACTTGTGGATTTTTCTATCCCCAGATACGGCTGTTTTGCTTGTTAACATAGCCGCCGTGGTGGAAATGAGACTCGTCCGAAAAGATGATTTTTTGGAAAAGTAAAATTGAGTCTGATACTCAGGACTTTTGTTCCTGAGTAGTTTAGTAAGGACACAAATTGTTTCTCAGATATGCTTCCAAAGTCCATTGTAACAGTAAATAATAGAATGCGCCATAAAATGATTGTTTTGAATTTATTTAAATAATACAGAAATAATCTTTAAATGTTATGGTTTAATAAATTGAATGCTTTGCTATGTACAATTAAGGGAAGTGTATTTTTTAGCATTTAAGCTTAAATCGAACAATTTTATTTAAAAATTATTTAAAACTATTTTCTATGTATGCTTTGCTATGTATAATTGAGGGAAGTGTATTTTTAAGCATTTAAGCTTAAATCGAACAATATTATTTAAAAATTATTTAAAACTATTTTCGTGTGATGATTAGTAAGATTGTCTTTATATAGTGCTATTTTTAAGTAAAACAAATTCAACTTTTAATTTGTTTATAGAACTTCTAAAATTGTGCTGCAATGTACCTTAACAAAATTTACAAAAAAAAATCGTTAAAAAAGTCAGTTTTTGCACTTGAAAAACGATAAATAAGCTAATTTTTAACCCCTCTAAGGTACATTGCAACACAACTCCAGCACATCACAGCACAATTTATTAATTAATCCTGTGGCTAAATTTACTTTAAAATCAGTCACATTGGAATTTTTTTTCAGCTGTTTCAATCAATTGTATAGCTCGTTACAAGTGCATGTTATTTAATCTTTACAATATCAACACAAGCTAGCTTTAAGTCGCTGTCGACAATATCAGTCATTCATTCATAAATTTGAGCATTTTTCCTTTGCATTCAAGAATTTTTTTCCAAAAACAACCTGGTTTTAAATGAAAATAAACCTTTAAAACTCTCCCTAATCACATGGTATAACTTATTTTCCACTTAAGGTCATAATTTTAAGTGTCAGCTTGGAATTTAAATCTTGCATGACACATTTTTACGTTTTTGTCTTTGTTGAAGTGTGAGAATTCATAGACTTGTGTTGTGCTCACCTAACGAGAGTCTATTCAAATATTACTTTTTTGTTTTCGTTTTCAATCGGACAAATTATTGATTAATTTTCTTAGAACAACATTCCATAAATTGTTTGGAGCTTTGCATTCAATAACAGAAGAAGTATAGAAATGAAGAGAAAAATAATATGATGATTTTATTAGTAAAAAAAGGACACAAAACTCGCCTAATCTTTTGTGAAAACAAACAATAGTACAAAATGCATATTCCAATTTTAATGATTTTTTTTTTCTGTACAAAGGTGAATTTTTTATACTATCATTATATTTAAATGACATTTTTATACTGTTTTGTGCTGCAAAAATAACATCACAATAATTTTTGTAATTTGCCTTTTTTTCAATAAAGAACAAAAAGTTTCCCGAACATTAGAGTGGTTCTTCTGCTCTTCTACTACTAATATGAATACCTCAAACTTATTGTTGTTACAACGTCTGGTTTTGCATTTCTTTTAACAGAAATCTTTAACCGTTTTCGTTTTAAATATTTTCTTATTATATTATCGGTAAAATTGAACTCTCTTAGCAACAAGAATGTTTATTACTACAAATAAATATTCCTGTTACCGTCACTGCTTTATTTCTGTTGTATTCTTTATTCTTTTATGTATTTACCAAAACTTAAAATTCTCCTAAGATTTACCTAACTGTTCATACTTATACATTTGTAGAGGTTAATATATGCTCAAAATAATGAGGTGATGTAATGCAGTTAAGAGTTAAACAAACATTTGAAGGTTGATCATTGCAATTTTTTCAATCGTAAAGTAAAGATTAAATCTATATTTCTACACTTGAAGTTAATAAAATTAAACATATTTGTCTACTTTTCTTCACCAAAAAAGTATGTAAAATTATAAATGATAATCAAAAGAATTCAATATAAATTTATAACTCTTAGGAATTTTAACATCCGAAATATTGGAATAAATAAATAATTTTCTATACTTAATTGTCGGTGTTTAAAATCAACGAAGATCTGTGGACTTAATGCAGAAGCTCATTCTTCTGCTTACAATTGCTATATCATTGAATAACTATTTCATTGAGTATCTTTTCCATTACATTATCTATACAAAAGTTTAAATATTTATTTAAGCGTGATAATGAATTTAAGTTTTTTTTTTATTAACTGAGTTCTTTTATTTCACGAGAAAAGACTGATTTGTGTCTTCCCAACTCTAACTTACTATGTGAAATTTTGGCGTAAGCATATTTTTTTTTCAATATTCAATTTGTGTCAAAATTGAGTGACGAAAGTGAAACTTTTTAGTAATTTCCTAAGATTTTTGTTTTGTTTTATTTTTGATCTTTGTCTAGAAAAATTTTATGGGTTAGATTTGTTAGATTGAAAAATTATAGAAATCGGTTGCAGTTGCCAATAATAATAAAGAGAAATACTTCTTTTTTTTTCAGTGGGAAAGGGTCATAGCATACCTTATCGCTTGTTACTTCTTTCAATCAAAGTTATTATTGTTTAAGCAAGACATAATATTCAAAAAAACATACTAATGTCTCAGCTTTAGTTGATAAAATAATATGACTAATCTATACTATTATATAAAAGGAGACTCACAAATTTGATCCAGAATAAGCTCGGTAACCGCTGAACCGATTTTAATATTTCTTTTTTTATTCGATTCCTATGATAATAAAGATTGTTATAGCTTACCGAGTTTTTTGAAAAATGTATTCTTTAATTATTGCAAAATCATGCATTTTATTTGATGCCTTCATTAAACCAGCAGCGCAATATAACCAGTGTGACCAGAAGATTTTTGAAAAGATATGCTTTTTGTTAAAAAAAAAATATGCTAAATAATCCACTTTCAATTTTTATATTCCACAAAAATATTCCACTTGTAATTTCAAAGATATACATCTAAATAAGTCTAAATATGCATATAAAAAACACAGAAGCAAGTTTAAAAACATTTATTTATTTGATTACTATCGCACTTAAATTTATTTTCTTCTCCTATAAAAAATTATAAACATTGTTATGGTTATTTGAATTTTAAGAAACGATATACAATATACAAAACTAAAATTCAGGCACATCTTTGAGGCCAATTCTTAAATTGTTGCTTGTATTATTATCATAGAAATTCGCATTTCTAAATTTTTTTTATTAAGCTATCTGGTATTTGATAGGCATTACAACATTTTTTTTTTGAGCATGCAGCCATGTTTTTACATTCAACAAATTATTTAAGAGTTTTTCTTGCATTCTATTTCGAATTTTCGTTTAAATATTGGGGGTTGGAATTAGTTTTAAAGGTTTTCTAAGAGATGGCGTAACTATCAATAGATCGCATCGGGCACACCTGTGACTATATTCATTTCAAAGCACATTGTGTAAGCTTCATTTTTCAGTATGTGTCATTCCACTGAAGTGTAAACAACATATATTTTTTTCTCTGTGAACATGTCGACTTTCGTTCCAACAAAACGCAATTTGCGGGAAGGTTTACTTTTGTGCTTCCATTTGAAGAAAAAAGCGGTTGAAGCACAACGCACGCTTACTGAGGCTTACGGGGACTATGCTCCATCGATTTCTACTTGTGAGTACTAGTTCCGTCGGTTTAAAAGTGGTGATTTTGATACGGAAGACAAAGAGCGTCCGGCCAGCCGAAAAAGTTAGAAAATGAGGAATTGGAGGCTTTGCTCGATGAAGACCCGTGTCAAACCCTTCAAGAATTGTCAGAATCATTGGGAGTCGACTTATGAACGGTCGGCAAACGCTTGAAGGCCATGGGAATGATTCAAAAGCAAGGAAATTGGGTGCCGTACCAGTTGAAGCCGAGAGACGTTGAACGGCGATTTTGCATGTGCGAACAACTGCTTCAACGGCATAAAAGGAAGAGTTTTTTGCATCGTATTGTCACTGGCGATGAAAAGTGGATCCATTACGATAATCCTAAGCGAAAAAAATCGTGGGGACCACCCGGCCATGCATCAACATCGAGGACCAAGCCGAATATTCATGACGCCAAGCTTATGCTGTGCATTTGGTAGGATCAGAAGGGTGTCGTGTACTATGAGCTGCTAAAACCTAACGAAACCATCACTGGGGAACGCTACCAACAACAATTGATGCAATTGAGCCGAGCATTAAAGGTTAAACGGCCGGAATATGCCAAAAGACACGACAAAGTGGTTTTTCAACATGACAACGCACGGCCACATGTTGCAAGAACCGTCAAGGAAACGTTGGAGGCGCTGAATTGGGATGTGCTACCCCACCCGCCTTATAGCCCAGACATAGCCCCTTCCGACTACCACCTATTCAGATCGATGACGCATGGCTTGGCTGAGCAGCGCTTCACTTCTTACGAGGATACCAAAAAATGGGTCGATTCGTGGATTGCCTCAAAAGACGAATCGTTCTTCCGGCGCGGAATCCATATGCTGCCAGAATGATGGGAAAATGTTGTAGCTAACGATGGACAATACTTTGAATAATATACATTGTACCGTTGTTTCTAAATAAATGCTCAAAAACCGAAAAAAAAACCTTTAAAATTAATTCCAACCCTCAATAAGAAAGATTCATATGACTAAAAATGTTCTCAACCTCAGCATTGCTAAATGGTAAGCTAAGCGAGAAAAGCACAAATTTTGATCAATCTTCAGATTCCGAACTTTAATCCATAACTTTTTTTCTGCTTTATTGTTTTGAATCCACATTTTAAAATAGTTAAAAGAAATAGCTATTGTTAGCAATAATAGTGGTATTCACGATGTGGTGTATTTGTGATAAATTTTTGCAAAATTTACAATACTTACAACTTATTGTGATCGAACCTTCAGTAAAGTACATATAGTATTTTTAAAATCAATTATATTAATTTTTATTAAATAAACTCACAGCGTAGCCTTTAGCTTGCTCCATGCTGAGTAGAAATGCTTGTACAATCAGCTGATCTAATACACAACTTGTATATTTTCCGCAGGGTTGTATTTTGAAAACTGAATTTTGTTTTTGTTATATTAAAAAATTTACTACAAATATCAAATTTATCAAAAATACACAATACAAGGGAAAATACAACACATCGTGAATACCCCTAAAGTTTTCTCAAGTAAATTACTTACTGCTGTAACATAATCCATAAAAAAAATCAAACCAAACAAACAATTAAGAAAATTTACTTTACTTATTAAGCTGCGTGAAGTTATTACATGAATGCAATAAATTTGACAACGAAAAAGTTAACCACAAAATGAATTCCTTATATTGCGTTTTACAAGGTGGTTCAGAGATAAACAAAAAAAATGTCGATAGCCAAAAAAAAATATGTAACCAAATAGACATTTTTTTATTGCAATTTTTGTGAATTTTGAAAAATATAATCATACGAAAAATATTCCACTTTTTATGCTGCATATTTTTATAAAAAAAATATGCTTCCCGAAGCTTAAATATGCCAAAGTGGAATATAATATTCCACTCTGGTCACACTGAATATAACAGCAAACAAAGCTTTTCTCTCTTTGTCGCGAGAGCTTCTCTCAATATAACACGACAGCCATGTTGTGTAGTTAAGCTGAATTCACTGATAGCCTTCAGCATGTTTTGTGTGTTTTAAAATAATGTTAATCAAGCTGAGAGCGTGTAGAAATTTTTCTCTCTGAGCGAAAACTTCATATGAAAAAAACTTTCAAAACATGCTGAAGGTGATCTGTGAATCCAGCTTTACTTTCATTGAGATTCTTGCTTTCATACATTGGCCGCATTCTAGCCGAAAAAGTGCTCAAGTAGCGAAGTAGCATAAAATATTTTCGCTATATAAATTGTGACATCTCAAGGAACATGTTCTGTGAGAGCATACCATTCAGCCCGAAAGTTGTGGAACAGTTCTTGAGCACTTTTTCGGCTAGAATGCGGCCATTGTTGATTAATTTTCCAGAGTTGCCAGAATTTAGTTATAAGCATTAAGTATGTTTTGCAGCCTTGCCAGCCAGCATTTCCTCACTTGAGATTGTGTTGTATACAAATATATAAAAGCGTTGTAACACTGAACAGATGTTTGACAATCACGCAAGAACCACTCAACCGATTAACACGATATAGGTATCAAACGATTTGTTATTTCAACTTAGTCGTAATATGCTATGTTAGATTTGCCACGTCTACTTTTCATGCCCACTTTTTGCAAAAAATGCTATATTTCAGACAATTTTGGTCGTATGAGACTAGAATATGGTAATCTACGTTGTATGGTTACTTTCGCTAACTTTACTAAAAATGGGCATGACCCACTTTAGTTAAGTCCACTTTTCGGTGAAAAGCTTGGAGTAAAGCAAAGCGCACTAGGTTTAAGGTCAATTGAGCTCAAATTCTGGCACTCTATTGTTTCGAGTATGAGATGGTTTAAGTGAAAAAATTTTGCCACACCCCCATTACCGCCCAAAAATGTTATACTTCGAACGGTTCTGGTTGTATTAGACTAAAATTTGTTAATTTAGTTCATATGGCTACTTTCGGCAACTGTACTAAAAATGAGGAATATATAAATTTTTTTTTTCGAACAGCATGAAAATTCGTACATAGCAGTAAGGTGGTCTGCGGTAGGACAACGTCTTCCGGGCACTATTATACATCAATAAAAATGTTGTGTATATCAGAAAATTCTGATCGTCATGAATTGATGTTTCAAACGGAAACGTCTAGCATGTGTTTTGTTCGAAGGTCAATTTACACTTTTACAAATTCACAAAACGATTATAAAAAATTCATTGAATTGGGTCAGTTCAAATTCTACTATAACTATATCGTTAACTATGATTATATAGATAAGGAAATAGATTAAAACATAGATTTATGTATATAACATTGGAATATTTTGAAATATTTGAAATATTTTTCACAGAATTATTTTTTAAGCTATATTTGAAAATGTTTTTCACATGAATTAATTTTTAAGCTGTAACACATTGCAAAAAATATAATAACATTTTAAGCAAATTAGTTTTCATCAAAAATCATAGAGGGGAGGGGGTAGGTGGCCCATGATTTTTAATGATAAAAACTGTTAGTGTCAAAATAGAACAATTTTTGCAGGTAAATTATGTTATATAAAAGAATAAGGAAAATGAAAATTAAAAAAAATTAAAATTAAAAAAAATATGTACAACACAAGCAACTCTTGGCCTATTGTTTAGTATAAGTTGGATATTTTAGAGGTTTTTTGAAAACAATATAAGACATTGCATTGTTGAGGTAACGGTAAACCTTTTTTAATTTTCCCAATTTACTTAATTGAACTTTCAAACAAAAAAAATTGGATGAAAACCGATTTGTAAATTGCGGAAATGTTTGCTTGCTAAATCAAAACATGAAATTTCAATAGTTTTTTTCTCATTCTGAGGCTTATAAGTTATACTGAGAAAATCTATAGCTTTGAGATATAACAAGAATTTTAATGTCATAATAACAGGTTTTTTAAAACATACCTAATATCCGTACAAAATATTTCCGAAAAGAAAAGAAAATTACCGTTTATTTTATTAATCAACGACTGTCCATACAAAAATGCATTGTTATGCATTAAGAAAGTTTATAGTTTTGAGATATCGCCAAAAGTTTGATGTCATTATATCGGTTTTTTTTTTAAATTTAAGAAGAATTGTTGCTTGGCCGAAGCCCAATAACAACAATTAATAACTGAAGAAGGCCGATTAACGCCAACAATTTAAGAAGAATATATTTATTTTCAGAATATATGAAGAATATATTTATTTTCAAAAATTACATTTTTGATTACAAATTTTAAAAAAATATTACACAAATTTTTTTATAACGCTGTTATGCAGGACTTTTTCAAAAGTAAAAAAAAAGAAAGCTAGGTAAATTTATGTCATCATAACAATAACCGTTAAAATAAGTTATTCAAATTAAATAAAGTAATTTCTTAATAAATATACCATTTTTTTCATAATTAAACACAACGAACACAATAATTTTTATATATTGAATTTGTTTTAATACAACTAAATACTTTCATTTTAGGATTTAAAATTTTTACATGGTATTTAATATTTTTATCGCAGGCGAAGCAGCGGGTATTTGCTAGTGTAATACTAAATACGTAGTGGCACAATATTCTACAAGAGTGTTATGCTACTTGCGTATGCTGATGACATCGATATCATTGGCCATAATACGCGCGAAGTCAATGCAGCATTTTCCAGATTAGAAAGAGAGTCAAGTCGAATGGGTCTGGCAGTGAATGCAGATAAGACGAAATACTTGGTGTCAACAAACAAGCAGTCTTGGAACCCACGTTACAGTTGACAATACCTCCTTCGAGATTGTGAAGGACTTCGTTTATCGGGGATCCAGCATAAACTCAACCAACGACATCAGCATTGAGATCAAAATAACAATAACTCTTGCCAATAGGTGTTACTTTTGGCTCAGTAGGCAATTGAGAAACAGAGCCCTCTCTCAACGAACGAAAATCACGCTCTATAAATCGCTCCTAATGCCCGTCCTACTTTATGCATCCTGGACGCTGAGCAGTTCAGATGAAAAGACTTTAGAAGTATTCGAGAGAAAGATTCTTCGTAAGATCTGCGGACCAATCTGCGTCAATAGCGAGTACCGCATACGGTGGAATGATGAACTGTATGATCTGTACTCTGACATCGACATAGTCAAGCGCATTAAAATTGAGCGGCTTTGCTGGCTTGGTCATGTTCAGCGCATGAAAGACGATGCTCCAGTGAAGAAAATATTCGATTCGGTACCCAGCGGCGGTCAACGCAGAAAAGGACGACCGCATCTTCGTTGGAAAAACCAAGTAGAGGACAACCTGACGAAGCTTGGAATTTCCAACTGGTGCCAGCAAGCGAAAGACAGAAATGGCTGGCGCAAATTCTTAGATGAGGCCGACATACATGGTTGTAGCGCCAACTAAGTAAAGTAAGTAATGTAATACTGACTGAATTAAAACCTTGAACATTTAATGTACCCAATATTTCGATTTGCCATGTTCGATTTATTGTATTATTTAAGAAAAACCAATATGTGCCGTAATGTGCGTCACTTTAAAAAAAATAATGTGAAGAAACCTCAGCTTAAAATTTAAATAGAAAATTTATCCTAAAAAAAAAAATTAAAATTTATAAACATTTAGGTTCTTATTAATTTTAACCTTAACGACGAAGTTTTTAATTTTTTAGTTCCCTGTTTAGTTGCACCAAGTTTCACAGATATGACTCGTGTACGACCTCTTATTTATAAGTAAAAAATTATTTAAATCAAATGAAGTTTATTAAATTAATTTTTATGCTCTGGTTATTAATGAGTTAAGTCAAGATTTTTATCTATTTTTCGTTGAAAAAGTATTTCAACCGAAGCACAGTGTTTTGTCTAGAAAAAAAATTTGATAAATTTTTTGTACTTGTTGGGTTGAGACATGATAAAATTTGTTTGGGGGACAGGGTCACAAATGCCCCTTTTTCGGAACGTGTTAAATTAAATTCACAAAAACTGTCCACAGATTTTTGTCTATTACTAAAAGGTGTTTTTTATAGAGTGATACAAGTTCAAATCATAATAAAACATAGTAATATACTTTTAATATCAATGTACGAGCTTTATTGGATAGAAAATTTTATGACATTAATGTTTAAATATGATTTTGGTCATGTGACCGCCATGGCTGGAGCGTACAAGGCACAATCTGGAACACCAGTTTTCACAAACTTTTCGCAGCATTTGCGGCCGTATCTCGCCGATAACTCTTCGAATGTTGATTTCCAGGTGTTCAATTGCTTGTGGTTTATCGACGTAGACAAGTGATTTTACATAATCCCAAAGAAAATAATCCAATGGGGTTGAGTCCCACGATCTTGGGGGCCAATTAATTTGGCTATTTCGTGAAATTATTTTTTCGTCAAAAGTTTCCTTGAGTAAATCAATTGTAGCGCCCGCTGTGTGGCATGTGGCTCCATCCTGTTGGAACCACATATCAGCAAGATTAATGCCAGCTAATTGAGGTACGAAAAAACTTTGAATCATGTCCTATACCGTTCACCATTGACGATAAAATTCTGACCATCATCGTTTTTGAAGACATATGTGCCAATGACTCCGCCAGCCCATAAAGCGCACCAAACAGTAATTTTCTGTGGATGTAATTGTGTTTCGACAAAAGCTTGTGGATTCTCCTCACTCCAAATACGACAATTCTGTTTATATACGTACCCATTCAACCGAAAATGGGCTTCATCGGAAAATAAAATTTTCCATGGAAATTCAAAATCAATATCAATTTGTGCTTCAGCCCATTCGCCGAATTGGCGGCGCATACGATGGTCGTTTGGCTTTAATTCCCGCACAAGTTGAATCTTGAAAGGCTTTTAGCCAAGATCTTTTCGTAAAATCCATAAAATCTATAAAGTGGAAGGACACAACCCTAGTTGCTGAGAACGGCGACGAATTGATTGATTAGGATCATCTTCAATGCTTTCCTGTACAGCGGCTACAGATTCTTCAGTGCGCACTGTTCGGCGTCTCACGGGATGCACATTATCAGTAACAGTAAATGTGGTCCGAAAACGATCTATTGTTCTTCGAATTAGCAGCTCTGAAATACGATAATGTACGCCATAAAATGGACGAAGTGCACGATAAGTTTGACAAACATAACCATTATTTTGATTAGAAATCTCCACAATTTGCACGCGTTGCTCTGGTGTAAGTCGATCCGTAATAAAAAGTCAAACCAAACTAAACAAAAACCAACTATCAGCTGTTAAATGGGTGGTCAAATCAAGCAGAGATGCCAACTCAAAGTTGTATCACTCTATAAAAAACACCTTTTATAAAAGTACTAAAGCAAAGAAATATAAATGTATTAGTTTTGGAAAATCTTTGTTCACTTCCGGTTATATCTATAAAAAAAATAATTTATTTCAAAATTAAAAAAAAATTGTGATTTATGCAAATGACTTTCTTAAGAATGCTTGTTTTCACTGAAAAAGTTGAAAAAGCGAAACTGAATTTTGAACCATACCTATATTGCACTTTATAGTTGTTTTTTTTAGAGAAATAAATTAATTTTTGCATTTTTAAAACAAAAAACAACGCTAAGGATTGACATTTGTTTGGTAACTATACATATATTTTTTTTTTAAGAGATCTTTAAATAGCGTGACTCATGATGAACATAAACAAAACGAAAACAAGAGCAAAAAAAACAGCACAAGCTTAATTAATACAAAAAACAACGATGCTGCAGCTGCTGCGTTCCAGTGGTTTTGGTTGCGTACACAACGAATGCGGGGGCTCGATCCCAGAGCCACATACACAGTCACTAATATAAATTAATTTTTTAGCTAAAAGTGAATTTGAAAACATGTCTGCGGTATGTTCGAAAGGGTGTGGAGCGTTTAAATGATGCACAGCTAAGGCAAGGATTTTGAGTTGTAAAAAATAAAGATATATTATTTAGGCTTAAAAGAAGACACATCCTTCGCTTATGTCGTTTTGTTTTTCTCAAACAAATTTATTACTAAAAATGGACTGCTTTAATGACTTAACTCGAGTTCTTAGAATATATTAGCAAGATATTAGGATAGTTAAAACAAAACGCAACATTTGCATTCAATAGCAAAGTTAGACGATGAACTGTGATGAACTTTGTAAAAAGAACAAAAAAGTATTACAAATAATTCAGAGGTAATAAAAGCTACGAATGTTACAACAACAATAACAACTGACTCGATCTATTGCATGTCAATAACACAAACCAACGGAAAAGTCATTATTTATAGAAAGGCATTTAAGGCTCTCTGGTTGCGCGTTCTACAGAAGCGCACAGAGGAGCACAACTCCAAAGCGTTGTATTACCGAACGAATGAACAAATGGATAGAGGAGAAAACGAATGAATAGATGGTGGTAATGTTACCTTACCTGCCCCTAGAAATTCATAAAACAGCGCACAGTGGTTTCAAATGAGAATTAAACAACAATTAATAAATATTGTAATTTTTTTTTTTTTTGTAGTGAAAACTTCATTAGGCGCGTTGAGCGATTTTTGGAATAGGGTTATCTTCGTCATTAAGCTTTAAGTTGGAAGCTCATTCGATGCAGATGCGTTTTGCATGCGTCTATTCGCTAACGGAATTTAGCTGAAGTATGCAAAAGCTTATGGTAGCGAGTTCAATGCATGAAAATATTTCAACTTTTCTTGCGTATATTGCGTTTTTTGACAGCTCGGTACAGCTCGCGAACAGCGAGAAGAAAGAAAAGTAACTAGTAGCTTTCAGAAATGCCACTTCAAAATAAAATTTTAATGTACATATTAAGATTTTGAAAAGTTTTTAGTGGATATTTGGCTAAAATCACTCATTTATGCGAATTTTGAAAAATTTTTGTTATTATAAATCAAAAAATTTGATATATTTCACCGTTAATGCATTTAAATTGTCATTTCAACAACATAGGATTCATTGCCTAATTTTGAGACCCTGCTTTCTCTGAACGCCGAACGCAATCATTGAACTCTACCATAAATTCCTTGCGTAAATTCGCCAGCGAGTACACGGACGCAAAACGCAACTGCATCGAATGAACTTCCAGCTTAGAGCTTAATGATGAAAGCCACTCGCGGTATTGATGATGAAAGCTACTTGCTGTATTGATGACGAAAGCTACTCGCTGCAATGATGACGCAAACCATAAGATTACCCTCTACCAAAAATCGCTCAACGCGCCTAAAGAAGTTTTCACTTCACAAATTACTGCGGATAGCTGCGGACCTGCTTTGAGCGAACATGAATGCTTTTTTATAGCCGTAAAAAAATACAAACTTCTATCTAAAATATAAAGAACAATAGGCCACAACGGAAGAAAGTTTGTTTTATTACTCCGGAATAGGGGCGACGAACCGTTTCCTGATTAATTTATTTATTAATTATTTATTTATTTTTATTTCATAAAGCATTAGTAAAAATAAGAACTAAGTTCTTCTACAGTGCAACATATAAGTATAAATTAACAACATTATTTATAAATGTATATATTTGGATGTAACAAGTTAATAAACATTAGAATTAAACAAAATTAAATAATTATTAAAAATAAACAAATTTATCAAATTAATAAGTTATTAAAAAACCTTAAAATATTAAAACTTAAAAATAAAGAAGAAATATTGAAGAAGAAAACAAAGAAAGAAACACAATTTAAGGAGTAGAAAAGTGAACCATAATAGATTGCCTAAATTTTTCCGCCCGAGTTATTTTTCTTATGCTACGTGGTAGAGCATTCCATAGTCTTACGGCATTAATAAAGAACAGATTGGAGGTACTAAGAAAGCTATGCCGAGGAACTATAAGAACGTTACATCTTCTAGAAATGCCGAATTGCAGTTTTTTATAGAGATAATGTGGTAATTTTTTTATGTATAATTGTATGAAGAAAGATGCAGTTTCTAGCATTAACCATCCGGTCAATGATCAAATTTTCTCCATTCGTTCAATGACCGGGTACCCGGGTGCCCACGTACAGCGTGGCAGGTATGAAGTCATTAGTACACTAAATAAAAATTTTTTTCTGTGTAAGCTGGCTACGTGGCATATGAAACAACTATAGGGACACAGCTTATAGTCATCATAGAAATAACAATAGCAAAATACCAAGGTCAATAGATATTTAGGTACGTGAGATGTCCCTTTCCTTTTTGCACGAACAGGAAGAAACGTGTTCAGTTGGAATTCTACAAGAGTAGTGAATAGAAGTACATTAGGCTTGTGCTTAACAGTTCCAGAGACGGAACGGACATGGAACGATTCTTTTGAAGAAAGGAACTAGTTCACGGAAACATGTCCGCGGAACTATCTAGTTCCTTTGCTTATTTGAACTGTATAGACTATTTGGCTTGTCTGCTTGTTGAACTGCAGAGGGACTTTGAAGCATGTCCGCGGAACTATTCAGTTCCTTTGTTTATTTGAACTGCAGAACATTTCAATATTTGTTTTTCAATATTTTTTAATGAAAGAAAAACATTTCTTTATTTTATATAAAAATGGAACTTCTATCATTTAGTAAATAATTTCATTTAGTAAATAAAGTTCATGTTGTATATTTATAAAGTTGCTGAAAATCATTTGCAGTTGCATCTTATAGTTCATCAGCTTTAAGCATGTTCGCGGAACTATGTAGTTCATCAGCTTTAAGCATGTTCGCGGAACTATATAGTTCCAGCAGTTCTCTTTATAAGAATGAAAGTAACAAAAGCATGCTCAATGTCATTTCGTGATTGTTCTGTTTCATATGTTAAAAGCAAAAATAAACAGCAATGCTGAACAATGTACACAACTGGAATGACGATATATCATTTCTTATTTTATCTATTCTTTCTTTCACTCTCTTTCACATGGATAATTGGCTTACTTGTCGTCGCTCAAATAATTCGATTAATTTATGTAAGTGCAAAAGAGATGTCAGCTTATTTTGCTCAATTAAAAAAATGTATTGCAATCGGAACTGTTTGAACATGCTTAAATCGTACAGATGGAATGATTGGAACTATGTCCGAGACTGAACATAGTTCCATGAAATATGCAGGTCCGGAACGACCCAACTCTAAAGTACATGCAGTGATAGTGAAAAGAAAATATAAAAAATTAATATTATCAAAAAAAAAAAATCATGTTTAACCTAAATACAATGGCTGATTCATCCAGTTTTCGACGGTAAGGCGAGATTGACTTGTTTTATTTTCAACATTTTCATCATTTTGGTTCATATCCATAGTGTTAATTAATTAAATTTGATCTCAGTTTATTTGGATAGTAGTTAATCAATGTTTATACAATACATTTAATGAACACAATGAATACAAAAGATGACAGCAATCGCAAGTATCCAAATAAACTGTGATCAAATTTAATTAGTAAATTATTTATTTTATGTTTTCAATATAAAAAAAAATAGTTATTAATGAATTGAAAATTTTTTACAATAGAGTCAACGCTCTCAGAGAAATAAGATTTTGGAGGAAACATTGGAAGCAGAAAAATCTGATGATGACTGCGTGTTGGATAGTAGTGACGATGAATATTGTCCACCGAGTGAGGCGGCAGCTTCGGATTGTGATGATACAGGTAATTGACATTTCTATTTTCTCTTGTGTACGTTGATAATTATAATGTATTTTATGTTATATAAATTGTATATTTTTTTGTTCGCATAATACACAAATTATGAGGCATTTCTCTACGAAAGTGGCGATTGAATCTCTTCTTGGTCGAGCTGTCAATCCGAATGCGCAGCCAACATCATCTGTATCATTGACACCTCAGACGCAGCGCGATCCAACTGGGAGGAAAAAGATTACTGGTGTTTGATATGAATATCTCCAAAGTGAATTTAAAAAACGTCGCAAAACTAGAAAAATATGTTTGGTATGTGAGAACCCTATATGTTATGAACACTATATTACAACCACGACATGTAAAGGATGTACAAAATAGTTTAATGTACTTCAATTTTTATATGGCACTGTATCATAATAAATAAAATAATATAAATAAATAAATAGTAAAAGAATGGAAAGCAATATTACTAAAATAAATAAAAACGGAATTATGTTTATCTGACTTACTATTTTTGCTATTGTTTATAATAAGAATAATTGTTTAAATAAAAGAAAATACAAACTATATTGTCGCGCGTGGCATAGTGTAAGCAATATTTAGTTTTAGTTGAGAAGACGAGTCGAGTCTACTGTAAACTACTTCCGGTTAAGTAATAACTGGTAAAACTAGTTGCTTCACTAGCATTCGCTTAAGATCAATAGTACAAAGATTTGCAGACATTCTTAAATTTCGGAGGATATAATAAACTTTACGGACAATACTATTTACATTATCAATACATGATATGGACGAATTCATACAAAAACCAAGATTTACTATTTTCGATACGACACTAAGCTTATTTTTACCAATGTTGAGGTCCGGAATTGTATCTAGGTAATGTTTGTTTTTAAAAATAGGTAGTACATATGACTTGACAAAATTTAATTGTAGTCCATTGCTAATAGCCTATTGATGAATGCCTCTTAAATCCTCATTAAGTCTGTGGCACAGGCTATCTAGAAGATCAGTACTACTTAATAGAAAGATTTGTATATCATCCGCATAAGCATGTACAGAAGAATGTTTGCAAACAACAAATACGTCATTTATAAAAAAATAAAATAAAAGAGGACCAAAAATTGAACCTTGTGGAACACCGCTTAACACAGATTTATGGTTAGAGAACGCAAGTCCAACTTGAGTTCTTTGCAATAAATTTGACAAGTAACTTGCTATTAAATTCACTGCACTTTCACTAAACCCGAACAAGGTCCTGAGTTTCTGGGATAAGTATTGGTGACTAACTTTGTCAAATGCTTTCGAAAAATCTAATAGCAGAGTAAAGACACATAACCGGTACACTGAGCAAAAAACATACTTTAAAATTATACAAAAAATTTTAAAATAGAAATTAAACTCATTTGCGTTTCTACAAAACAAAATTCTAACTTCACTCCACTTTCACTAAATCCCAACAAGGTCCTGAGTTTCAGGCATAAGTATTGGTGACTAACTTTGATAAATACTTTCGAAAAATCTAATAAGCAGAGTAATGACACATAACCGGTACACGGAGAAAATAAACATACTTTAAAATTAAACAAAAAATTTTAAAATAGAAATTTAACTCATTTGCGTTTCTACAAAACAAAATTTAAAACAAGCGTGTTTAATTTTCAACTATAAGCTCATTTATGTTTTTTTTATAATTTTCTCTTATTATTTTCTTCTAATAACAAAGAATACGTCGCTATCAGAGATTGAATTAAAAAATTATGTACAGTAGAATCATTGAAAATTATTGCCAGACAACAGATACAGATAACAGATTTTACATTTGAATGTTTGAAAATGTTTTTGAATTATTCATACAAATATTGAACATAAGATGAGATACGAAGTAATTAATTTTTTGGATATTGAAAATATTTCAAGCCGCAGTGAAACGCCAACTTCATCAAATGAAGTCAAAAAATTTCTTATTTGGGGGGTCCCAGGGGTCGCTGATCACGAATCTAACTTCAAAAACTCGAAAAAGTTAAAAAATGGCATAAAAAAATAGCGGTTTAATTAATTTGTTTTAAATTTAATAACAATATTTTTAAATTATGTTTAAAAATATTTGTTTGACATATTAAAGTTTTTGCATTAAATTTTTCATTTAAATAAATGTGTTTAAACTTAAAATTTTTACAATGAAAGTATATATAAAAACATTACATTGATAACATTGATAACAAAAACTTTTGTTTTAAATTAAACTTTAAAAATATTTGTGTTTAACTTAAATGAAATTGTGTCAAGCGCTATTTTAAAAACAAATTCGTTTAATATGAACACAATTTCATTTAATTTTAACACATATTTCCCTCAGTGTATCATTGATGAAAGCAATATTTCTCGAAAATTTTTTGAAAGCAATATTTCCCGAAAATGTCGAAATTTTCTTAAGAAAACTTGCTTTACTTAAATGAAATATAGATTGTTAAATATAGCACATGTCCAAAATAAAGTAATATATATTTTTAGTACTATTACTGAAAAAAATTTTGCATATTTTGGGGTGTTTTTTCCTCCTATTTTACCGCTTTACACAAAAAGCGGCTACGTTGCTTGATGTGCTCGACAGAATTTTGACTGTTTGTTCATTTTCATTTTGCTATCTTCGTTTCTTTTTGTTTTTTTCTTTTCAATGCATTCATCAATTGCTACATTGCAACTATATCAAATAAATTGTGAAAATGGAAAACAGCCAATTGGGAGGAAAATGAAGATTATCTTGCCGCAAAACTTATTCTTAAAAAATATTAGTCATTAATGATATTGCAGAATGTGGCATAGCATTAACTCACCAAGAAGAGCAGAAAGAGTTTTCCTGCATGCAATGGAGAAATATTAAAAAATTTGAACAGCTTGAATTATATTATTAACTATATTTGAATTGAAACTGGGGGCGATGGATCAATGTAACATGTCTGACTGTCTCAACCTGGCGAGGTCAGCATAATCTTTGTGAAATCGCCTCAAGTCGACTCAAACCTCCACGTGGTGTTTCCTGGGCAACGTCAAAACTGACAACCGTTAGTTTGGCGGCTAATCTGAGCGGCGGGCCTCCCTAGGCTTAAAATAGGTTGTGCGTCGGGTTTGAAGCCCACCCGTAAAAACCCATTTCAATGAAAACACAAAAGAATAGAAGAAAACTGATCCCCAAATCTGATGACGACTACCGCAAACGAAAAACTGATAATGATTTACGGATATGCACCTGGAATGTCCGAACCCTTAATTGGGAAGGTGCCTCTATCCAACTGACTGATGTCTTGGAAAGATACAAAGCTGATATCACTGCTATCCAAGAAATGCGATGGAAGGGACAGGGTTGCATTCGGCATGCACCCTGTGATATCTACTACAGCGGCCATGCAGAGAAGCACGAGTTTGGATGCGGATTTGTAGTTGGCAAGAGACTACGGCCCCACGTCCTGCGATTCACACCTGTGAACGAACGACTTGCCATAATCCGCATCAAGGTTAGGTTTTTCAATATAAGCCTAATATGTGCGCACGCTCCGACAGAAGACAAGGACGATGAGATCAAGGAAATTTTCTACGAGCGCCTTGAAAATGCTTACGAGCGCTGCCCCCGCCACGACGTAAAAATCGTGCTTGGTGACTTCAACGCTAAGGTGGGCAAGGAAAATATTTTTGGTCCAACGGTCGAAAAGTTCAGCCTCCACGACAACACCTCCGATAACGGAATGAGGCTGATTGACTTCGCCGCAGCACGAAACATGGTCGTAAGTAGCACTAGATTCAAGCATCTCAATATTCATAAAGCCACCTGGATGTCCCCTGATCAAAAAACAAAAAATCAAATTGATCACGTTTTGATCGACGGAAGGCACTCTTCCAGTGTATTGGATGTACGCACGATTCGTAGTGCAAACATTGACTCGGATCACTATCTTGTTGCAGCCAAGATCCGTACACGTCTGTGCGCAGCTAAGAATACACGCAACCCTACACAGAGAAAGCCAGACGTCGACAAGCTGCAATCGAAACAGACAGCCGATGCTTTCGCCACTCGACTCTCATTCCTGCTTCAAAGCACTCCTCCAATCGATGATATATGCGCGCAGTGGACACACATTTCCAACTCCATGCGTGCGGCTGCTGAAGAGGTGATTGGCTACCAACGCCCTCGCCGAAACCAGTGGTACGACCAGGAGTGTCGCGACGCCACTGCAGAGAAAGACGCCGCCTACAAAGCCACCCTGCAGTCGGTTGTAACGCGCGCTGCTAAGGAGCGATACAAAGAAAAGAGGAGGGAAGAGAGACATATTTTCAGGCGGAAAAAAGAGAGGCAGAAAAGCGCGAGCAGGAGAAGATTGAGATGTATGGTGAGAGGAATGAGGCCCGAAAATTTTTCGAAAAAATAAGACGCCTTGCCGATGGTTTTAAAACCGGGACCTCTTTCTGCAAGGATGAAAACGGGAATCTAGTGACAGATGTCCAGAGTACACTGACGTTATGGAGGGAACACTTCTCTAAGCTTCTAAATGGCGACGCTGACAACAATCCCGCCAATAGAGATGATATTCCGGAAACCCCAATTGCGGATGACAGCGTCGAGGTTCCGCTGCCCGACTATGATGAAGTTCTGACAGCTATAGCTCGGCTTAAAAATAACAAAGCCGTGGGAGCTGATGGCTTACCTGCTGAGCTGTTTAAGAACGGAGGCGAAGCTCTACTTAAATGCATTCACGTGCTTCTATGCAGAATATGGTCGGAAGAATGCATTCCGAACGATTGGAATCTCAGTGTGCTCTGCCCAATCCACAAGAAAGGCGATCCCACTATCTGTGCCAATTACCGTGGGATAAGCCTTCTTAATATCGCATATAAGGTCCTGTCGAGCGTTTTATGTGAAAGATTGAAGCCCATTGTAAACGAACTGATCGGACCTTATCAGTGTGGCTTCAGACCTGGAAAGTCCACCATCGACCAGATTTTCACGCTACGACAAATCTTGGAGAAGACTCAAGAAAAACAAGTCGACACCCACCATCTTTTTGTCGACTACAAAGCCGCCTTCGACAGCCCAATAAGGAAGCACCTGTACTCCACAATGTCTGAATTTGGTATTCCTGCAAAACTAGTACGATTTTGCAGGATGACACTGAGCAACACCAGTAGCGCAGTTAAAATCGGGAATTACCTCTCCACACCATTTATTACCAAACGAGGTTTCAGACAAGGTGATTCCTTATCGTGCGACTTTTTCAACCTAATGATGGAAAAGATCATCCGAGCTGCTGATCTGAGACGTAGTGGCACAATATTCTACAAGAGTGTTATGCTGCTTGCGTATGCTGATGACATAGATATCATTGGCCATAATACGCGCGAAGTCAGTGCAGCATTTTCCAGATTAGAAAGAGAGTCAAGTCGAATGGGTCTGTCAGTGAATGCAGATAAGACGAAATACTTAGTGTCAACAAACAAACAGTCCCAGCGTCTTGGAACCCACGTTACCGTTGACAATACCTCCTTCGAGGTTGTGAAGAACTTCGTTTATCTGGGATCCAGCATTAATTCAACCAACGACATCAGCATTGAGATCAAACGAAGAATAACTCTTGCCAACAGGTGTTACTTTGGGCTCAGTAGGCAATAGAGAAGCAGAGCCCTCTCTCGACGAACGAAAATCACGCTCTATAAATCGCTCATCATGCCCGTCCTACTTTACGCATCACAAACCTGGACGCTGAGCAGTTTAGATGAAAAGACTTTAGGAGCATTCGAGAGAAAGATTCTTCGTAAGATCTACGGACCAATCTGCGTCAATGGCGAGTACCGAATACGGTGGAATAATGAACTGTATGAGCTGTACGCTGACATCGACATAGTCAAGCGCATTAAAATCGAGCGGCTTCGCTGGCTTGGTCATGTTCAGCGCATGAAAGACGATGCTCCAGTGAAGAAAACATTCGATTCGGTACCCAGCGGCGGTCAACGCAGAAGAGGACGACCGCATCTTCGTTGGAAAGACCAAGTAGAGGACAACCTGACGAAGCTTGGAATTTCCAACTGGCGCCAGCAAGCGAAAGACAGAAATGGCTGGCTCAAATTCTTAGATGAGGCCAAGACCGACATACGGTTGTAGCGCCAACTAAGTAAGTAAGTAATATTTGAATTATATAATTTGTTTGTATTAATGTTTTTAATTATTCTTTTATATATTTTTACTTTGAGCAGCGTTATCGGCGCTAAAAATAAATATTTATTATAAACAAATTTTTTTCATTTAAATTTTGCTTAATTATCTCTATTATGAAATAAAGCCCACAATTTTATCCGTACGAAAACCCTAATGGCAATCGTTGTTGCCAAAAAAGTGATCAAAAAATTTCAAAAATCTTGTCTTTAAGCGTTGATTTTACCACAAATAATCCAAGTTGGTCAAAAGTTTGTACACTGTTGTTATTGGCTAGGTTATTCGTAAATTTAAAGTTCCAATCACGAATTACTTTAAACACTTCTTAAAAGAGTTACAGATCAAAAATATTTTGAACTTTTTTTAAGTGTGTTTTTGAGGCTTAAAGTCAAATGCGACTGGAATTTTACCACTACACGCACCCGTTTTTTTTTTTGCAGATCTTATTTTTTAGTCTAATTCTCTACGAAAATGCGCGGGGAGCGAAGAAAAAAACACTTTTGCACATATGGGTGGTCTACTGTACGTACAATTTTATTGCTGGGGGTTCAATCATATCATATGCAGCACTAGCAATAGAAATGCTTATAAAGGAAGCATAGGAGGCTCAAATGAAAGACTATCGCCAATATCGTCTTAGCCACTACAAAAAAAGGCAATAGAAAATCCACATATGGAGATGTAAAGAACCATCTTATGGCTTTTTCTGACCCATTAATTAAAAAGTATCGAACTAATTTAAAAGATGTATAATAAGGTATTCACGATGATAAGTTGAATTTAAACTATATTAAAAAGCTTTATTTTTTGATTTTTTTAATGTTACACGTAAGTTTTTGGAAAGAGATGGTCAGGATTTGCTAACAGGCCACTAAGCATTTAAAAAAAAAGGGGAGGAGCCGAAAATGTTTTTGTCATTCTACACATTAGAGTGGACCTGATTTGTGTGGGAAAAATTTCCAAGCACTTCATGGAGCGTCTTAAAGGCTCAAACTGCGCTTAAGGATGAAAAAAAATTCGTGTAAGATTTTAGTAAGGTCGGATGCATATAAGCCCGTTGCTTAAAGCTTGCACAAGTGCATGAAAGAAAAAAAAATTTTTATATTTCAATTTGCAATTCCATTTGGAATAAGGAAACAGTTAAGATTTTTTGTTTTTTCCAAAAATTTTTCAGTTTAATAAGGGTATTCACCTCAAAGTACTTGAAGAACTCAGGGAGACTTCGGCAATATTTGTATTATTTTCGACTTATCTTGGTGCGCTGATTTCAAAACTATTATCACTTTTTTCTAGCTTCGCCAGTTTTTGAGATAAACGTCAGTGAAATTGTTCAATAAAAACTTAAGTGGAATTTTAGTATATCAAAATTTGTTCAAACAATTCAACAAGTTGAAGTGCGGGAAGTTAAATCTAAGTGAAAAAGTTAGCAATCAGAAGCGTGGGCAAATTAAACCTTCTTGGATATGACCAAAGTCAAATTCTTCTTGATGCAGGGATATCTAAGGTATATTGCCTTAAAGGATAGAGATTTTCTTTATTACTGATTATGTAGAGTTATAAATATTGAGTTGTTTTTGTTGTAATATTTTTATTTATTCTCTTCAACTTAAATAAACATAAAAAAATAAAAACTTATTCTTGGAACTTTTAGATTTCAAAGAAGCTTATCTCAAAAACTTGTGATGCTAGAAAAAGTAATAATAGTTTTGAAATCAGCGCACCAAGATAAGTCGAAAATAATACAAATATTGCCGAAGTCTCCCTGAGTTCTTCAAGTACTTTGAGGTGAATACCCTTATTAAACTGAAAAATTTTTGGAAAAAACAAAAAATCTTAACTGTTTCCTTATTCCAAATGGAATTGCAAATTGAAATATAAAAATTTTTTTTTCTTTCATGCACTTGTGCAAGCTTTAAGCAACGGGCTTATATGCATCCGACCTTACTAAAATCTTACACGAATTTTTTTTCATCCTTAAGCGCAGTTTGAGCCTTTAAGACGCTCCATGAAGTGCTTGGAAATTTTTCCCACACAAATCAGGTCCACTCTAATGTGTAGAATGACAAAAACATTTTCGGCTCCTCCCCTTTTTTTTAAATGCTTAGTGGCCTGTTAGCAAATCCTGACCATCTCTTTCCAAAAACTTACGTGTAACATTAAAAAAATCAAAAAATAAAGCTTTTTAATATAGTTTAAATTCAACTTATCATCGTGAATACCTTATTATACATCTTTTAAATTAGTTCGATACTTTTTAATTAATGGGTCAGAAAAAGCCATAAGATGGTTCTTTACATCTCCATATGTGGATTTTCTATTGCCTTTTTTTGTAGTGGCTAAGACGATATTGGCGATAGTCTTTCATTTGAGCCTCCTATGCTTCCTTTATAAGCATTTCTATTGCTAGTGCTGCATATGATATGATTGAACCCCCAGCAATAAAATTGTACGTACAGTAGACCACCCATATGTGCAAAAGTGTTTTTTTCTTCGCTCCCCGCGCATTTTCGTAGAGAATTAGACTAAAAAATAAGATCTGCAAAAAAAAAAACGGGTGCGTGTAGTGGTAAAATTCCAGTCGCATTTGACTTTAAGCCTCAAAAACACACTTAAAAAAAGTTCAAAATATTTTTGATCTGTAACTCTTTTAAGAAGTGTTTAAAGTAATTCGTGATTGGAACTTTAAATTTACGAATAACCTAGCCAATAACAACAGTGTACAAACTTTTGACCAACTTGGATTATTTGTGGTAAAATCAACGCTTAAAGACAAGATTTTTGAAATTTTTTGATCACTTTTTTGGCAACAACGATTGCCATTAGGGTTTTCGTACGGATAAAATTGTGGGCTTTATTTCATAATAGAGATAATTAAGCAAAATTTAAATGAAAAAAATTTGTTTATAATAAATATTTATTTTTAGCGCCGATAACGCTGCTCAAAGTAAAAATATATAAAAGAATAATTAAAAACATTAATACAAACAAATTATATAATTCAAATATTACTTACTTACTTAGTTGGCGCTACAACCGTATGTCGGTCTTGGCCTCATCTAAGAATTTGAGCCAGCCATTTCTGTCTTTCGCTTGCTGGCGCCAGTTGGAAATTCCAAGCTTCGTCAGGTTGTCCTCTACTTGGTCTTTCCAACGAAGATGCGGTCGTCCTCTTCTGCGTTGACCGCCGCTGGGTACCGAATCGAATGTTTTCTTCACTGGAGCATCGTCTTTCATGCGCTGAACATGACCAAGCCAGCGAAGCCGCTCGATTTTAATGCGCTTGACTATGTCGATGTCAGCGTACAGCTCATACAGTTCATTATTCCACCGTATTCGGTACTCGCCATTGACGCAGATTGGTCCGTAGATCTTACGAAGAATCTTTCTCTCGAATGCTCCTAAAGTCTTTTCATCTAAACTGCTCAGCGTCCAGGTTTGTGATGCGTAAAGTAGGACGGGCATGATGAGCGATTTATAGAGCGTGATTTTCGTTCGTCGAGAGAGGGCTCTGCTTCTCTATTGCCTACTGAGCCCAAAGTAACACCTGTTGGCAAGAGTTATTCTTCGTTTGATCTCAATGCTGATGTCGTTGGTTGAATTAATGCTGGATCCCAGATAAACGAAGTTCTTCACAACCTCGAAGGAGGTATTGTCAACGGTAACGTGGGTTCCAAGACGCTGGGACTGTTTGTTTGTTGACACTAAGTATTTCGTCTTATCTGCATTCACTGACAGACCCATTCGACTTGACTCTCTTTCTAATCTGGAAAATGCTGCACTGACTTCGCGCGTATTATGGCCAATGATATCTATGTCATCAGCATACGCAAGCAGCATAACACTCTTGTAGAATATTGTGCCACTACGTCTCAGATCAGCAGCTCGGATGATCTTTTCCATCATTAGGTTGAAAAAGTCGCACGATAAGGAATCACCTTGTCTGAAACCTCGTTTGGTAATAAATGGTGTGGAGAGGTAATTCCCGATTTTAACTGCGCTACTGGTGTTGCTCAGTGTCATCCTGCAAAATCGTACTAGTTTTGCAGGAATACCAAATTCAGACATTGTGGAGTACAGGTGCTTCCTTATTGGGCTGTCGAAGGCGGCTTTGTAGTCGACAAAAAGATGGTGGGTGTCGACTTGTTTTTCTTGAGTCTTCTCCAAGATTTGTCGTAGCGTGAAAATCTGGTCGATGGTGGACTTTCCAGGTCTGAAGCCACACTGATAAGGTCCGATCAGTTCGTTTACAATGGGCTTCAATCTTTCACATAAAACGCTCGACAGGACCTTATATGCGATATTAAGAAGGCTTATCCCACTTTCGAAAAATCTAATAAGCAGAGTAATGACACATAACCGGTACACGGAGAAAATAAACATACTTTAAAATTAAACAAAAAATTTTAAAATAGAAATTTAACTCATTTGCGTTTCTACAAAACAAAATTTAAAACAAGCGTGTTTAATTTTCAACTATAAGCTCATTTATGTTTTTTTTATAATTTTCTCTTATTATTTTCTTCTAATAACAAAGAATACGTCGCTATCAGAGATTGAATTAAAAAATTATGTACAGTAGAATCATTGAAAATTATTGCCAGACAACAGATACAGATAACAGATTTTACATTTGAATGTTTGAAAATGTTTTTGAATTATTCATACAAATATTGAACATAAGATGAGATACGAAGTAATTAATTTTTTGGATATTGAAAATATTTCAAGCCGCAGTGAAACGCCAACTTCATCAAATGAAGTCAAAAAATTTCTTATTTGGGGGGTTTCTAATTTCTTATCTCAAAAACTTGTGATGCTAGAAAAAGTAATAATAGTTTTGAAATCAGCGCACCAAGATCAGTCGCAAATAACAGAAATATTGCTGGGAAAATCCAAAAATAAAAATTTTAACCCCCTGAAGGGTGAAAACTGAAAAATTTTTGGAAAAAACAAAAAAATCTTAACTATTCCTAATTCAAAATGGAATTGCATATGAAAATATTAAAAAAATAAATTTTTTTTATGCACCTGTGCAAACTTTAAGCCATGGTCGATCTTGCTAAAATTTTTCACGAATTTTTTTTATCATCAATTACAACAGTGTGAGCTCTTGGGGTGGCCTTTTTAAAATAAGGCCCACTCTACTACACATATATTTCAAACTTTTAACGGAGTAAATTTATAGATTCAGTCAAAAATAGACCCCTTTTACATTGATCAAGACTTGAAGTCAAGTTTTTTTGACGTTCTCTTTTGAACTTGACGAAAGCTTTCACATTGGTCAAGACTTGAATTCAAGTTCTTGTCTTCTTTCCTTGTTTTCTAAAAATCAAACGAGATAGGAAGCAAGCAAATGAATTATAGTTTATAGAAATTTGCAAGCTGAATTTTATTTTTTTACCACAGTGGAAGTTAACAAAACATTTTTGCTTAAAAATTTAATGCAAAATTAAATTTTATTAAATGAAAAAAAAATTTTAATTCAACCGAAGTCTAGCAAACTCACATTGATATGCGAAAAATAAAATAGAAAGCCCTGTCAACAACGCGAAAATAGCAAAAGGAACACGAAAAAACACGAAAAATTGCCGGTACAGCTTCAAGTTTCTTTTTCCCTTCCGTCGCTTCCGATGTGCGGCGAATTGCCTACAAACTCTGAAACTTGACTTCAAGTCTTGACCAATATAAAAGGGGTCATAGATTCAATACAAAAAAGTATAAAGTGTTTTAAATTTTTGTGTTTTTGTGTTATGTCCATGCCTTGTGGAGGTATGGACACAAGCACGCTTGTGGAAGAATTGCCAAATATTTTTATTAGTGATCTTAAATAGCCGATTCCAACTTGTATATTCAATTTAATTGGGCTACGACGAATCTTTTTAAAAGCTATACATTTTTAAATGCTATGCAAGTTTCGTATGGGAGGTAGGAGTGGCAAATTTTTTTTTTAAATACAGTGTAATCTCGATAATCCGGACAATTAGAAACCAGGCAGTGTCCGAAATACCGAATTGTCCGGATTACCAAGACTTTACAAAAAAAAATCGAAATAATACAATTAAATATAGGTTTAAGTGATTTTTATTGAATAGCAATATTTGTATAAATATTTTTCATTTTACTTTACATTTCTTGTAAAGTCATTAACTTCTTTAAGTGTTTTGAAAAAAGTTTGTAATTTTTATTTGGCGAAGTTTTAATCCATTTTTCTCTTTGTGTGCAACATCTCTTAGACTTATAAGTTTTAAAATATCTCCAGCAGCAAAGTCCTGCTCCTCTGCATATTTTATACATGTATTAAACGCAGATATGGCCTCAGAGTGCATTGTTTTTGGAACACCGTTTTCATCTTCATTGCGACTGCAGTCATCGATATCGTCTTCTTCAACCTCATCATCAGATATTTCAGTATCATCATTCAACCACTCATTTATTTCAGAGTTTTCATACACATCCGGAGATATATCGACAAGTAAGTCAACAATTTCAGTAGAATCACTGGAGCGTAGAGTCGCAAGAGGCAGATCAGAGGCAGATATATCGACAAGTAAGTCAACAATTTCAGTAGAATCACTGGAGCGTAGAGTCGCAAGAGGCAGATCATCATCCGGGCTCCATTCTTCATCATATAGAATTTTATTGAAGCATTTCTTTAGAACTTTTTCATCAACAATATTCCAAGCATTTGATGTAAGAAACGCAACGTCTTTTAAAGAAAAGTTTTTTAAAGTATCCATTATACTTGTTGTACTGGATAAAAGAAGGGATAAAAAACTTTTGCGATAATTAATTTTTAAAATTCGAATGGCATTTTGGTCCATAGGTTGGATAAGAGCCGTGCAGTTTGGTGGCAAAAACATAACGCATATATCCTTATCAATGTCTGTTAATGATTTTGGGTGACAAGTCGCATTATCTACCAGTAAAAGTGCTTTGGATGACAAATTATTATCTTTTTGGTATCGTCTTACTTGTTTTACGAATGATTTTTTAAACCAGTTTTTAAACATTAGCTCAGTCATCCATGCATTCTTGCTGTTAGCATAATCTAATGGCAGATTTACTTTTTTAAATGCTCTTGGGTTTTTAGCTTTTCCGATCATTAGAAGTTTTAGTTTATGATCTCCCGTAGCATTGCAGCAGACCAGAAGGGTAACTCTTTCCTTACCAATTTTACGCCCTGGTGCGGATTTCTCTGAATGCAGAGCAAGTGTTTTTTCTGGCAGCTTTCTCCAAAATAATGCAGTCTCATCAGCATTATATACTTGAGAAAATGTTATGCCCATTTCAGCAACTTTTGCGTGTAGCATCTCAATAAATGGTTGAACAGATGTTGGATCATTCGATAGCTTTTCGCCAGATATTTTTAGAAATTTTATTCCATATCGTTGACGAAAATTGTTAAACCAACCGTTACTGGCCTTAAATTCAGCGCTTGGCCCATAAATGTCTGCACAAAGTTGCTTTGCCTTCTCTTGAATGATGTCAGACGATATTGGCGCGTTATGTTTCCTCTTATTTATAAACCAATTATACAAGCGATCTTCCATCAGTTGGTAATCAGCAGTTCGCATTGTTTTACGTTTACCAAGGCCATTTTCTGATTTATTTATGTATCTGAATAAAAATAAATTTTGTGAATTATGAAAATCATAATGTTTTAGAAAACTTACGTATCAATCTTTACTCTATTTAATTTAATGTCTGAAATTGTTGATTTTCCAACATTGTACTCCACTGCTAGTTGTCGTAATGTCTTCCCTTGTGCCAATTTTGTTAAAATTTCTTTTTTTTTATCAATCGTTAAGAAAGTGTGTTTTTGTTTAACTATTGGTGCCATTATTAATTTGCAATGTAGTTTACATAAACAAAAGTTTAATAGATAATTAACACGCAAATTTTCCACGCAAATTTATGTAACATTCAACTTCACAACTGAAAAAGTGACTGACATCTGTTTGAATATTAACCAGCTAACGAAGTTGTCCGGCTATTTTTTTATTCGCTTCGTAAATATTACAGCCAGGGTTGTCTAAAGAAAACAAAAATTCGTACCAAAAAAGATTCTTAGAATGCATTCAAAACAAATCTTTCGCTAATCTTTATTACATTATCTTTTAATTTAAATATCGTACTGTATTTGCACTGTATCGTACATGCGTATGAGACATCAATTTTATTCAGTTACCATTTGATTCATAGGAAATATAACCGAAATTTGAGAGAGTTGTTGTCAAGTGCAACATTTAACCTGCAATATTGAGAGCAGTGTTATTTTACGCTCTCGTATATTAGAGGCTAGCGCAAGACGAAGTATGTGTATTTGTATGTGTATGTATTTGGTGGGGATAGGCATGCGAAAGCAATTCTCGGTAAAAAAAAGAACAAACACAGCTCTTTATATGCTCTTATTTGTCTATAAATAGCAATAAGTCGAACAAACAGCAAAACAAGACACTAAAAAAAGTGTCCGAATTTAAGAGGTAAAAAATACAAGTACTGTCCGGATTACAGTGTCGACAGTGTAAGATTTGAACTGTCCGGATTTCCGCGATGTCCGAATTAGCAGGTGTCCGGATTAACGAGATTACACTGTATAAACATATATTTCATATTCTTAAGAAAGTTATATTAATATCCAAACAAAAAATATGCCTTTTTTTGTTTTTTTGTGTTGTTTTTATTTCCAAACAAAAAATATAGCTTTTTTTATTTTTGTGTTATATGGGAGGGTTATAGGCCTGGTTGTGGTCTATAAAAATTGTTTATTGTGTTCTAATAGAGCTAGTTCCAACTTTTACAACAAACGTTGTATGGGATAAAACCACTGTGCAGCGTCGAGTAGAGAGTCATAAAAAGTGTACAACCAGCAGCGAAGCCAATTCAATTTGCAAAAATAATCACCATGAAAACGAAGAAGAACGAAGAGGTTTGGTAGGGAGGACGTTTCACAATTGGGTCAAAGCTTTTTCCTTTCACTCTTTCTTTCTCTCTCTTTTACTGGGACAAGGAAGTAGTTGAAGATGACGATGAAGTGTCTACAAAACTTACAAAAATAAAAACCTGAATGATTCTAAAAAATTTGCCTAGTATTCTTTTCATTATTCTTAAGACAATATCTTTGTTAGGTCAAAGAGAAAATATAAAAATACTTTTATAACTCTTTACTTTTATACACTCCAAGCCCAGTGAGCAAAAATGTTTATTGTTTAACTAATTTATGACTCTTTTCGCGGAGAAAATACGCTTTTGGGACTTATAAGTGTATTATTTTTGAATCATTTCTCAAACTAATATGAAAAAATTATTATGTTGTTGCCTTCTTCACACTTACTTGATTTTAAAAGCTCACAATTAAAATCATCTTTTAAAAATTAAAAAAATAGATCACAATTAATATCTAAAAATTTGAAAAAAAACTTAAAACGATCTTTAGTTCGTAGTGTTGACAAAAATTCAGAAAAAAATCAACAGTAATACTTATTTGTTAATTTCAACAGGTAACAAAGTTAAAAAAGGAACTTTTTCTAGTTGCAATCGAGCTAAAAAAAAAAATTACTTTTTAACAAATAGCATCAACCTGAAATAATCGCAAGACTTTCAGTTTTCGCTAAATCTTTGTTTGAGAATCTGTGGAATTGATTTATCTATAGTAATAAAACTCATTTTCTGTTTGTTTGTTTGTTTGTTTGGCCTTTATACAAATCTAAACGGCTCAACGGATTTTGCTCAAACTAGGTATACATATTAAGTGCGTTCCAACTTAAAATGTTACATACTTAGTTTTTGCCACGCCCCCTTTAAAATTTTTCAACTAACGATAATTTTGTTCTTATAAAACTTTTTAGTATCGGAGATTTTTTTGTATTTAATTTTAAAAAAATTCTGTAATTTTGACATCAAAAACATGCACATATCTTCAAAATTGGAGAAATTTTCAGTATAACGACTTTTTCATAAAACATCGTTGCCTAAGAATGAGAAAAAAACGACATGAAAATCAAAGTTTGGCCTTTTGATGCAAATATCTCCGCTGTCCATTAATATATTTCATTAAAAATTTTTTTGTTCAAAAGTTCAATAAAATCACTTCACAAAAATAGGTTGAACTGTACCGTTAAGTTAGTGTATATATGTTTTATGATTATGTCAAAAAAGGTCCAAAATATTGACTTTTTACTCAAAAAATGACTCAAAAATTGTTGTTGTTGTAAAAACGAAATCAATTAAAAATTGCACATCTGGCTACCTTTCATATGACATAGCATTTATTTGCAAGAATTCTTCCAGCTAAGCGCAAAAATTATTTTACTGTTTTTGTCATCAAAACAACAAGGTACCCCCTTTGATTTTTTTCGCGAAATTTATTTTTTCCAAAATGTTGTTTTTATATTTTTTACAAAAAAGTCAAGTCTCAAAAATAATTTATGTGAAAAAATTACCCCAATATCTCTTTCCAGTCAAAAGTTATGGCTAAAAATCTATTTTTTCATACCAGACTATTAATAAAACTTAGTTTTGTGTTAAAATTCTCTATATAGTTTGAACGTCCCCATATATCTCTAAGAATGCAGTTGTGTGTCTAAAGTAATAACGAACATTTTAATTATATAAAATTTTCTTTATAGTGATCATCTACTTATATTTTGAAAAAAAATATATGAAAATCAAAGTTTTTACTTTTAATGCCAATAACTCTGCTGTTTTTAATATATTTCATTAACATTTTTTTTTGTTAAAAAGTTCAATATGTTTTTTAATATAAATCTTTGTTTAGACGTTAAAATGTCCATATCTCAAGGACGCATTGAGTCCCACCATAATTTTTATTTTGTTGAAAAGGTAATTGTGCTTGCTTTAAGATTGAGTAAATATAAAAATTCTTTTTAATTTTTAAAGTCTGTTTTTCGTACCGCTTCTTTGAATTCAATTAGCTCACCGCAAGAGATGGAACCACCAACAACAACAATTTTCCTAACCTTTTTTGGATCAATGTTCGTTCAATTACCTAGCAAACGGTGGATAAATAATATTAAATAAAATAAAATTCAAATAAAATTCAACATGTTTTTCATTATTCCCGATTTTAAAAAACATTTAATCGAGAAGTGTATGTTAAAATGTTTATATAAATGACTCTCGAGTAACACCGGGTATATCAGCTAGTAATTAATATAATTAAAAGCTGTTGGTTTAAGTAATGCACCAAAAGTCAGCCCAAACAATGAAACCAAATAAGACGAATGTCCTTTTAGTTTTCCAACTTTTCCAAAACTATTTACTGGTCTATTTAGGAACCCTTTTTCAAACTCATTTAGTAGCAGTTTAGTTGATTGGCATTACTTTTCGTTGTTTCTTATGCATTTTTCTTCTTTTTGACGTGTTTTGTTGTTGTTGCTTAACTTAATTTTATGCTGACACGTGTTTCGTTTATTCCTCGCATTTAATTTTGTTTTGTTTTAGAAGGTTAAGGTAAAGCATAAAAGAACTACGTAGGGTAGCCCTTATTCGAAGCGTCCATCTGGCAACACTGTAACTTTCCGCAGTGATGCCAAATCGACTAATGACATACCGCGTTTGAAGCGTCATTCCAAGCAAATGTTTACAATGGAACAGTACACGCCACGCGAACGCTCTAAAATTGTTGAAATTTACATTCAACAAAACAAGTCAATAGTGAAAACTCAACGTGCTTTCAAAAAAATAAATAAAGTGAAAAGTGCGCCTTCCAAGAAAACAATTTATCGTTTGTATGAAAGATTTACAACTGGTAATACTCTTGGTAACCCAAAGAGGGAAAAAAAAAGCGACCAAGGCGATCGGATGAGAATATTGCAGCCGTACGAGCCAGTATTGAGCAGTCACCAACAACATCCCAAAATCGCCGTTCTCAGCAGCTCGGCATTCCCCGATCCACTTTACAACGCATTTTACGTGTTGATTTGAATTTGTTTCCGTACAAAATTCAATTGGTAAAAAAATTGTTGCCTACCGATAAGCCACGTCGATTGGAATGGGCCCAAAGAGTCATCGAAATGGCTGAAGAAGACGAGCAATTTTGGCATAAAATTATCATGAGCGATGAAGCTCATTTTCAGTTGAACGGAACGGTAAACAAACAAAATTGCCGTATTTATGCCACTGAAAATCCACAAGAGATTCAAGAGGTACCTCTTCACGATGCAAAAGTCACTGTTTGGTGCGGCGTTTGTGCTAAAATGCTCATTGGGCCGTTCTTTTTCGAAGATGATAATGGCCACAGAGTTACTGTCAATCAGGACCGTTATCGCGATATGATAAAAAAATTTTTTCATGCCAATCGTTCGTCGAAAGGGTATCAGGCACTACTGGTTTCAACAAGACGGCGCGCCACCACACACAAGCCGCACTACAATCGATTTTTTGAAGCAATTGTTCCCTGGCCGTTTGATGTCAAAAAATGGTGATTTCGATTGGCCGCCAAGATCACCAGATTTAACGCCTCCAGACTTCTTTTTGTGGGGTTATTTGAAATCAAAGGTTTACGTCAACAAGCCAAAGACCCTAGCTGTAAACCAACATCCGTCAAGAAATAACTGCCATTCCCATCGAAATGTTGAAGAAAACCATGGAAAATGCTACAAAACGGGCACAATATGTCGTAGAGGCCAATGGCGACCATTTACGAGATATCATATTCAAGAAATAATGTAAGCAAATCTACTTGAACCCAATTAAATGATATTCATGACGAACAGACAAAAAATTGTGGTTTCTTTGAATTAATTAAAAATAAAATGGGCGATTCGAATATGGGCAACCCTGTATTAACCCTTTACTGCACCACGTAGCAGATCTGAAGCAACAGTTAAATAGTTGTTACAACAACTGTGTGATTCAGTTATATCAAATAAATAATTTTTGCATAAAAACAAAAAAGTTGAGAAAATTATGGCAAAACAAAGTCAAACCGATTTTTAACAACTGTTGCGTTTTTCGAGTAAATCTCATCAAGTCAAAATTTTTAAAGTACCACATACACACGTATTAAATACCACATTTAATAGAGGACAAGAAAACAAAAAAAAATTTAGGAGTAGGAAATAAATATATTTTGATTACACAGTGAAACACTGATCATAATTCTTAAATACCACTAAATAGAAGTGAAAGTAAAATCCCATAAGAGCAAAAACCTAGCGGGATTTTGCAATGTTAGCAGCGGAACATATTTTTTTAACGCATTCAATTTGGGTGAACAGTGGATTTCTCTGCAACTCATCGCATCAGTTTTTGGTCTCTAACGTGTCCAGTATTGTGGTATGCGTGTAACTTTCTTTGAAAAAGTTAATGTAAAGATGTTAAATAATTATCTTCCAAACATTTTCCACCAAAAATGTAAACCAGTTCCTAGTTAAAGGACAAAACACAAGAAAAAGTATCACCATTTTCGTATTTTAAACAATACTTCCTATATTTGCACACTTATTCTTGAGCATAAGGTTTGTGCTTTCTACTTTTTTTTATCAAGGTAACAACGCTGTATATTTCCTGTATATCTTATTTTGATGTTTAATTGTTTTAGTAAAATTAGTGACAAAAGCAAAAAAATTTTAACTATACTGTAAGTTAATTAAAGCCAAAGGAAATATAAATAATTATTGTTACATTTGTGGTCATTTCCTGCCGATATGGAAAAATAAATCACCAAAAAAAATTAAAGAATTCTTCACTGAAGATTTTAAAGTAGTAAATGAAGCATATTTTTTGTCAGTCTGTGATTTGGGGTGTAAATTGGGCACCAGACTCAGTTTGTGTAACATGCTACAATGGTCTAATAAACTGGAAACAAATTAAACGCGTATCCAAATTTTAATTCCTTATGGAACCCCAATAATATGGACTGATTCGGGAGTACATGATGCAGCAAATTGTTATTCATGTTTAAATACAGATCGCGGAATAAGCATTAAAAAAAGCAAAAGCAAAAGTTTACATTGGCACTCGAAATGCTCAATTGCCATTGCCTCACGCAGATCACATTCCAGTGCAAGTGTTTATAAATCCAGATCTTGATTCAATTACAATCGCTGACACTGTCTCAAGGGCTAATGGAGCAGACAGTTGTTCTTACTACGTTCCTGGACTTTCGTACTCAAATGTACCAAGTGTGATTATACAACGTCATTGTTTCAAAACTGGAATTGTCTCAGTAAATTACTCAGTTAATTTCTCAATTCC
Source organism: Dichetophora obliterata (assembly GCA_963920525.1). Classification (NCBI taxonomy): domain Eukaryota; kingdom Metazoa; phylum Arthropoda; class Insecta; order Diptera; family Sciomyzidae; genus Dichetophora; species Dichetophora obliterata. Next base: position 24,292,183 of record OY986437.1, on the reverse strand, counting down.
AAAAATCTTTTGGCACCCAAGACCAAAGTTACAGCTTATAGGGATCGTCAATCAGCTTTTAAAATCTTAAAACTTAACTCTTTTTATTTAATCAATTTATAAGATCTTTGAAGTGACACGTTATTTTTTTTTTTATTAAAAGTTGTCATTAATTAATTTTTTTATTTTCAAGACTTGGTCAATAACACTGTGCAACACATTTTTTTAACGGAAGAGCGGACAACAAAAGATGATAGTTCTGGTTTATAGTAAGAAAACTCTAAAAGGGTTTTTCAAAGTCAGCTAGCTTTTAAAAGGTATAGGCATTGCAAGTTTGCCTCTTGAAGAGTATTTTAAAAATGAAGTGCTCATTAGGGCGTATCAAATTACAATTGTTTTCGAAATTCGTATTCTAAGAGGTCTCAAAGGTTTCATTGGGAACAAATTTAAAGAAAAAAAAGGATGTTCCCTCTCCCGCAAGGACAAAGTTGCTTTGTGAGAAAAACAGTAAGAAATAACGACCTACGAAAAAACATGCTTTGATTTTTGTAAAAAAAAATTACATATGTCTTAAAGTAACAGTAAATAGAGAATTATACCAAAAAAATTTTGGCAAACACAATGCCACTCTTGGTTTTTACCCACAGTGTCCTGTGTGAAGGATATGCAAATCTACAGGTACACTCGAAATAGTACCTAACTTTTGATTGTTATCTTATTGTCTAAATTTTGGTGGTATTGAAGTGCTAACGTTTTCCTTAAATTTGGCAATTAAAAATTTGCATAATTTTTGCAAATGAATTTTCTTGTTTTTGAGAAATATAACTTTATAAATGCAATTTTATAACTTTTACAAATTTATTAATACAAAGTTTTATATCTCGGGCATCAGAAGTGGTACCGAAGATAATTTTCTGAATTTAGATTTTTCAAATCTTTCTGAAAGTATATTTTTAAAACACCAAGTAAATACCACGATTCCTTTTCGTATTTCGATTTTTTTATAAATTGTTCTTCCTAGCATGAGATTTACATATTATTTTGTCAAAACAACTCACCACAGCATTGACAAAAATGTTAAACTAAAATATTAAGTTTTTGAGCTTGCCATTCGATGGGTCTCAATTGATTTAACCATTGTTGTTAAGATGTGTTTTAAAGAAATAATAACCATAAAATAGATATGAACAAAATTGTAAAATTTCATGGTAGGAAGTATGTCTTTTAAATTTATGATGAAAGGAAGGGCTGGAGTTCCTTTCATGATAGGAAGTATTTCTTTTAAATTTAATAATAGGAAAAAAATTTCGGTCTTTTCCTGGTGTTTTAAATAGGTATTTTCAGACAACGTTTTATTCAGAAATATTTGAAGAATCCAAATAGCAAAAAATATCTTCGTTATGTAGTAAAAAAACAAAAACAAAAATATATTTCCAATTAGAAACATAAAATTTAGTAAAAAATATGCTTAATCAGCTCATCTTTCAAAGGCTATAACATTTAAAAGCGAGCTAAATTTGCAAAACCTTCTTAGGATTTTGTTGGTCTAGATCAGTACTATCGACCTGTGTTGGTATCTTTTTCGTTAGATTCCATTACCCTTAAATTGTGAAACAGTGTAATTGGTTTGGCTAAAATTTCGCAGAAGGGAACACGAAAAATTTAACACTGTGCAAACTATCGTTTAAAATAGGAAAACACTGTGCAAACTATCGTTTAAAATAGGAAAATGTTGATACTTTTTTTGAGTGTTTTATCCTTTAACACGGAATTGGTGTGAATTTTTGGCAAGAAATACTTGGAAAATTATTATTTAACTTTCTAACACAAAGACAATAACACGCTTGCCCCAATACTGGACAAGTTACACTATAAAAATTTAATCTTATTATTAGGTGAAAAACTGTCTTAAAGTAAGCTGCAACAGCTTTAAGACAGCTTTCGCTGAAATTACACTCGCCTTTATTTGCTTGGCTGAATTCCAGCCCTTATTAGTGAAAAAGCAGCACAACCTACACTCTAAAAACTGATTGTTAAGTCACTACAATAAATGTTGTGAAATTTCACGACATTTATTGGCGATTTTATAAAAAGATCACACTTTGCAGCGAGTTTTTTCAATTCTGTCTAAAATTCTGCGTTTTTTTCCAAAACACGTATACTTTATCTACTTTTCACGCTATTTTAGCGTGCTTTCGCTCAGAGAGTTTTAAAATATGTATTCTCTCTCTACTATTCACGCTATTTCAGCGTGTTCTCGCTCAGAGAGTCCTAAAAACGCTCCAGAGTAATGGTTTTATTGAATTTTTTTAACATATACATAATTTTCATCAGTTTAATTTGTGCTTCTAATGCAACAACTCTGTTGTCAAATAAAGGTAAATGATGCAACTTTTAATTGTTTGAGTGAAAATTGCTTTAAAAAGTTCAGTTTCAATTTAATAAATGCTATATCTCTTTTATAAACGTACTCTCAAATTTAAAAATTTTCTTTTTTAGTATGAAACAAATGAAAAATAATAAGTTTATTTTAAGTATGAAATAATTTTAAAAATAAAAATAATTTTTTTTATGTCCTAATTATTTGTGTTCTTATTTTTGGCTTCTTTTGTTTTATATATATGTTTTCAATTTTATGAATAATTTGTAATCTATAATCTATAATTTAAAAAAATAATTTATAGTTTATAATTTAATAATTAATGTTTTCATATGGCTTTAGTTGCAATATGTAGTACAATCTCGAAAAATCTGTAACAACGCCCCAAGCGTAATGAAGAAGTTTTTTAACTTTGTAAACTCCTTATTAAAATTTTGACTGCGTCTATTTCATATATTTTCATTACTTGAATATTGAATAGTTAAGAGAGAAAGAGAGATATGTGTGAGAGTATTCACGCATTAATAGCGTTTTCTTTAAACGAAAAAGAACATGAGCTTGATAGTTATAGAAGAGAATTTTACAAGAGCGCGAAAGAGATTTTTATAGGTGAGAGGATTCACGCATTTTTAGCGTGAATTATTTTGAATTTTGGTCGATGGAATTTATCGACAATAAATGTAGGCAATCATTTGCCAGCAATTATTGTAGTAAATTCTCATGAATTTTTGTTATAGTGTAGCTGATATTAAGTTTCAGCATGCTAAAAGTGCACACCTTTAAGGCCGCTTTACATTGTCCTACTGTGTGTTTCGACATGTGAGATAGAAAGTATTATTGAATTTCATCTTGCTGTCATTTTTAATTTTTGTATGAAGAAATTAATTTTTCGCTTTTAGACTATCTCACAGAGTCGCACCACATTTTTATATTTTACACTATACTAAAACGTAAAAATTTGAGTAATGAATCCGTTTTTAATGCATTTAAAGCCTCTACAAAGTTCAATATGCTGTAACACAGCTTCCTTCTGCTATTCCATTTGAAAAAGACATTACGAGTTTAAAATTTTCTCACTTAAATAATAAATTTCAAGTAAGTTTATGGTAAAATGCATCTCTGGTGGGATAGAATGTGTGATGAAATCAAAAACAAACCAAAAAATAAAATGTGGTACGACATGCCAAAAAATTCAAAACAGACTCGAACACACATTGCTTTCCGTTGTTTACACCATCTCACATTCTATCACACATGAAAATTTTGACATGTGTTAACACACAGTAGTATAATGTAAAGCGGCCTTTAGCAGGTCCCTTAGGAAAAATTGTTTATTGAAATGTGTTCACAAACAGTTTTTTATAAAAACTTAAAGTAAAAAAAAAACAAGTGGTTATTTTTTCTAATTAAAAATAAACAATTTTATTTGTTGGTTCGAATTTATTTGCTCAACTTTTGAAATCATCTTTTCTTCAGAAGCAGCAAAAATTGTTTCATTGAATTTCAAATCAACAATTTAACCATACACATTAAATCAATGTGGGCCCTGCTGAAAATAAGAGTAAGACTGCCTAGTTTTCAACAGGCACGCTTTAAAATTTTGAATTTGAACTTCTTGCTGTCTGAAATTAAGGCTGCATAAACTTAATATAACGACGACAATGAAATTAAGGCTATTGATGATTTTAAGGCAGTGTTTAAAATAACACTTAGTTTTTACAGTGAAGAGACCAAAAACTGATGCTTTGAATTGCATAGAAATACACTCTTCACCCAAATTAAATTTAAAATTTCGGTCCTAATTTTGCAAAACCCCGCATGGACTATGTTCTTATGGGGTAATTTTTTCACCTCTATATAGCGGTTTATAAGACTTTTTACTTTTTTGTAAAATTATTTCACTGTGTGAATATTAAAATTAATATTCTATACACACAAAAAATAAAATTTTTTAACAATAGGAAACTAAATTAGTTAAGATTGTTTTCATTTTATTAAGCAAAAAAAATTTTTTAGTTCAAAGCGTCTTTCAAAAATATGCCCAATTTATATGCCCTCTTTTTATACTCCCACGCATACTTGGTAGGGAGTTTATAGTTTTAGTGATATCGGTAGAAAACTAAATATAATAGTTTTATATTAAAATAAAGAGATATAGTTTGGAAATGAGACTAAACAAATGAAAACAACGCCTACCTGCTATACAAAGTGACTATATGAAAGCAGTAAAATCTTCTTAAATTCCACAAAACTTAGTTCAGTGCCTTAAAATTTTGCAAATTAATTTTAATATTAACTACCCACTCCATGTTTGGAATAAAAAAAAAATATATATATATTGAAAACCTCGCCCATCTCCCATACAAAGTGGCATCATTGTATTGGGGGTTGGAATTAATTTTAAAGGTTTTTTTCGGTTTTTGAGCATTTATTTAGAAACAACGGTACAATGTATATTATTCAAAGTATTGTCCATCGTTAGCTACAACATTTTCCCATCTTTCTGGCAGCATATGGATTCCGCGCCGGAAGAACGATTCGTCTTTTGAGGCAATCCACGAATCGACCCATTTTTTGGTATCCTCGTAAGAAGTGAAGCGCTGCTCAGCCAAGCCATGCGTCATCGATCTGAATAGGTGGTAGTCGGCAGGGGCTATGTCTGGACTATAAGGCGGGTGGGGTAGCACATCCCAATTCAGCGCCTCCAACGTTTCCTTGACGGTTCTTGCAACATGTGGCCGTGCGTTGTCATGTTGAAAAACCACTTTGTCGTGTCTTTTGGCATATTCCGGCCGTTTAACCTTTAATGCTCGGCTCAATTGCATCAATTGTTGTTGCTAGCGTTCCCCAGTGATAGTTTCGTTAGGTTTTAGCAGCTCATAGTACACGACACCCTTCTGATCCCACCAAATACACAGCATAAGCTTGGCGCCATGAATATTCGGCTTGGCCCTCGATGTTGATGCATGGCCGGGTGGTCCCCACGATTTTTTTCGCTTAGGATTATCGTAATGGATCCACTTTTCATCGCCAGTGACAATACGATGCAAAAAACTCTTCCTTTTATGCCGTTGAAGCAGTTGTTCGCTCATGCAAAATCGCCGTTCAACGTCTCTCGGCTTCAACTGGTACGGCACCAAATTTCCTTGCTTTTGAATCATTCCCATGGCCTTCAAGCGTTTGCCAACCGTTGATAAGTCGACTCCCAATGATTCTGACAATTCTTGAAGGGTTTGACACGGGTCTTCATCGAGCAAAGCCTCCAATTCCTCATCTTCAAACTTTTTCGGCTGGCCCGGACGCTCTTTGTCTTCCGTATCAAAATCACCACTTTTAAACCGAAACAGATACAGAAAAAATAACAACGCCATTTTGTTTTTTTTCGTATCCTTTGCGTCGCGTCATTTAGTGTGAAATAAAATTAAATTGTGGTTATTAAATATGGAATATTGTGATGAAGAATGACTGGCTTTGGATGGTGAGGCGGCTGATTTTAGTCCTCACATCACTTCATCATCTACATCTCCACTAGAGGAATCCTCATTCCAAGAAGTGAATGCCAGCGAGGATGATGAAAAACTCGGGTAACTCCTAAAGGAATTTGATATGGAGTGCATAATGGAGTTTTTGAAGGGTAAGCTATATGTGAAAACATAAGTGAAATTGAAATATATTTAATTAACTATTTTTTATTTTTTATAATAACTTTATAATTAATAAAAAAACAATTAAAATTTAAAAATGTTTGTCTAATTTCAATGTTATACAGCAGAAAAGGCTATAAAAGGTAAGAAAGAGCAATTTTATATCAAAATTTTACGTTTTTGAAATCAAAATAAAACATTTTGAAAACAAAAATGTGAGTTTTCATACCAGAAATGTGCTTTTTTAAATCAAAAATGTGAATTTTTAAATAAAAAATGTGAATTTTTAAATCAAAATTATGAATTTTAAAATCAAAAATTATCAACTTTAAAACAAAATTTTCTATTTTTAGATTGTAAATCAAGCAATATTAAACTAAAAATTATCCGTTTTTTAAATAAAATTGAGAATCGTTTTAAAAATTAAAATATCGTAGTTGATTTAAAAATTTTCATCTTTACCCTACTTTTTTTACTATTTATTTATGATTTAAAGTTGGAATTTTTAATTTAACGTTATTTTTATTCTCGGTGTGCACAAATGCTTTGATACTGTACTCTGAGTTCTAAATGTGAAATATTTTGAAAAAAACTACGCCCTATAAAAGTGACGTCTTCAAAATAATAAAACATTAAAAATACTAAAATACGTCTGTGGGACCTGTATTTGCACTTCGGTCCTACCGAAGTTAATTCCTTGCTAGTGTTTTCTTCGAAAACTAATACAAAACAAAACATTTTTTCAATTCCATTTTCCATAAAGCTTAATTATCTTCATCGTTACAAAAAATTTTAATGAAAAATAGCTACTTGCGCATGCAAAAGGTTAAAATCAAAAGGTGAAAAATTAAAATTAATAGTTAAAGAGACTTTTATGCTTCAATCCAGAACACATACACACAGACACACTCAAGATCACACATATATGTAGTATATTCAAAGAACCAGGCTGCACTTATAACTTAACACTCTCTAATCTTATCCTCTGGGCATGTGGTCCAAAAAACGCTGGCGACACTTTTTTCTTTCTCACAAAAAACATGTAAATTTTCAATCTACTATACGTTGTATTGCTGTGTGATTAATTGCGGTGGCTAACTTTTGTTCGTTTTTTTTTTTAACGCACTTCACTAGCCACTATTGTAAAGGCAGCCTAGAGTTAAACAAGATTTTATCTTGCTTTCAATTTGTTGCATGATTTCAAACTTAAAAGTTTTCTTTTAGTTTTTAAGTTTTTAAAGGATTTAATGTAAGCAATGTTTAAACATCAACCACATCATCTTTTAAAAAAATGCTAATAAGCAAGTTTCTAAGAAGCTGCTAAACATTTATTATAAAAATGTTGGCCTTTTCTTGGTATGTTTTTATGTAGGTATGTAGTTATAATGCTCCAAATAAAAAATTTTATCATTATACATAACATTATACATAACATTGCGAATAAATAAATATAATTTTTAGAATTATTTTTAAGACTTAAATCTTACTTAGTATTAAAAGCAGCGTCTAAGGGAACTTTAAATACATGATAAGAATTTTGAAACATTCTCAAAGTTTTTGCTTTGATGTCCACAATCCGGTGATTCCGTGTTTAAAAAAATGATGTTTTTCACATGTATTTTTATTTTCAATATTAAATATTTTTATAGAGGTTAATTTTGCGATTGCTTTTATAATACTCAATTCTAAAACTTTTTAGATATCGCCTTATTTGTATATTTAACAATTACAGACCAATTTATCTTCTTCCAGTTTTTCTGAAATTTTTTAAAAACTAATGAAAGTTCGGACAGTAGAGTTTTTGGAAAAATATCGTTTTTTCAGCCCATTCAGCAATTTAGAAAATGCTTTACTAAATTTTTGTACAATCATCTATGCGAGTCTTAATAATAAAAAGTTAAGTGCAGCACTGATTGTGGACATTACTAAAGCGTTTGATACTGTTAGTCATAAGCTTATGCTGGATAAACTGTAAAGAGCCTGATTAAGGGGTTTTTTGACTGGAAAGTACGAGGCAATGTGTCAAAATTTTAAATTATTATAGTTCATCAGAAGTTCTGTTATTAGTTGTTTCCCAAAGCTCAGTCGTGGGCCCTATTTTGTTTCTAAGTTTTATAAACTCGCTTTTTAAACTTGAATTCTGTAGTTCTATTATTGCGTTTGCGGATGATATGGCCTGTGCCTTCTCGTAACACTCTTCTTTGAATTTATCTGTAGATATAAATCATGGCCTGGCTGTTTTAAGTCACTGGTTTATGATTCATAACTTAGTACTTAGTGATAAAACTAGAATTATATTCTTTAATGCTTATACTAGAAAATTTGACTCTGACTCTTTCTCTTTTCATAGCGGAAAATGTGAAAAATTTTGTCGGAATAATGATATATGTTCTTCTTCTAAATGAACATAACTTTCTTTGATGTTCACTTTTGTTCTTCGGGTTATTTTTCTATTAAAAATGTTAATAGTTTCAAGTAGCTAGGTGTCTGGCTGGATAGTGATATAAACTGGTCAAATCACACAACTGTGCTAAAGAAGTATCTTATGGCTGCTACTAGACATCTCTACTTGTTAAGAGCTTATTGTAGCCCTATTTTTCTTAAGTTTATCTATTTTGTACTATTTCATTTAAAACTTGAGTATGAGATAAATTGTTGGTGTGGTACGTTCAAAAATACAAATTTTCCTATTTTCGTCTCACGAAATCGTACTCACATAAATTCGTATTATTTGTAATAAAAACAGATTCTATAGTAGTCCTATTACTTTTTAGGAATCTTAACATTCTGCCGTTAAAGCATTTATATTTCTATAAAGTTTAAACATTTTTTTTTGACTATTCCGGGTATTTGCTGAGTCGACGCTCAGACATATATCATTTGAGAATTAATAGTCAGAATATGGTTGCTTTACACCTCATATCTTAAAAATTTTGTTGAACTTTTTTACTTCAGTAGCTCCTTGGCTATTCAATAGCCTGCCTTCTGAAATAAGATCTATTCAGGTTAAATCTGTTTTCCTAAAAAGAATAAAACATTAGCTTTTAGAAGGTAATTATTCAGATACTGATGCATTATTATCGTATACACTCTGATTAATGTGTCTTTGAGTGAATTTCGTATTTTGTTTGAGAAGTTAGTTTGTTTGTTTTTCGGTTGTTTTCTTCTATCATTTATTATATTTAATAATAATACTTTTATAATTTTTAATAATAATTAATAATATTTGTTTTAATATGAAATTTTGATTAATCTTATTTTAAGTGCTTTTAACCCTTGTCATAATTTCATTATCAGAATATTCCTTATTTTATAATTTAAATATTCTTATTATAATTTTAATTATTCTTTTAATCTTTTTGTAAGGCTCAATAATGGATTTGCTTATTGCGATTATTATTTTTTAATATACAACTGTATAGAATCAGATGATATTCTTTTATTATGTTTTTTTTAAGATTATTCTTTGCATATTTTCATATCGAGAGCTTATATTCAATATGACCTATCTACATTTTCCACGAAATTTAGTTTTTTATAGCAAAGAAATCGTTGGCTCATCTGCCACCTATGAGATATATTTTAATAAAAAAAAAGAGAGTTTAGCCATGTTTTCCCCCTTAAATGTTTGACTGATTACTGTTTTTTTTTTTTAATACAAACGGAAACATCTGCACAATTTTTTGGAAATATTCAAGAAAATTGTAATAACTTTTTGCAGAATTTTGTAAAACGTACGCAATCCCCTTACTTGGGGTTCTTATCTCTCTTTCTCTCACGTAAATTTTCTAGTGAAATTTACTGTCAGGAAAAACAACGCGTACATTTTACAAAATAATACATTTTCTTTTATAAGTTGAAAAATATTTGCATATCATTTATGTTTATTGTCACCGTAGCCACATTGGATCCGCCATTTTGAATTTTTAAAATCTAATGTTTAAATCATAATCAGCTACCTCACAAGCCCCTAGGTACCAAGTTTCATTAAAATCTATTAAGTGCATAGCAAAATTAGTAAGAAATTAGCTTCGAATAGACAGAAGTTAAAATACCCCCGAAACCGTATTTTAGTATATTCCCAGATTTCAATGTTGTATTATTTTGATGACGTCACTTTTGAGAACGTGGTTTTTATCCAAATATTTAACATTTTAAACTCAGTGTGTATAAATGTGTACAAGTGTTTACTTATGTGTAAAAGCTTATGTGTACACGGAGAAAATCAAGCAAATGTTTTCCTTAAAAGCAAATCAGCAAACCTTTGCTCAATCACGGTGTGATTTTAGAAAAAGATTGCTAAATTGAAATCACTCCTCATGTATTTAGGAAACAGCAAAATTTTGATTAAATGCAAGCAAAATTTTGTTAAGTTATTATAAAATGTAAAAGCAAATTTCTGCTTAATTCAAGCAAATATTGGCTTAGTTATTATAAATTGTAATCGGAAATTTCTACTTAATTCAAGCAAATATTTGCTTAGTTATTATAAATTGGATTTGCAAATTTCTACTTAATTTTAGCAAATATTTGCTTAGATATTATAAACTCAAATAGCAAATTTTTACTCAATTCAAGCAAATTTCTTCTAAGCACACGAGCACACATTTATTCTTAATGAATAAAACTAGGCGACGGTTGGTTAACAACTGCGATGGTAGAATGGATAAGCCCATGCACTTGCACTCACGCGGCCGAGGTTCCAGGTGATTCAATTTAATTTAATGTTAATAACTATTTCAATATATAATAACTAAGCAAATACTTGCTTAAATTAAGTACAAATTTGCTTTTGCAGTTTATAATAACTAAGCAAAATTTTGTTTAAATTCAAGAAAATATTTGCTTGGCTATTATAAACTAAGCAAATATTTGCTTATAAACTGCAAAAGCAAATTTTTACTTAATTCAAGCAAATATTTGCATACTTATTATAAATTAAAACAGCAAATTTCTACTTAATTCAAGCAAATATTTGCCTAGTTATTATAAATTGAAATATCAAATTGTGATAAGTTTTTGCTGAAATTTAGCATAATTTTGAAGTGGCTGAGATTCAAGCGCAAGTTTTGCTTAACTACAATACAAATTTAGTAAACAGTTTTCTCCGTGTAAGATATCAAATTTAAAGCAATTTAATTTTGTAATTGTATCGAATGGAAGGTCTTGCTATAATGATGACGTCACTTTGTATGGTAGGTAGGCGGAGTTTTCCGTTTTTCTTAGCAAACTTTGAACATCAAGTGCATAGTTAAGATTTAAACTAATTTGCAAAATTAGCCATTGTACTCATTTTTGTTGAATTTACGGAGATTTTACTAATTTTATTAAGTCACTTTGTATGGGAGGTAGCCGTGGTTTTCATTCTATATTTACAAATTTTATACTCAAAGTTCATATTAAGTGTAAAAGCTTATTTGTAAAATTTTAAGATATGAGATTAATTGTTGTGCAATTTAAAGAGATTTTATCGTTTTGGAAAATTAGAAGGTAGACGTGATTTTTATCCGATTTTGCTCATTTTTTTAACTTGATCTCTATTTTTGAATAAAAACCTTATATATCGAATTTTTTTACAATTGCCCTTAAATTACGGCTGTAATCGCTATTGCAGACGGACATACGAACAGACAGACAGACAGGAGGTGATGCTGATCAAAATTATATTTTTCTATACCTGGCACGCCTCCTCATCGGCAGTGTGCGTAGGGGTATACAAATTATTTTTTTCGTCGTAATTTTGCTATTCGTCCCTGTGTGCTCCGGCTGAAAACAACTATATTTTTGTTGAACGCCACCTAGCGAAAAGTGCATTTAATAAACGAAAAAAAAAAATATTTTAGAATTTTGTTTTTTGCATTACACAGGAAGTCTCTTGTAGACAGTACTGTTGAGACAGTTGCAACACATTCACAAATTTTTGCCCCAACACACTCACTTTTGCTTCTCTCTGATCTACTGTCTTATCTTGTTTAAGGATAGTTGGCATGACAGTTGCAATGACTAAAATGACATTTTGCATATTGAATGGCAGCAGATGAGAAAATCCAAAAGAATTAATTATAAATTTGTGATATTTTGACGTGTTCGTAGTTTTAACCCAAATCTTCTTTATAAAATGGAATTTTTTTACTATTTTGTCTACTGTCTTACCAACAGTATTGCCAACTGTCTGAGAGCTTATTCACAGACACACAGTCTTACAACTTATACGTATTCTTCACTGTCTTAACAGTACTGTCTCGTATAACCCCTTTGTTATTTACACAAACAAATTTAAGTTTCTTTGTTTGAGGTCAGACGATGCTCGTTTGCTCGGAGAGCAGATAATTTTGTTGTTGCTTCCAATGCGATAGTATATGCCCAGTGGTAAGACAAAGTGAACCTTATCAGGGCCAAAGAATACAAAAAAGTTCAGAGTGTTTTAATGATAAAATAACGATAACATTAATAGCAAAAATTAAATAAAAAACCAAAATGAATTAATTGTAGAAGATCGCATTTGAGATATGAATTAAATATAAATAAAGAATATATATTTAGCTGGTATTACAAACCAGCCCAGGACGCTTATCGTACCTGGTATTAAAAATTTTTAATTCATCATTAATGATCAAATTACCAGCATTGTGCTGATCTAATAGCCTAGGCATGCAATTATAGGACTGTTCATTTTGAAATCTACGCATCAGGGAACTGAATTTAGTACCATAAAAATTTAGACATTTATTATAAAAAGCCACATGTGAGAGAGCCGCAAACCGATCAATCCTCATGCAAGAAGAGGTATCATAAATTTTTTAAACACTAATATGTTCAAAGGAGCTGCGAGCACGCCTTATGTTGGCAGTTGATCTGAGACAACCTCTCTCAAATACCCTCAGCAATTCCATCTGATGATTAGAAAGCTGAGGTTTCCGACACCAAACGGGGGACGCATACATAAGAATAGGCCGGATATATAACTTGTACATATTGGTTTTAATTTTAATGTTTATTTTTGAGTTTTTAAAAATCCGATTAAGGTGGAATTTAGCTTTTTTAGCCTTTATTAATCTAATTTTAATATGATTTGTAAACCGGTTATTAGTCTGTAATTGCATGCCTAAGAGTCGGATATCATTTTTAGCTGGCAATAAGCGTCCGTTTAAGCAAATTTTCATATTTCGTACTTATTTTCTGAGTTTTGGATTAGTATCACGAACTAGACCCAAAATGTGAATAAGCTCCGTCTTATCATTGTTTAGGGCTATCTTCCAGTTTTTAAAATAATTAGAAATATTCACAAGGAAAATATTAAGTAAATTTTGTGTGTGGGCTGGGTCTTTATGAACCACGTGAAGCGTGGTGTCATCAGCAAATTGTGTAATTTTTATATCATTATGCAAGGGAATATCATAAACGTACAAAATAAAAAGTAAGGGTCCAAATACGGAGCCCTGAGGAACTCCAGCACCCATTTTAAAACTATTAGACAAGTGCCCATTCAGTCGAACGGCAAAGCTTCTAAAACTGAGCATTGATTTTATTATCTTAAGGATAGATATTGGAATTTAAGAATAAACAACTTATGCAAGAGAACATAGTGCCAGATGGTGTCAAAGGCCGCTTTTAAATCTAAAGCCACAATAGTCGTGACCATGCTATTATTTAGACCCTCGTTTATATCAGCCTGTAGTCTAGCGAGAGTGTGATTTGTGGAGTGTCCACCCAGAAACCCAAATTGATTTTGATATAAGTGAAGAGAGTTTCGATGCTTATTTAATCTAATCGCGAGAATGCGTTCAAAAATTTTAGAGATACAGCATAGCATAGAGATGGGTCGCCAGTTTTCTAACAGGGAAGCATCTTTGCCAGGTTTTGGTATAGGTGTTATAACAGCACGTTGCCAGCATCTTGGAAAATAAGAAATAGCAAGAAGATGGTTAAAGAAAATAGTTAGAACCGTAATTATATTAATATCAAACGTTTTGATGATAGAGAAAGGAATATTATCTGAACCTGTAGATTTTTTATTTGGACGGGAATTTATTACATGAGAGAATTTATTACTTCTTCAATTGAAGTGAGAATTTCACGCGATTCAACCGGAAAATTTGCGTTTAATAGGTCTAGAATTTTATTGTCTTTGATACGAGGTGAAATGTTTTGATCAAATTTTATGCCTGGATTTAAATTTTCAAGCACTTTAATAGAATTTTTAACAGTGCGCGTGCAATCAGAATTCACACTAGATGTAAGCTGGTGCTTTTTAAAGAAATTTTCAGCCATATAAATTTGCAATATTTTCATCGCCAGATATGGCAATAGTTTCTGCAGCGTCAAGGAATACAGAACCGTTTTGGGTAGATGACCTTTTGTGGCCAGTAAAATTTTTAATTACTTTGTAAGCTACACGATTTGATTGAACCGAGTCAAACACGTTGGTAAAAAATTTACTAGTTTCATAACGAACACTATTTAGGATCATAGTTTTTACTAGTTTAAGACGATTTCTTAACTCTTTGAGACGTAAAACTGGAGGAAAGGGGCCAAGAGAAAAATTTTTCTTTGAATATTCTTTGATTCGCGTTGTAGTGCTAACGTTGCTGATGAAAAGAGCACCTTGTGCTGAGTATGCTTGGAAATCGGGACATATTTATCAACGGCAGAATTAAAGATGTTATCAATATTTTCGGCAACTTGCTCACAATCACCATTTATCAAATTATGCTCAAGTGGTAAGGTCAAATTATTTAGTTTACGTGAAATAAAAGAATTTAAGTGGTTTAAACTGACTTTGTTGAACAGTTTAAGATTAGTATAAACGGCGCCTACGCTAGGAGTTTCCAACGGAATAAGGCATTTGATGGCAAAATGGTCAGAGAAAGAGGGAAGTGTGGCAACACAGCCAGATGGCAAAATACAAGAATTGAAAATGAACTTGTCAATAAAGGATCCAAAAACAGATTTTAAACAAGTAGCCTCACACTTTGTCTTTTCACAATAAATGTTTTAAATTGAGTCAATTTTTTTGTTACAAACGTCAAAACGTCAAACGCTTCAAATTGTAGCGTAATTTTATATTAATGTTTTTCTATCCCACTCTATGAAAATATTGTATGGCTTCCTAAACCTATCAAAAAAGCGCTACTGTTTTAAATATTGATTGAATAATCTGTAAAATTATGAATTAAAACCAAATAAAATAAGTGCAATTACTATAAAAAAACGAAGTAAATGCAACAATCTAGCATGCAAAAAATATGACAGCATTTTTTGAAATTCAAGCATACATCTAAGGTTATACCAGAATTAGTAGCAACTAACTAGATTGCACTGCCAACATGCTCCACTTACCAACAACAACAACCGCAACAGCACAAATTTATTTGTTTACAACATGTTCCGATGACATACTTTGTCGTTTATTTTGCCTTGTTGTTGTTATAACAATCAACTGCTTTAGATGGTCGTTGAATTTCTACGGTGCTTGAGTTTGTCTTTGCTTACATACATATTTACAACAACTTATACATACTATTTCATATTGATGCTCTATTAGTTTTATTATTATTATTTTTGTTTGTTTGTCTTTTCTTTACTTTTCTATCATAGCTCTATTTTTTTAGAACTGTCACGTTTTTTCAAACATTTTAATGTCTTATTTTTTGAGTTGATTTTTTTCAGATTTTTATCATTTTTGCTAAACAAGCTTTCAATGCTGTAAAATAATGTCATAAAATAATATCACGAATTATTCTCACCGCTTTAAATGGAACAGATTTATGATGTTTATCAAATTTAAGCAAAGTTAAGTACTTCTGACATTTGAAGTCAAGCAACAGTTTTTTGGCAATTCATTTTTTACAATTTTTCTTCTGAACTTCAGAATAAATTCTTTTTTATAGATATTTTTACATTTTGTATTTGACAATTGAGCTTTATGACATACAGTGACACATATTCGTATAAACGCACTCTTAATTTTAAATTTGCTACCTTCTCTCTCTTTTATTAATGCATTATTCAAAACAAATTCAAACTCATATTGTTTACTAAACTAACGGAAATTTGTACTGAGTGCAAAAACCTGTTTTCGTTGCTATTGTTTTATATAAATCATTTCAGTTTAAATATTTTACTTAAAACAAGTACATATTCGTTTAAACGCATCCACTTAATTTTCAATAGGAATGGGTATTTATTTAATTTTCAATAATTAATTGGTCCACCATTTTTATTAATAACTTCAAATATACGATTCGGCATCGACTTTACAAAATTTTCCAGCAACTGACGATCTAAATCTTCCCAAGCTTCCTTAATGGCCAACTTGAGCTCTAGCACGGTTTTGTAAAGGTGTCCTTGGGCTTTTTGTCCATAGATTTTGCGTGATATGCATCCCCAAAGATTCTGCACCGGATTCAAATCGGCCTGCATTTCATAAGTGGGATGTTGTGCTCTTCAAACCACTTTAATGCCTCTTTAGAAACGTGAATGGCAGCATTATCCTGTTGAAAAATACTGTCTTCATCCATTTTATCATCCAAAAATGAAATGAGAGCATCATCCAACAATTCCGTGTATTTTTTAGAATTCATTTTGGGCGGCACAAAGCAGATATTTGCTTTACCTCTAGATGAAAATGCCGCCCACACCATAACGCTGCCACCACCAAAGTTTCTTTTTGACATACGTACGTCATTGTTTCGCAAATCATGCCAATAACAGCTGTAAGAGTCTGGGCCATCTAAGTTAAATTTTTTTCGTCGGAAAACACAACATTGTCCCACTCAGTTGACCATTGCATGTGTTTTTGGGCGAAGTCTAAGCGCGCCTTTTTGTGATGCGGCTTCAACACAGGCTTGCTCACCGGTTTTTTCCATTTAACGTTATCTGAGTTACGTAAAATGTGTGCAATGTGCCTCGTTGTCACTGGAAGATCTAATTTTTTTTTATTTGAGTTGAGTTCAAAAAACTTGTGGTGGCTTCCTTCCTAATTTGATTAACTTGGCGAATACTCAGTTTTCGATTGCCTTTCGTGGATTTTTTTACTCCATAATTAACACTGTTTTTTAAAAAAGAGCGGACGACTGCTTCTGATCTTCCTAGTCTCCGCCCAATTTCCCGATTTGAATAACCCTCTTTATGTTACAGGTTGATTTGGACTTTTTCTGTGTCATTGAGGTATTTTCCCTTTGGCATTTTGATAAAATCTTAAAAAAATATCATTAAGAAAATATTTTTACATTTAAATTAAACAAAACTTACCAATTGTTAGTTAAATACTAGCAAATACTTATTTCTTTAAACCACTAATATATTTTCGACCTCCTTATTCAGGTGCGTTTAAAGGAATGTGTACTTGTTTTTAGTAAAATATTTAAACTGAACTGATTTATATAAAACAACAACAACGAAAACAGCTTTTTGCACTCAGTACAAATTTCCGTTAGTTTAGTGAACAATATGAGTTTGAATTTGTTTTGAATAATGCATTAATAAAAGAGAGAGAAGGTAGCAAATTTAAAATTAAGAGTGCGTTTATACGAATATGTGTCACTGTAGCTTGATGAATTTTAAAAACGTTTTCTTGATAGAATGAAATTACCTGGAACTATGAGTTTGTTCTAGAAAAAGAAACTGTTATTATAAAAACCTCAGCATATATAATCTGTTAATGATAAAATTTTGTGGCAGTAACGGTAGTTGGTCAGGTTGTAAAAATTAAATCATCTAACGTGTGACAGAAACGAAATTTTCTTGAGTTCGATTGATGTCAATTTGTAAGCTAGCATTAATGTTCTTCCGCGAAACTCGAAGCACTAGACACTTGGCACTTTAAGCGAAAAAAGTTGTTATTACAAATAAAGCCCATAGCCTAAGAAGAGTTTTAAGAGTTTAGATCCTTTTTTTCCTTACCCATAGGGTCCGCAGGTAAAAAATAAATCAGCCCAAATGAGACAAACTAACAATATTTTTAAAATATTTAACATCTTTCTAGTGTCTTAAAATATACAAAGTAAAGAAATTAATAAAACAAATACAGGGTCCGCCAAATAACTTTTTTTTTTGAAAATTCTATAAAAAAAAAACTACTGAATATTTTCTCTAATTTCTTAGCTTATTTGAAAGAAAAATCTTTCCGGTTAATAATCAAAAATAATTTCATTCAAATGGCTGCTTCGGCTGGCCATGCAGTAGCCATGCACGATCGGTCCAATTTTTAAGCACATTATCGATTTTGTGCAGCTGTATTTCACCAATGGCTTCACGAATATTGTCCTTTAAAGCGTCAATTGTCTCTGGCTTGTCTGCGTAATACTTATCTTTGAGGGCACCCCACAAATAATAGTCCAACGGTGTCAAATCGCAGCTCCGAGGTGGCCAAACGACATCAGCTCTGCGGCTGATAATGCGATCTTCAAAAACAGGGCGCAAAACATCGAGTGTAGCTTCGGCTGTGTGGCACGTAGCGCCGTCCTGTTGAAGCCAAATGTTGCCAATATCCTCCTTTTCAATTTTTGTGAACAAAAATTTGTTCAACATGGCCCGATAACGATCGCCATTGACTGTAATGGCCACTCCTTGCTCATTTTCGAAGAAAAATTGCCCAATTATGACTCTGGACCAAAATCCGCACCAAACAGTGACTCGTTTTGGGTGCAGCGGCTTTTCAATGTATGCGTGCGGGTTTTCTGTGCCCCAAATGCGACAATTTTGCTTGTTTACATACCCGCCAAAATCAAAATGAGCTTCATCTGAAAAGATGCTTTTTTGGCAAAATCGGCATCTTCTGTAAGTCGATCGCAGGCCCACTTAGCGAAGCGAAAACGCATTGGATGGTCAGTTGGCTTCAACTCCTGAACCAATTGGACTTTGCATGGCGTCATATCAAGGTCTTTATGCAAAATTCGTCTCAATGATGTCTCCGAAATGTTCAATTGTTGAGAACGACGGTGAATTGATGTTGATGGCGCTTCACGCACACTTTCTGCCACAGCAGCAATATTCTCAGGTGTACGCACTGCTTTTGGCTTTTCACGCTTTGGTTTATCGATGAAGATGCCAGTTTCTTTCACTTTTTTCACAAGATAACGAACATACGGAGCTGACGGTGCTTCTCTTCTTCCAAAATCCGTACGCAATTTTCGCACACATTCTGCAACATTACCATGATTTTCAAAGTAATGTCGCAATATTTCCCAGCATTGTTCAAGCGTATACACAACCATATTCGTTCAGCGGAAGAATAAAACTAATTATCTGTCAAATCAGACATGAGCTAAGTGTTACCATTCACGAAATAAGCACTAGTTGAAAAAAAAACGTTAGATGGCAGACCCTGTACAATAATGAAAAAAATGATAATGTGCAAAAAACATTTAAATGTCTAAAAACTACTTTTTTGAACCAAAATTTTACCATTTCTAATGTAACCCTCATGTGTTTACGAAAAAGTTCAACATTTCGTGTATACAAAGGTACCCGGGTACCTTTATACAATCGGTATGAGAGATACTATATGTGAATGAAAAAATCCAAAGTAACTTTGTAATCCTTCATCCTGATTACAGCAGTACATGATATGCTAAGCTTACAAAATCGACAAAGACCATAACAGTTCGAATTCGCAAGTATTTTACCCGAAAGTACCTGGGACCTTTCGTGTAAGACGAAGGAGTAGTACTTAAAAATCTTTCATAAAAACTTGCCAAAACATTTTATTTTCAATATAAAAACTGTATTGAATAAAAAAATGCATTTAAGGAAGATACTAAAGATTTCAGTGTAGAGTGTAAAATAGCAAAAGGTACATTAGAATATACATTTATATTAAAAAATAAAATAAATTGGCCATTTCAGCCCTAGAAAGGACTTTGACCGAGCTTCTATTGATCATTTGTGTTGTGCGTGTTATTAAATGTTTGAACACAAATGATCGAGAACTGAACCTACGAGTTTAATGCCGACTCCGAACCAGAGCTGCCACGACAATTTTGAAAAAAGTATCCATGAAAATGTCAAAAAAGTATTCAAAAGTATCCACTTTTGAAAAAAAAGTATCCACGTATCAAAATTCGAAAACCAATGTGGGTATTTACGATGTGGTGTATTTGGGATAAATTTTACAAAAATTTTCAATACTTACAACTTATTGCGAACGAACCTTTACTAAAGCATTGTATTTTTAAAATGAGCTGATCTTTTGTGTTCTTTGGTTTGGAAGTAATAATTTAAATCATCATTTAACTAAAGGAAATCATACAAAAATTGAAACGAAACACTAAATTATATTGATTTTTACTAAATAAACTCTAAGCTTTGCCGGTAGCTCCCTCCATGCTGAGTAGAAAACACATATAAAAAATATGCTAATCTTTACTAATATTAAAAAATAAAAAGCTGCCTGTTTGTTTATTTTTTTGTTTGTCCGTCTTTGACGTTTAAACAGATATTAATGAAAGGTGTATACCTAGGTTGAATAGGTATTAGGCTATTTTAAAATCTTCAAATCTTGGGATAGTAATAAATGCAACTTCAATTATAACAAGATTTACAGGTATTGCGAATTTTTACAGGTAACGCAAATTATCCCTAATAAGTCAGTTGAAAAGTTCTTATGTTTTTATATTCTGAAAAGGATCTTTACAATTATTTTTGCTTTGAATAATTAACACACTTACTTTCGTGTCTGGTTCACACAAACTGAAAACTTTCAATCAGCATTTTTTATAATTTTCTATAAAAGCTGGACTCTCAAAATTTATTTTAAAATTTTTTAATATTACATGTGAACATACTTCTTTAACAAGGTGAAGTTATAGATAAGGGCTTATTTTATCATTCAAGCAAAAGTAAAGGCTTTTACCATGATCCATTTTTTTTAATAATTACTCAAATATGTCTAAAAATTCATTATTTTATTTTACTCTACATATCTTAAAATCGAACAAAGATACAAAATGTTGTTGCCAGAATCAGAATCAACGTGTGTAAATTTACTGAAATCTACTACAATACTGACAAAAATATAATTTTTTTTTAACACCGGGATTTTTAAGGACATTTTGGATAAGGAATTTGTTGTCATTTGGAAACCAAATTTTGTAGAGAAGATTTTCTGCCTTATATTTATTTATTCTGCTCGTTTTTATTGCAATGAAAATAATTTTTCTAAATCTATTATTTTGAAGGACCTTCTGCAGCTGGAGAATGAGATCATACCATAATGCTTTTGCGATCAGCTGACTTAATACACAACAAAATTTACAAAGAATACAATAGGGTTCCATCGTTGCATTTTTGCCACAGCGTTGTATTGAGAGTACTGTACATTTTGTTTATGTAATTTTACAAAATTTACTACATATATCAAATTTATTAAAAATACACAATACAAGGGCAAGTACACCACATTGTGAATACCCCTAGTAATTCATTCAATCAATTTTTAACATAAAAAAACAACTTTAATATTTTTAAATAATGAAACCCAACTTTTAAAGCTTCCAAAACAAGAATATTTATTTAATTTTAAGACTAATAAATATTTTTATTAAAATATAATAAGACGAAGCGAAACATGCATTATAATATTGAAAAGGAATATAAATTTTAGTACTACTGTCTTTTATTTGCGACATTAATTTTATGATATTAATTTTATAAGTGTAATATTTATAGAAAAGCAATACAAACCAATATGTAATTGCATAAAAAAAGGAAAAAAAATTAAACAACTTATTCAGTTTTGTGTAAAATAAATTATAAGGGCCTTTTAATTTTATTAAGATAAAATTCCACGTTGAAAAAAAAATAAAAAAATTTAATTTAAAACATTTATTGTAAAAAGACTATATCACATAAAGACTTAAAATTTTATTTACGTAAATAATACAAAGAGCAATATTCAGAAAAAATTTTTTTTGTTTTTAATGCATCTTCTTCTCGCAAGGTGGAGTTAAAAAAGGAGTCGTTTTCAGACAGGGTCAAGATATTTTGGTCCAAATTTATCAGAAAAAAAAAATTAAAGTGCATATTATAAGGGTACTTATCGCTACAACTTATACTAGAATTGTTAAGTTTTGTTACAATTTGCAATAGCTACGGGATCCTTAAAGGTAAAAAATTACAGATTTTTTTAATAAGTACCATCAGCTTTTTATTATTGGGCCAAGCTCAAAATAAATGCCTTAAATTACGTTTTTTTTAATTTTTTTCAATGTGCAATGTCGTCTGAAATTTAGAAGTTTAAATATATTCATTTGTAAGAATTTTGGAAAACAAAATATTATTTACCATTTCCAAAGAAAATTTATTTTTAGTTTTAAATCAGAAAAAATACGTTCAGCAGCAGCTGAGCTATGGCAGACTGAAAATATTTTTCACAAAATTTAAAAGTTCTTTGTAAGGAGGATGGTTGCTTTAATGCATTTTTGATAAAAAAGATTTGTTAAAAATTATCCAAACTTACACTGAGGCTTAAAAAAATGTATCAACCATTTTTTGAAGGAAATAGTATCCAAATGGATCCAATTGGATCCGAACGGCAACACTGCTCCGAACTGTTTATGTTCTCAAGAAGCTTTACATGGGATTTTTTTACTATCTGAGTTTTGTCATTGTCTGCAGAGGTTTTCCATTGTCTGCAGAGAGGTGACGATCGAACAAAAAAATAGTTCAATTAAAAACATTCTGTCTGAGCTGGAATTGAACCTGGGCTACCGCGGTAGCTTAGCTTAGGGGTCACGCACTCTACCCACTAGGCTACGGCACATTTACATTAATATTATTATATAAAAATTGAGTGCGATTTTTCCTTTTTCAGGAAATTCTAAAAGTGCTGGGCCGATTTTTATGAAAAAATTTTTAAATATCATATCAGTGATTCCATGTCAAAGCACCCAAGTTTCTGACATCACTATTTTCATAAATTTTTAAACTCTCTAGGTGGATAGTTTCTCTGAAAAGTATTATAACTATCTGCGTACTTTTTTTAAGATTTACATTTTTTTTTTAAAAAGATGTAGATAGACTGTGAAAAATATCAAAAAATCTTAGAAATTACCATAAGTGCATGTATTCAAAAAGCTGTAACTTTGAAACAGTACGAGATGGGACTCTTTGGAGGTGTATTTTGGTTTTGTAGTATTTTTATGAAAATTTTTTTTTTTACCTCAAATTTTCTGTCACTTTTTTCAAAGTCCTCGCAACAAATTTTTCATCTTTTTAATATAGTGTTTGAAAAAATACCTAAAATAAATATCATATTTTTATGCCAAAAATGCAATATTTTGATGTTAATACCAATGGAATATCCAAAATGATATCTGTTTTTTTTCAAATAGATCTATTAGTATTCAAATAAAGTCAAAAATTTATAAAACTAAATATTTTTATTTTTTTATATAAATAGGAATTCTATTGTAGGCATTTTTTAAAAAATTCTGCTTTCACACGACGCTATGTTAAGATAAAAAATTTGTTGCGAAGACTATGAAAAATTTGACTGAAAATTCCAGGTTATAAAAAAATGTTCATAAAAGCGTAAAAAAATACACCACCAAAAAGACCCATTCAAGGTATTTAAAAAATATTTTCTGTTTTACCGTACGACTTATCTTTTCAAAGCTTAAGCTTAATATATACACAAATTGTAATTTTTTTTAAGTTTCACAGTGTATAACTAAAAAATTTTTTTTGCAAAAACAAAAATCACAGTTTAAGCTATTTTACATTAACTTTAACTTAGTTTAACCTACTAACCTAAAAAATCGGAAGCACAAAGTTCAGATTTTGATGAAAACTAGTCAAATTGATATATAAATATCGATAATTGAGCTACAGCCAGCGTTGTGAAAATTGACGATTTATCGTCATTTTGACGATTTTTGGAACTAATTATAACGTGACGATTTTCTTTCATTTATATCCCAAAAATTACGATTTTTAATTTGCTTGTTTTTTTTACAATTAAAAATTTTTCAAGTTCAGATTAGAATTTAATTTCAGCAAAACTTGGGTCGTGTTAGCGTACTGAGTTGTTGCTGTCAAAATGTAATAATAATGTAGTGTGTGGATTTTTATGTTTTCTTTGTTTCTTGCTGTTTGCCGCCAAGTGAAGTTCAATTGAAATATATTGCTATTCAGAATAATTATTTTATTCTGCAGTTTTTACTGAAAAATTAAAGGTTTTTTTTTAAATCTTGATACAAAATTACCTTCAGGTAAGATAGTACCTTCAAATTAAAGTCTAGTCAGAGTCTTGTATTAATTTCAAACTCTAACTGAATCAAATAATTTTTTATCTTTAATGATAAATTTATTCAATTTTATATTGAATAAAATTATATATAATTATTCTATGTTTCTTATGTTTTAAAAAAGCTTTACATAAAAAAGCATTTTTTCTACTCTCTGAGGTTTGTCATTGTCTGCAGAGGTTTGTCATTGTCTGTAGAGAGATCGAACAAAAAATAGTTCAATTAAAAACATTCTGTCTGAGCTGGAATTGAACCTGGGCTACCGCGGTAGCTTAGCTTAGGGGTCACGCACTCTACCCACTAGGCTACGGCACATTTACATTAATATTATTATGTAAAAATTTAGTGCAATTTTTCCATTTTCAGGAAATTCTAAAAGTACTGGGCCTATTTTTATGAAAAAATTTTTAAATATCATATCAGTGATTCCATGTCAAAACACTCAAGTTTCTGACATCACTATTTTCATAAATTTTTAAACTCTCTAGGTGGATAGTTTCTCTGAAAAGTATTATAACTATCTGCGTACTTTTTTTTAGATTTACATTTTTTTTTTAAAGATGTAGATAGACTGTGAAATAATCAAAAAATCTTAGAAATTACCATACGTGCATGTATTCAAAAAGCTGTAACTTTGAAACAGTACGAGATGAGACTCTTTGGAGGTGTATTTTGGTTTTGTAGTATTTTTATGAAAATTTTTTTTTTACCTCAAATTTTCTGTCACTTTTTTCAAAGTCCTCGCAACAAATTTTTCATCTTTTTAATATAGTGTTTGAAAAAGTGCCTAAAATAAATATCATATTTTTATGCCAAAAATGCAATATTTTGGTGTTAATAACAATGGAATATCCAAAATGATATCTGTTTTTTTTTTCAAATAGATCTATTAGTATTCAAATAAAGTCAAAAATTTATAAAACTAAATATTTTTATTTTTTTATATAAATAGGAATTCTATTGTAGGCATTTTTTAAAAAATTCATTAAAAATAGCAATCGTTGGAATTCCAATTTAAATTGTGTGTTAGTCTTTAAAATGGATGCTTTCACACGACGCTATATTAAGATAAAAAATTTGTTGCGAAGACTATGAAAAATTTGACTGAAAATTCCAGGTTATAAAATAATGTTCATAAAAGCGTAAAAAAATACACCACCAAAAAGACCCATTCAAGGTATTTAAAAAATATGTTCTGTTTTACCGTACGACTTATCTTTTCAAAGCTTAAGCTTAATATATACACAAATTGTAATTTTTTTTAAGTTTCACAGTGTATAACTAAAAAAATTTTTTTGCAAAAACAAAAATCACAGTTTAAGCTACTTTACCTTAACTTTAACTTAGTTTAACCTACTAACCTAAAAAATCGGAAGCACAAAGTTCAGATTTTGATGAAAATTAGTCAAATTGATATATAAATATCGATACTTGAGCTACAGCCAGTGTTGTGAAAATTGACGATTTATCGTCATTTTGACGATTTTTGGAACTAATTATAACGTGACGATTTTCTTTCATTTATATCCCAAAAATTACGATTTTTAATTTGCTTGTTTTTTTTACAATTAAAAATTTTTCAAGTTCAGATTAGAATTTAATTTCAGCAAAACTTGGGTCGTGTTAGCGTACTGAGTTGTTGCTGTCAAAATGTAATAATAATGTAGTGTGTGGATTTTTATGTTTTCTTTGTTTCTTGCTGTTTGCCGCCAAGTGAAGTTCAATTGAAATATATTGCTATTCAGAATAATTATTTTATTCTGCAGTTTTTACTGAAAAATTAAAGGTTTTTTTTTAAATCTTGATACAAAATTACCTTCAGGTAAGATAGTACCTTCAAATTAAAGTCTAGTCAGAGTCTTGTATTAATTTCAAACTCTAACTGAATCAAATAATTTTTTATCTTTAATGATAAATTTATTCAATTTTATATTGAATAAAATTATATATAATAATTCTATATTAAAAGTCAATGAATTTTTAAAGATTTTATTTAAAACTATGCATTCTTACACAACGGTGGCCTTGATAGTCTAGTGGTAGCGCTCTTGACTGTCACTCAGGTGTCCCGGGTTCTAATCCTGGGCTGGCACTTACTTAAACCTTTCTTTTCTTATTTCTAATTAAAGAAACTTTAAAACACATGAAACACCAAGTAACTTGATTTGACTGAAGTCAAGGCATAACAATCGCTTCAGATTTAATATCACAATTTTTTTAAGCTTCTGCCACATTAAGAACATCCTACATAAAAAGTTGCACTTGATTACTCCCTTCCTTCCTGCTGTGGTACCACAACGGACCAATTTTGGTCTAAGTGGGACGGTGTAAGGACCTGCCGCCACCTTAACCTAACCTAACCTAACCGATGTCGTTATGTGTCTAATTTAGAAAAATTTCTGAGCATTTTTAACTGCCCAGTGAACCAAAACTGCCGTTTTCGAATTCATTTATGAACCTTTTCGGGTAGAAATGTTCATTTTTGGCACTCATAAATGAACCTGTATTGTATCATTTGTCGGACTAAAATGCCTCTCAAAAATGAACCTTATTTTGTAAATAAAAATGAACCATAAATTGTACTTTTTTGTTCGGATATGAGTTAAAAATAGAACCATAGGAAAGTTATTTTTCGGCACTCGGAAATGAACCCTTTTTGAATCAATCGCCGGACAAAAATGCCTCTCAGAAACAAACCTTTCTTTCTTCTCAAATGAGTTAAAAAATCAAACATAGAAAAGTTATTTTTCGGCACTCGGAAATGTACTCTTTTTGAATCAATCGCCGGACGAAAATGTCTCTCAGAAATGAACCTTTTTTTTCTTCGGAAAGGAGTTAGAAAATGAACTATACAAAAGTTATTTTTCGGCACCCGAAAATTTAGTCTACTGGTCTAGTCTAGACGGTCTAGTCTAGTCTAGACGGATTTAGTCTACTGGTACTAGTCTAGACGGTTCTACCGTGGAACTGGTCTAATCCACGGATTAGCGCTAATACTCAGTGAAGAAATCGGCCGTTAATGACACGCACAGCAAAATTTGATCATAATAAGATCGGTCAAAGCCCTATCAAGGGCTGAAATGGCCACAGCATTATATATTATTATATCAAATCAGTAAAGTTAATTATTAGGGCACTTATTTGATTACTTTTTTGCATGGAATGTTGTCGTGGTTTTCTTTCTATTTGGGCTTGATCTTAATTTTTGATCGTAATGTTGAAATGAAATGAAACGGAATATAGTTTCTCGAACGTGTTGCAGTGCATCCATATCTTTTCTTATGGCGAAAATCAATTCGCACTGGTGAAAAATTTAATATAACTTTTGTATGAAGGATAAAATTTGAAGGATAACATTTTAATTTAGTATTATAAGAATATCAACAAAGGTTTAAATTATTAATTTTTTAACTCATTTTAGTATATTAAAAAGGAGTTTTTATGATTCATTTCTGAGCTCATTAATGAACAAAACTGGTTCGTTTATGAGATATTATTTCTACTGATATGATACAAAATTATTATTTTTGAACTCACTAAAGAATGCAAAAAAGAAATATTTATGATTCATTTCTGAACTCATTTATGAACTTTTTTATGAACTCATTTCTGAACAAGAATGGTTAATTTACGATGAATTTGTACCTTCCAAGATGATTGTTTTTGGACTCAAAAAAGTTTTTTATGAATTTTGCTAAATAAGTAAAGTTTATTTATGGGAAAAGTTTTAACGAATTTAATCTTCTGTAGCAAGCACTTTAAGTGACAAAATACAAAATCTAAATTTTAAAAAAAAAACTATCCAAAAACGTTCGCAAAACTCTTACCTTAATTCTTTTCAATATATCTCTGGGTTATTGTTTTTTCCTCATGCCTTCTTCGCCTACGCATTTTTATGACAGCCGCCTAGAGTAGAGTTGAAAGAAAGAGAAAGATTGTTTATTTAGTTAGTATTTGATTTTTTCAATACCTTCAAAACCTTCGCTTATGGTTCAGTGGGTGGTTTCTCTTATCTGGAGTATTAACTGTCGACAAGTTTTACAAATTTTTTTTTAAATATTGACACTTTATCTTTTTTTCATTTATGGCCATGAATCTCCTACTGTGTTACAAAAACGTTTTTATTACAATTTTACTATAGTTCTTAGACAAAAAAGCATTGGCAAATGCATACATAGAAGAGTTGCCTTAATTTTTATTACAGAAAAAAGCTAAATTAAGATTTTTTTTAAACACATGTTAAAAATGACTAAAACATACACAACTAAAACGCCAATACAAGAGATAAACTACTTTCTCTCCTCTTCCATCTATTGGTCGAAGAATGTAATTTTAAAAAGATGTAAACTTGTGCAACATACTCAAGGAAAATAACAAATGTAGTCAATTTTGCAAAAAATAGTTCCATACAATTATTAAAAATATGGCATCGGTACCAAAAATATTTTGTTATTTATACTTTTTTCTTCTTCAACGGAAATTCCTATGTAAAATATTTTTAGTGGTTTGTTGATTCAGAACTTTTTTAAAGCTTACTTTTTGTAGTAAGTTAAAATCTGAATAAATTCATTGCTAAAAATTAAAATCAATTTTGATCGGTAAATGTGTGTCAGCTTAGCGGTATTTGCATAAGATATGTGTAAGAAATTTTTCATTTTATTTTACTCTAAAATTTTAATGCTTGATTATCCCATCATATTTTTTTATGTAAACACCATAGGTATTAAGGAAAACTTAATTTATTGCTTAAGTAAGAAACATTCATTTAAATCACGTTCGCTGCTTAAGTCTTTCGTTTCCCTAGCCAACAGTAGCATATTTTCCAAAGATTTTCCCAGCAATCTTGAAACAAAACAAAATATTTTAGACAAAAAAAAATCAAATATTAACTAAATAAACAATTTCTTAACTTTTCTCTTTCTTTTAACTCTACTCTAGGCGGCCGTCATAAAAATGCGTAGGCGAAGAAGGCATGAGGAAAAAAACAATAACCCAGAGATATATTGAAAAGAATTACGCAGAAATAACTATCCGAACAACACTTACTCGTTATGCCTTCCTGCAAGCTGTTTGCTGTATAGTGGTGCATACGGCAGGCACGGCTGCTGCATGTGATAAATCTCAGCACATTATATTTCATTGCTTAATAAGCCACCGAAGCACCAGCAAGCCGCTAACTGCTAAAGCCAGCAGCCGGCTGCCAGCAAACCAGCAACTACTAGGCAAAAAATACTATAAAACAAGCAATAGCTGCTGAGAAGGTGGCAAGCAGCAGCAGCGGTTTAAGCAAGAGAAGCCAAACGACAAAATAAATAAAAAAGCGCTAAAAACTTTAAGTATTTTTTTTTTCTTCGATATTTCGCTTAATTTCTGAATTTTATTTGTTTCGCGATTTTGCGATTCCTTTATTGATATTTCCCTTCCCCGTGATTTACTAGAAGTAAGCTATAAAAGTATTATAACTCTAAGATTGTGTGTCGGACTGACTTTATGACAGTCCTTACAGCTGACGTTCTCACTGTTATTGTTGTTGTCATTGCAACAACAGCAGCGATTTGAGAGAAATAAAAGAAATAAAAAAATAAGGAAAAAATTCAAGTCGTGACTGTTCGAGGAGTTTACGTTTCAGGGTGCAAGCTGCGACTGCTGCTTGGACAGATATTGCGAGCTTGTAAATGGGTGAGAACAGCCAGGCGGACAGACAGACAACAAACTGACAGCAGACTTACAGTCAGATCCACACAGTCTGTATGTCTGTCTGGGCCGTAAACATTATGAATTGTTTTATAATACAGCTTCATGAAAGCCATGGAAGGAAAGAAGGAAGGAAGGAAGGAAGGCAGAACGGCTGAAATGGAAAGGTTAAAAATAGGTGAATATTGATGACTTGCGATGTTGTCGAATTGCGGCTAATTAATTGGCAGCATAAACAACATGAGTGAATTAATAATTCAATAGTTAATAGAATAATTAACATTGTAAATAGCTGTAAATTATACAGAAAATGTCACTATTATGTGGTAAGTAACGAATAAAGCTGTCGCTGCGGTTTTACATTAAAATAATAATAATAAAAGACACCGAATGCCAATTTGGCTCAAGTGGGTTTCTTTTAAGTTTAAAGACACATGCACACACACACATCTCCATGCAGTTTTAATATTATTTAGTTGTCTTGCCAACTGCCAAGCTGTCTGCTTAGAATTTGCTGCCGACTGTCGCGTCGCGTCTAACTGTTAATGCACTTAAGCCTGAGTTACGATGCGGGTCCATATAATGCGCTTTTCTCACCAAATCCAATGCAAATTCAAATGGTAGCTGAGGCGGAGATTTGCGCCAGCCAGACAGACAGCCAAATAAATGTTCGAATGTGTGTCCAACTTTGCGGTTGTGTCTGCAGCATTACGCATTTGTTGCATTGTCATTGCGGTACAATTGTTGTTGCTGTTGTTGTTTGGTGTTGTTGTTATTTTTTATTGTTGTTGTTAACAAATGCGTAATAAATGTTGCCGTTTTAAAACTTGTCTTGTCTAAGAAGTGCGTCAAATATAAAAAAAAAATAAACACACACAGTTTGTGACTCACAAGCGCACAGTATGTGTCTTAAGTCTTTCGTTTTTTG
The DNA here is from genome assembly GCA_963920525.1 of Dichetophora obliterata. NCBI lineage: Eukaryota > Metazoa > Arthropoda > Insecta > Diptera > Sciomyzidae > Dichetophora > Dichetophora obliterata. The sequence goes on along the minus strand of OY986437.1, from coordinate 24,261,310 downwards.
CTCTGTCGTTCAAATATTTGTGTCATAGAGAAGCTGTCGTATTGAGTACCTTTAATTCGAATATGTTCAGCTGCCATCAATGACTGAAATGCAATTTATTTGTAACACAACAACAAGAACCACAACTACAACGCAATTGGAGCACGCATTTCAATGCATTTCAATCACTTTGAATTTGAAATCCCACACAGAAGGACCACAGCTTAAGTGCATTTTTTTTTTGTCATGTCTGTCTCTATCTCACTACATTGTTACCAAATTGTCTTTTTTAATCTGTAGTTGTTTTCCAGCTGCGCCAATATTTCTGACACATTTCGGCTCAACGAACAGACAGACAGACATAGAGTTGGGGAAATAAAAACAGCTGAGTTCATTGCAAAATGAGAAATTTATTTATTTGACAGCTGCGTTGTTTTTTATTCAATGATAATGTTTACAACAACTATTTGAGAGATTTTTTTTGTCATCAGTGGCATTGTTTTTATAATGTTAATAATAATTTTATGGATTTTTTATTGAAGTTGAGCATTCAAAAATTATATAAGGAAGGTGTGTTTTTCAGTTGACTCAATTGGTTATAGCTATGTTTGAATACGTTTGGTGGAACACAAGAGTGCGCTGTAGTGTAAAAATTACAAGAAAAAAAAGATACAAGAAATGTATCTTACATTATGTATGAACTTTAATGTAAGTAAAATTTAAGTTAATAATTAGATTTACACTATTTATCGGGCTTACTGTACTATTTTAAGGAAATCCAAAGTACCAATAATAATCTGAAGCACAGAATTTCTATTCTAGCAACTGCTCTTTCTTCTGTCCAAAACAGTGTCACAATTTACCAAAAATTTCTTGAACCAGGGAATACACTATAGGAAAAAAGTATTCGATTTATCTTTTTTAATTTATAAAAAAACGTGGTTCTTTTTGAATCAGTAACACATTACCACGAAACACAAAACTTATTTATTTAAAATATTAATTTTATAATGAAATACTAACGTATTTATAAAGATATAAATAAAGAACTATTGGAATTTTCCAACATTTGTGTCATTTACGACTTCAGGAAGCAGTAGCAACACTCTCACTCAGGCTCCTGATTAAAACTCACTTGTGAATATTGGAATACGTCTACGTTAGAATTTGTCTTAGCTTTAGAAGGGAAGACCATCTAGAACTTTCAATTGGTGCATTTTTTTTTTGCTTTAGAATATCGTTTACAACATAAAGAATATAATTCTCAATATAAATAATAAAAATTAAAGTTTTTTCTAAATGACCTTGTTATTTATTATGTTGATTTTATATGATTTGAATACAAATTCTAAATGTTTGATAGTAGTTGTTGTTGTTGTTTCTTTGGAAAGATTCGTTAGTACAATTAATTGTTCTAACTTGGACCTTAAGCTTAATAAACGATTTTAAACTATCAAAAAACTAGAATAAGTATTTAAAATCAAGTATGATTTAAACTATCAAACATTTAGAATTTGTACTTAAATCATATAAAATCAACATACTTATAAAAATAAATACATATTTTCGTAAGTAAATAAATAACAATTATGCAAATTTTACAAAATTCTTTTTTATGTATCAAAAAATATTAAAAACCATTACTGACTGGAGTTAAAAAAATGTAATAATACTTAATTGCTTAAAAACGTAACAAAAAGCTTGTACCTAGGAAAATTGTCCAGCTGTGGGAGGTGTCCGCTTATATCATGTGTCCGAGAGCAGAGGTTTCACTGTATTTTACTCTGAAATTTTTATTCTGACCATATTTTGTTTTCAAATTATTTGTTTCAAATATTCTTTTTTTTTTGTGACGATCATTTCAATGTTTGTTTACAATTCCAGGTAAACATATATTGATTGATATAAAAAAAAATATTTTGCGGAAAAATAAGTCCATAATGCTCATGTTTTATGCTTTTGAAAGTCATACCATGTTTACCAGTGGCTTTAGTCATTTGGCGGTTCAAACAGAACAGAAAGTCTTTCAAAAGGTTTTGTTCAGCCACAAACAATGAAAAACCTCACAGAGCAACAATAATGAATAATAAATAAGTTTTAGATTACTTGCCCCAAATATATTTTATGTTTCAGTGAACATAATATATTTATTGCGTATCTCACAGTATTTTAATACTAAAATTAGCTAAATTGGGTTTTCATTCTAATCAATTGCAATGGCTACGTTCTTATTTAACAAATAGATCTTGTACTGTTGTTGTTGATAATGGTAAATCTGCACCTTACCTTGCTTCATCAAGGGTTCCTCAAGGGAGTATTTTGGGACCTCTGTTATTTATATTGTTCATAAATGATATAAGTTCGTGTTTTTCTTAAGCTAATTTCCTTTTATATGCAGATGACCTTAAAATATACATTGCAGTTAAAAATCAGTCTGATTCGGATTATCTACAGGTTGAATTGTCTAATGTTTATGCGTGGTGCCAAAAAAATGGTCTTTCACTTAATATTAATAAATGCTTTCAAGTAACGTTTACCAAGTCGCAAAACATCTTAAATACGTGTTATCACAGTGGTACCTCTGTATTGCAAAAAGTTGAGAAAACTTCAGACTTAGGTGTCATTTTTGATACCAAATTAACATTCTCAAATCACTTTGATTTTATAATCTCGAAAGCGTATGCTATGATGGCTTTTGTTCAGCGGAATAGTACAGCCTTTTTGGACCCATACACGCATAAAACTCTTTATACTTCTTTGGTTAGATCTAGACTGGAATATGCCTCGTTGATTTGGAATCTATATTATGCTCTCCATATTAATCGCTTCGAGCGGCTACAAAAAGTCTTTACCCGTTACGCTTTACGATCTTTATATCCTATTGAACCTCTTCCCTCATATAATGTTCGATGTTTACTTATAGATTTAAAAACATTGCAAAGTAGAAGAATAATGCTTTCCCTAATGTTCATCTTTGATCTTGTTAGTGGTGCTATTGATTGTCCGTGTCTTTTAGGGGTGATTAATTTTAATATTCCTATAAGAAATCTTCGTTTCTTCGATTAATTTTACATCGGAATTTTGAGAACTAACTACGCAATAAATACTCCACTAAATCGTGCCTTAATTGAATTTAACAGAGTATCTAAAGAAATGAAAATTGATTTCTCATGCTCAAAATTGGTTTTAAAAAATTTGTTGAATAGCTTTTATCGTTAATTTGTTTAAAAGTATTTGTTTTTAGTTATAGTGTTATTGTATTATTTCTATTGAAATTTAATTTAATTTATTTTTCTCGTTTGTTAATTGTAGTCAGTCAAGAAACTATTCCATTGATGAAGTACAAATAAATAAATAAATAAATAAATACATAAGCCTATTTGTAGTGAACATAAAAGTAAACATAATTTGCTTTTGGAAAATTAACCATTAAAATTAACTTCTTTGCTATAAAAAAGTTCCTAAACATAATAGTATCTTTCGCTATTATGTTTATGTCAAATACATTTTTTTTCTGCGTGCAATATTTTGAACTCCGTCGGAAAACTGACCTTATGTCTGCTTTTTAATATATTTAATAATAAAATAAAAATTTGATAAAATCCGCAACAATAATTTATTGTATTTAATAAATATTCATAGTGATGTTCAGAAGATATACGTGGTGTATGTATATGGTGTTTGAACGGCTGCCAACTGAACCTAACATGACCTAGGGTAGGTGGCATGCGACCTTCTGATCACCACTTTGACTTAGTATTAAATCAAAATGCTTCCAACGATACCTCATTAGTCCAATTATAATATGTAGTTCAAATATCAGGAGCTTAGTTGACTTGCTCTCCTCTAAAAGGCGCCATATTAAATTTAATGTGACGTCACTTAGCCGATGACCAACACACAATCAAAACGCTTCTAAAAATACCTCATTTGTCAAAGTATGATAAAGGTGCCCCCAGACTATATGTTTCATACATATGACATGTCAAATAAAATTACATACCGAATTTCATCTGTGTGGCAGAATTAATTTTTTGTCGGACAGCTTTTTTTCTATTGTCTCCACACTATCGACACGTCATTTGACAATAAAAAAACAACTTTTGAAATTTTTGTAATCCTTAAGGCTCTTAAGTGTCCTCCTGTAACCATTCAAACTAAGAATAAATTCATTTTAAATCAATTTATTGAATAAATATCTTAAAATTTGCCTTTTCTTCCATTTTCAAATAAAAAATTTATCAAACTGACATTTTGTACAGATAGAAAAACATACGAAATTAGAGACGGTTCTAATTCAAAAATTTACAGACGCAAATACAAACGACATTTCAAAACCACATTTTCATATGTTCCACACTATCTGTAGTTAAAAACTATTTGTAATTTTTTGACGTGTCATGTGTATGAAACATAAAGTGTAGATGCCCTTTAAGTAGTTTAGAAGTGAGGGTGAAACAGATAAACGTATGTATACATATATACTAGAGAGTCCAACCCCGAAAGCTTTTCTCGATCCCGGAATTATCGAGATTGAAAATCTCGAACTATAAATGAATTAATTTATAGAGCAACAAAAACAACACAAGACCCATTAAGGGTATTCACAATTGGGTATTCACAATTGGGTATTCACAAATCAGGGTATTCACAGCGCCTTGGCATGTAATCAACTAATTGCTGACATTTTTCAACCGAAATAGAATTCCATGATTCCTTTATAGCTTTCCACAGCTCATCCTTAGTGGAAGGTTTAATAATGGACACACTCTTATTTATATCCGCTTAAAGGTTTTCGACTAAGCAGGCCACTCCATCACACATACACCATTATCCTGAAACCATTTTTTTTTTTTGCTCTTAAGCTGGTTTGCTTCGGGTCATTATCTTGTTGGAAGACCCATACCAGAGGCATTTCTTCCGAAGCATACGGGAACATCACATTCTCTATTATATCCACGTAAACATGCTGATCCATGATAGTTCTTATCCAGTAAATTGGTCCAACGCCTTAATAGGAGAAGCATCCCCACACCATTATCCATGTTTAATGATTTTCTAAGTATATTTGGGATTATATTCTGCATTTACTGGTCTTCTGACGTAGGTGCGGGATCCCCTGCCTGCGTGGAGCTCTCATCTGTCCTCAGAATATTTCTCCACTCCTGAGTAGGCCAAGTTAAATGCGCATTAGCAAAATGCATACGTTTTTTTACATGCTTCGAAGATAAAAGAGGAACTTTTCTGGGACTATAGGCTTTAAGATTATGTTCTTTTAATCGTCGGCGAACAGTTTCTACGCTTGCTGCAATATTTAGCTCATTTCTTAGCTGCGGAGCTGACCGAAATGGATCTTTCTTGCTCAGACTCATAAGTCGGTGGATCAGCAAAAGCAAGATTGTCCATTTTCGATCACGATTTTCGATTTATCCAACATATAGTATGGCATTTCTGATAATTTTAATTAAGCACATCAGGTTTTTTCTAATTTCAGCATATGTTTTTCCTTCTGAAATCAGTTTCTGAATTAGTTCCCTTTTTTCAGGTGTGCAATGTTTTGCGCGTCCCATTTTGTCTAGTAAAAAAAAAAATAAATTGAAACCATTTTTATAGAGTTTCACGATAAAATCTATAAATTTATAGATCTTACCTTTTCGCTTGATTTTGGTGCACGTTAAGTAAAGTTTTTGGATTCCTTTCACAAACGGTGCAATTTTTTGATTGCTCTAAATTGGACATGCGTTTATTAAAGCGCACACAAACATTGGCGTCGGAAGCGGGGGGAAGGGGCAGTTGCCCCCCCCCCACTTTTTTAGCCAGATAAACAATTTAAAAAGAAAACTTCAAAAGTTATTCAAAATGTCAGATTTTTTTACAACGATAATATTTTTTTATTAGATATTTTCCTCTTCTTTCTCTCTTCTTCATAAGCATGCTTGCGGATAACCATTTTCTTTCTCTGTGTTTGTAAAAAGATAGAACAAAATGTAGAGTTTCTACTGCAAACCCACCACTTCAGTTTAAAAGCACCCTTAAGTATGTAGCTTAATACTGTAATATTGTAATCGAAGCCTTCAACGGAAAAGTGCCTTCTGAACAAAATCTAAAAACAAAACTAGATCTTTATGCAGATGACTTTGATGTGAGCGACCTCCACGCGCAACTTTTTTTTGCCAAGCAATTGCCTGGCCAAACACCTTCAAATTGTAGTGGCATTGTATCCCAATTTGCAAAAAATTCGGATACTGTAAAAAAAACTATTAAATTAAGTTAAAAAACTTATTGCTTTGCTTTTGACTGTGCCTGCATCAGCAGCTTCATCTGAGCGTTTTTTAGTGCACTAAGACGACTTAAAACGTATCTTCGAGCAACTATGACACAGAAACGACTCACTCATGCGGCAAGACGGAACTGATGTTATTCACCACAAAAACCAAAGCGTCACAATTTGACCTTCCAAAGCTCAACAACCAACCTCTTACACTATCCAGTAGCGCAAAATATCTAGGTGTCATTCTGGATCCTAAGCTAAGCTGGAAAACTAACATCGAACAAAGGGTCAAGAAGGCCTGCATTGCCTTCTACGCCTGCAAAAAAACCTTTGGTAGAAAATGGGGTCTTCAACCAAAAATGCTCTTATGGCTATACACAGGGGTAGTGCGACCTATCTTGGCGTATGGTACACTAGTATGGTGGCCTGCACTGAATAAAGCATACAACACAACAAAACTAGCCCGGATCCAGCGATCCGCATGCAAAGGTATCGCAGGGGGTATCCGCTCATGCCCCACTGATGCACTTAATGTCCTGACACATTTACTCCCCATAGATTTACACATTAAGCTTACTGCAACAAACAGTGCAGTCAGACTCAGAGAGTCGTACAACTGGCGAAATAGACCATATGGACACAGCAACATTCTTAATGCGCTACCTCGGGAACTGATTCCTGGAAAAACGGACTACGACTCTCCCAAACTCGACTTCACGAAATCCTTTACAACCAAGTTTCCCACCAGGGTGGAATGGCGCAATGGGGGAATTGATCTAGCCTTCGATGTGTCCTTTTACTCGGATGGCTCCAAGATGGAGTGCGGAGTGGGAGCGGGCATATACTCTGAGAAACTGGGGGTGGCGGACTCTTTTCGTCTACCAAACTCAGCCAGCGTCTTTCAGGCCGAGCTTTTTGCGATAAGAGAAGCTTGTCGCACCCTAAGGAGAGCTAACACCAACCACCTTAACGCAGCTATTCTGACGGAAAGCCAAGCTGCCGTTAAATCTTTAGCTGCGATCAGTACCAACTCCAAATTGGTAAGGCAGTGTAAGGATGAACTGGCCCGGCTAAGTCACCAACTTAGCATTACCATAATCTGGGTTCCCGGCCATAGGAATATTTATGGTAATGAAAAGGCGGATGAATTGGCTAGGCGGGGTTCTTCCCTTGACGTTTCCAGAGCGGAACCAGTCGAAGTTCCACTGAACACAGTCAAGGGAGGAATTCGTTCTTACTACTTAACCTTAGCCGGTCGTAGATTAGCCCAAATAAAAAAGAAACACTAACACACTTTCTGTGCACCTGCCCGGCCCTGGCCAGATCCAGACTAACCACGCTTGGCAGGCCCTTTCTCAGCAACCTAGAGGAACTCTCAACAACAAAAATCAACAATCTCCTAACGTTCATCAATCGCACCGGATGGTTATAACCTAGCAGAGCGCTACCCAGTCAACCAACAGAAACACGAGGTTATTGTATCAAAACGGCTCACTAGAGCTACTTGGATCCTACTTGCATGTAGAATCACCATCTAAGCCAACCAACCAACCAACTCATGCGGCGACTCACTTATACACATTCACAAAGATAAAACCGAAGAATTGAATTCGATGGAGGTGGTGAAAGAGTTTGTTTCTCGCAGAAAGGACAGAAAGAAACATTTTGGAATAATTTAAATTGATATAACTTGTTGTACCTTATTGCATTTAAACCATGTAAAGATATACCTAGTCTTGCTTTATAAAAGCAACCATTATTTCTTATATTTTCATATTACCATATGAAAGATCCTTTAAAGAATGATCTCTAATATTGATATTGGAAGAACTTTTAAAAATAATGAAATATTAATATTTTTTATATATTTTTATATTTTTTTTATTTTAAACTAAAATAAAAAATTTGTGTATTCACATTCATGTTTCTTTGAAGAAATTTTGGTGAACTTTTTTTGCACCACCATTTGTATTGCCCCCCCCAGATGAAATTCGCTTCCGACGCGCTTGCACACAACAAAATTAATTCCAATTATTTTCAAGGAATTAATCAACTGCCAAACAAAACACATGTTGCATAACGGGATTTAACAGTGGTGTGCAAAAAAAACAGTAATAGTTTAGAAAAAAAATCTAGTTAAACGATTTGTGGGCTTCATAGTGCTATTATTTTGACCGTAACTAGGTATATTACTTTTTGAATAAAACTGTTTTTTGATTCTCCTGTGAAAGTTATGGAATTTTTGTTTTGAGGTGTGAACATATGTGCAGCGATATGCTGTAGATTATTTGTGAGGAAATGTTTATTTTAATTAGTTTAAGTATGATTTAGATTCTTTGAGAATATAAGGAGTTATCAGGAGTATACGTATCAAGTTTCTGACATTATTTAGTCAGAAGAATTTGCGTTTCTTTATGTTTAAGAGATGTTCCACAAAGTTTTCTAATTGTCTTAAAATTTTATTTTAATTAATCATATTTTTTAAATATGTTCCACCAAGTTTTCTAATTTTCTTAAAATGTTATTTGCACTCATCTCTGTAGTAGATAAACCAGAAAAAAGCAATATAAATAAAGCTTTGCTATACAAAAATATAGTGCCTTTAGCATAATTACACTGATAAGAAAAACAACAACAAGAACAACAACTCCACACACAACAGCCGCAACAACAGCAACTCTAGCAAGCTTAGATACTATTTTACGAGTGCAGCAAAATCATGCAGAAGTTGGTATATTTCAACAACAAGTCAAGCTGCTGCAACCTCTCGAACTGTAAACGTCAATCTTAATTCCAGGATCACTCACTTGCACTGGAAAAACACAAAAAGTACAATAAAAACAAAAAAAAACAACACCAAAAACACCAGCAACAACAGCACCAGCAACGCCAACAGAAACAAGTAGTATCTCTGCCTTGATAGGGACCAACAACGAAGCTCATCCATGTGTTGCATTTAGTTTGTCTGACTTGCTATCGCTCAGCAGCAGATTCTGTGCATCCAATCGTCCATCCATACATCTGTCCATTCATTTGTCCGTCCATTCAACCGTTTGTCATTCGAATATTACTAGCAGACGCCACTCTCTGTGGTGTGTCCATTTGCAGAACTGTTCAAAGATCAATTCAAGCATTCATCCATCCATCCATCTATCCGTCCATCCATTCATCTGCACACATTCCGATATCGTTGAGTTTCTTCTGATTGATTGTTAGCTGTTGCATGCTGAACAAGCCTTTGCCGCACGCCACAAATCCGGTCCTTCAGGCCAGTGAAGTCTTGTTTGAGCGGTGGAATAGAATCATCGGTACATCGGTACATCGGTCAAGATTACAAATAAATGTTTATGCAAATTATTGTTTGCATCGAGTTAGTCAATATTTTTGTACCGATTACAATTTATCTAGCATATCTGAACAGTTTTTATTGTTGTGCACTGACACATTTAAGTGGTAGCAAATTGGCAACAGTTGACAAACAAATATATGTACTATGTATATAAAAAAAATAAAAGATTTTCTTCGACTTTACAAAATATAATTTCCCTGTAAAGACACCAAAACTATTGCCGTACATATAAATAGATAAAATTAAAAACTAATAAACCCTTGCTTAAAATAAATTATACGAGTCAAGCTTGACTTTCTTGCTCTCCACAGAAGTATTTATAAATCCATATAAACTTAATTACAATTTCAAATGTGCTTTTTGTTTAGTTTGTTTTTGAAAAAAAAAATTTCAAAACATTTTAAAAATACTAAAAAGAAATTTTTTAGCCAATTAATACATATACATAATTGTTTTAATTTATTAATTAGATATAATGCTATTTTTATTGCTTCTCATTTATTTATTTTTATTTTCAATTTTATAGCTAACATCAATCACAGTGAATGACAAACTTAGTTAAGTGGTTAGCAGTAAATCTTTTCTCGTTAAAGCTTTAACGCTAAAAACAGTAATGTGGCTCACATGAGCTGTCAAAGCATTGTGCTGAATTATAATTCCTTAACCGTTGTGTCAACAGCTGTTGGGTTTTATCCACATCGACAGTAGATGTACCCGGGTACTTCATACGTTTTGTATGGCAGATAGTTGCTTTTGATATACAAATATTAACTACTACCTGGATTCTTGTAATTTTCTGGTTTTTTTTTTTTTTATTTATTGGAAATATTGTCTAGTTAACAAAACTTTTATCATAATTTGGGAAAAAAAAATTTGGTACCTAAATAATCCATTTTTACCAAAAATGGGAATTGCCAAAATCCATAAAAATTTAACAATTTCCAAATTCTTTTTTAATCCTTGTAATTTGATCCCTTTTTACCAAGAAAAATAATTAACATTGAATTTTCATTCGCAAAATTCCGTTATATTTGAACTGAAAATCAACCCCTCTTGCTCATAGTGCTATTTTTAGTACCTGCGCAGAATAATTATAACTCATAAAATATTTGTTCAATGTAAACATTTTTTTTTTGGAATGTGTAGGAAAACACGTCTACTAACAGGAACAAAAGGGTATTTGGGAATATCTTGCCTACCTACCCTTGCACAACCAGTTTTGCAGGCAGAAACATGATTTTTTGCGCAGGTTTCGTTTTGAGTAGTTTTGTATGCATAAGTCAGTTTATGTGCGATTTTTGAAGTGTAAAGACCTAAAAATTTATTTTGTGCGGCAAATATATAAAAAGTGAAAATAAAATGGCAGATGGTGAGTGGCTAGCTCCGCGTCGATTGAATGCACTACCGTATGAGGAGCAGCGTGACTATATACGCACATTTGTTGAGGCTTCTGACTCTGAAGAGAGTGACCACGAACAAGCGGTAGATCAAGAAGACTTAGAAGGAAATATTGATGACATTGGTGGTGAATCATCTGACGCTGAACAAGTCCAGGAAATTGTGTATCACCTAGAGGACGAGAGGGATTCAGACGAGGAGTATGAAGAACCGCCACTTGAAACTGGTGATTATTATACGGCAAGAGATGGCAATGTATGGTCGTCAATACCACCAATACCTGGACGAATACGTGCGCACAACGTTCTAAGAAGTCGCAATCCTGGACCAGTGCCATCGACAAATGGCTTGACAATGGCAGAAACCTTCAATCTTATGATGTCAAATGAAATATGTGATGTAATTATTCGAGAATCAAATAGAAAGGCAAGGCAAACTTTTGATGCGTACAATGAGCAGCATCCAGATGCGGAACCACGAATATGGGTGCCTATAACTGAAGTAGAATTTCGTGCATATTTGGGTGTGCTTTTGATGGCTGGCGTGTGTCATTCCGGTTATGTTCATACCACTGACCTGTGGAAAACAACTTCACATCCATTATTTCGTGCATCAATGAGCTTACGCAGATTTTGGGCAATCAGCCGCTTCATACGCTTTGATAATGGAAACACTCGGTATGCCCTTGAAGATGAATGTTGGTGCACAAGAGGAAGAGGAACGTGACAGTTCTGGCTGCATAAAAAGAAAAGGAAACTGCTATATTTGCATTGCAAAACGCCAAACGAGAAAAGTATGTGCAATTTGTAATAAGCCTGTGTGCGCAGAGCACTCGAAGGATCATCCACAATGCCTCAGATGCTGCTAAAATTCATAAAATATATTTTTTACTTTCATTATAATGATTTTCTATAAATAAATAAACAAATTTCCATAAAATAAACTAAATATTTCCATTTATTTCTATATATTTGTATGAATTTTCATAGAAGTACCTGGGTACATCAGCTGTTGACGCTAGGTCATTTTCTAGTAACTGGGTTATATTTTCCAAACGGTTGGTCCAATTGACCTGAAATTTCACACCAATATCAATTACATATTTCCAAGCTATGATACGAAGTTTCATCAAGATTGGACCAGCCGCTTGGAAGATATAGCAATATAAAGTGAACTTTGCCATTTATTTCTATATATTTGTATGAATTTTCATACAAGTACCCGGGTACATCAGCAGTCGACGCCATTCCACTAACTTGAATTTGGGCTGTATCGACTGAACTGCTGCTCCAATCTTGATGAAACTTTTCCACATGATGCAAAAGTGTATGGTTGAGGATATCATGAAATTTCAGGTCAATCGGACTAACCGTTTGGAAGATACAGGAAAATTAAAGTTGCAAATGTACCCGTGGGCTCTACGATCGACACAACGGTTAAAGCTTGATGAAATTTTTAGTGTTTTTAAATGCGGTGATCTTCTTGCAGTTAAAATTGGAGGGACTAATAAGCAATTTAGGACAAATGTTAGTTAAATGGCAGAGTTAACTTTTTGGTGCTTAAAAGGCACATGTATAGCATTGTAAATATATGGTTCAAAGCTTCTAGTGATTGATCTCATACATATAAATAATATAGTACTTTTTTTATATTTTAAACAGAAGAACGTTATGATTAGACGTTTAAACAACCAAAATAATTATATTCTTCGACCAACGAATTCTTTCAAAAAAATATTCACTTGTATCGGCGTTTTAAAAGTTTACATCTGGGTTATTTTAAATTGATAACTTTGGTTCAAAACAAGAGGTGTACCAGGGCAACAGGTTAAGCGTCTAACCCAAGATTTCAAGCCCGAAGCATTCACTTCTAGAGATGAAAATGGAGATCTGGGCCATATTGCACCAACCACTTATCACTTATCGCTAAGCAAATTATCAGTAAGTATTTTTCTGATAAGTGTAAGTGATTATAGTTGCAATAAGTTAAAAGAAATTTCACTCACTTATCTCTTATCAACTTATCAAGTTTTTGCTAAATGATAATGATAAGTGTTTCTCAAGCCAAGGAAAGAACTTAGCAACAAACTCTGCACTAAGCAACTAAATGATAAGTTGCTACAGTTGAATAGGTTTTGATACTTTGGGGTGTTTTTTATAAAGTAATACAAGTTTAAATCATTTTTTATATCAATGAAACGGGCTTTATTGGATAGAAAATTTTATGACATTATTGTTTAAATATGATTTCGGCCATGTGGCCGCCACGGCTGGCGCGTACAAGGCACAATCTACAACACCAATTTTCACAAACTTTTCGCAGCAATTGCGGCCGTATCTCGCCGATAACTCTTCGAATGTTGATTTCCAGGTGTTCAATTGCTTGTGGCTTATCGACGCAGACAAGTGACTTTACACAACCCCAAAGAAAATAATCCAATGGGGTTAAATCACACGATCTTGGGGGCCAATTAATTGGGCCATTTCGTGAAATTATTTTTTCGTCAAAAGTTTCCTTGAGTTAATCAATTGTAGCGCCCGCTGTGTGGCATGTGGCTCCATCCTGTTGGAACCACATATCAGCAAGATTAATGCCAGCTAATTGAGGTACGAATAAACTTCGAATCATGTTCCTATACCGTTCACCATTGACAGTAACATTCTGACCATCATCGTTTTTGAAGACATATGGGCCAATGACTACGCCAGCCCATAAAGCGCACCAAACAGTAATTTTCTGTGGATGTAATGGTGGTTCGACAAAAGCTTTTGGACTCTTCCCACTCCAAATACGACAAATCTGTTTATCTACGTACCCATTCAACCAAAAATAGGCTTCATCGGAAAATAAAATTTTCCATGGAAATTCAAAATCAATATCAATATGTGCTTCAGTCCATTCGCCGAAGTGGCGGCGCATACGATGGTCATTTGGCTTTAATTCCTGCACAAGTTGAATCTTGAAAGGTTTTAAGCCAAGATCTTTTCGTAAAATCTTCCATAAAGTGGAAGGACACAAACCCAGTTGCTGAGAACGGCGACGAATGGATTGATTAGGATCATCATCAATGCTTTCCTGTACAGCGGCTACAGATTCTTCAGTGCGCACTGTTCGGCGTCTCACGGGATGCACATTATCAGTAACAGTAAATGTGGTTCGAAAACGATCTATTGTTTTTTGAATTAACAGCTCTGAAGGACGATAATGTACGCCATAAAATGGACGAAATGCACGATAAGTTTGACGAACAGAACCATTATTTTGATTAAAAATTTTCACAATTTGCACACGTTGCTGTTAAATGGGTGGTCAAATAAGGCAGTGATGCCAACTCAAAGTTGTATCACTTTGTAAAAAACACCCTAATTGTAAAAAAAACAACCAGCTTAGAAAGCATCAATACAGCCCAACAAACTCCAAACATTAAATACACCGCAGCTCCTTCGTCCATACCCAACTCGCGTCATCATAGTCAAAGTTCAAACCTATTTCCTGAGCAGCGTCTTCACACAACTCCTTCTCTTATGACCTACTCGCATTTGATGTTCGCTCTCAACCTTTTGTTGCTTGTTGTCAACGTAAAAATTTGGGACGAAAGGGGACTGGGGGGATGGAAGTATGAAAGATAATTTTTCATCAACCAAACATCTTTGCCACAAACAAAAATCGCGTACTACTTTTATTTTCGACGCTTCAAGCTGATTTCTCTTAGGGTAATTTTTGACCTTGAATAACGGTTTTCTTAAAATCCTGACATGATTGAAAAATTTGGTTGCTAGATTCGTGATAAGGACCCCGGAAATATTTGAAAACATTTTTCGGTTTCCTTACTCACAAAAAAAAGGGTATTTTTGGTGCACAGTGTTATTGAAGTCAAAATTTGTCCGTCGATTAATTGCACAAGTTTGCTCCAATTCTTCTTAAATAATCGTAAAAAACGGAACATAGTACAATGGTAAAATTGACGTAAGTAAAAGTGACTTTAGAAGCTGCGGACAAAACACGGCTGACACTTTCAATGAACAACTTTTTTTTTTTTGATTCGCCCGGAGGTATGAAATCTTCCAAAGATACGTATACCCGTCCTATACGCATGCACGATTTACATTCTAAAATCTGCCCGAATCAGCCGGGACAGACAGAATGCACCTACGTACTAAAACATACCCCCTATTGGCAATTAAGATTTTCCACTAAGCACATTAATTGGCTTATTAATTGGCGGAATTTAAAAAATTGAATATATATAAAACGCGTATTTAAGTATACTTGATTCTGTATAAAAAAGCAACATCGAATTAAATAATAGTAATTATCAATTTAAGGTACCCGAAAAACAATCCAAAACACAAAACTCATTTTAACTGGTTTGCGGCCATTGTCAAACCCAAGGACCTACGTGGAAATGAGATAAATCTCATATCCGCCAAATCAAAATCCCAATTAGTTGGATATGCATTTGGGCCAACGCAGGCATAAACTTGTGTGGAAAAGAGATATACTCTGGCACACCAATCCAGGTGATAGTGTGAGTTCAGTCTAATTTCAAATCCGGAAACCACGTGAGCACGTAAATCACAATTCGATTTTATATTAAAATATTGAATACTTAAAAAGTAAGATTTAAAAACGATTCATATTAGATGGTGCTTACTTTATAAAACATAATATCGAGACAAAAAGGAGAAAAAGAACAATCTCAATTACCGATATTACATTGTAATAAAACTGCGTTAGTTAGAATAGGATGAAGTTAAATTGATTTAATTATTTAAATGTAATATAATTTTCCGTTTTAAGACGTCTACCGAATCAGAAAAATTAATCATGTTGAGGTTGGCACTGAAATCACTGCACCTACATCGTAAAGGTTCATGAAGAGCGTAATTAGAACTGCACTGACTCAACTTGAAAAACAGAAAATGTCTAGTTCCTCTCCTTGGGATGTTAAAATTAAGAGCTGAGATGAGATATTCTGAATTAATCTCGCCACGAAATAGTTTATACAGAAACATGACATTCAGCATCATTCTTCTGCTTCTTAGGGAAGGTAATAAAATAATTTTCAGGCGTATTTCATACGATGGAAGCAGAATATTGGGGTTCCAACGACTATGACGTAAGCAAAAAGTAAAAACTGTTTTTGAACGGATTCTATGGCGTCGATGTAGACATTATATTGTGGGTTCCATATAACTGGTTACGAGAGAGGTATATAGTAATTTAGTAGTAAAGGGATCACTGAATTCTTTAGCCCATCTTTTAATGAAACCAAGGACTCCTCTTGCCTTATTTATCACCATATTAACGTGGAGATTGAAGCGAAGAAGTTTTGAATCCATAATAACACCACGATCGAGAAAACTGGAAACTATTTCTAAGTTAGTGTTATTTATAGTGTAAGTTATGTTATTAGCAGATCTTCGCGAGAATGTCATTTGCTTACATTTTTTAAAGTTGAGATTTAATATATTTAAGCTACACCAGTCCACAAATCTATTTAGATCAGATTGTAAAAGATGTCGTTCTTCGGGTGATTTATAACAAAGGAAAAGTTTCACGTCGTCAGCGTACATTAAGACGTTATAGAGTTTTATTACCGAAGGAAGATCATTAATGAATAGTAAAAACAAAACCGGTCCAAGATGACTGCCCTGAGGAACGCCAGAAGTGACCGAAATACTTTTTGAAAGAGAATTCTTATATATAACCTTTTGAATACGTCTAGATAAATACGAATTTATCCAATTTAATAATGTGACAGGAAACCCAATGAGGTGGAGTTTTTTCAAAAGAAGATTATGATTAACACTATCGAAAGCTTTGCTAAAGTCCGTATAAATAACATCAGTCTTCAGTCCCAAAGTAAAACCATTTATAACACGCGTAGTAAACTCTAAGAGGTTTGTTGTAGTGGACCTACCCTTCAAAAAACCGTGTTGAAAGACAGAAATGGTGGAAGACACGGAGTGGGTTAATTGATCAGTTATGATTTTCTCAAATAACTTAGGGATTGCACTTAATTTTGCAATTCCTCGTTAGTTAGAAACATCTATCTTGGAGCCAGATTTATGAAGGGGTATAATATAAGTATCCTTCCATTTAATAGGAAAATAACCACTATGCAAGGAAATATTAAAAATGTTTGCTAGAGGAGTACACAGGTTTGTAGCACATTGCTTTAAAATACAGCTTGGAATTTTATCAGGGCCGGTCGTAAAAGAAGATTTTACTTGTCGAAGATAACACATAACAATATATGGTCTATTACAGGAGTTTCAAAAGAGTTAACTGGCGGGAGAAAAGGATACACCGTGCTAGTATTAAATGGTATATCGGAGTAAGTTGATGTAAGGAAGTTTGCAGACATGTTAGAAATCACATTGTCACAAGATGATTCTTCCTGATTGAATTTCATAAGGGGTGGAAAACTGGAGGCTTTACGTTTTGAGTTAACAAAACTATAGAAAAGTTTTGGATCATCTTTAAATTGAGATTTTATGTTAATTATATAAGCAGAATAGCATTGTTTATTTAATAAATAGTTGATATCTATAACGACAAGAAGAATAGGAAGCAAAGTCTAAACTAGAACCAAATATGTTATACTTTTTAAATAAACTATTTTTTTTAAAATTTTTATGTGCCTTTAGATCATTTGTTAGCCAGGGTGGACTTAAAGGATTGGAGAAACCTGTCCCTTTTTTTTGGGACAGACAATAAGAAACATCTTTGCAGAGTATCATTGAAAAACTGTGCAGAAGATTCGACGTTATAATATGAATATGATGTTCCGCTAGTTAAAATTGGAGACCAACCAGTCTGCGATAGTAAGGAATAAGGTTTTACATAGTCCGTTTTCTTAAAATTATAAACTTTTTTATTTCGCGCATCAGCAGTTACTTTATCTTCTTTTTCGTGGGGGAGTAAAACTGTTATTTCAAA
Source organism: Dichetophora obliterata (assembly GCA_963920525.1). Taxonomy (NCBI): domain Eukaryota; kingdom Metazoa; phylum Arthropoda; class Insecta; order Diptera; family Sciomyzidae; genus Dichetophora; species Dichetophora obliterata. The sequence goes on along the minus strand of OY986437.1, from coordinate 24,243,368 downwards.
AAATGGATGAAGTACATCTTCTGGAAGAGATACGGGATTCGAACAATGGAGATTAACACACGGTTAGAAATATTGTACTAAAATTGAAATTTTTCTGTACTACATATAAGTCTACACCAGCTTTGGTTTCAAATGTAGTATTTACAAAATACTAAAAAATGGTTTTAATACAGCTTTGGTTTCAAATTAAGTACAAGTTTGGATTCAAATATTAAAAAAAAAAATAACAAACAACGCGAGATTCGATCACACGACATTGAGTTTGTAAACTCACTACTCTAACCACAGAGCTATTGGGTTATAGATATAAAGCGCGATAAACAAACATATGAACCTAGTCGCCTAATATTGAGTCGCAGCATTGCCAGGCCAACTTTTTACGGGTCTTAATCCACATTTAGTATCCACATGTACTAGAATTTAGTGTTATTTGTATTATAAACAAAAAGTAATACAGAGTTGTACTTAAATTGAAACCAAAAAGACTAAAATTGAAACCAAACAGCTAAAATTTAAACCAAAAAGCTAAAATTGTTGCTATAATATTTCTTTTGGTTTCAATTCTAGTACAGAAAAGTTTTAAATATGAGTTAGTATTTGAAAAGTTTCAATTTGAAACCGCAAGGTTTAAAAACATGCAGTAATATTTTAGTGGGACTAAAATTTAGTCCAAGATTTCTAACCGTGCAGTAGTGCATCTATCTGCAAATACAAGGTCCAGAGTTCTGTGGTTTATGTTTAAAATATCATTGACTTGTTGAAGACACATATCAGATAGCTTATCTAAGAAATCATTTATCCAATCACTATTGGAAACAGGAGTAAGAAATGAAGAATCGTCAGACGATCTCCAAGTCACAAAAGGTAGGTTAAAATCACCCAGCACAATAAGAACGTCTTTATTTTTTAACAAATTATGAACTTTTTCGATGGCGTGTAAGTGTTTTAAATACATTGTTAAGTCACATTTAGGAGGAATGTTAGAGCAGGTAACATAAATAATACTATTATTTAATTTAACAGCAACACAAATGAACTCAATGTCACTGGTGTCAAAAATTGTCAATTCTTCAGATACAAGCGAGTTTTGAACAGCTATCAAAACACCACCACCGATCTTATCCTGACGATCTTTACGAAAAATTTGATATTTATTGCACATTATTTCAGAATTTAAGATATTAGAGCGAAGCCAAGTCTCTGTAAAAATTATAATGTTATATTCAAAATCAAAACTGTTTATGAAAACATCGGAAAGTTTGGCGTTAAGACCCCTGACATTTTGGTACACAAGCTCTAATTTAGACTTGCGGTTTATTAATCGTTTTTTGGATGAGATTCAGGGCTATTTCGGGGACGCGGCAAATGTCCAACATTTACCGGTCTTGGATTGCTTTTAAATTCAAATTCGCGTACAATTGTGTTAGGCGGCCAAAAGTTTACTTCAACTATAGAATTAAATAAATTTTCAGGAACTTGTAATCTAAAAGAAGTAATCGATCTTACATTTGAATATTTGAATTTATGAACCGAAAGATGCAAGGAACAATTCAACTTTGATTTAATGAAAAAATCTATATCAACCTCTGTTGTATCCGCAGCTTAGCGAGAAACAAAGATTGATTTAGTTGGTGGAATTGCAATGATTGGCTTAGGTGGAACAGAAACCTGAGAAGTAAGAGTAACAACCTGGGAATCGACCAAAGTTGGTGAAAGAGAAACAGTTTGGGCATAAGACATGACTGGCAATGAAGGTGGAGGTGCCAGCACTGGCAAAGGGGCAGAAATCGGTATGTTTGCTGTATTCGAAGTAGAAGTTAAAATAGGTGGAGGGGCTGTTATACCACCAATGTCCATGTCATCAGCAATGTCATGTACAGAAGAATGTAGAGTTGGAGTTGAATCCGTTTTTTGCTTACTACGCAAAGACATGTGTTTTTACATGTCATTTTACTGAGGTATATAAAAAATATTCATTACCTAGGGGGGCAAGCACCTCCTTCCCCTGCGGACGCCCATGCAAGACTGTCTACAATCGATATCGCCAAAATTTTAAAATTTCGCGGAAAATCAACTGATGGCTAAGTAAAAGAAAAAAAAATCGGTAAACGTACTTCGATGCTTTCTTGTACCAAAACCACTTAAAGAACTCACAATAAAAACCTGCTATTTTTACTGTGTCAAATAAAGGCGCAAATAGTTTCACTAATTTTCTGACATACTTACTGTGCATGTTTTCTATTCATTTCTCTGTATCTAAAAACTAACTAAAAGTTGTATCGGCATTGCTTTTTGATGGCGCAAGGCAATTTGTTAGTGTTTAAATAAAATAAGACATAAACAAGAATCAATAGAATTAAATACATTTGTGTGGTATGCAAGAAAAAGCTCAAGCTTAATGTCGATAAGCATACAAACCTATTGGATAGAACAGGAGAAATCAACCTGTTCCCACAGTTTTACGGGGAAAAATCATAATTTTATTTTTGTAAATTTTTAATTGTTTAAGCTTAGCGCATGTTATCCGGTTATGAAGCTTAAGGCTCACTTAATACATATCTTGCTAGTTGTTACAAGCTACATCTTGCATTAATAAATAGCTCAACTCACTTGTTGGCTGATGTTTTTTTTTATATCTTTCGTTTTACGAAATTTAGCATTCGTTAAATTAAAGAAACAAATGTTTTTGATGCTCAGTGAACATAAAAAAAAATAACCAGAAGCTGCTCATCGACAAAAATACTGCGATGCAGTCGCCAGTTTCTGCAGGCCATTAGAGGCAGTTGAAATATCAAAAAAAAAAAAAGAAAATACTTTTGATGGTTTTTTTGCTTGTTGTTATTGCTGTTTGGAAGTGTTGTGATGCATTTTGCTGCAGTGGCGCCAAACAACACAGAATAATATATCAATGCTTTTGAAGCAACGCAACAAAAACGAAAAAGAAAAACCATGTAGAGATATAGCACTAAGGTAAAGTTAACAATCAACAAAAGAAGGTTCTTAGCAATCTGAGCACTCAGCCTGCCTTGCATTCTCCACATTCTTGACTGTCCAATGCATATGAGACAAATTCTTGGTTAATTTATGCCAAACTCTCTGCCAGCATGTATTGGCAATATTTGTACAAATTTTCAGGAGCAGCCGCTTGACACCCTCAATCTTCCGTCCCTCCCCAATGGGCCTACCAAGCTGCATAATAATGTAATTATCGGCAAAGTTTAATGGCCCACTATCAATAAATTTATCGCCCCAGAATTGCACTCTGCATCACGCGGAAGTTTCACTGCCTTTGTTCGTGGCTGACTGACCCTTTCTTTCTTTCTTTCTTTCTTACTTTATTTCTTTCTTTCTTTAGTTTGGCAATTAACTGGATATTAAACGAAACCATCAAAAGCTGCTGAGGCAGTCAGCCACCTTCTGGCAGCACTTAATAAAATTTATAATTTTACATTTTTTCCGTTCTCGAACTTTTTTCGGCCTTATTTTGCCTGAGTGTGTCGTCTTAACCTTTGGGGGGGTCCTTTAGCAAAACTGCCAATTTGTCGATAAAGAAATTTATCGAAAGCTCTCAAGATTTTACGAAAATGCGGTATTTGAAAGAGGATAAAAAACTACTTCAAAATTCCTGCTAAAGTAGTTGTAATCGTTCTGTGAATTTGAGCTCGTCCCGCATACAGAAAAAAAAAACATGTCAGCCTTATTTGGTATGCATGAAGCGCATTCAGCGACTTTGTTGCCACTCCTCCTGCTCCACCTTTTGCGTTGAAATGTGTTAACAAATTCATTAAAACAATTTTTTTGCGTCATTTACAAATAAACCGCTACCATAGCTTTTAAAGCTGGTATGCTACAATTTTCGTTGCAACAACGGTATACTATATATAGGTTAGAAGCTGAAGTACCCGGTTATTAACCGGAATTTAATTTTAACAGTTTTTTCGTCCTTCACTTATTTTCCTTCGCTTTGATTAACTTTGAATTTAAGTAATTATTATTTAATGGCGGTTTTATTTCGAATAGATTTCGGTCTTATTTAATAGCGAGTTTGAGTCTATATTTAATAGCAGATGTGCTACAAAATATATTTTTTCTACCTCATCTTCTTTTATAGTTATTACTTATTTAGACATTTAACTGTTTACGGACACCAAATGTTAACGTTTGTATACATACATTTAATGATTTGTGTATTTGTCTCAATTTGACACTTAGTTGGAAAGTACGAGTTTTGGGCATTTTTCGAAAATTTACAATTTCCAAGTTAAAATACGTCCCATTGAGTTTTGCAGTATCTCAAAATTAAATAAAATAAATAAAAGATCTAACATTTAAATGCCTGTTAAATGCGACAAAATGACACAAAAATGCAAAATAAAAAATTTTCAATTGCTTTCGGCTTTTAAGACCAGAATAACGGCTCGATTTTAGTGATCGATGACTCAAAATTTTTGGTTTGATCTCAACTTTTATATTAAATAAAAAGTTTTAGTACATGAAAAAATCATTACACTGGTAAGCTTTGTTAAATCTGCCAGACTTTTGGTAGTTTGTTTTGGTTAAATTAAGGGTGCTGATAACGAAATCAACACTAGTTTTTATCTGCCAGCTCTTGTGTTTAAATTACACAAAGGTTTTAAAATTATCACAAAAGAATATATTTCTTTACACTTTATTGTACAGAGTTAATTTCAATCTGTACGAAATCGCCTCTTATAAAATTTTATTGAATAAGAAAAAGCCGGCTTAAGATCCCCACATAGATTGCTGCAGTAATCTTATATAATACAGATGTCCCATCTTCCTTGATATCGTTATTCCATTACTCCTATATCTTGGCAAAAACCCTGATCCTCACTAAAACCTCCAAGATTTTTAAGAAATCAATCTAAATGGGAGATTGTAAATACTGAACTTTTATGCTCATATTACAACCAAGATCTCTCAAATTTGACAACATGTCCTGTACTAATTATAAATAACTAGCGGTCCCGACAGACGTTGTACTGCCCCAATTCAACTAATTTCTTTGTGATCATTTTCATTCTGTGAATTTTTGAAAAGTATCCAAACAACGTGAAACTTTATGTCAAATTCAAATTTAAAAACAATGTCATTTGTAATACTTTACTCTTAAGATTATTGCTTTGTATAGTAAAAGAACTTGTTCTTATTGTACCAATATATTGAATAAAAATAATAATAACGTGCCATTCGAGCCACACATGCCACACATATCTTTTTAAAGCTTCAATTCGTGACTATCAAAACCGTCTTAAATAAAGCATTTATATTTAATTGTAGGTGGTGAAAGGGGGTGTGGCTATTTTTTATTAACCGAGATATTAACCTTAATAACATATGTTGTATATTTGGTGGCTCAAGGTGTTTTCATTCCTGAGATGTTAAGAGACATAGCATGAATGATTGTGTATTATAGAAGGGCGGTAAAAGTAGGCGTAACAACATTTATATATGCAGTGACCACTACTGGGTCCTATAGCACATATACACTAAGTTTCATTATAAAACATGCAAAACTCGGTAGTTATAATGATTTCTGAAAAGTGCGCATAGTTATAGTTCGACCACGCCCATTTTTAGCCGAGTTTAGCGTCTGAAATACAGTATTTTAATTATTTTGTGGACGGTTATAGGGGGTGTGGCAACTTTAGTTTTTTTTATTACTTTAGATATAAACCTTGATAACAGATGTCATAATTTTGGTGGCCTATAATGTTATCGTTCCTGAGATCTTAAGAGACACTGCAAACGATTTTGTGTGTAAATTGTATAAATTTCAAAAAAATATAACAACTCCTTGTTCCTCAAAAAAATGTTTGAAAACAAGCTGCTGTTTTTCCATTTTCACACGTATATTATACCCTCAGCTAAGTAGCCATAAAACCCTGTATCTTTTTGATGTTCAAATTTCTCGCGCAGTTTTTTCATAATTTTATTGATTTATTTATTTATTTATTTCTATTTCAACTGTCAACAATCGTTTAACAGTTTGAGTAACAACATGTAAATTATAAAAACAATATGATATAAAAATAATAATATGTAAACATTATTATATAAAGAATATTACACTTTTATAAATTCATTTTAAACAATTCTTAATAAATTTTGTTTAAAAGTTTGTCTATTGGAATTGAACTCTAAGCACATATTATTAATAGGATCATTACGGCCATAGTTTGTCCTACGGAATACGGAATGTAAAAAAAATCTCTTTGCGTAAAATATCTCTCAGGTGCATATATTCTTAAAAGAGCGAGGAGTGGCGCGCAGTCCATATATGACATAATTATATCGCGAACAAAAATAACAAGAAAAAATTTACGTCTGGAGGCTAATGTATTAAGACCTAGAAGAGCACACCTGGATACGTACGTTGGCATAAAATTCCAATTTAATTTAAACATTATGTAACGAGTGAAACGTTTTTGTACTCTTTCCAATCGCAAAGAATCTACCTCGTAATATGGATCCCAAATCACACATCCATATTCCAAGATAGACCTTACTAAAGATAAAAATAGCGTTCTTAGGGTATATGGATCCCTAAATTCCTTCGAATTACGCCTCAAAAAACCCATCATTGAATTAGCCTTAGTAATTATGCAATCGTAATGGTTGGAAAAAGACATTTTTCTATCAAATAGAATTCCCAGATCAGATGTAGACTCGCCACGTGAAAGACCACTATTTGCGATTGAGTAATTAAAAAAATTTGGTTCTTTTTTCATATAAAAAGACATAATGTTGCATTTGGCAACATTTAAATAAAGTCTATTAACTGAACACCATTTAATCATATTATTTAAATCAATTTGAAGAAGCCGAAGAAACCGAATTAAACAGTTTAACATCATCAGCATACATCAAACAGTTTGTATGTTGTAAAAAGTTTGGGAGATCGTTGATGAACAAGACAAACAATAGAGATATATTGCATACAACATATCCAAGATAACCAGTAACCCTTAAAAAACAGAGTGCTTTCAGCGGGCGACTATGACAAAAAATTGAATTAACAATTTAGACGGGCTGATTTTTTCGCATTTATCATATGCATTTAATATGCAATTTTTTAATTAGCATAAGCATTTAACATATGCATATGCATTTTGTATGCAATATGCATTTTGTATGCAATATGCAAATATGCAAAAATTGTGTTATGTTTTCCGAGATAGAATTTCTCGGGACGCATATCTGTGTCATCGAAATTATTTTGTGATCATTCAATACAAATATGCAATATCATATTTTCCGCTGTCTAGTTATCAGTTATCAATAATATGGGAAAATTGATAAGTTTATGTTTCACTAAATATTATTCTAACAACTAATCCAATTAATTTGGATAAGTTTGATTAGTGCTCGAGTTTTAGATAAGTGTTGCACTAAACATATTAAGAACGAGAGCTTAAACCCTTTTCGATAAGCGCTAATCTTAGCAATGTTAGTACTTTTTAGCACTTTATTTTGCACCATGTTATTGAGCTTTTTACTAATCTGTACAAATTTTGATAATCTTAGCTAAATTTGGATAAGAGAAATTTCTTTTATCAAGTCATTGCAATTCCACTAACTAAATCAATCTTTGTTTCTCGCTTAGCTGCGGATACAACAGAGGTTGATATAGATTTTTTCATTAAATCAAAGTTGAATTGTTCCTTGCATATTTCGGTTCATAAATTCAAATATTCAAATGTAAGATCGATTACTTCTTTTAGATTAACAGTTCCTGAAAATTTATTTAATTCTATAGTTGATATAAACTTTTGGCCGCCTAACACAATTGTACGCGAATTTGAATTTAAGAGCAATCCAAGACCGGTAAATGTTGGACATTTGCCGAGTCCCCGAAATAGCCCAGAATCTCATCCAAAAAACGATTAATAAACCGCAAGTCTAAATTAGAGCTTGTGTACCAAAATGTCAGGGTTGTTAACTCCAAACTTTCCGATATTTTCATAAACATTTTTGATTTTGAATATAACATTATAATTTTTACAGAGACTTGGCTTCGCTCTAATATCTTAAATTCTGAAATAATGTGCAATAAATATCAAATTTTTCGTAAAGATCGTCATGATAAGATCGGTGGTGGTGTTTTGATAGCTTGTATCTGAAGAATTGACAATTCTTGACACCAGTGACATTGAGTTCATTTGTGTTGCTGTTAAATTAAATAATAGTATTATTTATGTTACCTGCTCTAACATTCCTCCTAAATGTGACTTAACAATGTATTTAAAACACTTACACGCCATCGAAAAAGTTCATAATTTGTTAAAAAATAAAGACGTTCTTATTGTGCTGGGTGATTTTAACCTACCTTTTGTGACTTGGAGATCGTCTGACGATTCTTCATTTCTTACTCCTGTTTCCAATAGTGATTGGATAAATGATTTCTTAGATAAGCTATCTGATATGTGTCTTCAACAAGTCAATGATATTTTAAACATAAACCACAGAACTCTGGACCTTGTATTTGCAGATAGATGCACTACTGCACGGTTAGAAATCTTGGACTAAATTTTAGTCCCACTAAAATATTACTGCATGTTTTTAAACCTTGCGGTTTCAAATTGAAACTTTTCAAATACTAACTCATATTTAAAACTTTTCTGTACTAGAATTGAAACCAAAAGAAATATTATAGCAACAATTTTAGCTTTTTGGTTTAAATTTTAGCTGTTTGGTTTCAATTTTAGTCTTTTTGGTTTCAATTTAAGTACAACTCTGTATTACTTTTTGTTTATAATACAAATAACACTAAATTCTAGTACATGTGGATACTAAATGTGGATTAAGACCCGTAAAAAGTTGGCCTGGCAATGCTGCGACTCAATATTAGGCGACTAGGTTCATATGTTTGTTTATCGCGCTTTTTATCTATAACCCAATAGCTCTGTGGTTAGAGTAGTGAGTTTACAAACTCAATGTCGTGTGATCGAATCTCACGTTGTTTGTTATTTTTTTTTTTTTAATATTTGAATCCAAACTTGTACTTAATTTGAAACCAAAGCTGTATTAAAACCATTTTTTAGTATTTTGTAAATACTACATTTGAAACCAAAGCTGGTGTAGACTTATATGTAGTACAGAAAAATTTCACTTTTAGTACAATATTTCTAACCGTGTGTTAATCTCCATTGTTCGAATCCCATATCTCTTCCAGAAGATGTACTTCATCCATTTTTTTAAATAACAGTTTTACTCCCCCACGAAAAAGAAGATAAAGTAACTGCTGATGCGCGAAATAAAAAAGTTTATAATTTTAAGAAAACGGACTATGTAAAACTTAATTCCTTACTTTCGCAGACTGGTTGGTCTCCAATTTTAACTAGCGGAACATCATATTCATATTATAACGTCGAATCTTCTGCACAGTTTTTCAATGATACTCTGCAAAGATGTTTCTTATTGTCTGTCCCAAAAAAAAGGGACAGGTTTCTCCAATCCTTTAAGTCCACCCTGGCTAACAAATGATCTAAAGGCACTTAAAAATTTAAAAAATCGTTTATTTAAAAAATATAAAATATCTGGTTCTAGTTTAGACTTTGCTTCCTATTCTTCTTGTCGTTATAGATATCAACTATTAAATAAACAATGCTATTCTGCTTATATAATTAACATAAAATCTCAATTTAAAGATGATCCAAAACTTTTCTATAGTTTTGTTAACTCAAAACGTAAAGTCTCCAGTTTTCCACCCCTTATGAAATTCAATCAGGAAGAATCATCTTGTGACAATGTGATTTCTAACATGTTTGCAAACTTCTTTAAATCAACTTACTCCGATATACCATTTAATACTAGCACTGTGTATCCTTTTCTCCCGCCAGTTAACTCTTTTGAAACTCCTGTAATAGACCCAAATATTGTCATGTGTTATCTTCGACAAGTAAAATCTTCTTTTACGACCGGCCCTGATAAAATTCCAAGCTGTATTTTAAAGCAATGTGCTACAAACCTGTGTACTCGTCTAGCAAACATTTTTAATATTTCCTTGTATAGTGGTTATTTTCCTATTATATGGAAGGATTCTTATATTATACCCCTTCATAAATCTAGCTCCAAGATAGATGTTTCTAACTATCGAGGAATTGCAAAATTAAGTGCAATCCCTAAGTTATTTGAGAAAATCATAACTGATCAATTAACCCACTCCGTGTCTTCCACCATTTCTGTCTTTCAACATGGTTTTTTGAAGGGTAGGTCCACTACAACAAACCTCTTAGAGTTATAAATGGTTTTACTTTGGGACTGAAGACTGATGTTATTTATACGGACTTTAGCAAAGCTTTCGATAGTGTTAATCATAATCTTCTTTTGAAAAAACTCCACCTCATTGGGTTTCCTGTCACATTATTAAATTGGATAAATTCGTACTTATCTAGACGTATTCAAAAAGTTATATATAAGAATTCTCTTTCAAAAAGTATTTCGGTCACTTCTGGCGTTCCTCAGGGCAGTCATCTTGGACCGGTTTTGTTTTTACTATTCATTAATGATCTTCCTTCGGTAATAAAACTCTATAACGTCTTAATGTACGCTGACGACGTGAAACTTTTCCTTTGTTATAAATCACCCGAAGAACGACATCTTTCACAATCTGATCTAAATAGATTTGTGGACTGGTGTAGCTTAAATACAGTCATGTGAAAATAAATAGGGACACCTGTATTTTTATATTTAAAGCTGCATGAATTACATATAAGGTGCAACAGATATAGCATTAATTCCCTCGGGTGTGGTTCCTCTTGATAAGGCTAGTATAAAACTTTATGGAATTTCCTCCCACATTGTAAAACTTTCAAGATACAGGGTGTTTTACGGTTTTGGTACGTGTTTAGTATTATTGATCTAGAATCTAAACTACTCATCATGAAATAAAAAATAATATTTTGTATTTTAGAAAAAATATCAGATTTTCCATCTATATATCAACCACTTTCGTGTCATGTGCTACAGCGGAGCGAAATTTTTGAGATTATCAAACGAAATATCAACAAATTTTGTATCTTTTGTTTTAGCTTAGCTGCAATTGTCAAAATTTAAAATCTCTGTTTTTCATGTTAAAATACACTTAATCAACAGTTCTTTTCTAAATTCTATCTTTGGATGATAACACCTCCGCTAAAAGAAAAGATACAAAATTTGTTGATATTTCGTTGGATAATCTCAAAATTTTAGCTTCGCTACAGCACATCACACGGAAGTGGTTGATATACTGATAAAAAATTTGATATTTTCTCTAAAATAGAAAATATTATTTTTTATTTTATGGTGAGTAGTATAGATTCTATATCAATAATACTAAACACGTACCAAAACCGTAAAACACCCTGTATCATAAAAGTTTTACAATGTGGGAGGAAACTTCATAAAGTGTTATACTCGCTTTATCAATAAAAATCACCAGCCACGAGAATTAATGCTATATCTGGGGCACCTTGTATATAATTCATGCAGCTTCAAATATAAAAATATAGGTGTCCCTATTTATTTTCACATGACTGTATATTAAATCTCAACTTAAAAAAATGTAAGCAAATGACATTCTCGCGAAGATCTGCTAGTAACATAAATTACACTATAAATGACACTAACTTAGAAATAGTTTCCAGTTTCCTCGATCTTGGTGTTATTATGGATTCAAAACTTCGCTTCAATCTCCACGTTAATATGGTGATAAATAAGGCAAGAGGAGTCCTTGGTTTCATTAAAAGATGGGCTAAAGAATTCAGTGATCCCTTTACTACTAAATTATTATATACCTCTCTCGTAAGGCCAATTCTTGAATATGCATCAGTTGTATGGAACCCACAATATAATGTCTACATCGACGCCATAGAATCCGTTCAAAAAGAGTTTTTACTTTTTGCTTACGTCATAGTCGTTGGAACCCCAATATTATGCTTCCATCGTATGAAGTACGCTTTAAAATTATCTTACTACCTTCCCTAAGAAGCAGAAGAATGATGCTTAATGTCATGTTTCTGTATAAATTACTTCGTGGCGAGATTAATTCGGAATATCTCATCTCAGCTCTAAATTTTAACATCCCAAGGAGAGGACTAGACATTTTCTGTTTTTCAAGTTGAGTCAGTGCAGTTCTAATTACGCTCTTCATGAACCTTTACGATGTAGGTGCAGTGATTTCAATGCCAACCTCAACATGATTAATTTTTCTGATTCGGTAGACGTCTTAAAACGGAAAATTATATTACATTTAAATAATTAAATCAATTAAACTTCATCCTATTCTAACTAACGCAGTTTTATAACAATGTAATATCGGTAATTGAGATTGTTCTGCTTCTCCTTTTTGTCTCGATATTATTGTATGTTTTATAAAGTAAGCACCATCAAATATGAATCGTTTTTAAAACTTATTTTTTAAGTATTCAATATTTTAATATAAAATCGAATTGTGATTTACGTGCTCACGTGGCTTCCTGATTCGAAATTAAACTGAACTCACACTATCACCTGGATTGGTGTGCCAGAGTATATCTCTTTTCCACACAAGTTTAAGCCTGCGTTGGCCCAAATGCATATCCAACTAATTGGGATTTTGATTTTGCGGATATGTGATTTATCTCATTTCCACGTAGGTCCTTGGGTTGGACAATGGCCGCAAACCAGTTAAAATGAGTTTAGTGCTTTGGATTGTTTTTGAAATCATGATTGTTTTTCGGGTACCTTAAATTGATAATTACTATTATTTAATTCGATGTTGCTTATTTATATAGAATCAAGTATACTTAAATACGCGTTTTATATATATTCAATTTTTAAATTCCGCTGAAAAGCCAATTAATGTGCTTAGTGGAAAATCCTAATTGCCAATAGGGGGTATGTTTTAGTACGTAGGTGCATTCTGTCTGTCCCGGCTGATCCGGGCAGGATCTAGAATGTAAATCGTGCATGCGTATAGGACGGGTATACGTATCTTTGGAAGATTTCATACTTCCGGTCGAATAAAAAAAAAAAGGACAAACTACGGTAGACGTGATCCGGTCTATAATATGAGCACTACTTTTAATACAGTCTGTTTTAATATTGATATATCCCTAACCAGGGTAGCTTTTAAAAATTGTATTATGTTAAGTGGATTTTGAGTTAAATCATTTTTATAATATATAAGTGAAGTGTATGTATCTGTAAACAATTGTCAAAAGTTGAATAAATAAATAAATAATTAAATAATTAAAAAATTGCAAAGTGATTTCATATTTGCACCTCTTTTTTCATCTGATTTTATATTGCGGCTTTAGATTCCATATTTCTTTAAAAAGATAGTAAATGGGTAGGTTATGAAGATTTCTAGGAGTAAAAAAAAAAGTTACAAAGTATGTGTATCTTAATGAAAACTTCAATTACTAATAAGGTTAATTTCCTTAACCAAATAGGTTAAAAAAATTCAACTAAAAGGTTTAGTTTTCAACCGTCAAATTTAAAAATTCAATACTAATAAGCAGGGAACAGAATTGCTACCGGGAAAGCTGCCGTAAACATGATTTCTGGCTCTTGGCTCACCAGCTCGAGCAGTTCTTTTAAATTTTCCTGCCCTCCCTAAAGCTCGGGCTCGTACCTATCCACTTTTTTGATTTAATCAACTGAACCCGAGTCCTTTTTTTTTAAAAAAAAAATTAACATGCAATAACAATAGAGTTCAGCTACTACAGCTTTTTCGCACTTTTTCCGCATTGGATCATCTAAAGAACCAGCCCAATAACATTAAAACATCTCAACAAGGCCATTCACAGTTCGAATACGCTGGTCCGCCATTTGTACGATCTGCTATTTGTACGCCAATTTACGAAAGCACATTTTGCCCTGTTGTTGTTTTGCATACAAACGCAAATACGCAGGCACGCGTAAATAAAAGCAGCCCTTATACGTGTTTTTTGTACCTCGTATTTTTATGCTCTGTCTACAGCCGCATAGTCACATACATCACAGGGTTGCACAATTTTTTTATACGACAGTCACATGACGAGGTGCTCACAGTTTGAACAATAACAAATGCTATAAATACGATTTGTTAAAAGTACGCTCAAACCGTGAATAGCCCTAATGATAACGATCAGATCGGTCCAAAACAATCCAAAGTGAGAAAAATTTACCCACCATAATATGGGTTGGGCTCAGGGACAACACAAGACATAACAACTAACCATGCGTTTACATAGATCTAATCATACATTAGTTTTGAATCTACTTTTGAGTTGACTTTCGATAAGTTAACATCAAAAAAGCTACAGTTGTTAACAAAGGTACTCATGCGATGTAAAGGAGCAGTAGCCATATAATTTGTTCTACTAAAAGGTAAGTAAATTAAATTAAATTGTTGTTAGCATTTCTACTGCTTCTACGGTTAGTGTTAAAATTTATAAGAGTTAGAAGTTCTGGTGAATCGAATATACCAGTTATGAGTTGGTGTAAATAGACGATATCTGCAGACTTCCTTCTCTCATTCAAAGATTGCATTTTTAATATTTTTAAGCGATCCTCATAAGGAGAAAGGTTTAAAGTGTCCGTTGCACTTAAGCCCCTTAGAGCAAACCGAACAAAACGTTTTTGGATTCTCTCTATACGTTCAACATGTACATTGTAACTTGGGGACCAAACTTGACTTGCATACTCTAAGTGAGGTCGCACAATTGCATAATACAGCGTTGTAGTTGTGATCATACTATTAAATTCTTTGGCCCAGCTTTCATAATCCCGAGCATAGAAGATGCTGTTTTACAAATGTAATCAATATGAACGTTAAACGATAGCTTAGAATCCATGCATATACCCAGATCTTTGACAGCATTTACACGACTTAATGCAGTATCTTTTATCTTATAATCAAAAATTAAATTATTCCTTTTTTGCGAAAAGGTCATAGTTTGGCATTTATCTGGATTTAGAAACATATTGTTTTTAGAACACCAAATTTCAAAGGATTTCAAATCAGACTGGAGCAGATCTGAATTGTCTTTAGCATCTATTGTTCTGTATATTTTCATGTCATCTGCATAGATAAGTAGATGAGAGTGTTTGATGATGTGGGTTACATCATCAATGGCTAAAATAAACAGAAGTGGACCAAGGTGGCTACCTTGAGGAACACCTGATTCAGCAATAAATTCAGCTGACAATACGCCTCGAAATCGTATTTGATAAGATCGCTCTGTCAGATACGATTGAATCCAGCTTACAAAAAATTGTGGAAAACCCATTAACTTTAGTTTAAATAGAATTAAGTTGTGTGGCAGTTTATCAAATGCTTTACTAAAATCAGTGTAAATACAGTCGACCTGGTTACCTGAATAAAATGAATTTAAGCAAAACGTTGTAAAATCAAGGAGATTAGACACAGTGGATCTGCCAGTAACAAATCCATGCTGACGAGTTGTCATGACCTTCCCACAGTGAATCTTCACACGATCATACACGAGGCGCTCAAAAAGTTTTGGAATCCACGAGAGTTTCGCGATAGGCCTGTAGTTGTTTATATCGTTCTTACAACCTTTTTTATAGATAGGACCTATAAAAGATTTTTTCCAAAAAAGTGGAAAAATACTTTCGCTAATTGATTTATTGAATAACATGGACAGTGGTTGACTTAGAACGGAACCACATCGTGTTAACACTGCGGCAGGAATTCCGTCAGGTCCAGCATTAAAATCCTCATCGATCAATCCAATATACTTTAAAATATCCTCTGAAGTAAAGGATATAGAATCCAACGAAACCCTGGGTGTAGAGTTCATATATTCAAAGTACTCTTCATCAGGATTAAAAGAGTCTGAACAAAATGACTCTTTAAAGAGATTGGCAAATAGACAACAAATTACGACAGGATCGTCAGTAAATCCGTCAGAGGTTGTAAATGATGAAGGGAATCCATCAGATTTTTTTTTGGTGTTTATGAAACCCCAGAATTTCTTCGGATCAGACAATATTCTCAGCTTAGTACTGTCTAAATAATTTTGATATAAGGTAGCTGAGCAATTTTCAAAATCCAGAAACAAACGCTTGTAGATTTCTAGGTCATTCAAGTCTAAGCTACAGACATATTTTTTCCATGCCCTATTCCTGCTGTTGCGAAGAATCTTTAACTCCTTTGTGTACCAGGGGTAAGCACAATTTTTCGTAAATTTGAGGCTATATGGCACGGACAGAGAAAACATAGCAAAGATTTCCATAAAAAAAAATTAATTGAATCATCAAGAGTGTTATTATTAACATATTCTAAAATAACATGAAGTTTACTTTGAAGTAAATGATTCAACTTCAAAAAGTCAGCTTTTTTAAAATTGAATTCATAAACTTTATCTATTGAGTTAGACTTTACTATATTATCCCTGTCTGATTTGTACCATATGCTCAATGGTGGATGGTATTCATCAACAGCAGTCAAAACATGAGGGGCCCTCTCAACAATCACATTGTTACTATCTGTAGTTAAGACCAGGTCAAGAAGTCTTTCACGACTATTATAAATACAACTCACTTGTTGTAAGTCAGAACATATATTATCAACAAATATATGCTCTTGGCGAGTCTTCGAATTAGATGCACAAAAATATGTATCATCGTCAGAAGATTCCCATTTCAAGTCAGGCAGATTAAAATCACCTAACAATAAAATGTCGTCATTAACGTCAATTATGCTTATGACATATTCTATGCAATCCGCAAGGCTTGCATAAACTTCTACACTGCTCTTAGGAGGAACGTATGCATTAATAAGATATACATTAGAATTGCAATGTACAACCTTGACGCATATAAGTTCGATGTTAGCAGAGCAGGGAATAACAATAATGGAACTAACGAAGGAGTTCCTTACAGCTAATAAGACACCTCCACCGTGTCTTATTAGCTGTACCTTATTTACAGGAGTAACAAACTGGCAAGGAGTCGTGCTTGGAACCGATTACTAGCAACAAAAAGATTACACAGTTTTTAATGAGGATTTACATATTTCAAAAATAGCGACAGTAATATTTTTGATACATCTCTAAGCGACCTCATAATGATTTACTTTTCAAATCACAAGAATATGTCAGATTTTCAAAAATCTTTAGGCGCCGCTTAAAAAATGTTTGATAGTTAAAATCATACTTGATTTTAAATAAAAATTCTAGTTGTTTGATAGTTTAAAATCGTTTATTGAGCTTAAGGTCAAAGTTAGAACCCGTAATTGTTCTAACGAATCTTTCCAAAGAAACAACAACAACTTTTTTTCAATATGAAAAGGAAAAAAATCACTAGCTGATTTTATTGCAATTTCAGCCTAAAGGCGTCATCAGAAATCTTAGTGATACCCGTGCAAGCGCGCGCTAGCGCACTACATCACAGGGGCGATGACATTTTAAGTGTAAATTTCTCAGTTTTTCTCCCATTTCATATTTGCACATTTGTTGTTGTATTTTTGCTTCACTTTACAAACATTTAGAAATTGTATTTAAATCATATAAAAATCAACATAATAAATAACAAGGTCATTTAGAAAAAACTTTAATAAAAAGAAAAAATATTTTTATAATGGAAAAGGTTTGATTTCAACCACAAAAAATTCAGTATAGAAAGCTTGAGTTTCTTAATTAAAACCAAATTATGAGAAATATACATTACCATCACTTATTTAAAACTCGGCTTTCCTGTAAGACTTTCTCACTGAATATCAAAATGTACTATTTCAAATTATTGATGGAACAGATAAAAAAACTTAGAATTTTAAATACAATTGGTGTATATTTAAAAAATAAACAAAAATAATAAACATATTTTTGATAATTAATTATAATCTATTCTTTGAATTTAGAAGATTTTTATGATGAGCTATTTAGGTCAAGTGAGTTTTGAGGAAGGCAACAACAACAACTCTGTATAGAGTCATAAAGCAGACTAGACAAGCCTGTTTCGGAAGTAGCTTTCTTGCAAAAGCAAAAAACTCTCATAATTCATTGGTGCATTTCAGCATATTCGTTGAACTCCAAAGAAGAATAGTGAAAAGGAAGAGGCACATTTAACAGAACAAAATCCCTGGTAGAACTTCAGGCTTGACCTAAAAATAAAAATTATTTTGTCTTAACGTCATATATATCAGACAAGTATTTATTCGAACAAGTGTCCTGGCATTTGTAATATTTTTGCGAGAGTAGTGAAACTATAAGCTGTCATTTAATTGTATTAGATAAAGAAAGAGAACAGTGAAAACAACTGCAAGACAACACAACACCTGCTTGCAGTGCAATCATGAGCCGTTTAAGCGTTTAACAACTCAATTAGATTGAAGAACCATGCTCTGTTTTCTATCGTAAGCCATGTTTTACACTCGACAATTGCAATTTGTGTCGAAATGAAACTTTATGAAAACTGATTTTATTGATTACAGCTACAAAAAGAAAGGTGAAAAGAAGTCACGCCTCATGTGTTACAAACTAGTTTCAAGTAGCTAGCGTCAGACTAAACATGGTACAGTAGCAGTATAGCATTGGAAAAATGAAAAAAATAGAAAAATTAAAAAAAACAAAGTTCAACAAAGCCACGATAACGATTTCACACCATATAATTTTAGCTTGAGTGTTTGTTTAAAAATTAATATTATTATTATTATGAGGCATGGATATGCAAGAGTAACGAATTCCAATAGCAACAGCTATTTACCGCTTATTGATTGCTGCTGTGTTTTTCATGTAACTAAGTTGATTGTGGGTTTTTCCATAAAGCCCAAAAATAAACAGTTTGCCTTACAAATTATTTTCCATCACTTCATCAGTGTGTAAGTCCAGAGATTTTTGTTAATTGTTGCGTGTTAATTGAGTGAGAAAAAAGAGCGAAACGCCGCCACCACCTGAGCCAAAATAGTGGAAGAGTTTTTTTGACTATAACTGGCTTTGAATGTAGGAGTTTAAATTTTGATTGTAGGCTTGTTTCTTAAAATTTCTTATTTAAATCTGAAGAACTATAAATAAATATATATTTTTTTATTTGCTTTGTTTTGATAAAAAAATTTCATTATATTAAAAAACTTCGTTGTTGCGTCTTGAATTATATGTTTGACATATTTAATCACACAAGCAAGCTGCCAAAAATGCAGCTTTTATTGTGTGCTTGAATAGAAGGAGATCTAAGCTTAACGAGTTTGTTTCTTAAGTCTTTTGTTTTGCTTTTGCAAATGAGGAATTCGTTGGTAAAAGCTTACAAAAAAAAACATATTATAAATTCACATATTATAAATCTATATAGAAAAAATAAAAAATTTAATCTGATCAATTTACTTGCAATTTTTTTGTTTTTCCTCTCTTTTCGTTTCTCAGCACTGTAACGTTGGAAAGTGTTGCTTGATTTTTGTTTTGAAACTTCGACACAAATGATTGATGGAAATTGCAGAAACTGTCATGTTTATGAGGCTCCTCAGGATATGTGGCACAAAAATGCTTCATATTGCAAGCTGCAAGGTTTTTCGGTATTTTTTAAGTGCGTATCTTAGCATATTTTGCTCATTTTTATTTAAAACCAAAACAGATTGCCTTGCATCCTGAAGTGGTTATAAAAAAAAAAAAACTAAAAAGTGTTTGAGTTTGCATGTGCAACATCAAACATTTTCACTTATTTGTATTGTGAAGGCTTCAACTTGATTGTCAGCTTAGTTGAGTTCATATCCCTCAATTCTTTTTTTTAAGTATTCGAAGTGCGTGCGCCACACACATTGCTACACAGATACTAGCGTAGATTAGCATTCATGTAAAATACCAAGCAAAAAATTACGGGCAAATTGAAGAGCAAGTTGCATGTTGGCCGTGTCGGGAGGCACATTCAATGAGCAATAATTTTTTTGACATTTGATTTGAATTGACAGAAGCACTGATGGGAAGATAAATGCTAAGAAATTTAAGGCATTTCAGCAGCTTAAGGTCTAGTATTAAATATCACTCAACACCTTTTTTCTAGTTTTAATCATTAAAAAGCAAAGCAAATAGTTAATTTAACTATTTATTTCAGCCTACCTAGAGCTAACTTTTTGAAATGAGTACAATTTATTCATGCACATAACGCCAGCTCTGCCTTTGCAAATTTTTTGGTTTTTTTTAAACAAAAATGACATGCTGCAATATGCCCGATGTGTGGTATAATGTGCTTCAATCTATGCGTACGATAATTATGAGTAGTTCCTTAAATGTCAAGAGAGTATTTCATTTTTTATTTTTTTTTTCTTTAAAGTTTAAGCATGTGCTGTAATGTCCTTAAGATGTGCTGCATTGCGCCGTAAAAAGATTCAAGAGTTTTAGCTTACATGGTATAATTTGTTAAATTTTAAATTGTTACTAGTTATATTGAAATCTACTTTATTTTAAAAATTTATTAAAGATATTAAAGGCGGTAACAACGCGTTACAAATACTAAAATGACGTATTACCTACACGTAGAAAAAAAACACACAGTAGCAACAACCATGTTTTCAGAGCCTCATAATATGATTGAGTTTTTGATTGCTACTTTCATCTTTTAAGTACATCATGGTTTCTTTTACCATGTTTTAACAATGCATATTTTTGTTGACCAACTCTAACCTTCTTAACCGATCTTAGAAGTCAGTTAAACATCATTATCAGTGAATTTCCAGCAGGTTTCATATATAATGACTCAAAATTTCAAATCAAATGTTCGCAAAATATCTGAAGTCTTAAAAATGTTGCAAGTGATCAGACATTTATTTCAATATATTTACCACTTTTTAAAAGAAGCGATAAGCCGCGCTGGTACGCTTAGCTTATCGCTGTACAATAAACTTCAAGTGGGCAAATTTTTAATTCCCAAGCAAAAAACCAAGAGAAGCGAAATATATTTCAACAATTTTTGCTATTAATTTTGAGCCCATTGAACGCAGCACGGACACATGTTGTCGCGGTTTTTACATTCCATTTTCTTTTTTTTTTTTTTTCCTTTAAATGGTGCTACTTTATTTCTAACTATTGAGCAGCATAGTTTATGCGATAGCTGGCCAAGGTTTTTTTTAACGTCAAGCAATGCAACATATTAATTAACGCAGTTAATTAGCTGCGGATCGATTGTGGCACAGCAGTTGTCGCTGGTGATGGTTGTAAATCAGCAGAGCACGCTATTTTACGCGATAAGATTGGCTACCCTGCAGTGTAATCAACTAGATTTATACCAGTCAACAACTAGTTGGAAATATCCAACAACTAGTTCGATTTATGTCCTATTCTCATAGAACCGACTGGTATTTTTTACGTGGTGATGTCATTGGAAAAGACAATTGTCTTACTATAGATAAGGTTTTAACTAGTTAACAACTCATTTTTTATGTAAAGTAAAGTTCTAGTTGGGTTGTGACTAGTTTTTAACCAATATAGTAATTATCGAATTAAAACTAGTTCATAGGTTCATATTTTTTCAATAGTTCATAGGTTCAAAGAACATATATTTTTACAACAAAATATTAGCTAAAGGCTAAAGTTAAAGCTATTTGATGAAATACCATGTTTATGGTATACTACATGTTTTTAAATTAGTTTTTATATGTTTTAATTTTTTTTTTATTAGTTTGTTCCAATGGGGTACCCAGCTCCAACTGGTTTTGGAACTGGTTGATTTTGATAATATGTAGTATAGTTTGATTTTGGCTAGTTTTACAACTGGTTTAATGTGACTTGACAAAAACTAGTTGGGTTTAAACTACTTTTGCAACTAGTAAATCGTGACAAAATATAAACTAGTTTGTTTTGACTAGTATAAATACTACTCATGTTTTAATGCTGACTAGTCTTACACTGCAGGGTACTAACTAAATGTGTGCCGAAGCTAAACATTTGAAGCCATCAACGTATTTATATTGATGCAATTAATATTTAAAAGGCTGCATTTTAAATACTCATAAATGTCTTAAATAGTCTAAAATAGTAAAAATATATCCAATTAATTTGCAAAAAGTTTAAAGATAAAATTATGAAGCGCGTTGTTTTAATTACTTTTAATTTTGCCTTCTTGTAGCAAACTAAGATAATCGCAGTGTTGACCTTAAGTCTATTAGTTAGTAAGCAACATTAAAGATCTTTTTTTATTGCAAACTAATGATGCAAATGGAATGAAATGAGAAAAATAATGGCGTAGATATCTTGAAGTCACACATTTATATTCTACAAACCATCGATCATATCCGTAACATAAAGCTATGGCTTTCAATAAGCACACCTCATATATAGACAACTTTTTATTTCTAGCTAAACAATTAGTTACTTACTTACCCAAGCTGCTACATCTTGTCCCGGGTTCTGTAGATTTTTTAAGCTTGAAGGCATAAAGGACTTTGTTAGTATTTATCAGGTCTTCTCTGCTTCTTTCTCTACAGAGCATTGTTATTCTGTTGAGAGTTATAAAATTCTGAAAATCCTGAATATCAGGAAGGAATTCAACATTTTTTCTCAATTTTTATGATTGATTGCTAAATTTATATTTGCGCAACAAAGTTGAGGAAGGAAGTAGCTATTACAAACTTATCTAAACGGCAAAAATGTTTAAGGACATTTTTGGAAAGAAGTTCCTTGACGCGGCTTGCGGGTGGAGTGGCTTGGTAAAAATTGTCACGTTACTGTGTGGATTGCTGTGTGTTAGATACATTCACATTGATATGGATTTTACTAAAGTGATTCTGATCACTTAAAAATAGTAAAACGCCAAGAAAAAGATATATTTTTCACAAACTGGATGAGTTCTGTCTACAAAAGTTTTTTTCGGGCCCTCTAAGTTCAAGTAAACTTATTAATTTTCATACTGGCGTCGAAGTTACCCAAAAAGTACAACAAAATGCCATCCCTTTGTAAAATTAGTTGCTGAATCCGACTCCGTACTCAGATTGGACATAAAATTAAGTTTGTGGTTACCAGGAGGCTCCTGACTGGCAGGAGCAAATAAACGCGAATATCGTTGATTTCTTTCACTCAGTTTTTATTTTAATTCTCTCCATAATAAAAAAGATAATGATGTTATTTTCAAAACTAAACACTTTAGTTGTAAGACCTGCTTAAGAAAAATAATATTTGAAGGAAAAAATGTTTAAATCGAACAATATTTAAGCGTTACATGATTTGTTATGTGAATGTACTTTTTTGAAAAATGTGAATTTCTTATCTAGTCTATCTGCTTTACTTATACATAGAATTTAAAACGATTGCTTGCCATTGAAATCACAAAAAAAATTTTCAATATTGAATTGGTAAAACCATATGATTCTTTAACACTTTTAGATCCTAGGTTCAAAAAGCATGCATTTCAAAATATCCGTCAGTGTTCTCAAGCAATCTTTCATATTGGTATGTAGCAGTACATAAATAATTACCGCAAAATTAACACCCATTTAGGTGATCTTGTGAATGCCGAGATGAGACTAGCAAGAATTCCAAATGAAGAAGTTGTGATAGCGGCATCGACATCTAATAATCAAGAATCCGATAACAGTCACATATTAGTGGTATTCACACTGACTTGGGTAGTTGGGTAGATTGGCAAATGCCGTACATTTTATTTTTGTAAAGTGCCATTCTACCCAAGTACCCATCTACTCAAGCTGACCCCTTGACTTGTTTAGGAAGATTATTTTCTTACCAAATTTAGTACTTTTTCCATGTGTTACCACCTTTTGCAAAAATAGGCAATAATTTACCTAACGGGGCGTCTCGACAGGCAATAATTCATTGCTTTCCATCTGTCAATTGGCAATTATTGCTCATCGAGACCACTCAATTGCCATGGTTGGCAATTCATGGCGAGCAATATTGCTTTCCATGTATTGCCAAGCAATGAGCTGTATTTTTTCTTGTTTGACAGCTATTTTTCATTTTTCTCTAAAATTTTAAATGTGTATATCTATAAAAATCAAGTAGCGTGCAGAATAAATTAATAAAATAATAAATTTATATAATAAATGAAAAAATTATGTGTTGATTTCGTAACATGACAAAACCCACCCTTGAAATATTGCCATTGCTTGCAATGGAATTTGACAGATGGTAAGCAATGGATTATTGCCTGTCGAGACGCCGGGTAAGGGCATCAAATTTACAATATTTGTTGTCAAGGCTAATATCTCGAAGAAGTTAATAATAAACCCACAAGTTTATTATATTAACTGGTCCCACAAGTTAATAAAACCGCTATTTTTCAGACGAATTCGGTTGTATTGGACTAAAATTTTGTAATTTAGTTCGTATGGCTACTATCGACAACTCAACAAAAAATGGGCGTTGTCCAACTATAACTACGCCTACTTTTCAGAAATTAAAATTCCTGAGTTGTGCATGTTTTTACAATGAAACTTGGTTTATATTTTCTGTGAGACTAAGTGGGGGTCACTAAATTTTGCCACGCCTACTTCTACCGCCCTTCTATACACAATATATAAAATCGTTCGTGCGGTGTCTTTTAAAATCTCAGAAACGGTAACACCTAAAGCAACCAAATTTACAATATCTGTTAATATCTCGGCTAAAAAAGGTTATATCTCGCTTAATAAAAAAGCCACATCCCCTTTAACCGCCCACAAATCAATAAAAATTCCATATTTCGGACGGTTTTGATCGTATTCGACTAAAATTTGGTAATTTAGTTTGTATGCTTACTGTCTAAAACTGTATTAAAAATGGGTGTCCATGCCCTCTTTTACAGCCCACAAATCAATACAAATACTTTATTTAAGACGATTTTGGTAATTTAGTTTGTACGGCTACATTCGGCTACAGTACTAAAAATAAGCGGGGTTGCTCTATAGCAACGCCCATTTTTTCATAAATCATTAGATTTGACAACTGGGCCAATTGCGCTAAAATTTTGGCAGTCGATTTGTTTCGCCTACGAGATAGTTTAGGGAAATTTTGCTAAACCCCCTTTTACCGCCTACAAATCAATAAAAATTCTATATTTCAGATGGTTTTGGTCGTATTAGACTAAAATTTGGTAAACTAGTGCATAAAGTTACTTGCGGGAACTGAACCAAAAATGGGCGTAGTCGCACTACAGTTATGCCAGTTCAAATATAAAAAATTAAAATTTTTCTTCCCGATTGGGATGAAAATTCTTATGTAAGCCGGTCTGTGACAGGAACATGTTTTCCCCTGGATTACTAGTAAATGATAAGATGCTGCGAAGTTCACGTTAAAAATTACTCGTATATGAAATAACTTTTTTTACGCCCAATTAATGGCCTAAATTTTTCGCACATAAAATGACAAAAAATAATTTGGTGGCAACCCTCTTCCAGCTGTCACTCATCTTTCGTCAGCTACATAAGCCGGGGAGATAAAACAAACATGCAGCACTGCCAAAAACTATTATACAAAGTACTCAATTGCAATTTAGGGTGCTCGCAATAACCAAAAGTATTCAATCTACCCATACCCAACTACCCAAGTCGGTGTGAATACGCCTATTATGTTTTTGAATGAGGTGGTTAAAACAAACACGGACTCTACAACTGATGAAGTTGAAGGGGTACCCACTCAGCTGCGCCTTTATCTGGGTCGCCCAGCTGTTGATCGAAAGCTTAAGAAAAATCCACTTGTTGTCTGGAAATGCATGAAAACTGAATTTCCTTTTGCTTGGGCCGTTGCAAAAAAATATTTATCAATTGTTGCAACTTCCGAAAATCTGTGCCATCCGAAAGGTTATTTTCTCATTCTGGGCTTTCGCCAGATCATCTTAACATATTGCTTTTTCTACGTTCAGTTGGTGAAGACATGTGGCTCCCTTAATTGTGCATTCACTTGTGCACAAATATATCGAGCCCTAACCGCCGAATTAACGTAAGCGCCACTTTTTCGAAATTAATTTTTAAATGGCAAACGATAATACAACAACAAAGTCGTCAACTTCAAAAATTTCACATCTCTACGTTAAACTGTTCTAAAGTTATATCTAACACAAAAATAAAATTTACATGTAACGCTTATGCAAAAAACAAAACAAGGAAAATGCTTCTCTTGTAAAATTTGGTTTTTAAACTTACGTTAATTTGGCGGTTAGGCCTTGATATTCAGCCCAATTATGAATAATTTTGCCTAGGAAATCGGAAAAAAGAGTTTTCATTTTTAAGAAATCAGATAGAGACATCACATTTTTTTTTATTTTCATTAATATTGACGGGTGATGAATAAATTTGCATTAAAAATTTTCAAAATGTTCTTAAACTTTATCTTGAAAATTAACTCTTCCTTTTCCGACTACCTGGGAAAAATTAATAAATCTGATTATCTATACAAGAACTAAAATTGCAATATTTAATTTTTGTATATTATTTATTTACTGAAGTACCATGTTTTCGTTTATTTTTTAACAATAAAACACATTTTTCATATTGAATCATTTGCTACATAACTGCCCTACAAAAGCGGTACAAAAATATTTTAAACTAAGTCGAAAAAAGTTGAAAAGTCGACTTCTAAAGGTTCAAAAAGTCAATTAGTCGACTTTAACATTTTCAATGGTTGAAAAAGTCGAAGTCGACTTTTGCTGCACAGTTAAAAAATATGAGCATAAATTTTATACCATTTTGTATACATATAAATCCAAACCAAAAATGTTATAAAATTTATACCATCAAATCATATAAATTTTTCCAGACCATTTTTCTCGTCAGACCAATCGAAACAACCATATTTTTAAATTTCCCGATTTCGGTGAATTTTTTACTTTCGAACCAGAATACATTTTGATTTACACATGATATCCATATAAAATTTTTAAATTATATTTGTTCTTTTATTTTTATAATATTGAGTGGTATAAAATTTATAAATTATTTGGAATAAAAAAAGTTTATACCACACAAATGTTATAAAAAAGATCAAATTTACCCTCAAATTTTTTACTGTGTGGCAGTTGCACATCCCATGTTTGGATCTGTTCCTCAAAATATTCCTCAGTTCATGTTATTCTCCAAATATTTTGACTCTAGCAATAGCTATCCATTAACTGGAATGGTTTGAAATAACCTCTGAAAGTCGACCTCTGATGTGGTTCGAATTTTAAAAACAAACGGTTAGAACCAATAATGATAAAAAAGTTCTTCAAATCGGCATCAACAAATTTTTTATTTTTGCCGTCAGACCAAAGACAATGCAGATTTTCCTGCATTGTTTTAACTTTTTTTATTAATTCACTAAAATGAATATTAGTTTTTTTTTTGCCATGTTGCTTTTGTCAAGTGTGTTCACTGTGTGTGTGTGTGTACCAGTGATCGTGACAGTAAAAAAAGCGCTCATTTTCAGATCAGATGGTACACTTCGCGCAACTCTTCTTGGCGAGTCTTGACTGTTCGAGTCGCTTCTTATTAAGGTTATTTTCTTACTAAGGTTACTACTGATTTCCTTACTAAGGTTATCAATAAAATTTCGTAATTTTTATGTTATAGCAGTTAAAACACAAAAAAACCAATTGTACACATATAAATATTTTCTATTGCACACGCAAGCTTTCACAATATTTTCGATTAACAATACTACTAACACGAGGAAGGGAAGTATACTCTGTTCGACTAATAAACTCCATCCTTAAAAAAAAATTTTGGCAATCTTATAAAAATTGTATAAAATAAATAAAATATAAATTGTAAATAAAAAATATTTGTGCACATATAAATATTTTACTGAAGTATTACTGAGCTCAGTATTATCGATAAAATGTCTGAGGCCATCTTGTTGAAAAGGCTAAATAAATTTATAATAAATAAAAACATAGTTTAGGTTAACCAAATCGGGCTTACATAAAATTCAAACACTCAAATTTATCTACGAAAATATAGATAGAAAAAGTATGTGGAATTTCTGGTGATTGCTTTATTAAAAGCATTCGGCTGAGTAAATTTGCCAATAATGATAAGAAAACAAGTAGAACTTGATCTTACACAAAATATGCCAGCCATCAGTCGGCCTTTGTAGTCTAGTGAATAGTGCGCTAGACTATCAGCCCAAAGGTCCCTGGTTCGAATCCGGGTTCGGGTATGGTTCTTTTCACTTTCTTTGTTCTTTCCTACATTTAAGAATTGTAAAAACTAAAAAATCCACAACTATATCGTGGAAAATGTGGAATTAAAGGACAGGAACAACTAAGGGCTAGAAATTCTTGCCGAGGTTAAGGCATAACAGTAGCCTCGATCAAATGCAATTAAAATTGTCTTTCGCGGTTGTTTCGCTTAATCAATAATTCACATATGGTTCCAATCAATTCCTCTAATCTATCCCTTTCATTTCAGGTCAAAGACCAAACCTTGTTTGTATAAGGCGCATGCCTTGATTCCACTTGGTGTCGAAAAAATCTCCTTGAGCTCAACATCAGTAAATGTCAAGCAATTACATATTCACGAAAGCGTCTCATGCTTCTCTCGAGAACTTATTACTTACTCGGCAAGCCAGTTCCTCCGGCAAGCTTTTTACGGGACTTAGGTGTAATATGTGGCAAGGAACTTAATTTTAGGTCTCATATTGATAATATCATTAGTAGAGCCAACTCTGCACTGAAACACTTGTCCAGAGAGTTATCCAATCCTTACGTGACTAAATCTCTCTACTTTACCTTTGTTAGACCCATCCTTAAATATGCCAGCCAGGTTTGGTTTCCTATCTGTAACACCTATTCTGTCCGAATTAAAGCCGTTCAACAAAGATTCATTCGGTGCGCACTTTGCGATCTTCCTAATTCTGACAGTTTACACTTACCTAATTATGCAGACCGCCTAAAATTGCTTAACATGTAAGCTCTTCAAAAACGAAGGGAAGTTGCCGATGAACTTTTCATTCATCAGCTTGTATGCGAAACCATTAGCTGCCCAGCACTACTCCAATTAATATCCTCTAATACCAACCCATGTAAACTTAGGTCTATTCCTCTCTTCTACCTCAACTTTCACCGCACCGACTACGGATGCAGTGAACCTGTTATTTTTTTTTTTTTTAGACTGAACCAACGCCCAGGGGATGCCCCCTATAAATGCGTAAACATTGTGTTGATTCGGAAGATGGGTGATAGTTAGTTGGAGGGTGGATAGATGGAGTAGTGTCGGTGAAGATTTGTTTTGAATTTGCACAGCTCAAAACTGCCGGGAAACACGCTCGCAGGGAGACTATTCCACAACTTAACCGCGCGTCTAAAGAACGAACTATCGCGGTTATGCGAGGTTCTATCAGGCATCGATGCAATGGTAAAGGGGTGGGCTTGGACAGCTGCCCGAGTGGACCTGGGAAACACACGAGCTGGTGGCGTCAGGCCATGTATCTCCCTTGAACACTTCCCATGGTAATACCTATACAGAAGGCTTAGGCAACCTACATTACGTCGATGCTCAAGAGAGTTGAGAGAGGATGAAATACTTTCATCTCCTATCAAATATATCGCACGACGTTGAATTCGGTCCAGAAGCTCCAAATAAGATCTTGAAGCCCCTGCCCAAATGTGCGAATTTTACTCCATTTTCGGCCTAATATATGAGGTGTAGATCATGCGAAGATCAGCTGAAGTGAAATATTTTTTGCACCGTTTTAGAAAACCTAGGCACTTGCCCGCTTCTTTCGACACATCGAAAATATGATCATTCCAACGAAGATCACATTGGATCGATATGCCCAGAACGTCAAGAGCGGCTGATTCCACAAGATCCTCACCATTCATATTGAGGGGAGCTAAGGGGCAATCCATCCGCTTGTGGGTTAACAGACAAGACTGGGTCTTGCTTGCATTGAACTCTACTCTATTAGCAAGACCCCACTCGGAGATTTTTTGTAGATCATTAAGGAGTGTGTCATTCATAGTTTGCCTTTTTCTCTCAATCTCCATAGAGCTTGGGCGTTTTTTGAATGAATATGAATGACAAATGCTGCTGTCGTCCGCAAACGAATGAATTGGGTTATGCGTCAACGACAGAAGGTCGTTGATAAAAACCAGAAACAAGGTTGGCGATAAAACTGAACCCTGCGGTATTCCTGCGTTGATGGCGTGCTTCTCGGACGAAATACCGTCAACTACGACTTGAATCGTTCTGTCCTTGAGAAAACACGTGATCCATCGAGCAAAATTACTACCAAAACCATATGCAGCAAGTTTTGACACGAGCGCTTTATGCCACACTCGGTCGAACGCTTTTGAAATATCCAGAGCAACAACCCTGCTCTCGCCGAAAAAGTGAACGCATTTATTCCATTCTTCGGTTAAGAACGCCATAAGATCACCAGTAGAGCGAGCCCTACGGAAACCATATTGACGGTCACTGAGCAGTTGGTTGTGCTCCAGATAGTTCATAACGTTGAAGTTTATTACGCTCTCCATAACTTTGGAAAGCGTAGAGCATATCGCAATGGGTCGGTAGTTTGCAGGGTTCGTGGCATCACCCTTTTTAGGTACCGGCTGGACATTTGCATCCTTCCAACAAGATGGAAATATTCCTGTTCTGTAGGAGATGTTGAAAAGGTTGCGCAAAGGCCGAGCCAGCGAAGAAGCACACATTTTAAGCACAATTGGCGGTATGCCATCAGAACCAGAGGCTTTGTTAACGTTGAGATTTGTAAGGACCCTTTTAACTGCTCTCGTTCGAAAGTATATCTCCGGCATTGCAGAAGATCCACCCTCAACAAAGGGCAGTGGCTGATTGCTATCCGAGAGAGTGGAATTTTGTGCAAACAATCTAGCCAATAGGTTCGCTTTATCAGCCGAGTCAGTGAAGATTTGGTCATCTTTTAAAAGAGCTGGAATCGATGACGATGTCTGGTTCTTAACTCTTTTAACAAATGACCAACAATTTTTGCTCCCTTTGGGGCAGAGAAGAATCTGTTCTCGAATGCGAGCTTCGTGCAGAAACTTTTCGCGTTTTAAAATTGCATTACAGCGATTCCTTGCCTCGATGCGAAGTCTTTTAGTATCAGTATTCTTGTTAGAACGACGCTTATCAGGATGCTTCGTGTACCAACAATTTAATCAGCGAATTCGATTTTCATTTGAGCATATCTCTACTCCAAAATGCCCTTCTTAGCTCCAACGCCACTTTTTCTTAACTCCTATGCCACTTTTTCCCCCTCTCTAATGATTTTCTTACAATTAAGAAATGGTACATATAATTAATGATATTTGTATGTTTCCTTTATTACTTTACTTCTCGTATTTTATTTTTAATGTTTGACGTGTTCTTAAAATTACGTCATTTAGTTGGGCGGATTACGCCCACTACGAATTGGATATCTTTCGAACACTAAAAGAAGGAAAAGAGAGAAGAAATAATAATAATAATAATAAATAAATAAACCCTGTTAGAATAAGCTTAGTTCTTAGTTAATCAGCTTGTATTAAGCTTAACGAATAAACTTGTTTTACTTGATTGCAGTAATGTTTTTATGTACTACTGTACCTTTTTCAGCACATTTACGCAAAAAAAAATCAAGAATGCGCAGTGTGAGCAAAATATATATTATTTAAAGAATTTATGTAAAAACTATAATTGCATATTTTAAAATTAAAAAATAGCTAAATTTCATAGGCAAAGGGGGGATAGATCCCTTTGTTACCTCCACGTAGTTATGCCACTGGGGGTAGTTCAAAAAAACTGACTGAAAGGCGTGAATATGTTTGAAAGATATTTTGGTTGAGAAAATAGTAGAACCACAACAAATAAACAAACTTCTACGCTACAAAAATTTCAAACGAGTACTGTCATCTACGCTATGCGTCTTTAATATTCTGTCTCAAATCTACGCTGCAGAGTTTTAATATACGCTACGTAAGTGTTAATATTTGTTTACTGCTTTACAGACAATTGGCATTATTATAGGTATAAAAGGTCAATTGATCTATTGACTGAAGTTTGGAGTTGTGCAAAGCAAACAGTTTTTACTGCATAGAAAAAACAGTTGAAATTAAATTTTTATATGAAAACAATTAACAAAAATTTCCATTTTTATGCTTTAGTTAAGCAAAGATAAAAAAATAATTTTTCAAATTTAGTTTCGTTACAAAGTTTAGTGATTTTGGCATAGCGTCATTGGAGCAGAAATCATCAATCAAGTATTTGAGAATAAATGCCATCATCAAAGATGCACGCATGCTTATGAGCTTGGCACAGTTTGGGGTGAAGTGCACACAGTGGAAGTGAAGGATACACCCGTATGTCCTGCTGTTGCGACATGCTGTGCAA
This sequence comes from Dichetophora obliterata, assembly GCA_963920525.1. Classification (NCBI taxonomy): domain Eukaryota; kingdom Metazoa; phylum Arthropoda; class Insecta; order Diptera; family Sciomyzidae; genus Dichetophora; species Dichetophora obliterata. Next base: position 24,211,153 of record OY986437.1, on the reverse strand, counting down.
CAAAAATTAAGACATCAAGTGAAAGTAGCGAATGCCAAGTGTTTATTATTGACTTTTATATTAAGCTAAATTACTCTAGTATACTTTTCTGCAATACTTAAAAGCCTCATGCGATTGTGTGACCCACTTACTATAGGTCCGACATTACATTACCTTATGTGTAACAACATTCTTTAAAAACAACAGCAAAACAGGAATACAAGCGCATGCAAAAATTCATTAATTCTTCGTTCGTAAGTCTTCCAATAGGTGAAGAATTTTGCGCAATTTCACCCACGGCACAAAGCGCATCAACACACTCAATTGCATCGACCTAGAAACATTTTTGGTCTTTGCCTCTTGCAGTCAGCAATACATCAAGAACTGTTCAAGTTGCATCCATAAAAATAGCTTAAGTTCAAACTCATAAATAATATTTAATACTTGGTCATGGAAAGTCATACGAAGTGAGTTCTAGAAAAATATTTTAGAGTTGGTGCGTGTGTTTGTGTGTGTGTGTGTGTGTGTGTGTGTGTGTGTAGAAGCTGGCCAAACCAATGAATGCTGTAACTTCCCTGCAGGAAAATAAATTAATTTAAAAGTAGTTTAAAACTACTTTTTTTTGCAACTACAAGTAGTTGAAATTCTTACTTTTTTCTATTGTCACCAACTGACTTCTTTAACATGGGGTTGTCATTGATATAAGTCAATTGTTGTACTGTGCATGTGTTTTCAACTAGTTTAAAAGTACTTCATTTTCAACTACTTTAAAAGTAGTTTAAAGTAAACCAGTTTAAAAGCACTTTATTTTCAAATATTTTAAAAGTAGTTTAAAGTCAACTTATTTAAAAATACCTTATTTTCGAATTACTTTCAATTGGATAATTTTATACTACTTGACTACTTTAAAAATAATAGTCTTCAAAAAATTCGTATTGTGGAATTATTTCATTATAAATTAACGAATCAGCTACGTTGCATCCTTGTACCTGTTTGTTTTTCATGTTGTTAAAAAAATTTATTTTAAATTGTTTTGTTTCAAATTTGATTTCTAAAAACATCAAAAATTTTCATCAGAATAAAAACTGAGATCAAACATAAAACATCCAATTTATCTCATTTTTATTAATTTATATAACTTGCTATTTTATTTTATTTTTGCATAAGATTCTTTCAAAATAAATGCAAAAATATGCGTTTTCAAATTTAGAGATGTTTTCTTTAAAGACACTCTGAGTGAAAGCAACACCTTTTTTTCGCCTGTAAAGCCTTTCGAACAATATTTTCTGGGTCTGTTACTTTCATAAAATAGAAGGCGTCTAGTGAAAGAAAAAATAAAGAAACATTTATAGATTCTTGTAAACAAATAAAATTAATTTCTAATAAATGTTCACCTTTCTTTTAAAGTTGTGTAAAAGTTTGTCAAGTCCCTATTAACTTTGTCACTTCGCTTGTAACGCCGATAACTCATATATTAAATTTCATTACGATAGCTCTAAAATTACGGCTACATCGTGATCACAGACGAACAGACGGACGGAAATAGCCAAATTTACTCAGGAGGTGATGCTGATCAAGAAAATACATAGCTCCCAAGCCTTCTTGGCTGAGTAAATTTGGCTATTTCCGAAAGAAACTCTCGATTTGGTTGCTGGCTAATATTTTTATCTTCTGATCGCCACGATGCACATTGTTTCTTCACGTTTACTTCCTTTTAAATCACAATTGATGATATTTATTTGCAGCATTGATAAGTTTTCCTCTTTGTTTCTTAAACAATCTTTTTAAAGTTCTTTCGCACTCGCACTTCGCACCGAACTTGTTTGCTTGAAATTATGGTAAATTCTTGAATGTAAAATTTTGTTATTATGATCTATACCTATTTATTTTTTGTCACTACACAAGAAAAAAGTAATGAAGAACAGAAACAGAAAAATAACAAAAAACATATGCGAAATAGAATTAGCAAAGCACAATAGCAATACAAATTTAGGCCGAACCTACGTATGCTGCATGTATTTTAAACTCATTTTAAAGTAGTTATTTTTAAAGTAATTTTTAACTAGTTCTTTTTTGGCAGTTGACTTTTGCATTCCGATAGGGTTGTGCCAAATATTCAAGGCATCTTCGACTTAGCAACTAAGGAACAAACGGCACTAAAAAAACAACTAAACACCAAACTAGATATGCTGGTATTGAAACCCCAAAGCAATAAAACATACTCACGAATGCACCTTCTTCTATTCTTTCCAAATATACATATGTATCTTTATTATGGTATTTTTTGCGGTATCTATGGATTTCGGCATTTTTTATGGTTTTAGCTTATTGCTTATAGCTCACTCAAGGCATTTTTAAGAGGCAAATTTGCGAAAAGATGTTTTTAAAATTACGCCGTTGCGAAGATGTTATTTTTTTGAATCTGATAAATTTTTCTCCAATTTTCCAGTAAATATTCTATAAACCGTATACAAATAAATATTTCCTTAAAATATACGCATACGTATACATTTTTAAACTAAATTCTGATAACAAGGTTATGTAAATCAGAGCAAATTAAATCACTTTACAGTAAGATTTGTACTGAAGAACGAAGAAAAGATGAAAGAAAAAACAGTAATCAAAGTAGGTAAGATGCTTAGGATTTAGGAATTAGTAATAAAAAGGGCTAGGATTTCAATGACATGTCATCTTTTTTCTGCTGCTTCTAAGACATTTCCTGCTTATTTAAAACGTCCATTTATGTTTCATAAATTCCAAATGTGAAAAGTTTTTAGGCCATGTTTTCGTCATTTTTCATCGTTTTTAGTTTTCAGGTCATTTTTACTAGATTTAGGGCATTTTTTGGTAATTTTTAGAGTTTTTTTAAATTATTTTACTGTCATTTTTGGACGTTTTTAATATTTAATATAGCATTTTTCTGTTTTATAGGTCATTTAAGTGTAATTTTTAAAAAGCTTCTTTTTTTTTTTGTGCTAAAGCATGTCAAAATGCAAATTTTTTAACATATTTCTTTAACACTAGAGTCCCTTCAATCAAAAACATTACCACTCGACAAAGGATGAGCTATGTTTATAGACTTCGATAAAAAAAGCTCTGCGCATGGTGAAACTGCCGAAAGGGTATGTAGAAAAATGAAACACTTGTTAGATAAAAACTCAGGACTATGCTAATATAAAATAAATTTTAATTTAGTAATGTTTTATTTTCAAGGATAAATTTTTTGTTTATTTTTTATGCAATTGTTTGCGTTTTAAGGTAATTTTTTCAGGTTTTAGCTCATTTTCTGAGATTTTTAGGTAATTTTTGTCTTTTTTTAGGACATTTTTTGCAGTTTCTTAGTTCATAAAAATCCGAGAACTAGTAATAACCTATTTTAAAAAATTTTAATATTACATTTTCAGAGTAAAATAGATCATCTCTAATTTTGTTATGAATGTATTTTTATTCGACAATTCATTACATTATTAATTAGTACGTAAGTAAGTAAGTAAGTTTATTTCATTCAAAATTTCAATAATATTTACAATATTTCATATAACCCTCGAAGCCCTTCAGGCTTGCCTGCAGGAAATTTGAAATAATAATAATAATAATGGCCCATTATCATAGTAAAATAAAAGTCGACTCTAAATTTATTATCAGCATTTTTGACAGTTTTTTAATATAATATGCTGTCAAGAAGCTAGCTTATACTTTCCATAATCCTTTTCGCAGTATGATCCATCACATCTTTAAGTTTCACTTGTGCTGATATCTCAGTTGACTCTCCATTAAGCGGAACGCTTGCTTTTTTCTTACTTACTTAGATGGCGCTACAACCGTATGTCGGTCTGGGCCTCATCTAAGAATTTGCGCCAGCCATTTCTGTCTTTCGCTTGCTGGCGCCAGTTGGAAATTCCAAGCTTCGTCAGGTTGTCCTCTACTTGGTCTTTCTAACAAAGGCGCTGGGTACAGAATCGAATGTTTTCTTCACTGGAGCATCGTCTTTCATGCGCTGAACATGACCAAGCCAACGAAGCTGCTCGATTTGAATGCGCTTGACTATGTCGATGTCAGCGTACAGCTCATACAGTTCGTCATTCCACCGTATTCGGTACTCGCCATTGACGCAGATTGGTCCGTAGATCTTACAAAGAATCTTTCTCTCGAATGCTCCTAAAGTCTTTTCATCTGAACTGCTCAGCGTCCAGGTTTGTGATGCGTAAAGTAGGACTGGCATGATGAGCGATTTATAGAGCGTGATTTTCGTTCGTCGAGAGAGGGCTCTGCTTCTCAATCGCCTACTGGGCCCAAAGTAACACCTGTTGGCAAGAGTTATTCTTCGTTTGATCTCAATGCTGATGTCGTTGGTTGAATTAATGCTGGATCCCAGATAAACGAAGTTCTTCACAACCTCGAATGAGGTATTGTCAACGGTAACGTGGGTTCCAAGACGCTGGGACTGTTTGTTTGTTGACACTAAGTATTTCGTCTTATCTGCATTCACTGCCAGACCCATTCGACTTGACTCTCTTTCTAATCTGGAAAATGCTGCACTGACTTCGCGCGTATTATGGCCAATGATATCGATGTCATCAGCATACGCAAGCAGCATAACACTCTTGTGCCACTACGTCTCAGATCAGAAGCTCGGATGGTCTTTTCCATCATTAGGTTGGAAAAGTCGCACGATAAGGAATCACCTTGTCTGAAACCTCGTTTGGTAATAAATGGTGGGGAGAGGTCCTTCCCGATTTTAATTGCGCTGCTGGTGTTGCTCAGTGTCATCCTGCAAAGTCGTATTAGTTTTGCAGGAATACCAAACTCAGACATGATGGAGTACAGGTGCTTCCTTATTGGGCTGTTGAAGGCGGCTTTGTAGTCGACAAAAAGATGGTGGGTGTCGACTTGTTTTTCTTGAGTCTTCTCCAAGATTTGTCGTAGCGTGAAAATCTGGTCGATGGTGGACTTTCCAGATCTGAAGCCACACTGATAAGGTCCGATCAGTGCGTTTACAATGGGCTTCAATCTATCACATAAAACGCTCGACAGGACCTTATATGCGATATTAAGAAGGCTTATCCCACGGTAATTGGCACAGATAGTGGGATCGCCTTTCTTGTGGATTGGACAGAGCACACTGAGATTCCAATCGTTCGGAATGCATTCTTCCGACCATATTCTGCATAAAAGCTCGTGAATGCACTTAAGTAGAGCTTCGCCTCTGTTCTTAAACAGCTCAGCAGGTAAGCCATCAGCTCCCGCGGCGTTGTTATTTTTAAGCCGAGCTATAGCTGTCAGAACTTCATCAGAGTCGGAACCTCAACGCTGTCATCCGCAATTGGGGTTTCCGGAATATCATCTCTATTGGCGGGATTGTTGTCAGCGTCGCCAATTAGAAGCTTAGAGAAGTGTTCCCTCCATAACGTCAGTGTACTCTGGACATCTGTCTCTAGATTCCCGTATTCATCCTTGCAGGAAGAGGCCCCGGTTTTAAAACCATCGGCAAGGCGTCGTATTTTTTCGAAAAATTTTCGGGCTTCATTCCTGTCACCATACATCTCAATCTTCTTAATCGACTCAGGGGGTGTCGTTGATCATAAATATATACATATGTCTATACCGGAGACGTCTTAAATTTTACCAATTTTACCTTTATTCCCTCCTTGCAAAGACCCAAACTTCAACAGCGCATACCGTTACATCCTGTTATTTTATTCTAATGAAATTTCTCACCATGCAAGCCGCGTAATATTTCTATCCATAGCAAAAGAAATTATGTCTTTATCTCAATTCGTTTAGAAGTTATGATTTTTGCAACGGGGCAAGTCAAATCGAGCCATTGTGTGGCAGGTGTGCCCATCTGAGCTTTATTCTGAACTTTATCTCTGATTCAATAAAAATGAACTAATAATTAACATACCACAACTTTTATTATCCTGGTCAATCATCATTTAAGTTTATTTATTGGAATGCTAATAAATATCTATACTAAAACCTTGCTTATCGTCCAAGAAACTGACAACTTTTTATATGAAAACTGAAAAAATTAGTTTTTCTTTTACAAAAAATGGAGAAACAACATTTGCGCACAAGTAAATTTTTCATCACTGGATATACAACGAATACGTTTTAAGCTGTGATTTACGCATGTTTAATTTCTAGAAGAAAAAAATGATGGTGTTAAAAAGAGATTGAATTACCCTTTACAATGGCATCAAAAAGTCAATTTCAAAAAAGTATGGAGCTACAAAAAGTGTGCAATAGGCCGACGAATAATGCCACTCGTTATGTAAATGGCTAACGGAGATTTTATCATCTCTTCACTTTTAAAAATGCACTTCTTTGATGTCTTTATATGATTGAAGCTTACAAATGTTCGAAAATAAGCACTTAAAATTCGTATGAATCCTTTTTTTATCAAATATATGGACTATTATTATTATTATTATTACCGAATATTAGTACAATAAGAACTGGGTTCTTTTGAAGTACAACAAAAATACATTCAATATGTTTTTTATAATAACAACTAAACTTATAGATTAACATGAAATAACTTAACTAGAGTAACATTATTTGTTTAATTTGAATTTTTATATAAGCAATTTAGAGCAAAATAAAATATTAAATCAAAATTTATGAATTATGAATTAAGAGGTTTCAAGAGATGAAAAAAGAAAATAAGGAGAGAATATAAAAATTTAATTAGAGGAAACAAAAGTGAAGATAGATTGCCTAAAAGTACCTTTTCCAGTGATTTCTCTCAGTTCACGAGGAAGAGCATTCCACAGTCTGATGGCGTTGATGAAAAATAAACGAGAAGCGTTTAATGAAGTATGTCTGGGGACTATGAGCACATTACTTCTTCTAGAAAAACTAAATTGGAGCTTATCATACAAGTAGGAGGGTTTTTTCTCATTGATGAGCTTATGCAAATAAATACAGTTTCGAGCATCAAGATATGAAAATAAGTTGCACCCAAGTATGGCATTCCTAAAGCTAGACAGATGGTCAAACTTACGCAAGCCATATACATATCGTGTAGCATAATTATAAGCAACCTGCAACTTCAACTGGGAGGATGAGTCGAGCCTACTATATACCAACTCTGCATAAGTTATCATAGGTAAGACCAACTGAATCACCAACTTCCGTCTTATATTGACAGGAGTCGCATAAGCAGACATTCTTAAATTACGCAGGACATAAAAAACTTTTTGGACTACACTATTTACATGATCTGTACAAGACAAAGAAGAATTAATATAAAAACCCAGATTTACAACTTTAGACACTACTTTAAGCTTATTTGACCCAATGAATAAGTCAGGGACATCAACAACACAAGTTTTATTTTTACATATAGGTAGAACACACGATTTGGCAGCATTTAATTGAAGGCAATTGCGTATGGCCCACTCAGAGATGTTATTGAGATCTTCATTCATTCTGCAACTGAGGTCATCAAGCAGCCCAATCCGTTGAGAGAAATAAAGTTGAACATCGTCAGCATATACATGAATAGAAGCATGTTTGCATACAGAAAAAATATCATTTATAAATAACGAGAAAACGACTATCATTTAAAAATTGAGTTAAATCTCCACATAGGTTTGTGCAACAAAAAAAAAATAAGTTGATCTTTCCCATCTTAGCTTATATTAGATGTGAAATAATAAAAAAAAAGTTAACATTAACTTTGTCACTTTTTGTGATATTCGAATGTAAGATAAAAGAGTTAACAATTTCAAAATCAATCAAGGTCCTTACGAATTAAAAACTATTTTCATTTGATAGATAGACGCATTTGATAGATTAAATTGAAAACAGTGCCTCCTCAACTGCACTTTCTAGCAGTTCTCATACTTGATAAGTATATTTTGCAGTGCTTGTAAAACTGGAAACGTCAATTTCGTGAACAATGCGACCAGAGCATTGCACGAACATAATATTTTTATTTGTTCGCAGAATTTTTTTCGAACAAACGAACAACTATTTTTTACGAAAAAACGAACTACCATCTATTTTTTACGAACGAACGAACACCTATTTTCTACAAACGAACAAAATATTTTTATTTTTTTCTACGAACAAACGTACGAACGCTCGTGCAAGGCTCTAAGTGCTACAGTGAAATCTTTTGGAAAATACGTAGATCTTAAAATCAAAAGCCTTTACATATTATTTGACAAACAAATTTATTACACATTAAAATACAGCCGTAAGATTTTTCATACGTATACTATCTTAGCCACTTTGTTAAAATATTACAAGAATCATTATATATAAAAAAAAATCAGAAAAACCACGTTTGTTGGAAGTCGGGTTTCATATGTTGAAAAATTTAATGATGCGATGCTAATAAATTGTTGACTTCCTTGAATTCTGATTACCACGAAATTCCGCAGCAGCAATTTGCGTAATGTTTTCCTTGATCCGATGCCGATGCTGCAAAGCATCAGCCAGACGCTTGGCAACAATCAATCATGATCGAAAATTATAAAATAGCACACAATTGTGCAAAGAGCCAGAAAGCTAGAGCGGCGGTAGATGCGTAGGTAACGCCGCGCGTCTCGAGCGAATAATGGCTAAAAACAAAAAAATAATAAATTTTAATAGCTACGTGCAATCAGTTAGGAAGCGCAAATCGGTTGCAAAAAAACAACATAAGGGAAAAAAATCCAAAATAGCTTAAGCCGCTGCCAAGTAAGCAACAACGACGATGCGACGACGACGATGACGATGACGACGATGACGATGAAGACGACAACAACGCGCCAAGCAGAAAATCTAAGCCACTCGAATCGCCAAAGAATCTGGTAGAACAAGTGTAATTTTTGCCTTTGTACGTATAGTTTTGTGATGTTTCTGCGAGGGTTAAAAAATTATGAGCCAGACCATAAAAAACAGAGCGCATTCATTGCTGCCAACCTATGGCAGGCGATCACGAACGGCCGGCTTACAGCAGTAGTAGATGCAACCGCAACAGCTACCAATCAACCAATCGCACCATCTTTAGCGATCTTAAATCGCGATTTTCCACATGCAAAACATGGTTGCAAGGCTTAATTATGCAGCTTAGCCGATGCGGCGGAGTGGAAACACTCGTCAGTGAAGGGACGAGCGCAAGAAAGAGGAAGAAGCAGCAACTAGAAAATATCTAGCAGCCATTCGCGAGTTGGTTGGTAGCCACGCTTAATTCTATGATGCGTCAAGTAGGCTTGAGCCTGGGCAGAGGCCGGGCATAGTTGTGAGAATTGCATCGATCGATGGCGGCGACAGAGCGTTCGTCGGCCATTTTTGAACTGTCACGTTGCCTCCCATAATTTTATGCTTCATCATCGCCATCATCATCATCATCAACATCATCAGTTGCAGTGGCAGCAACAACATCTGCCAGATAGCAAAACAACCCTCATCGTCGATGGCAACTGGCGCTGCTGCTGCTGTTTCTTCAGTAGTTTGACAAAACACTCACTGATCTATGCTTAGTTCTCGATTCAGTCGCCATCACTTGACTTTGCTTGACTTCACCTGACTCGACTTGAGTAAAGTGGGGATGAGTGAAGAAGAGAGTCAAGTTGCGCCACCACTGACCACTGTTTTCGGTGCCACCGTATATCATCGATCTCGACATTGGCCTCGAAACATTTTGTGCATTAGCTTCACAAAGTTGCATAAAATGCATTTTTCCGCAATCATAATAATAATAAAAATATATAAAAAAAAAAATTGTTTTCGTGGTAATTTCCACCCCGGGCGCTTAAACAGTGGATCGAACTACGTTGCGTTGCAGTTCAATAACTTTGATCGTTCATCAGTGACTTGTGTTCGTCATATAATAATCATTAAAAGTCGATGCATTGTCATCCGTACTGCTGCCATGTTACCACATGCTGTTGACGATCAACGACCGATCATACCTCGTTTTGCTCCTGCTCCTATTCCTGCTGCTGCTGCTGCTGCTGATCGCCTTTGATCGCTCAGCTTGGTTACTTTGTTATTTCTTCTTCTTCCTTTCCACTGATTATTGTTATTAACCATTATTGATATTCATCCGATCGAAAGTTTTCCGCAAGCTATAAAATAATCATGGATTGAGATCAGCAGATTTAAGCAAAGATGATGAGGAGAAGAACATTTATTACCTTAAGAACCTCATAACTTCTAATCGAGATCGAGTTGTAGCGATCGGTTGGGTATTTCATCTGCAGGGCTTTCTTATCTATTAGCTCGATGGTAATGTTGATCTATGCGATCATGTTTTGTCATTGTACCGTTAAGGAACTTGTTATTCCGATGCTATCAAGCGCTTTAAGAGGAGAAACTCATAATGTTGATGACTAAGCTTAGAATGAGGAAATGGTCGGAGTAGATAACTCATTTTAAGCTAAATCAGACAAAGATGTGGCTAAAATTCCACCTGAAACTTGTGCAAAGAAAACCAAAATCAAAAGAAGACTATATTTCAAGTCCTTGAAACAATTCTGAGATTTCATGCATCGGTCTTTTGAAGTTGAAAATTCAACTGAAATTTCCAAAAAAAATGTAAGTATACTTAGACGTAGGACAAATTAGGCCATAGCATAGAGCGTTGAGCCCATACAAAGCAGGGACTAAAATGGAAGGGGTTGTCTGATCTTTACAAAATTTTGGCCCTAAGTTCGTTCATTTGTGGTTGCTTATGTTCTGAAATATTTAAACAGAATTGCGTTTAAGAATTAAATTTTCGTTATTTTTGACAGATTAAGATAAAAAAATTCACAGCCAGATTTTAATGAAGCTTACATTTTATAGATGGCTGTTGTGGAACGGCTGGTTTGATTTGGTAGAAATCGTCACGTAATGAGTGCGAGTATCGAGAAGACTACAAATTAGCAGGCGAGTGCGCTGTGTGTGTGACGGCGAGTATTGAGATTCGAGCTGACGAACAAACGAGTAAACGAGTTCTCTGCCGAGTGTGCAACTCTCTCTTTCTCTCAGACGGACATGGCTAAATCGTATACGTTTTTAATAATTTTTTAATAATGGCTGAATTTAAACGGACTTTGCTAAAACGACTCAGGAGGTGATGCTGATCAAAAATGTACATACATATATACTTTTCTGTACTTGCCACGCCTATTTTTGAGCGTTACAAACGGAGTGAAGAACAAGTTCGAAAATGAGCCATCTAGGGCCTCCTAGCTGGAGGATGTCCTCATCGTCCGATTTATTTAAGTACCTTTGACAGCTGGGATTAGACGCGAGGATCTTACGGAATCTTGATGCTGAATAAGATTCCTCTATATTGCTGCAGCAAAGCTTCCAGAAATTGCGCTGGACCTTTCGAAGTGCTTTCTTAAAAAAATTTAGACTGGTTTTATACCAGGGACATAACTGTTATGAAACGTTTTTGGAATTGGTAAAAATTAATTATTAAAATGGGTTAAAATACATTTCAGTTATGAATAACTTTTATTTTTATAAAAATGTTTTTTAGTTGCCGGATAACTTTTATTTTTGAAGAATAATTTTTTAGGTTGGCTGATAACAGTTATTTTCTGATGTTAATTTTTTTCGATTATTAGTGTCAAAAATCAAGACAAAGATGAACTTTTGAGGAATGGACTCACACCTCTTAGCCGTGGTCGACATGGGGTAATCATCTAACGTCATCGTCGTGATGTTAGAATTTCAAAAAGTTTTTGACACCATGGTGGACCCTTAAAAGGTGTTTTTTATATTAGCTTCCCTTTCTAGAATCTTTCCCAGAGAAACCAGCTAGCACATCGGTTACCGACGACTGATTAGCTAACCAAAAACAAATTACTGAAGCGATTACCAAGCGATTAATTAACTGAATACCAATTACTAAGCGATTACATAACCGAAGACTGATTACTGAAGCGATTATCAAGCGATTATCAAGCGATTACTTAGCTGAATACTGATTACAAAGCGATTATATATCTGAATACTAAAGCGATTACCAAGCGATTACTTAGCTGAATACCAATTACTAAGCGATTACATAACCAAAGACTGATTACTGAAGCGATTACCAAGCGATTACTTAGCTCAATACTGATTACTAAGTGATTATATAACTGAATACTGATTACTAAAGCGATTAAAAAACCATTACTTAGCTGAATACCAATTACTAAGCGATTACATAACCGAAGACGGATTACTGAAGCGAATACCAAGCGATTACTTAGCTGAATACCAATTACTAAGCGATTACATAACCGAAGACTGATTACTGAAGAGATTACCAAGCGATTACTTAGCTCAATACTCATTACTAAGTGATTATATAACTGAATACTGATTACTAAAGCGATTAAAAAAACATTACTTAGCTGAATACCAATTACTAAGCGATTACATAACCGAAGACTGATTACTGAAGCGAATACCAAGCGATTACTTAGCTTAATACTGATTACTAAGCGATTATATAACTGAATACTGATGACTTAAGCGACTACCAAGCAATTACTTAACTGAATACTGACTACTAAGCGATTACATAACTGAAGACTGATTACTGAAGTGATTACTTAGCTGAATACTGGTTACTAAGTGATTACATAACCGAAGACTGATTACTGAAGTGACTACCAAGTAATTAGCTAGCTGAATACCGATAACTAAAGCGGCTACGAGAACAAAGGAACAGCTTGAACAGGCGGAAAAGCGACAGCTCGATTAACCCACGCCCCAGTAACTTAACGCTCCACACATAAGATACATTTTTCAATAAAGACATAATTAAATTAATATTAAATCATTTTTAGAGTTACTGAATCCTTCACAGGATCCTGGTGCGGCTGAGCTTTACTTCAGCCTGTGTATAAAACCCTGTCAGAAATGAACGATGTTCTGCCAGTATGTAGGGGTCACTGATTTCAAATCTGATTTAAGAATTTCAAAGTTTTTTGAAACTAAGGTGGACCCTAAAAAGTGTTTTTTGTTTTATAATCTTTGTAGATTCGCTGGTTGGTCATTTCGAATCTGATGTTGGAATTAAAAAAAGTGCATAAATTTCATATAAGCATCTACCTAATTTTGAAAAAAAAATATATTATTGTGCAATTAAACCACACATTAAAGGGCCTATTAATGGTAAAAATGCATTTGATAATGATTAAGCAAGCATTTATTATTAAAAAAAAAGAAAACATTAATATTAAAAATTGCATTATTTAATTTCTTTGATAATGACTAAACATTTTTTAAAGAAACATTTTTTATTAAAAAAATCGATTTCTTAAAATTTTGTAATAAAAATCACTTTTTATGAGACACACTCAGCTTTTTCATTCTTTCAATAGTTTTCTATAGTTGATTAAATACTTTACGCAAATAAGTGAAATTAATTTAAGAATTTGTCATATCTTTTTTAATTCATTGCTGATGTCAGATGCATTAATTCTGAAATGTAAAACATGATTTATTAATTGAAGTAGCATTTGATGCAATTTTTATTAAATATCGTGCTGATTTCGTGAGAGATCATGAGAGATTACAAATAATGTTTATAAAACTAAATTAAAGCACAAATTCATTGAAAAATAAAAAAGCTAAAACGAACAGTTTTTTATCGGCTAATTAATCACTTGGTAATCACTTCAGTAATCAGCCTTTGGTTATGTAATCACTTAGTAATCGGTATTCGGCTAAGTAATCGCTTGGTAATCGCTTCAGTGATTTGTATTCGGTTAGGTAGTCAGTCGTCGGTAATCTATGTCTCAACCGGTTTCTCTGGGAAAGATTCTAGAAAAGGAAGCGAATATAAAAAACACCTTTTAAGGGTCCACCATGGTGTCAAAAAACTTTTTGAAATTCTAACATCACGACGATGACGTTAGATGACTACCCCATATCGACCACGGCTAAGATGTGTGAGTCCATTCCAAAAGAAAAAGCTCATATTTTTCTTGATTTTTGACACTAATAACCGAAAAAAATTATTATCAGGAAATAACTGTTATCAGCCAACCTAAAAAATTATTCCTCAAAAATAAAAGTTATCCGGCAACCAAAAAACATTTTTCTTAAAAATAAAAGTTATTCATAACGAAAATTTTTATGTGTTGAAATTGCCCAACTTTTTCTGCTGTGAAATCTAGAATAACAATTATTTCCGGTCCCTGTTTTATACTCTTCCCAGCATTGAATTTTACACAACTTGTAAGCTTTATTAAAAATCTTCCTAGACTGCGACCTTAAATTACCAATTTCCCTTGACCACTAAGGAGGTTTTGGTTCTTGACCACTAAGTAGGATCTTATGGAGTCTTGATGCATAAGAATATTCCTCCATATTTCTGCAGCAAAGCTTCAGAAATAGCACTGGGCCTTTCGAAGGGCTTTCTTAAAACATTTTTAGACTGGTTTTATACTCTTCCCAGCATTGAGCTTTATTAAAAATCTTCCTACACTGCGACCTTAAATTACCAATTTCAAAGTCCCCGTCAGTGGCTCCAACATTGAATGGAGTTATTGTAGAGTCGAAAGGGGAACATTTGAGAGCGAGGTAGCAATGCTTCCACTACTTCCTTGAATCCCCACCAATTCCAATTCGATTTTGCTAGAATTGGGTAAAATCGAAAAAAAATACTTGCTAAAAATTGATTTTTAATCTCACACAAGCAGAGCTTACCAAAGCAGAGAGCAAACTTATACGATTCTCAATATATTTATCAGAAAGAATAGTTATCATGTTCAAAATAATTGTTTGCTTTATCAACACGATCATAATCCTAAATCGCATATCAGATAATTTTTCACTATGGAAAATAGCTGACTATAAGTCTATTCAATCAACTGAACATCAGACAAGTAGTTTTGCGGATATTTTAACGCTGTGACGTCAAGTCATTATTAAATTAATCTTAAGACCTCTTCTGGTGAAGATGACTCAATAATCAAATTTCCATGACTGCTAAGACTAACTTCTTGAATTTGAGCTGGATGCAGAGTTGAAGAAATAATTGCGGCAAAACAAAAACTAAAAGACTGAGTTGTATAGCAAATTTTTTTGACGTTTTAGCCAGGTGCTTTAAGTGCTACAGTTCCTTAATTTAATAAACTATGTTTTTAATTGACCAAAACTTATAATGTCCCCAGCAAACCAAATGATATCGTTTTGATATCGAGATGATATCGTTAAGGTGATTATTTCTATCGATAACGATATACGAGACGATATCGTTATGATATGGAGAAAGTGCTGTTTTCGATAAAAACGGACATATCGTTAACGATATCGAAAACATTGTAATTGCGATATCGTAACGATATTGAAATATCAACATCGTTTCAATATCGATATGATATCGTTTACGTGATTATTTCTTTCGATAACGATACACGAGACGATATAGTTATGATATCGAGAAAGTGCTGTTTTCGATAAAAACGGACATATCGTTAACGATATCGAAAACATCGTAAATGCGATATCGTAACGATATTGAAATATCAACATCATTTCAATATCGAGCTGATATCGTTAATGTTATAATATTGTTTTCATACCATATTTTTTCAGAAATATTTTTGTTATGCGATATGTTTAGATTTATCGACAAAAGGACATTTTTCGATTAATATTAAGAAAAAATACCATGAAAATTAAAAGTTCGTTATTTTGTTGACTTTAAAAGTTCTTATTCAATTGTTTTAAAATTACAAACTTATTTTATATAAAACAAAGTTTTAATATTGAGATTCATTGTCAAAGGACATTTTTCGATGATAATTAAGAAAAAATAAAATGAAAATTATTAAAATGAAAGTTCTTATTATTTTCAACTCAATTTTTTCGTATTTTAGTTCATTTAAAGAGTGCTTATTTTTAAATTTTTATTTCATTTTTTTAATTCTGGAAAGCGCACAACTATTTATATGGTAATGGTAACTATTGATGGTAACAAACAATCGAAATAATCGATAAATCAAAATAATGCATTTGAAAGATTGTTTGCTGTAATAACAACAACAAAAAATTGATTGATGGAATTAAATTTTGGAAGCAATTGGAACCATAGCATAGCACAAATAAATTAATGTATGTCCGTTCGTAGAAAAATTAATTAATATTTTGTTAACATAGATATATCGTTATGCTATCGAAATGCCATCGTTAACAGTACTATCGGGACGATATCGCGTATTTCTGTGTAAAGATATCGTAACGATATCGATAGACTATCGTAAAATTTAACTATCGAGATATGGTTTGCTGGGTCGTTGCTCAATAATTTATGACATTTCCTTTAAATGATTATCTTTACGAAAAAGCTTAAGAGTAATAGAAATCCTTGAAAAATTACAACTCTCACAGATTCCAAATAACGTCTCAAATATCTTTATGTATTTTGCATTACCTGCACATAAGTTATTTCGCATGAAGGTCAACTGCGGTCATAATATTGGTACTTAAGCTGTGCTCAATGCTGAAGTGGCTAACTCGCCGCGCCCACCTTAAAATATTACGCGCCACTTTTGCGAATGTAAAATTTCTTAATTTATGATTCATCTAGATATGATTTTTGCATTGCCTAAGATACATTTGCATTCTATCGCTTGTAAATTCGATGCGAACGATTGTTTTTCAACATTCCCACAAATTTCCGCATTTTTGTTGCAGCTTACTGTAGGTGCCACACATGAAGTTGAAGTTGAGGTTGCTTATTTGTGCTGATAGCTTGAAAAAAGAGAATCAATTCCAAATGGCAGAGCCAAAAGCTATTTTATGCACATATATGTAGCTGCTGCCTCCCCAAACAGACTGCGAAAAAACATGCACACACACACACACAGAGACATTATCACAACGAGAGGTAGAAACAATTTACGCCTCATACGCATGCGCAGATGCGTTTCAGTCAATCACATAGAATAGTAGTCGCACTCCGTCGAAGCGTTTCTATTTCGATATTCCGTTCCACACGCAGCAGAAGCAGCAGCAGCTGGTGCTGCTTCTGATACAGCATTGATTTGAATTCAGGCGAATTCTAGACGCCTTGGTAGCACCGCCCGATGCTGAAATATTCCAAACCTTCTACGCATAAACAACTACAACAAATGTCAAAGATAGCAGCATGCAGCGCCGCCGTATTCGCATAAACTGCACACTTTATGACTGATAGTGTAAAAAATAGGCGTGGCGCATGAGATGCGTGTGCGGCATCGCGTGTTTAATTGAATTGAATTTGTTTTGTTCTCAACTATTCAGTTTGCATGAGAGTACGTTGTACATATTTTAATATGATATCAGTTGGAATAATATCTTGAAAACTATAAAAATTTTCCACCCGACATTATTCATAAATTATGGCAAATTTTTGCGGAAAACGCCACATTTGAGTTGGTGTTTGAAGTTGGCTGAATTCATACGAGTATATTGTTTCTACAGCTCATCCGCGGGCAGTCAAAAACCTCTTTAGTGATTTTATTGGTTCATATATTGTTGTGTTTTGTTTGACAATTACACACTTGTTGCCGCTATCAGATTTGATTGTCTTTATTTTTTGGCTACAGTAGTGCAAATTGCGTATATCTGCATCAAAAATATTAACAAAAATAAGACTACGTGAGTTGAGTTTTTTCCATGAACTCTACAATAATAGCAGAAATTAATTTATAAAATTTTTATTCAGTGAACTTTTTGAAGCGAAACTTTTTAGGTGGTAATTTGATATTGACGGTAAAATTTTCGTCACGAAAAATAATTCGAGTCTCGTCTCGTTTTTGTTTACACGAACAATGATATGTGCTATTCTTTATAAGGGGACCCCCAGAAGCGTGGCAGCTAGAGTGTAGGTTTGCTTAAAAGAAATACTGAGGGGGAAAAATTAATAGGACGAGCTTATACATTTAACCCCACAAGGGGCGTGCTATAGATTTTTTTTATGAACAATAATGGAAATTTTTTTATTTTTTTTTTATGTTTTTTGTACGGGGAGTCCCAGAAGGGTGGCAGATAGAGTGTAGGTATGGGGCCAGTTCATACATTTGACGGTTCGTCGATTTTTGATAGACATTTTGTGATTCTTGTTCGGATAAAGTGCAGGTGTGTTCAGAAGATATTTTGAAGGGAAAAAATTATTGGAACCACTTTACACATTTGACCTCGCTTGAATTCATAGATTTTTTGATAGGAACTATAATTGATATTTTTGAAACCAAGTTATTTGGTAGAAACAGTCACGTAACAGTGAGATCTCTGTGTGTATATACGTAAGCGAGTCTCGAGCAGACTACAAACTACTACCCAGTCAGCAATGGCAGGAGTTCGAAGCACTACTAGCAGGCCTTCATATGGATTTCGAAGTGCTTCCACACTCATATCCAAGTATACTTTCTTTTTTCTATGAAGCAAGAACATTTTTTAGGCCTTCCGCTCTCGCGATTCTAAAGAGGCCTAGAAGAAGTCCTTTTTGAGAATGCGCGTTAGAAAGGAAGGCCATATAAATATCAACTTGAAATAAGAAACTGCTAACAATTTGCAAAATTGAACCAACGTCCTCTCATGTGGCGGTCCAACATCTTATCCACTCGTCCATCGCAGTTCTTAATAAAATTAAGCTTATTTTGCATCATTACAAATGAAAGTAAGCTTTCGGGAACGCGGGTTCGAGACCCAGTAGGGAAAACAAGTATTTTTGTGGGGATTTTTTTTAAATTCACAATTTTTACAAATTTTTTTGTTCATTTAAAATTTTTTTTTTTAATTTTTGTAAGATTTCTTCATACAAAAATATAAGAAAAGACTTGGAATTTTTCCGTATAATTGTTTTCATATATTATGATATGTACTGTGTTAGATTTTGGAGACCTGGGTTCAAGACCCAACTCGGACAATTTTTTTGGTTTGTTTTTAATTTCTTTTTTTTAAATTGTTCTGATCATGTAAAATTTTTTCTAAATTTTTTTATAAATTTTATCATATAAAATAATATGAAAAGACTCAGAACCTTTAAAAGGTACGCCTTCCAGAAGCACTCATCAATGCAATGAACATGGAAGGTGTATTGACGCCAATAATAGCAGTGCTAGCATGCCTTCTTTTGCGAGCACTCGCTTAAATGCCTGCTGGGTAGGCGAGTGCGCTGGCTGTGTGCGTGCGTGTATTGAGATTCGAGCAGACAACAAACGAGTAGACGAGTGCGCAACTGGCTGTTTCTGACACGTAAAAATATTGTTTAATCGCTTTAGTTATTTGTTATTTGTGTGTTTGTTTTAAGTCATACGTGAGGATCTTTATTTGCAATTAACCCAGTATTTCCAGTCTTGAAGAAATCTTAAATGAATCAAGTATGATTTTTCTTGATCCTTGACGAAACATTCTGATTTGGCCATACATTTCATTGACGAAAATTTCATATAAATGTTCCAAATTCGTGCAAGACGCAATGAAGAAACGTCGGAATTTATCATGCACCCAATATCGAAATATTAAGGGAGTTTCGTTAACGAAAAGTAGACAGAAATATAAATAAAATTCGTAAAGGAATTAAAATCGAAACGCGCTTCTGGATCGAATTCAACGTCGTGTGATATATTTGATAGGGGATAAAAATAGTTTATCCTCTATCAACTCTATTGGATATCGGAGTAATGTTGGTTTCGTAATTGCCTGACGCCACCACACCGTATATTTTTCAGGTCCACTCGGGCAGCTGTCCAAGCCCATTCCTTTACGATTGCCTTGACGCCACACAGAACCTCACGTTGTAGTGATAATTCGTTCTTTAGTCGTACGGTAAAGTTGTGGAATAGTCTCCCTACGAGCGTGTTTATCGTCAGTTTTGAGCTGGGCAAATTTAAAACAAATCTTCACCGAAACTACTCTATCTTTTCAACCTCTAACTTTCACCCAATGGCAATGACACCTAAACAGTGGTGTCAATGAATATTTAAATACTAAAAAAACAATCGATAGTCAGTCCAAAACTATCGATAGTCACGATAGTATGAAATTATTGATACTATTGATAGTGTCATCGATAGTTTGAGAACTCCACAGTTTAGCCTCTGAACGATTCGGTGAATAACAACAATCATGAATATCTTGAAGTTGTTGTAATAGAGTAGAAAAAGTTAGGCGCTGACAACCGGTACTTTGTATTATATTTTGTATGAATTTTTTAAGTCCAGCAGCTTATGCAGAAACTTCCATTCAGAAATCCTCACGAAAAGTACGTCAATGATGCCGCGAACTACTGGGAAGTGTTGAGAAGTGAACAATCCAGCAAATGTGTGTAATGCAGTGTCTGCTGTTAGAATTTCAAAAAGTTTTTTGCCACTAGGGTGTACTCTAAATACGTGTTTTATTTGTTTTATGCTCTTTGTATGTGTGCTGGCGGTATAAAAGTGTCACTGATTGCGAACCTGATGTAAGAATTTCGAAAAGTTTTTTCACACTAGGGTGAACCCCAAAAATGTTTATTTTTTTGTTACATACTCTTTCTTTTATTTAAAAAAATAAAAAAGATCAAAAAACCGTGGCATGCGCCTTATACAAACAAGGTTTAGTCTTTGACCTGAAAGAAAAGTGATAGATTATTTAGAGGAATTGATTGGAGCCATACGTGAATTATTGATTAAGCGAAACAAACGTGAAAGACAATTTGAATTGCTTTTAACCAAGGCTAGTGTTATTTCCTTAACCTCGGCAAGCATTACCCGCCCTTAATTGCTACTGTCCTTTAATTCCACATTTTCCACAGTTTATATATATATAATTACATACATTACATAAAAGGATACACAATTCTTAAATGTAGGAAAGAACAAAGAAAGTGAAAAGAACCATACCCGAGCCCGAATTCGAACCAGAGACCTCTGGGTTGATAGTCTAGAGAACTCTTCCCTAGACTACAAAGGCGAACAAAGTTAGTTCTTAGGTAAGTCTAGTTTTCAATCCAATTTTTCAAGCAATTCAAGCTCCATGCGAGAAACATGATGAATGTTCGATGCTCAAAGCCTTGCTGCGTCATTAAACAAACATTAACAATACAGTACAACTGCCTATTTTCATCTCTCATAAGAATTTTACACCTTAATTTTCAATATGTAAGTCTTTTTTTCAGCCGTTAAAGACTCTGCCGGCCTAACAAAGAAAATTATTGTTTATTCTTCAGCTCTATACACTTTTGTTAACTATTTTCTAGCATTGCGATGTCCTTTGAATAGTAAGATTTCTCAAGATCTCCGAAATTCGCTTCAGTTTCCAACTCGACCTGTTCATTCGTTGCAAATCTCTTTCCCTGGAGCCACATTTTTAAGTTTGTGAACAAATAATAGTCACTGGGGGCTAAATCTGGAGAATATGGGGGATGAGGAAGCAGTTCGAAGCGTAAATTGTGCAATTTAGCCATAGTTTCGATCGATTTGTGAGCTGGAGCATTGTCTTAAAAAAAAATTGTTTTCTTTGATAAATGGGGCCGTTTGTTTGCGATTTCATTCTTCAATTGGTTCAATTATTTGCATCTATAGTCGCTGTTGATAGTTTTTTCTTTTTTCAAATAGTCTATGAACAAAATGCTACTTGAATCCCAATAAACAGACGCCAGCAACTTTCTGGCCATTTGTTGAGTCTTCGCTTACTTTCGTGCTCTTCCACTGGGACCTACCCACTCTTCTGCTGATTCCTTAGATTCTGGTGTATAGTGGTGGATTCTTATTTCATTCATGGTCACTATTTTACTCAAAAAAAACAATCATATTTTCTTTAAACCTGTCTAAACATTGTTGGGAAGTGCGAATACGATCATGTTTTTTATTGATTGTTAACAAACGCGGCACCTATCTTGCAGTCAGGATTCTCATACCCAAATGTTCATGACAAATTAAAAACCTACCCATTTGATATGCCTACGGCTGAAGCTATCTCACGCACTTTTACTTTTTGATTGTCCGATACGAAACAGTGGATTTTTTTTCATTACATTCTGGAATGGTCACTGTTTTTGGTGCTCCCCCGGCATGTTCAGCTTTTGTGCTTATTCGACTTCTTTTGAACTCTGCAATCCAATATTTAATAATATTGGATATTTAATAATATTTAATAATTTAACACCATAATATTTATCGAGCTTTTCTTTTGTTTTTTTTTTGCAATTTTGTTACGCAGAAAGTAATACTTAATCAAGGCATGAAATTCTTCTTATTCATTTTTATGACAATGTAACGGTGTATAAAAGTTACACCTTACACACTACGCCACTGCATCACTACACCACTGTGCATACAGCCAATGCATTAAGGCATACGACAACCCCACAAACACTACCCAAGGAAAACAACAACCACTCGGTAGCGACGAACAAAACAGGAGAATTTATACAGGAGAAGTGGTGCTATAATTCGCAAAAGGTTTTCAGCCAACAGTAAATAAGAGTACGCTGTTTGGCTGAATTCGGCACGGCTCAAGAGCGTAGAGCTTTGATCCGTCCGACACTTGTTACGATTTTAACGAGTAGTAGCTTGAAACGGGCCTTCGAAAGTTGGCTCGTTAACGATATATATAGTTTTTTAAGTATAATAAGTATTTTAACAGTCCTATTCTAATTGTTAGCTTAACAAGAAATCGTTAAGGAGCTCTTGTTAAGCTGATTGTTATGTTATGTAAATATTAGTATTCTTAAAAATTATTTACAACATAAAAGCTTAAAAGGCTTTTAAAGTTCACCATGCATGGTGAAAATCGATATGCCTATTGACAGAAGAGATGCGCTATATAAACAGATGCTTGAAAAATTTGCCACGGCTACTGAAAGATTTCATTATCAACACTTAAAATAAGTAAAAATTCTTCCATTTTTCTGTTTAATGTATTTAAACTAAATATTATATTATAATTTGTATTTTTTTATTACTTGCACAACAATTTTCTATCTAAGCACATAAATTTCATTCATTTTTAAGACTCTTTCTGTCATTTACAAAATTGTAAGGTAAAAAGAGCTTTTAAATTTGCAGCAGAATACGAAACCTTAACAAATTTTTAATATTAACTATTTTGTTAATGTGGTGAGCTTAGTTAAGCTGCCAGAATAGGGCTGTAAGTTTGTTGTTCGATTACTACATAGTTATAGTTCGATCGATTATCCAAAGGTGTTTGGCTGATTACTACATCGGCTTTAGTCGATCGATTACTCACTGCAGTGCTTACGAGGATTACTACAATGGCTTCGGTCGATCGATTTTCCGTCGGAGTGCTCGTTTGTATTATTACATCGGCTATAGTCGGTCGTTCATCCATTCGAGCATAGTAATTATGATTTTTATACTTATATATAATAGGGTAATTCACTCCACTTTAGAGCGTAAAATGCGTAGCTAAAACTTATAATAAAATCATACCACCTTCAAGCGTAAAAGCATTTTTTTTTTTATTTTTTTTTTATATATATAAAATGCCCGTATTAACGTACAGTTTATTTGCTACCCGAAATCATCGCAGTCGGGTCCTGCCTAAGCCCAGCCGTCACTGTCTCTTACTTAACGCCGCATTTAGTCAAGAATTATACTTCTTCGCACCTCACTGTACCTGAACCGAATCAAAAAGAGTACGGGCCAAAGCAGCACTCATCCGCACGACACAAGCAGCAGCAAATCTACGAACTAGCGTATTATTATTATTGAATTATTGTGTATTATATAAAAAGACGTAATAAATAAATTTGTACATAGAGTAATTGAAATATACAAATTAAACTCTAATTACTTGATTATAAATAAAGCAAACTACATATTTTAATCAAGGCATCGAAACACCTAGTCTTTTTATTTATTTGGCGAAAGTTCGAGGGTCTTTCATCTGATCCTTGAGCATTTGAGGATACCTCAGTCTTAAGAAAAAACCCCCTTACAACAATACTAAAACTTGTTAAGTTAAGAACGCTGTGAAGTCAATATTCACTGATAGATCAATCTTATATTTATGGTGTGTTCATGTTAAGGCTGCCACCCGTCAAAAATGGCATGCATGAATGGTAATGCCGTCATTTGGAGACCTGCAGCATCTTTAACGCCCAGTAGATTCGGAGTTGAAGAGAAAGCGTGAGGAACTTCGTTCCTGATAGAGGTCTCCCGACCGCACCACTTTTTTTTAGCAATTTGATATTAGGGCCCACGAAGGGTGGTAGATAGAGTATAAATGTGTTCAGAAAATATGTTGAGGGGAAAATTTAAAGAGTGTTCATAGAGTGGTCATAGATTTTTTGATATGAACTATAATAGATATTTTTTTTTCGGTAGCCAGTATGCGCTTGACTAAGTCAAAGTCAGCGTACAGCTCGTAGAGTTCATCATTTCACCGTATTTGACACTCGCTATTAATACACATAGATCTCACGAAAGATCTTTATCTCGAAAATTTTTAAAGCATTTTTATCTGAACTGCTCAGAGTCCCGATTTGTGCTGCATAAAGTACACTCAAAAATATTTGTGTGTAAATATTAGTAATAGTTGCGTCCATTCTACGAATTTTATTCGTAGTTTTCAACCACGAATAGGATTCGTAGAATCGACGTATCTACAGTCACTTTACAGTCATACAGTTTCTTATGTTCTGTAGATGTTCGAGAATAGAGCTGAACGATTTCGGTTTTAAATTTTTTAAACTCAACTAATAATTCGTATATTCTACTAATAATTCGTACGGTCAACCCACAATATTGTTTCTACTAATATTATTTTTCATTCGTAAATAGATCGAAAGCATTAGTAAATACAACGAATGTAATGAAAGAAATTACGAAGTTATTCGTACGAGAAATTTACGAATATTATTATTTATATGTACACAATCATTGGTACACAATCATTGTGTACATATAAATAATATGTACACAATCATTGGTACAATGCACTAATAGGAATTGGTTTAATTTTGCTTACGAATATCATAAGTATGTAAAACAAATAAATTCGCAGACACTACATCAGGTATTAGAAAAATTTTACGAATGCATTTGTGAAGATATTTTTGTTTAATAATATCATTCGTAGAAATTTTACTAATAAATTGTTTGAGTGTAGGACGGGCATGATGAGCGATTTATAGAGCGCGGTTTTTGTTCTTCGGGAGAGGGCACTGCTTCTCAATTGCCTACACGGTTAGAAATCTTGGAATAGATTTTAATACAAGCAAAGTATTACAAAGGTTTTTAATTCAAAAAGTATAAATTTAATACTCCTCAATTGATAACAGCATGTGTTAATATATTTTGTTTTACATTTTAATACAGTTCAAATATTACAACGATATTAAACAGACATGCTACACAGGTCAGTACACTAGCTCTGTAGTTCGAAAAACTGAATACATTCACACTTTTTTACAAATACACTCTCACTGAATTCACTTTCACGCCACTTTCATCGCTACTGGCAACGAAATTTCAGAGCCAGTTTGTTTTGACAGCAGCGGCCAGTGTATGTCAAAAAGGGGGATATCAGTGTTGTTTTTAATTACTTTTGGTGGATTTATTTCGGGTATTCCTCGATTTCGTACAGGAAGTAACACTGATAGCTTGTTAACAAGTTGAAGTAAAGCACACACAAACTGCAATAGCAGTGAGAACTTTCGCATACAATGAAATTTGTTTAATGAACTTTCACTTGCATATGTAGCACCTCTTGCTACTAGCAAGAAAGTTCGAAATTTTTCGAACCATTCGAACAATACTCTTATTCCTTAGATCTATCACTGTCACTGGCCAGTGTAACCGGCCTGTTATACTCTTGGAATTAATTCGATACTATTGTGATATTATATTTTATTTTTAAGACATGCTGTATTATATTATATTAATACATTTAAACTATTACAACGATATTTTTTACCCTTTGGAATCCATTTTATACTATGTTTACTATTACACCTAATTTTTAATACAAAATCAGTATCAAAATCAATACAAGCTGAGTATTATATTTCAATACTTTTTTTATTAAAACTGAATTTCAATATTTGGCCAGTATTTAATTTTAATACAATTTTGGTGGCGGCCGTAACCTAGTGGGCAGAGTGCGTGGCCCCTAAGCTCAAGAACCGCGGTAGCCCGGGTTCAATTCCAGCTCAGACAGAAAGTTTTTTCAATTGAATTAATTTTTCTGTTAGGCCGCCACCTCTCTGCAGACAATGGCAAACCTCAGAGAGTAAAAATTGCCATGTAAAGCTTCTTCAGAACATAAGTCGGCATAAAACACGTAGGTCCAGTTCTCGGTCATTTGCGATCAAACATTTAATAACACGCACAACACAATTGATCAATAAAAACTAGGTCAAAGTCCTTCCAAGGGCTGAAATGGCCAGTTTATTTATTTATTTACAATTTTGGTGTAGTCATATATGGAAGCCCAAAAGTATTAAAATTTATTCCAAGATTTCTAGCCGTGTACGGAGCCCAAATTAACACCTGTTGGCAAGAATTATCCTTCGTTTGATCTCAATGCTAATATTGTTGGTTAGGTTAATGCTGAATCCCAGACAGACGAAGTGCTTCACAATCTCAAAGGAAATATTGTCAACTATAACGTGAGTTCCAAAACGCTGGAACTGTTTGTTTGCTGACACCAAGTATTTCGACTTATCTGCATTCACTGCAAGAACCATTTCAGGTGACGGAACATAGCCCCAATTGATATAATCCGAAATTAAAAATTTTTATATTCGAAATTATGTCCTCAAGCAAAGGTGATTTGGAGTTATTGGGCCAGTTTCAAAAAAGTCATAAGCTCAAAAACTAAGAGGGCATAGTGCCAAAATAAATTTGGTAAATAATAAATTTCCCTACAGGGGCAAGTCGTTTCAGAATAAAAAAATTAATGAAATGATTTGTCCCGATTAATTTTTTATACTAACGTTCCGCACAACGGCAAATTATTTTATAAGCGATGAAATTAATTAAATTTTTTTTTAGTTATTTCATTTCCATATTAGGAGCTATAACCAATATGATATAAGTCTAACCCAATATACACTCTTAAATATGGTAGTTATTGCATTTTTTGCATTAGGAGTTATTTAATTTTTCGTTAGGAATTATTTCATTAGGATTTGGAGTTATTTCATTTTTTGTTAGGAATTATTTCATTTCTTAGTTAGAAGTTTTATTTTGTGTCGCCAAACGGTTATACTGTCCATTATTTAATTATATACATACATTAGTTTTTATTAAAACCATTTGAGATTATTACCTTTTAAAAGCGGACATAATCCCAAGTGGTAAGAACCCCTATTCGGTGTTATGACTGCTTAATAAGTGGTCATAATCCCACCATTTATTGGACAAAATCCCCCATTCGACTTGACTCTCTTTCTAATCCGGAGAATGCTGCACCACTGACCTCACGAGTATTATGGCCAATAATATCGATGTCATCAGCATGCGCAAGCAGCATAACACTCTTGTAGAATATTCTGCCACTACGTCTCATATCAGCAGCCTGGGTGATCTTCTCCATCTTCAGGTTGAAAGCAATCATTTTGTCTGAAGCCTCGTTTGGTAACAAATGGTGCGGAGAGGTCCTTACCGATTGTAGGATCAAAAGCTTTTTTCTGACCGCGCTAAATCTTCGAAAGAATAAAGAACACAATGCGTGTGTTTCAAGTAAGAGGTCAAACAATACTAACTTATATTCACATTTTTGGATATGTACATAGTAATGTGGTTGGCAAAAAATTAAAGAATGAGAGCAATTGAGCTTAAGATAAAACAGTTTGAAAATATTGAGTTGAAATGCAAAAAAAGGGAAGAAGTACAAAGTAAGATCACAAAGAAGTAAGCATTTTTATATATAACATATAAGATATTAATGAGGATTAGGGTGGGTCTAGTTGATAGTGACCCAACACCGATTTTAACTGCGGTGCTGGTTTTGCTCATTCTGCAAAGTGTTATTAGTTATGTACCGAATTCCGTAATGGAGGAGTATAGGTGATTCCTTATTGCGCTGTCAAAGGCGGCTTGTATTCGAACAAATGTTGGTGGATGGCGGTTTTGGTTTTTTTTTTTTGTCTTCTCCAAGATTTTTCGTACAAATTGTAAACAACGGAAAAATATAAGGTAAAAATGGGCCAGCTTTGTTGACCCCAATTAGCACTGATATCGGACAAAAACACAAATAAGTGTGATATTTTGCAGAAGATCCATGACATTCGCAACTTATGGAAATAAACTTTGCATTTTACATAAACATTAGTTAAAGCATAAAATTTAAAAACATTTTGTGCCACAGTAAAAGCAAATATTTTTTGCTTTAACATAAAAACAAAGTATGTGTGTACCTGCATGTGTGTGTTTTAGTACAGCCCTGCAGTCCAAGGCATCGTGCACGAAAATGTTATGATGATTTCTTAAAGAAACTTACTGCATGAGATACATTTGTCGATAATTCTTTAACAAATTCGTCTTGTTTTCGTTCATCGAAAACAGAAAGTTTTCAAACAGTGCACGAATTTGGAACTTTTATATGAGATTTTCGTCAAGGAAATGTATGACCGAATCAGCATGTTTCGTCAAAGATGAAGAAAAATCATGCATGATTCGTTAAAGATTCTCTTATGACTTGGACTACTGGGAGATTAAGCTCTCATTCATGTGAAGCTCTTAGATGTTGAAGCGTGTTGCCCGATGCGTCGCGACTCTGCGTTGGATTCTTTGGCAACGCTATCACCAACATTGATCGATTGGGCGTTGCCACCGATACAACTGAGTAATGGCTTCACACCCGCCGGGCATCATTTCCATAATGTCCTTCACAAGGAGCCCTACTTCAGGTGCACATACAATGGTCGAGTTGCTAGTTGTTGTTGTTGTAGTTACTCTCGTTGCTGTTGTTTTTATTACCTTAAATACTGTTGTTGCTGCACAGTGTAGCAACAACACAGTTGAGCTCTTAAGTTAATACTACATACAGCAAATCGGCGGCTCAGTTGCACCGACCGCATCGTAATCTGGACCGTGAACTATGATTTTGCGCACTTTTGCATAACTTATGAGGACATAAAAATACATTGTTGTTGTTGTTGTTATTACAGTGCATAGCCTTCAGACTGCAGGATATGCGCTTAATTTGCAATTAGGTTTGAACACCACTTTGGTTTGGAGAGCGTATCAAATTTTTTCGGATTATCTCTGCGGATTATATTTTGGGAGTTTTCATTGTTGGAAGCGGGTGCCAGCAAGAAAATTAAAATGATTGGCATATTGCTTTTGTTGTTGCTTGATTGTTTAGTATTCAGGTTTGCATAATTTTATGTGGCACCCTTCCTCACAATCATCGCACCAAATCGGAAGTTAACAATTTTGGGTACTATTTATGTGCAGCATTATATATTAAGATAATGAATAACATTATTTTTGTTTCCTCTTCATTTCTTTTTTATTTTCCATTCAGTGCTGTTAGCTTAACAAAATGGCAGCCAGTTAATACACACTTTGGTTTGCTGTTTATATGTTAAGTCCGGCAGCACCGTCCTTCTGACACAAAACTGACCAATGCGCATGCGAGACTCCTTGGCTTGTGCATACGGCGCAACACCACAATCGACGTCTTCTACATAAACACAGGAAACTCCATTAAAAACATACTTAAGGAACATCTGTGCATCGTCCGTCGACCGGTGTTTGCTTTCATTTAATGACTAGCTGCTGCACTTGAAGTCAACAAGCTGCTGAACAGAGTGAGACAACATGCATCAATTTGCTGTAAATGGCCCAATTTGCTGCCATTAGCCCGCATGTTGGTACAACTGTATTTCGGGCACAGTGGGAAGGACTTCTTAACAATAGCACACACACACACAAACAGAGGCACAAACACAAACTTAACTGACATGAACATGACTGACAAAATATTATGTTGCAACATGATCATGAGTCACTGGAGTCATGATCATGTTGGAAAAATTTCAAACATAAGAAGGAATGATAAGATACAAACTATGAAAAGATACATATTTTCGCTTTTTTTAAGTTATAAGTTTTGGCGCTGTTCTTAAAAGTTTAAATTGCAGTCACATGACCAATGAGTTTTAAGCTCTTCGAAAGTGTTAAAAAAAAACACAAAAATATCCGCTCCAAATACACACCGTGGATATCCATAGAGGAGGACTTTGATTACAAAAATTAATTTGAACGACTTTGATATTAAAAAAAAGATGTGACATTTAACACGCAAAATCGATTATATGTAAGCATATTCTTGAAGGGCGCTTTTATTTGATTTGTTTTTTAAATATAAACTAAAACTGGCCATCTTTAAAATAATACATATTTTAAACAGTAGAATCGTGGAAAAGTAAGCTAGCGCAAAAGGAATCGTTCGACTGAGCGAATGCAAGCAAAGCAAGTTTGAGCTCTAATTGTTTCTAATATCTTTTCAGTTTTGAGTTGCAAAAACGTATGTTAATCTTTATCGGAGACTGTAAACTTTAACCCAGCTGGTACAAATTAAGTATTGAATTTAATTTTTGCTAGGTGAGAACTAAGGCATTGAAATAAATTTATCAAGTTATTTACGAAAAATCTATGTTCAATCCATCTTAACCCTAGATGACCAATCATATTTCTAATGCCTTTTAACCAATTTTAGTCGATTCGACTAACACTCTCCAAAACTCGTTTTTGTGGAGATGGTGGTACATAAAATATATTAAAAGCTATTCAAAATGGAAAAGCTTTGTAAATTTTACTAGAAATCAAAAAACATTAATATTGGTCTTTGGTTTCTTTCTTATTTTTGACATATTATGATAAGCTACTTACTTCATCAGTTCGAGATATATCACATAAGATGATTGAGAAAAAAAATAGTAAATTAACATACAAGACTCAAAAGGCTTTTCTACCATTGCATAAATAAAGCATTATTTTTTATTATTAATTTAAAAAAATTTAAATTAATTTTTAACACACGAGACACAATTCGATGCACCACTATAACAAACTCATAATTAAACCACTATATTCCTACAACAAAAGAATTATCTTCGACTGAACCGAAGTTAAAATACCCCACATCCTAGTTGTCGACGTTGTATAATTTTGAAGACTCCACTTTTATAGTTCGTGGTTTTTATCCAAATATATAAAATTTTAAACTCAGAGTTCATCCCAATTATCAAAGCGTATGTGTAGTGAATATATCAAGTTTAAACCATAATTTTTTTTAATTAATGAAGGTTTTCTATTATAATGATGCCACTTTGTGTGTGACGTAGGCGTGGCATATTTAAAATATTCACCACATAAATTTCAAATATGTGCAAAGCTAATGTGCAAAATTCCAAGTTTATATATTAATTTGTGTGACATTTTAAGAGATATCGTTTTGATAAAGTCACTTGGTATGGGAGGTAGGCGTGGTTTTCATCCGATATTGCTCAATCCCGAATTTAAACTTAGTTTTTTTATATAAGCGTATATATTGTATTTTATTTCATTTCATCAAAAATTGTGGCTGTAATCGTGTCGACTGACAGACTTATGGACAGACAGTCATAGCTTAATCGACTAAGGAGGTGATGCTGATCAAAAATATATATGCTTTTCTATACCTACCACGTCCCCTTATTAGCGTTACGAACGCAGCTTCACAACTAATGTGGTTACTACAATATGTATAGAGAACACGATCAGATGAGAGAAAAAAAGGTTGTAAGCAAAAAAGTCAGCACCAATACTTCATTTTTAGAAAATCGGCCATGGCGCTAAATGAAACACGATTTACTAACAATTGGGTGCTATTCTTCTAGATTTTCTGAAAATTTTTTCTGAGTGTATTAAAGGTGTGCTCACAAAAATCTGCCCTGGCCAAAACTTATTTGCAACGATGCAACAAGAATGTGGGCCACCCTTTTAAATTTATTAAGGTGGCCCTAATTTACAAAAGTATTATTTTTGTTGACGCCATGAGCTAAAAATATTCGAGTTGATATACAACTAAAATTTATTAAGTGCCGTGCCAAAAGATGAACTTTTAGAACTCGCTCAAGCGCTGGATAATTTAAGCGTTCTACAAGTTCATCAATCGGCATCGTTTCGACTAACACTAGTTCGATCGTTTCGACTAACACTAGTCGAAACGATGTCGATTGATGAACTCGTAGAACGCATAAGCTATCCAGCACTTGAGCGAGTTCTACAAGTCCATCGATCGGCACGATACTATGAAATCGTGCAAATCGTACAATAAATTTTAGTTTTATATCAAATCGATTTTTTTAGCTTATGGCGTTAACAAAAATAATACTTTTGTATAATAGGGCCACCTTAATAAATTTAAAAGGGTACCTCACGATCTTATTGCATCGTTGCAAGTAAGTTTTGGCCAAAGTAGATTTTTGTGAACACACTTTTAACACACTCAGAAAAATTTCTAGAAAACCTAGAAGAATAGCACCTAATCTTTAGAAAATCGGGTTTCATTTAGCGCCATGGCCGATTTTCTAAAAATGAGGCATATATTCTTCGTTAAATTGACACCAGAAGTGTACAATACTATGGTTTCGGAAAATTATCCGATCATTTACGAACTATTTCGCTAAATTGAAGAAACTTAGCACAATTGTATTGAAATCTTATGACATTTGATTAAGTTTTTCTACTGTTTATTAATCATTGGCTATAACTGAGACACTTCTTTGAAAATAAAAAATTTTTCTTCGAATCCTTGGAAAAATTTTGGAAGTTTTGCAAAATAAAAAAACAAAATTTTTTAAGATTTTAAACAGCATCCCGTGAGAATTATTATTTATTATACTACTGACGAAAAACTGCAAAGATTATTATTAGCATTAAATTAAATTAAAAAATTACCACTATCCGGAGAGTTGAACCTCGGCCGCGTGAGTGTAAGTCCATCAGCTTATCCATTCGACTATCGCAGTTGTTCAATCGTCGCTTAACTTGCTTCATTTAGAATCGTTCGCTTTGTAAATAATTTTAAAGTATTTTTTCTAGAAATATATTCATATACATTGTTGCGCAAAATAATAGAAACAAAATAAGTGCGCTGCAAAAAAATCGTGTATCTTTTTTAATATTGGGGACACACAAAAATGATTATAGGAATCAAACCATATATTCATACATCATATATAAAACAAATCAAATTCAAATTTGGTTTTGTTTTTTTTATTAAATTTAAAATTAATGTGGCTACATTCAATTTGTCTGAGAGCAAAATAAAAGCAACAAAACTTGAAAAATGTAAAAAGAGAACAGAAGTTCCAAGAATTACCGGTAAAAGTTCCGTTATTGTAAAGCACGTGTTGTAAGTTAGTCATAAACATTTAAGTTTAGTTTTGTTTTTGCGCTAGTTGTGACATTGAATGTTCCATTTATAATGGCACGTTTGAAATACTGTGAAGCTCTTAAATTGCAAATTATTTCCGAATATAAAAACGGATATTCACAAATATCTAACGTGAAACAGTTTGATATTAATCGGTCAAGAGTTTGCAGATTAATAAAGAAATATACCATCACAAAAGACGTAACAACGGTACATTAAAGAGGGCGGCCGCGGAAGATATCGTTGCGTGATGACAGGAACATTTGTGGCTTGTTCAAACGAAATGCATTTGCCACATCCAAAGAGGTTGTTCGGATACTTGATTTAGATATCCATCACAACACTGTTTGAAGACGAGCCGTTGAGAACGATTAAAGAAGTTACAGACCGGCAGAGAAACCTTTGCTTAAAGCTAAGCATAAAAAACAAGGTGAGGTGTTGCAATTTAAACAATTCTGTCTGAAATTGTGACAACAAGTTGCAATTTATTGTTTTTCAGACTCAGTCTTGCAAAAGAGCACCTAAATTGGACCGGTCAAGAATCGAAAACCGTTTTTTAGCGATGAATCACAGTTAAACTTGATTAATTCAGATGGGATATGCACGGTACGGCGCCAACCAGGTACACGACTTGAAGCCCGAAACTGCAATATAAATTTTAAGCACGGAAACGGTGGTATTATATTCTGGACTTGTTTTTCCTATAACGAAGTTGAACCATTTCAAAAAATCGATGGAATTATGGATCAGTTTGTATAAAATGTCATTTTAGAAAGCAAGATGCAGAGTGGAATATGTCGCTTTAGTGAACGTTTCAGCCCAACAACGACCGAAGCACACTTCAAAGCTCATCAAAGATTACATTAGAGGCAATGGGATTCAAGTCCTTGATTGGCCGGCACAGTCACAATGACTTGAATCCCATTGAAAATTTTTTTTTGTATTTTGAAGGTAAAAGTTTCTGGTCAAAGGTTTTCCAATAAGACTGCACTGTAAGAAGCCCTGATAGTTAATTGGGAACATATACCTAATACCAACATATCTAATTTAATAGAGTCGATGTCGCTCAGATGTGCAGCGGTTATCAAGAATAATGAAACTTACACCAAATATTAATTATGTTGCTTTTGTTTTGCTCTCAGACAAACTGAATTAAATCACATAAATTTTAAATTTAATAAAGAAAACAAAACCAAATTTGAATATGATTTGTTTTAATATGATGAATGAATATATGCTTTGGCTCCTGTAATCATTTTTGTGTGTACCTAATATTTAAAAATATACACGATTTTGTAGCAGCGTACTGATTTTGTTGCTATTGTTTTGCTCAACACTGTATATATGAAAATAAATCACTTGTGGTGTACAAAAAAAGAAAACTCACATGTATTTTCTATGAAATATCCAAGTATTGTTACTTATATTTCTCCAAATTTAAGAAATCAAGCTGTAGAATGTTACAAGCAGACTTGATAACAATACAGTTTTTCTTCAAATTATTTCCACTTTTATACAATTTTTGGAAATTTAACTTTTATCATACCTTCATTTTTTATATTTAGGCAAAAACTTGTCTTTAAAACTAAAAAGCTGTTTTGATAACTTTGCAACGAATTCAAGACGTGAGATCGTTAAATCATGTAAAATTTCTCCACTCTAAGGAGAAACCTCCATAGAATATAGAAAAACCCATGCTTATGAAATGATGCCAGTTTCTTAATATAACCCATCATGGACTGAATGATGAACTTTCCACAAATTCTTATTTGGGTGTAAAATGGACAATACAATTTAAAAAGTTTGAATTATCGTTAGGGAATTGGCTGTAAGTACCGTTGCAAATACGCAACGCTGGTATTTCACGATACAAATTTGCAGAAATTCGATGCATATAATTTTTTCATTTATCTGAGTTCGAATAAACTGACCTCGACAATTTTAATTTTTAACGGAACGATATTTTTGAACATACTCTTCCAATAAGGGTTACCAAATTTCTACAAGTACAATCGAGTATTTTGCACCAATATTGCATCACAATAATTTCCACAATACAATATAAAATATACAAAACGAACATCGTAAAAGACCAGCGTTAACGCAACGCATACATAAAAAACCACGTGGGAGCCACGCATGTCAGCCAAACCACATAAAAATTCGCAAAAGTTGAATATAAAGCCTAATGCTTGGTTTTCACTATGTCTGTTATGACGACACAAAATTATATCACCTGAAATATCACCTTAATAAAGCTCTAGAACATTTTCTGCATAGCTCCATTTAATAATTTATTTGTTTTTAATTTTCCAAGATTGCCAAATGTAGAAAAAATGTCAACAAGTTTTTATTTTCAATTTGATTGACAACAACTGAAAATGACATAGTGAAAACCAAGCATAAGAAATAAGCTCGTATAAGAATTATATTTTTGTTTATTTTTTTTAAGATTTTTTTATGGGTTAAAAACTACAATGCAAAAAAATGGAAATTTCACAAATTCCCCGCGCCTGGAAATGCAAGAAAACGTAATTGTTCAGCCTTGAGCAAAAAAAGGTCGCTAAGATAAATTGTTTAAATTTTATATACTTTTTGGAGATCATGTAAATTTTCACTGTTAGAAAAGTATTCGCAACGCCGGACAAAGATGGGTTAAGGAAAGCAGATTTTTTTGAGTGTATTATGTATTGCAATTGCTTTACAACTGCTGTTTTTTCTGGTGTTTCGAATTTCTACCTCCATTAATTTTTAGGAGTTACGGAGTTAATTGGTATTGCATGACTTTGAGTCACACTATTGCTTCTAGCAAAAAAAAAATAGCTCAGGGAAAACGAATGAAACTTCTAAAGGTGTATCAACAAAACAATCCAGCCTATCCATTCCCGAGCTGTGCTCGTGTGCAAATGAAATGATTCCATTGAAACTACTTAATTTATACATTGAGAGCAATTTGGTGGCGTTCTGATTGCTGCAAAATGTCATCTTCACTCCAGCCTGTGCACTTTGTCTAATGGTGACTCTACTTTGAACCAGCTATGTATTTCAATTCAGGGTTCCGTTGGTACTCTGTTTCTATGTGCTTCATATATACCTCCGAATAGCTCTGATCAAATTTATGCTGCCCAAGCAGATAATATTGTAGCTCTGCATGCTTCGATGGATTCAATTAGCCATTTGTGTGTTATGTGTGACTTCAACCTCTCGAAAATTAAATGGATTCGTATCGCAGGAGAACTTACGCCAACTAACGTAAACCAGCTTCATGAAATTAACTTAGTTGATAATTTTTTTAGTATCGATCTAACACAAATCAATTTTATCGAGAATAATCTCAATAAAATTCTTGATCTAATTTTTGTCTCCAACAATATTCAGTATCAACTTTCAGAATGTAGTTTTCCAGTTAGCCCAGGTGGCATTCATCATCTACCTTTATTTGTAGTTATAAAATTTTATGAATTTATCCCGTTTAAGCAAACGCGAAATGTTTTTAACTTTAATTCGTGCAATTTTGATTATTTAAGTCAACTTTTTAATTTTATTAACTGGTCAAGCTTATTTGATATCCAAAATACCGCAACATGCTTTGATATTTTTAAATTAAGTATTCATTACATCTGTTCAAATAATATTCCACTGGTTGAGCAAAAAACCCATAAAAATCCGTGGTACACTAGTGGTCTCAAAAAGCTAAAAAACCTTCGTAATAAATTTTTCAAACTTTTTCAGTCCACAAATAATTACAATTGTAAAGTAAAATATGAGCATTACTCTAGGGAGTTTAATTTTTTAAACAAATTTTTATACAATCAATACATTCTCAGATTTGAATCTAATATAATTTCAAATCCGAAGAGTTTTTGGAATTACATTCAGTCAAAGAAGAATGGTTCTCAGATTCCAACTTCAATGTTCTTTTAAGGTAGGAATTCTTCTTCTAATAGAGATACAGTGAATCTTTTTGCCGATTATTTTTAATCTAACTTTGTTGACGACGACTCGTGGTTTGATCAATCTATTTTGGAAAACATTGTGTCTAGGGTTGATATTGGCTCTATGTCAGTTTCAATTGAGGATGTTCGCAATGCATTGTCCCTCCTCAAATCCTCAACTAAATCTGATAATGATGGTTTTTGTGCTATTTTATTGAAACAGTGTGCATCTGCATTAGCTGAACCTCTTTGTTTTATCTTTAATAAGTCACTTTCATCTGGTTCTTTCATTGAGTCTTGGAAGATTGCAGCAATAAGTCCAATTTTTAAAATCGGAGAAAAGAATGATGTTGGCAACTACCGCCCTATCTCCAAATTGACAATTGTCTCAAAACTCTTTGAGTCAATTATCAAGAAGAAGCTATGTTTT
The DNA here is from genome assembly GCA_963920525.1 of Dichetophora obliterata. Classification (NCBI taxonomy): domain Eukaryota; kingdom Metazoa; phylum Arthropoda; class Insecta; order Diptera; family Sciomyzidae; genus Dichetophora; species Dichetophora obliterata. The sequence goes on along the minus strand of OY986437.1, from coordinate 24,173,512 downwards.
TAAAGCTTTGTATCTGTCCTGAGCAGCATGGGTTTGTAGCCGGAAAGTCCACTGTTACTAATCTTTCCCTCTTTTCAAATTACTGCATCTCTGTTTTTGAATCTGGCTTTCAAATTGATGCGCTTTACACGGATTTTTCAAAAGCTTTCGATAAAGTCTCCCATAAGGTTCTCGTGGCTAAACTAAGTAAATTGGGTTGCCATTCGATTTTTCTGGAATGGATAAAGTCTTATCTTAGTGGAAGAGTTTGTTTTGTCTCGATTGATAATACGCATTCATATTTCTATCCAGCAACCTCTGGTGTCCCTCAGGGTAGTATTTTAGGACCTCTGTTTTTTGTGCTTTATAGTAATGATATAACACAATGTTTTTATTTTGCAAATTATCTTCTTTCTGCTGATGATCTCAAATTGTTTGCGAAAATTAACTCCTTTGGTGACTCGGCCTTACTGCAAGCAGATCTGGACAATGTCTTTGTATGGAGTATCCGCAATGGATTACCTCTGAACATAAGTAAATGCTACCATGCCACTTTTAGTAAATCTAGTAATATTATCTTGACTTCTTATTCCATTTCCGATATACCTCTTCAAAGAGTAAATACAATTCGGGACCTGGGCGTCATCTTTGATTCCAAATTTACCTTTGTTGAGCACTTAAACTTCTTGTTGCCTAAAGTTTTTTCCTTGCTTGCCTTTATTCGTAGGAATAGTCAAGAATTTAAAGATCCCTATACATTTAAAGCACTCTACTGTTCTCTAATCAGGTCAAGATTAGAATATGCTTCTTTAATTTGGAACCCTTCAGCTACAATTCATTCGTTTAGGCTCGAAAAAGTTCAAAAAATCGCTACAAAGTATATGCTTTATTGCACTAACTTTAGATTTGACTTACCCTCTTATCATGTGCGATGTCTACTGATGGGTTTAAAGACGCTCGAAATCAGGAGGAAAATAACCTCTTTAATTTTCATCTATGATATAATATGCAGTAATATTGATAACCCTATGCTTTTGAGTTTGATTCATTTCAATATACCACCAAGGCAGTTGCGTTATTTTAAGCTATTTTTCATTAAAATCCGTCGAACGAATTATGCCTTAAATGGGCCTATAACAGGGTCTTTATGTTTATATAATGAATTATCATCTAGGTACTAGTTTGATTTTTCAATGTCGAAATCATCTTTTAAAAATTTTGTTACTAGTTTGTTTTAACATAATTTAAGCTTAAATTTGTGTTTTATTATTTTTATTATGATTATTTTATTAATTGTAACTTAATTGTTATTTTCTCTAGTCTGTTAGAAGGAATTGAATGATCCATAGACTGAATAAACTAAACTAAACTAAACTAAAACTATACTAAACTAAACTAAACTAAACTAAACTAAACTAAACTAAACTAAACTAAACTAAACTAAAACTAATTTTCTCTAAAATTTGCGTAATAAATCAACATTCTCTTTTAGCTATAAATTTGTGATTTATTAAATTTACTTTAAAATTAAATACTTCCTCGGTCGATCCTTAGAGGAGCGTCTGTGTCTGTTGGGGGTGTATTATTTCTGCCCTGGTGATATTTCGGTCTGGATGGTCTGATAGTTGTTTGCCCGAAGACGCGTGTTTTTGCCTCTTTAGAGGAGCACGATAGCTCATCCTTCTTCTCCGGCATTTGGGCACTCTTGGAGCTCGGTAACTCTTCTGTAGCCTACACTAAGGGAACATTTCTCTTACTTGTTCCAGGTTATTTTAACCTGACAAATTTAGTAAGGAAAATCAACCACATCGTATTAACCTGATTAACATTAGTTTCACCTGACGGATCTGGTTTACAGAAATAGATGTAGAAAATAGCGGTAAGGTAAACACATGGTAGGCTTATAGTGAGAAAAATCAACCTGCCTGCTATCAGATTCTACTGATGCAAAACTTGTAACAAAGGGAACCTCGGGATAAGGTTGCTTAAAAATATCCTGCCTTTAAATTTTTAACCTTTTCTAATTCTGTAGCTCGTTCTTGTAAAATATTCGGCAAGTTACCGATTCGTGTGACTTCACGCTGCATCGATCCTTAGTTACCGATTTCGTGAGAACTAGTGTTTCTGTACGTTCAAATCGTTAAAAATTTGGTCCGTAATGATAAAGAACACAAATCGAGAAGCAACGTGGCAAAATTGAGTCAAATGACAGGCACCTGAGTACTTGCATTTATTTTCTTTTTTTTTACGTGTACTAAAATTTTATAATAAAAAGGAGATGATTTGGTTATTCAGAAGTGATTATAAAATGTTAAGAAAATTAAATATGTAATATTGATGTGTAAGAATGTTTGTGGAAATATTCAACAATTATAAATGTTAATAATTTGACACTAAGTGATGTTTAACAAAAACTTAGCAAATATTTGTAACAGGGTACTTTTGCATTGCTCTAACTTTTGCATTGCATTGCTCTAACAAATATTGAATTTTTTTTTTTTTTGGTTAAATTTCCTTCTTTAATGTAAATGGGCATTCATTTTAAATTGCATTAACTTGAAAAATAAAACTTTTAAAATAAATAAAAATAGTATAATCAGTCAAAAAATAAACTTAAGCGAAAGTACCCGTTTTAGAATATAAATTGCGAGTACTTGTTATCGTCGTTACAATAGTGAACTTGCGAATCTGAAAAATTTCATTTATTATTTTTCATTGAATTTTCATTAGAAATGAAAAATGTAATTTTTCAGATTCGCAAGTTCACGTTTGTAACGACGTTATATCATATATACACAACATTACTGTCTTTTACACAAATCGGTAGAGTTCTCACTTGCCGCAGAGTGAGTGAGAAAAGCATGAACTTTTATCGATTCACTTTTCTTGCACAAACACTTTTTTAGGTGAGAAATACGTCAGAATGAAGTGAAATCGGTAAAATGGATCGGTAAGTGCGAGTTACAAGAACGAGCTACTGTAGTCGCTTGGGTTTAAAAATAAGGTGACCATGATTAATTTGCTCTAACTCTCCCCCCTGCTCCTATTACAAAAATCTCATCATTGACATTTGGTTAATTAATCAGATTCAATTCAATTTAACCACAAATTCTGGTTAAAATTCGGATAAGATACCCACATTTGTCAGTTTCATTAAACCACAAAACAGATTAAATTGACCTGAATGGCATGTGGTAATCTTAACCTAACGATTCATGTTGGAATTTGGATTCATGTTTGGATTCAACCTGAAATTTAGTTAAAGTTTGGTTAAATTAACCAGTTTTTTCTGGGTTATCTTGGGGGGGATCGTAACCTCCGCCACGCTCGCCTCGTTTTGGCTTTCGGCCTTGGGTCTTTACTGTAACCAGTTGAAGCGGTAGAAAACTTTGCTCTGACGCTCGATCAACCTGAGGATGTCACTGGTGGGTGTGGTTGCAAGCTCTGGGAAGTACGCCATGTAAATAAGTTATTTCGACACATCTTCCTCTTTAGCCACTATCATGTTTGCACCTTTTCAGGGCTTTAGGGTCGCCACTGCTACCGTAAGTTACTCAGCGGTGAATTTACCCTTGTAGGTGAACATCACCCAGCCCGGCTTTTAGGAGCCTTCGAATTGGGGTTTGATTGCCCCCTTGCTATGTACTCAAATATTGTTCAGAATGGAGCTCTGGGTGAGCTTCAAATGATCCGTCGTCCACACTGTGTTGGTGTAGTCATGTGGTATGACTCCAGCCCTGTAGTTGTACACTGCCTCCTTGAAGATGAGCACTTTAGCCCCTGCGTTCTTAGAAACTGAACTAGTAGAGTGCACTTTGGCCACCCTGTCTCCTGGAGCATTGATCGCTCGCTTCGGAGAAGGTGCCTAATGTACTTAAGCTCCTTGTGCTAATGCTCACGCTTCGGCGAATTATTTTGCGGTGTTGTGCTCTTGGAGCGCTCACGCTTTGACTTATTCTAGCCTTAAGAGCTTGTCGAGCGAGCTTTCTTGCTTCCTCCACTTCAAAGTTATTGCTTAGCAGAATTTTTAGAGCCTTGCGTCCAGCTCCTGAAAGCCTTATTTTTGCATCACCCTCGGAGTTTCCTCTATCTGTTATCGAGTGAGAGGCCAGCAAAGCGTCTTCTTCGTCAGTGTTGATGACAGGAGCACCTATAGATCCTAGATCCTTGTTGAGCTCCGTGGCATCCATTTGTTTTTGTTTAGTTCCCACGAGCATGGGTAAAGGAAGGTCAACCAAGGCGTACCCTCCACCGCCTTTGTAAGGCTAGTTGAAACCAGAGGTCGCCAGGTATCTGGAGTCCACCGTAAAAAGATGCACTCACGCAGTGTCGTTTATCCCAAAGTGCCATTTCTTACCAGGTCCCAACATGTTACCAAGTTATTTTTTGCAAGAAGAATGCGTGCCGCTTTTTGGTGTTGTTATAGGTGGGGCACTGTTTTGATCAAACCTCGGACAATATTTTTGAAGCCTTTAACGTACTCCAAGCAATCATCGGCGACACTTTTGCACTGCAAAAAGCAGCAAGTTGGGAGCATGATAAAAAGGAATTGCTTGCGTTTTTCAAAATTGTCCTTTTATCGCATAAAGAAAGGATTGTCTTTTTTTCCTGAACATCGTGTTTGACCATAGCTATTAGGATTTCAAAAATATTTTGCAACAACGGAAAATTGGTCGTATTCCTTCAAATTTAGCTCACATTCAGGTCCGATCTAAAATAGGCCTAAATTAACCCTTTTTCTTCCCCAGCAGCGGATTTGCCAGTGGCTACCATAGAACTAATACAGAATAAATTACCAGGTAAGGAAGCATTACTTTTTTCAAAAAGTAATGTGTCTGCATATAGCAGAAGTAATTAACTCATACCTCATTACCTGTAATGTAGCATACAAGGAAAAGTAATGCAGTGATTTTTATAACTTAATACAAGTAGTATGTTACTCCATAACTTCTAGGTAATGCTGAAGGCAGGCGATCACTTACCTCCTGTCTCATTCAATATTAAATGTAAGGCCTTAAATGCATAGTAAGGTAATATAGTCGGAAGTAGTGGTCATTACAAGGTAATTGATGCTTCATATATTTGGAATATATTCCATCCGCTACTGGGTCTTCTGTCTAAAGCGCCAAATGTGGCATTATGTTGAAAAATGCTTAATACAACGTTTTTTATTATAAAACAATCAGAATAAATTGATATATTTACTTTTGTTGTACTTTTTAATATGTGTCTTATAATTTGATATGGTTGCGAGTAGACAAAAACGTATACATTTAAACTAAAAATAAGAGCTTTTTTCCAATGATGCGCTTAAAAAATATAAAAACAACTATTTTAGGCTTATTATTTGTACATTTATTCGCTACTTAACGTAGAAACATAAACAACGCGGCTTTAGGGAGGGTTGAATGTAAGTTCTAGAAGTGTCTTATAATTTTGATAAGTACCTTATGTAAAAGAAATCGAAAAAGAAATGCAATAAGATTGAAAAAAAAATTTTTTTTAAACTAAGCAAAATTTTGTAGGTCTAAGAAAATTACAACTTCGGTCAAGCAACATTTTCTCATTTAAAGGAAACATTTTCATAGAATACAGAAAAATAACTAGCAGTTTTTTAAGACATTTCTTTTGTATTTTCCCAATATAAGACATAAATACTTGTATTAAAAACTTTAATTTGACTTTTAATTTTCGAATTGAAGATTCAAGTTAAGCCCTTAATAAGTCTTTATTTGAGTGATAAGTGGCATATTTTCTTAATTAAATTTCCACATTTGCATAGGCTTAATAGAGTAATTCCTAAGGTTGAACAGAGCTTTCCGCAAACCTCTTAAATTTTGCAAATTAAACTCTTATGAATCGATTATTTGAAAAGATCAAAGACTTACTTTCCAAGATTGCTTCAAATTATTTTCGAAATGGACTAACCTAAACCCATTTTTTTTGCACTGTAAACCAATAAAATTCTCCCTACGGCTTTATAGCAAACTATTAAAACACTACCCGAAAATTAAAAACAAATTCCGCATTACGGAACTCTAGAGCACTAAATTTTAGTTGTAGTTTTATTGAACGAACATATTAGCGAGGATTTAACGGCAACTGGCATTGATGCACACAAAACCTGATTAGCGACTACCACGTTGAAACAATCAACATCGTCATGACGATCAGCCTCACGATCAGCATCATCAGTCAGCCAATTTGTTCAATGAATGAATGAATGAATTTGTTCACTGCCTGGCCATCGTGATATTCTCAACAGGTTCTTCCAGAAGTGCCCACTTTGCATACGCGACCCAAGGAGAAGTAGAAGATGTAGTAGAAGGGGCAAAGAAGTACGATGCCACAGAAGTGTACCATTGCGCCGATCGAGAATTCCACGATTGCGATCGTACATGAACGCCAGCAATTGTGGAGATCCTCGAGTGGTACACAGAGTAGGTTGGCTGCAACAAATCGCATCATAATCACGGTTTCACAGCGCAGCGACAGGCACTATGAACTGGTCGCCACAGCGATAAGGCACTGACGCGATCATGTCCATGCTGCTGCTGATGATGACGATGACGAAGGTGACTACGACGACGACGATGGCAAAAATGATGATCAAGGTGAAGACATAGACGAAAGCAATGACGATGACGATGTAGATGTAGATGGCGATGACGATGCGTTCGATGCTTGGCCGATGATGATCGCGATGACGATGTTCTTGCGTTGTAAACATATTGGCTGCTTGTGGTTAGTGGCGATTAGTGACAACAGAGACTTGGACGTGAGTGAACCAGGACTGGATTGAACTGGACTGGACTGACGGCAATCACAAAGAAGGTACAAAGAGCCAGCAGCAGCCGATGCATTTACTGCCGCTTCTGCGCATTATTCGAATAGCAGTTTATGTTTGGTGTTTTGAATGGATCTTGCTGCTGCTGCTTATTCTTGTTTTTCTTGAAGTTCTTTTTGTTGTTGTTGTTGTTTGGCTCCGAGGAGTTTTCAGCATTTCTCTACGTTCTGCTTTTTATGCTTTGTGTTCTTAATGTTGAGAAACACTTGTCGCTGCTTATCGATCTCAAGAGCTCTCGAGCGCAAGCTTGTCCTCCCCCCCCCCCTCCCGTAAGAACTGCGGTCGTAACACTTGTCGAAAAAACGTTTTACCGTCGGCAAATTCAATGTGAGCAAACGCGTGCAACTTTGCCTACTCGCTGCGTGCTGCCGCTTCGTTTTGCTCCGCCCAGTTTTGGGACGCATTAAATCAGGAATCCGCCACATAGCAACATCAGCAGCACCAGTTGACGGTAGGAAGCAGCAGCAAAAAAATAATTTCAGGTAATTGCAACAGCAACAAAAGCAGCACAAAAAGAACAACCACAAGACAGCAACAAAAACTACCGATCTTTCTTCATTGGCCAACTTGGTCTGGCCATCAAGTTGTTGGGGAGAAAGTAATTTGCACTTGCTGCATGTACTCGGATCTGTTTAAAAATGGCGCTCAGGCATTACAACAGCTTGGCATGGCTGTTATTCTGGCAAACAGAAACATGTTTTTGCTGATTGACCTCTTGTTGTAGTATCACATGTCAACTGGTTGAGTTTCAAGCATATTCAAAATGTCCGTCGTTAAAGCACAGAATTGCACGGTTTCAAAAAGCCGTTGCAGCCAAAGTCATTTAAAAACCAAACTCCCGTTCTATCGAAAAAGTTACGCTTAACAACTTGAATGACATATTCAGAAAGTTATACTATATTCTACTTTGATTGCGATGAATATGTAAAAAACTGTAAGTTACAAATGACCCTTTCACAGGCCTCTTTTAAGTCCAAGTGTACTCCAATAAAGGCATTTAAAAAAATTGGTTTTTTTTTTAATAAAAGTAGTCAGAGTATAAAGTTTTTTGTATCATTTTCAAAATGTTGAATTAATTACCTGTCGAAACACAGTTTTTTATGAAATTGTTAGTAGTAGACCGCTACGCTACGAAACTATAACTGGTCTAGCTCATAAACGACTTACACGCCCATTATGAAATTTGGCAAGGATTATGTGTGTATCTGTATACACTATAGGCTATTTAAAAAAAAAATATTTCACAGCTTCAACTTTGTGAAATTCAAAAATTTGAATAAATTTTTTTAAAAAATCGAAAAATGCATTTTGAAAAGATTTATTTTATTGTAACTTTTTTAAACTGGGTAATTTAATCAAAAGAAGTGCATACCAGCTGGTTTGTCAAATTCCTAAAACCCTCTAGTTCGAAGGTCTGCCTGGTGGTTTGTTCTGCAAAGAACTTATTGTTGTTGCAACCTGTTGCTTCATGAACTTAATTGGCATTAAGCTTATATATAATTCTAAAAAATATTTTTTTAGAATTATTAAAAATAATATTGTAATTTAAATGTGCCATCATTAACTTTTCATGTAAACACTGGTGCGAGCCCGACCTATGAAAACAAGTATGTTATTATGTCTCTACACATAAAACAACTTTTTTCAAAAAACCTTCTTCACGCCTTCTATGGTTTATACCAGCGAATTGTTGGAGCCTAGATTGATTCGTGATAAAGAAGTAAACAAAGAGCACAACAAACAAGTCTTTGCAGAATCAATGCAGTCGTTTTTTTGAACCTTTGCTTTTGCAAAGTAGTAGAAAAACATTGCTTTGAAAGGCGACATACAGCACATAATTCTGTTTTAATTTAACAGAAGGTGTTAGTATAAGCTTATCAAAGTGGATGGTACTGCAGAAGCCACAGAAGACTACTGATGAGTTGATGTAGCTATCAACGAAACAGCTGTCTAGTCTGCTTGGTGGTTTGTTCTGCAAAGAACTTATTGTTGTTGCAACCTGTTGCTTCATGATCTTAATTGGCATTAAGCTTATATATAATTCTAAAAAATATTATTTTTTTAGAATTATTAAAAATAATATTGGAATTCGGGAGTTTTTAAAAAAAAAACAAAACACTTTTTCAAAGCTTTTTTTTGAAACTGTACTTTATTTTGGACCAAATTTTTTTTACATTATTGAACAATAACTTTTTAAGATTTCTCCCTGACATTTTGTTCCAAAAATATTCTTCGATAAGGTTCATGGAGACTGCTTCATCTGTAAAAAAATTTTTGGTTTAGTAAAGAGTTCTTGGGCTTTGTTTAATGGGGTTTGTTTAATGGTTGATTTTTGAAAAATTTGAATTTTTGACAAAATAGCGGGCGTAGACAGAAAATTTAAATTTTTGGTGCACAAAATTTAGGTAAGTTTAGGTTATACATCAAAAAATATTTATCCAAAAAAGAAATTGAACGATAAAACCCCCCTTAATGATTCCTTAAGCAAGTGTGAAACATTGGGTGGTTTTTGAGCAATCTTGCTCACCGATTCAAAAAAGTACTGTCGTATCATTGCACTTTTCTACCTCATCGACGAATATTTTTGAACCAAAATGCCAGGAATAAATTTTGAATATTTATACTTTAATAACACTGTTGTAGTTTTTGACACGAAATTTTTGGTACTGCGGTGAGACCCACCTTTTCGGATTTGGGGGAGTCCCCTGTGTACAACTGTGTCCTTGGGTTTGGTAGATTGGCGCAAAATTTGAAGAAAATTATGTATTTCCAAATGGTCTATTTTGAGTTGTTGTACGCCTTTTGTCATGGCGTTTAATTAAGATATCTTGCGAGCCAATGGCACGATTTTTAGAAAAAATAAAGAAAATTAAAGGTATTAAAAATCTACGTTAAAAAATGTTATGCCACTTTCCGATCCCCTATTTCGTTTTTGTGTTATTAATAAAAATGTTCAGAAATGTTTTTTTCTTAGAAAAATAAAATTTTCTCAGTTTTTCCAATATTATAAGAATTTTGAAGAAATATCCAAGTAGTATAGAAAAGGTAGAACTGCGAACACGCCCACCTCCCAAAAAAAAAAGGAAATTTAGTGTGTTTAAATATATTTTATCGTAAGTAATGATATTAAAATATATAAATTTTTTTTTTAATGTTGCTTTTGGAATAAAACAGGAAACAGTGGATGTCATTCGACATCTTCCAAAATTCCATTCGCAAATTCCAACAAAGATCCGCCAAAAGGGAATCCATTTTCTTACCACTGTACCAATGTTCCAACTGTGCTGAAATCAGGTGGAATCTCTCACCATGCTCGTCGGATTCAGACGGCAATTGACGATGGAAGTGATCCTGGTGGTGATACAAGAAATGTACTTTCAAGGACATATGCACGCCGATACTCTCGAAAGATTGCAGCATATCTTCCACTAACACACGCCAATTTTCTACCCGATGGCTTCCAAAAACATTTTGGATGACATTTTTAATGTTATTCCAAGCGATGAGTTCTTCTTCTTTAAGAGAATTGTTAAAACTCTCGTCCTCCATCAATTTTCGGATGTTCGGACCATTAAGCACACCTGAATTTAAGTTATCGTACTTAAATTAAAAATTTGTGTGCAAAAATGTTAGTGGCAAGCAAGTATTTACCTTCTTTTATTTTCATTTTACTCAAACGAGGGAAAATGTACTGCAATCGTTCGAAGGCTACTTCATTTCCTCGTACAATCAGAGCCTTGATAAAGTTCTTCACTATCCCGAGCTTAATGTGCAGTGGTGGTAATAAGACTTTATCCATCGGGACCAGCTGCGTGCGGATAACATTAAGCTGGCCAATTCTGCTGTTGTTTCGTGGTGGCCAGTCTCGTTTTTGAAATTGTGCTCTATACCGTGAATCCCAAGTACACAAATAACACATATTTTTTGTATAATCTGTCTGAAGGCCACAAATTAATGCTACAACTTTCAAATCCGCACATATCTTCCAGACACGATCCACATACTTCACAGAATCCAGAATTAGTTTCATGAAATCATATGTCTCCTTTGTATTCACGCAATCTTACTTTTTACTTTTCGATCCATCAATAGAAAGGCGCCATTGTTCAGGGTTGTACGTGTAGTTCATGGCCGAAATCCAACCCCGAATATTGTTACAGTAAGCAAACGAATTGTTTTCGTTGCGATTGAAAAAGTGTAAGAATTCTCTCTCTCGACCACGAGAACCATAAACTGTTACATTTGGTGCTAAAATGTTCACAGCTTTGAGTTGTTGAGCGAGGAGGATTGTTCGATTCTGCGATAACTTCAGTTGTCGTGCCATTATGTCCAATCGCTACTTTGTTATTTCAATGTGTTTGCATTGTTGAGTAAGATCGGATGGTTGATAAAGAGAAAAATTTAATTCGGGCTCAGATGGTGCGATGCTCTCTTCCGTGAGACTTGGTTTTCTAGGAATTGGTACTACGTTCGAATGCGGAAGTGGTGTTTGAGCCGATAAAACGCTTTTGTACTGCATAAGGTCTTTGGTCTGTTTATACCAAACATATCATTCACACATACATTTATCTTTTTCGTGGTCGATTGGCTCGAACCATATCATTGGTATTCCAAATGGCATGCTTTCATGGCGACCCTTCTTCCAATCATATAACCGCGACGAACACGACGCACATACGATTTTAGGCACCCAATCAACACTATGAATTATTGTACTTGTAGATTAAAGTACTGTTCGTATGTATAGTTCTGAAATTTCATCAGAAATTTTTCTTTTATTTGGCATAATAGTGAATCTGCCGCATACGTAACAGAACCGATTAAATTATTTTCGGCAATCACTTATTTTTTACTGAAAAAACACTTTTTTTATCATTAACTTGAAAACTGAATTTATTAATGTTCAATAACGCAATTTTTTCGACAACGAAAGCCGAAAATGATACATATGTCTAAGCACACTGGAAATTTTTAATAATTACACAAAAACTAAATGGCGGATCGGAGAGTGACATATTAACTTTTGACGTAAAATTTTAATACCTTTAATTTTCTGTATTGCTTTTAAAGATCGTGCTATTGGTTCGCGAGATATCTCAATTAAAAGCGATGACAAAATTCTTAGATCAACTCAAAATGGACCATTTGGAAAAACATAATTTTCTTAAAATTTTGCGGCAATTTAACAAAACCAAGGACACAGTTGTACTCGGGGGACTCTGCCAAACCCGAAAAGTTGGGTCTTACCTCAGTACCAAAATTGAACTACAACAGTGTAATGTAAAAAGATTTAGTCTAAAATAAAATAAAGCATTAAAATGAAAAATTTTATAAAAGTGTCTTTTGTTTTTCGAAAAACTCCCGGAGGCTCTTAACCAGACTTTATATTATAAAAATATCTTGTATCTGGATCGAAGACATGTATAACATAATCAAATATTATCGGAAATCGGAAACAAACATTTTTTTACTTGTCCGCTTCACGTGGAATGCCCAATATATGAAAACATTTCCAGAACGGAAAGAACACATACCGAGCTTTGGGTATTTTACAAGTACACGTTGGTAGAAAAGTATTGAAAGCGACCCCTATTTGCCAGAAGAAGAATCAAAATTTATAGGCCATTTACTACTTCACCTTATATTTGAACAAACAAAAAGTTTATTTCGATCTGTCAATTCATTTTGAAGAAGGCAACAAAAACAGCAGCAACTCTGTATAGAGTCAATCACACAGTAGCGTACAGTGACTCTGCCGGAGTGGGTGGTCTGGACTTGGAAGACGACTCTTGGGTGACAGTCTGAAAAGCAATCTGTGTCAACTTCCGGCGATTGGCGAATGCGGTATGGTTTTCGACATCACTACTGTCGCTTGAGCTGTCCGGGCTACTGGAGATCTAGGGATCTGGGGAGCTATGGCTGCTTTACTGCGACTGTGGTTTCGTTAGCCAGGTGGGTGAAACTGAACGGGCCCGGGTGATTTATATTTTCTACGCCACTATCACTACTTTCACCTGGACTATTGCTTCATTGGTATTTATTCGTCAGAAATTTTGACTAGAAAGACAGAGAATAATTAGTGAATTAAGAATAATTAGTGAAAGCGCTTAGGCAATATAGGTATTTTTTCATTATATTCAAGATTTCGTTTAGAAATTGCACTAAAAAGACAAACGAATAGGTTTTTATGTGTATATATGGGAGTTTTTGGGATAGAGGAATTAATTTTTGACGTTTATTTTTATTTGTGAGATCCAACAGAGGGCATTTTCCTACTTTCCTAGTTTCGTTTTATTGCTTCTTTTTGGGGAAAGTTGCCGAATTTGTTGAGAAAATTGAATAATATTTTACTTCATTAATTTAAATTTTATTATTTTATTTAAATATTGCAATTTCAAATAGCCAAAAATGTTCAGCGTTACAAATAAGGACAGGTACTCATACAAGAGCTATGTCGATTTTAAAGTAATATGAAATCAATAAACCAGCCACAAAGAAATAAAATGGATTTTCTGAATAACTTTTTTTTTAAAGTGGCTACAACATTGTGATTATTGTCAAAAGTTTGACATATTGAGAGCTAACTTTTCAAAGAACTCCACAGAGTAACCACGCAATCTAATGCACATAACCTTAACACGTTTTAGAAGAAAATCAAGAAGTTGTTATGATGGCGACATTAGAGAGCCGTAAGAAATTACCCCGAGTTGAAAGCAAGAAAGACTTTTCCTTCTAAACAAAATCACTCCTTCTGGCGCTGTGCAATTCTCCTTATAATAAATTTCAGTTTTATACAGCATTACCGCCTTTCTATTTTGAAGTTACTTATCGCACAATAAATACAAAAGGGGCGCAAGCTCAAAAATTAAAAATTTTCAGGAATGGCAAAAACTTTTTCTTTTCCAATAGCACCATATTAGAACCGAAACAAAACTATTTTTTACCGCGAAAGGCAAGACTTACGAGTATGAAATTTTTCCAAGTGATAGAGTTCTACACAGCGAGTTAAAATCAAGTAAAAAGTGAAAAGTTAAAAATTTAAAGTTTTTTGTATTTAGTGTGCGAAATGTGTTTCTCTACTAAACAATCAATTTGAAATTCTGAAAAAAAACATATTGCATTTTTTGTTTAAAATTTGATGAAATGGACATAGGTCTTGTATCGCGGCCTAAATAGTGGTAGCGCGCTTGACTGTCGCTCAGGCGTCCTGGGTTTGAATCCTGGCCGGGCCTTGGTTCTTCACTATAACCTTTATTTCCTTATTTCTAATAAAAGGAACTTTAAAGCGCATCAATTTACGACGAAAAGTTGTAGTTGGTGGTGGTAGAAAAAATTTGTGGAGAAGAACGTATATGAATTTGATTTGACTGAGATCAAAGCATAACACTTGTTTCAGATTTGATATCACATGTTTCTACAGCTTTTGCCGCATTAAAAACATCTACTCAAAAGTTTCACTAGATTACTCCATTCTTTCATTTTGTGGTATAACAACGGACCAATAATTTGGTTTTTTGAAATTTGAAATAACAATATGGGAAAGTCAAATATTCGTAAATTTTCCCAACAAATTCGTCAATTTTTCCCAAAAAGAAGCAATAAAACGCAAAAATAGTAGCAAAACACCCTCTGATGGATCTCACAAATAAAAATAAACATAAAAAAAATAATTCCTTTACCCCAAAAAACCCCCATGTACACACATAAAACATATTTGTTTGTCTATTTAATGCAATTTCTAATCCAAATATTGAATATATTGAAAAAATACCTATTTTTAAAAAGTGGCAGGCTCCGATTTCAAGATAAATCTATACTCTCTTCGCAAAATTTTCTTAAAATAACCCATATAAAACCGCTAGGGTGAGGCCAACATCGCAAAAAAATTCTCGCCCCAATATATATATATACATATATTAGTATATTAGTATATTAGTTTATTAGTATATTAGTATATTACGTATATTAGAGTGGGGCGATTAGTATGGAAGGCAAAAAGTGTTAATGGGCGCTTCGCGTTTCTGATTCTTGTGATTGTACTGAGCAAAAAAGTCCACTAGACCATACGTCTACGGTGAAAATCGAGCTTCCAGATTTTGACTTGCAGTTTTTTCTCAGACTTTTGTCACGTTTTTTTTTTATATTTTGGCCTATTACAGCCAAACCATTGAGATTTTTGTCTTAGTATTGCATCGAAAATCTCAATGGTCCAAAAAAAATCCAAAAAATATCCAAAAAAAAAAACGTGACAAAAATCTGAGAAAAAACTGCAAGTCAAAATTTGGAAGCTCGATTTTCAATGTAGACGTTTGGTCTAGTGGACTTTTTGGCTCAGTACAATCCCAAGAATCAGAAACGCGAAGCGCCCATTAACACTTTTTGTGAAACTTGTGAAACTCTTCCGGTAAGTTATTTACCGGAAGAGGTATCTATTTATAAGGTATCACTAATTTATTATTTTATTTTTTAATTAAGTTTTTAATTATTTTATTACTATATATTTTCAGGTGGTGGACGGCTTACAGAAAATTGAGTTGAAAAATATGCCCCCTGCTCCAGAAAAAATTGAATTTAGCACCGATTCGAAGTCCTTATACGACATGGCCCATGCAATTTCTAGCGGCGTGGTTTCGGTGGATCTGGCTAACATCTATAACTAAGTTAAATTTATTTTTTTCATTTACATATGTTCTGACTTAATAAATTTCTTAAGAGAAAAAATAAATATTATTATAAATAGATAAATAAATATTATTATAAATAAATAAATAATAAATAATACATAAAAATAAATAAAAATAAATGATTTTTTCATGTAAAGTGCCAAAAATTGTGATTTTTTTTAAATGTTTGTACGGGTAACCCCCAGGGGGTTCCAGGGGGTGTGCCACTGGCATGGGTGGATCAACCATCCAAAGTTAGTGGGGGTCGGTCATACATTTGGGCTCGATTGGGGCACTCTAACTGGGTCAAATAGGGATTTTGCAAAATTTGACCCTACGGGACAAAAGTCAAAAGTTGGGGCATTAGAATTCTTGTTAGAGGTATAGTTCCTCGGGCAAAGTTTCTTATTTTGATCCCTAGAATACGATTTTCACTGAGCAATGGGCGATTTCTTTTTTGGCTCCCCACAAATCGACCCGGCCAAATATATAAGTATATACAGTGGTGGTCACGAATTTAGCACAAACTGTGTTAGTAACTCTAATTTAAAAGTTTTAACATCTTAGCTTAAGAATTGTAAACAAATATTGTTTGCCGAGTGTTGCTTATGAAGTTAACTCAAAGAACCGTTAGTTGGTTTTTCAGTTATTCTTACATTATCTTACATATTTCAAGTAGTTGCAATCAATGTGGTTTAAATGCTGGACACGAATTTAGCACAGTTTAGAATTACTGTTCCATTTCTTATTTTATTTTGGTTGATTAAATTTTACTGGTAAAATTTGCTTAATTTATTAAGTTTATATTTGAGTTCTAACAAAAAATTGCAAAAAGGTATGATGAAAGACTACTGGTGTTCAGAGGCTTAGCGCTAGTTGATTCAGCAAATGAAAAATTATAAAGGACCGTTTCAAACATTGCTCTGCTTCGAAGATGTTCCAGAAAGGTAGTATATAACGCATTTCAGCGTGTAGAGCCGTATGGTAGCATTAAAAACGTAAGACAGCGACCTAGAGCGCGAAAAACAACAGCAAGAGAGGACCATTTTATTTGTAGAGCTTCACTTAGGACTCCTTTTAAGATCTCAAATGAAATTAAAAATGAAATTTCATCAAAATATCGCATAAATGTGTTCTCAAAAACCATAAGAAGACGCTTGAATGAAAAAAATTTGCTTGGCTGTATGGCAGAACATAAACCACATGTGTTGCAAAAAAATATTTAATGTTGTGTTGCGTTTGCAGAAGAACATTTAATAAAGCCAATGAGTTTTTGGGAAATGTGCTTTGGAGTGATGAATCAAAGTGCGGATCTGACGGCAAACAATATGTGTGGCGTCCTCAAGACATGCAACACAATCCAAGGTATAAGCTTAAGACTTTTTAAGACGGTTGTGGTATGTTATGGTATGGTATGGGCGGCGTTTTCTTTGCACGGCGTTGGTTCGATTGTTAAAATTGATAAAAAAAATGGTTTAAAACATTTACATAATCATACATGTCAATACCATGATGCCATTTACAGAGGATAATTTGTCGCTTTTATGGCGTTTTATGCAGGATAATGATCCAAAACACACTGTTTGAACAGTTGCGAGTTGCTTGGAAGACTCGTGTTAATGTCATGTAAATATTTTGAAGTGGCCAGCGCAATCACCGGACCTCAACATGATTGAGAATCTGTGGAGGGATGTCGAGCAGCAAATACTAACAGTAAAACCCAAAACTTTTCCAGATTCGTGAGCCCAAATCTAAAGGATTTAGTATAGTATTCCAAAGTACCGTTTTAAAGCTTTGGTCGAAAGTTTTCCAAGTAGATGCGATGCAGTAATTAGGAATAAGGAATTTCCTAAGAAAAATTTTGTTTTATGAAATAAATTTTGATTTTATTTGTTATCCTAGAAATTTTTTTTGCTCGTGTGCTAAATTCATGATCACGTGTAAATATTTATTTTTATTTAAAGTTCTTTAAAAAAAAAATTTAAAAAAAAGTGTTCATAAGAAACAAAGAGGATTAAATATATATATATTTAATAAAAGTTCATTAAAAATTTCAAACGAATAAATAGAAAACTTAAGTATTCACTATACTTTTTTTAGTGTGCTAAATTCGTGACCACCACTGTATATATAATATATTTATAATTTATTTATTTTAATTTATTTATTTATTACTTCATCAATTGAGTAAATACTTTGGAAGATAACTTCAATTTTCCTTATTGAACCTTCAATTTGGTTTATCAACACCACATGGTTGGATACGATTTTTGTAGTGCTTCTTACATTTGGCTGACAAGCTACCAGTCAAAAAATGGCTGATAAGAGAGGAAGCAGAGAAGCAGGTTGTATCAGCATATAAGTCAGGAATTCGAAAAGAATTTAGAATTAAACTTAGTTTAGTTATTGATAAACCAAAGCCAGGGCTTGGAAGTTCGAATGACGGCAATACGGCTCGACGTTTTTTTTTTAAATGCAGAAATTACAGCATCTATAACCCAGATTGATGAAGGGCTTATTAAGAGAATGTATATTATTTAAATCGTAATTTCATGCGGACACGAAGTAAGCATCGAAAAATTTCGAGACTATGCGCTTGATACAGCAAAATATCTTGTGCAAAAATACTCATGGTACAATATGCCCCCAACTGTGCATCAAATTTTAATTCATGGCCTTGAAATCATAAAATATGTTTATTTCCGATTGGTCAACTTTCTGAAGAGGCGCAAAAAGCAAGAAATAAGGACTTCAAATCTTTTATAGAGCATTTTTCAAGAAATATACGCAGAGAAAAAACCCTTGAGGATATTTGAAATAGGTTCTTAATTATTTCAGACCCAATCATTTCAAGCAAAAGGAAATTACCGCAAAAGAAGTTGCGAAAGTTGCCACAAATGGCTGTTAATTTGCATGTACCACAAACAAATGAAAACAACGCTGAAGATACGGAAAAATCCGATGAAGACAATGATGAAAATATAGGTGAAAGTAGTGATGTCGATTTTTTTGACACAAATGAAAAAGCCTTAACATGCGGCAGTGATAAAAGTTATTAAAAAAAAATATATCGTATTTGTAGGTCTGAAAAATTTGTTTTTAATTACAAAAAAAAAATCCTCTAAAGTAGTGATGCTCAGCTCAGCTCCTACGAGCTTTTAGCTCTTACGAACTGACATTGAGCTGCGCGAGCTCCCTGAATGTTTGAGTGTATGCGATATTTGAAAAGAAAAGCCAGTAAGAAAATAATTTTACTGGAGCCAGCAGTTATACAATAAAAAAGCACTGACATTTTCAACTATAGTTAAAAAATACTTTTATTCTTTAAGTATAGTTAAGTACAACTTATTTATTTAAATGGCGTTTAAATTTATTTATGGCGTTTTATAATAACATCTTAAGTGTAAAAATAATGTTTCTAGAAATTTTCTTCAAAGTTTTCAATCGACAGACAATTGTTTAAAAGGATGTTTCGTTTTTGAGCCAAAGTGGCTAAGGTCATGCTAGAAACTCCTGATTTTGTGTGTTTATAGGGCTTTATCCGTGAAGCACAGCTTCATCAATAACTCAGATCTGTCTTCGACGTAAGATGTTATTATAAAACGGCACAGATATATAATATATAAAAGGAAATATTTAAAAGTTTATAAGCAGTTTAAAAAACGGTTTGACGCACATTCAATTAAAATTTATAATGCTTTATTAAAACGTGTTTGTAGTTTATAGGCATAAGTATAGAAATTTATGTATCCGGTCACAGATTATTGTTCTTGCTGGGTTGCTTACGTTTTTTTTGCTTACAGTGGAACATTTTTCAAATATGGTTATTTCTTTACCAAGCAAAATTTATAGAGGGAATTTTTCAGACGTTCAGACTTTGCAGCTATGAAATAGATGTCATTGAAGCAAGTTTAATTTAAAATTATTTTATTTATAAGTAAAATATATTTGAATTGTGCTCACATAAAAAAAAATGATCAAAGGAAAATATATGAAGTAAAATGTTAAAAAAAAATTATAGCTTTAACACAAATTGGAAAATTCCTTATTTATGCCGCGATCATGGTGGTGAGTCACAATTCCTTTTATGCAATAAGCATATATTGTGCAAAAATTCCAAAATATATTCCAACGTCAAAAGGCATTATGACAATCTTCATGGATCTGAATTTAATAAGTATGATGGTGAAGATAGAAAGTCACTGTATGAAGACCTTATTTTAGGTTTTGAAGTAAAAAAATTGGTAAGTATTAAATAATTTTTAACCTTAAAAAGTATAGGAACTCTTTTTTTTTACATTAATGTAGGATGATAACTTTTTGAATACCCACTCCGTTAGAGTTAGCTATGAAATAGCCCTGGATTTAGTCTGCGGAAATCATGCATTTTGTGATGGTGATTTTATAAAACTTACACATAAAAAGCAGTTGAAATTTTATCAAAGGAAGAGCTGCCCAAATATGAGGCAATGAGCTTGTCTAGGTCGACAATAACAAGACGATTGCAAGATATGGCAGAAGACACTGAACAGCAGCTAAAGGCTCGTATAAAAACGTTTGTTGCAGTATCCTTAGCAATCATTGAAAGCACTGATGTAACAGATATTGCTCAGTTAGCAGTCTTCATACGGGGTGTTGATACCGAGTTTAATGTCAAGGAGGAGCTACTTGACATAATTGCGATGAAAGGAACAACAACAGCATCAGATATTTTTACATGTATTGATGACTGCGTTGTACGGATAGATTTGCCCTTGAAAAAAAGTAGTTTGTGTTGCAACTGACGGAGCACGAGCAATGACAGGACATAAGACTGGTTTTATTGCTCGGCTGCGGCAAAAATTTCGATTCGAAAATTTAAATGATTTTGTTGCGGTACACTGCCTTATCCTCAAGAAGCTCTTTGCACCAAATCTTTATCATTAAAGAATGTTATGGATGTTGTTGTTAAGTGTGTTAATGCGATGGCTCAACCCATGTGTTAGAGCACATGAGTGGAGCCATCGAGAGTTTAAAGACTTCCTTGATATGTTTGGACAAGAACATACCGACGTTCCATATTTTTGCGAGATTCGATGGCTGAGTCGTGGCAAGACTCTTAAGCGGTTTTTGAACTAAGAGGACACATTTATGCGTTTTTGGTAGGTTTATCTTTAATTTTTGCAAATAATTGTATTATTGAACTTTACTCTGTAAACATAGGAAAAAAAAAGTAAGCCATATCCGATTTTGCTTTACCCTGAATGGATTGCTGATTTTGTTTTCATGACGGACATAACCCAACATCTCAATTCGCTTAACTTCGCTTCTTTAGAACGCGACCAACTTATTAGCAACATGAGTGATGAAATCGAGGCATTTAAGAGGAAATTGGCGCTCTGGAAACGGCAACTAAAGGACAAAAATTTTTACTTTTTCCCGTGCCTGCAAATGAGTGCAGAAAATCAGGTTATTAATGTAACCAAGTTCTGCAATGAAGTTTCGAATTTAGAAAAAGTATTTACAGAGAGATTTTTGGAATTATTTATTGTAAAAAATTAGCTAGAAATGTAAACGTAACGTAACGCAATGAAATGTAACGTAAATCCTTTTGCTATTGACCCATATACTGCACCATCAGAATTGCAAATAGAGCTAATAGATCTGCAATGTGACACCCGAGAGAGAAATAATCATAAAGAGTTGGCTTCTATCGTTTATTTTTATAAGAAACTGTGCGTTTTGAAATATCAAAAAATTCGTGAATTTGCTATTAATATAATAGCAATGTTTGGCAGCACATATTGTTCAGAGAAATTTTTTCAACAATGAAATTAAATAAAACTCGCTTGCGAAATCGTCTTTCAGACGATAACATGGGAGCTGTTTTGCGTCTTTCATCAGCACAGGAAATACAGCCTAATATTAATAATATAATTTTAAATAAATGCTGTCAGTTATCATCTTAATAAAAAATATTATATAAATGTCATATCAATTCCTTTTTATTTATGTATTATCGAACTTATTTTATGGATGTACAAAAACAATTTAGTTTATAAGGCTGCATACTAGTGTTTTTGCCCACCGTGCAATGTTGTTGAATAAAAAAAAATACACGAGTTTTAGAGAACAAAATTGTGAAGTTACACTCCGGCTGACAGTTTATTTTCTCATCTCAATTTTTTTCAATTTTGATTGGCTGATTTTGGAAAATAAAAATCAGTACTTCCGCAGCGCACATGATACAAAGAGCTACAGGTAAAGTATTCCCGGCGCAACAAACAAAATTTACTGCGCACCTCGTCATCGGTGCTCGTCAAATGTGACACTTGATGAATACATTCAAAAGAAAATGTCGAAAATTGACGAAGATATCAAAATGAAAACGAACAAACAGTCAAAATTCTGTCAAGCACATCAAGCAACGTAGCCGCTTTTTGTGTAAATCGGTAAAAAGGGGAAAAAGCACCCCTACAAAATATGCAAATTTTTCTTCACAAACAGTACTTAAAAATATATTTACTTTATTTTGGACATGTGCTTTATATAACAATATTTATTTCATATCAGTAAAACAAGTTTTCATAAGAAAATGTAGGCATTTTAAAATCTTTATACCCTATGAATAAATTGTGACTACGTTTTAACCAAGGAGCACCTTGCACGTCACAGCAAAGATGGCAGACATGCGCAATACTTTATCTGTAGTTCTTTGTATCATGCGCAGCGCAGTTGTGATGAATATCAAAATTCGGGAATATACATTAAATTGAATTAATTTATTTTTCTGCTAAAGAAATACGTAATATTTTTTTAATGTCGGCCAATCAAAATGAAGAACACTCCCAAATTTTTTTTTTTCATTCTCATACATGTGAGAAAAGTGTTCTTCTGTATTGAATCGATGTATACTTTATTTCGTTGTATGTGATGAGCCGCAGCGTGAGCTGATGAGTTCGGCATCACTACTCTAAAGGATATCAACTAGTTGTTGTTTTTTTCTTATTTGGGCCTATTGTAACTAAAAAAAATGTCAAAAGTTTCCTCCGTCTCCTAATTGAATTGATACCATCTTTAATGGGTCAATACTCCACAGTGCGTCGGTAACACATCGAATGTTTTTCCATAAATCATTTTGAACATCGAAAGCCGAATCATTATTTTGTGTGTAGTCACCTTTTCGATTCGCTTGAAAATGTTTATGAAAATGCCACAAACAGGAATGCTCAAAAAAATTTTCGAATGTTAGCACACTGTCTAGAGGGTTACGAAAAAAGTGTGCTGTCGGGACGAGTGCTAGTACAAAACTTTGATATTAGGTGAACAAATGTGAACAGTAGGTAAGAACGATCAAAACCACTGCTAAGCAACATCTAAGGCCTTGCTTCGAAATTCCCATGCTTCAAAACTCCCCACTCTCCCCTACAAAATTGATGTTTAAAAATGTGGTTAAAAAATCCAATGTAGCTTTATTCAATAAAAAGTTATTTGTGTATTTGCAACTTTTTTTTAAGAAAATGCCTTATTTTTAAATAAAACAAGCATCTGTCAATAGCTTTTAAAGTCGGGGTCATATGCATAATTTTAGGGCTTAAAATTTGCTAGATTTTCGATGCCTAATAGTCGAGTAAATACTTTTTAAAAAAGGTATTTATTCTGTTGTGGACGAATGGAGTAAATAGAGTACAAGTTAATAGGATACTTGGCTTTCCTTATTGTTTCCAATGCTCTTTACTAGATCATAGTACATAATTTCTCTATTCATGGCTTAACTATGGCACGTTGATTGGCAACACAATACATTTTTAAATTAATATAGTTTAAAACATTTTTTTTTTAGAGTGTAGTTATTTTGATCGGTCGATAGTGTCACATTCATCTTGGTCTGGCGCGCTATGGTGTCAGTTTGGGGAGTCATAATATTCAACTTCGAGTTAAAAACAATAATTTTACGCTTCAAATGTTATACGAGATGATCATCGGACAAGAATTCTTTCACACCCTCATCAAGCTAAGAAAACCGGCACAAAGGAAACGAAAAACAAAATCAAAACACAACAACGAACACATTTATTTAAAATGGCGACAAACACGATTTTTGCATGCGTTTAAATATGACAGGTCCTAATTGTATTTTATACTGCTTGCTGCTTTTTTTTTGTGCCTTATTATTGTTGTATTATTTGCTGTGCTAGCGACTACAGTTGTTGTAGTTGTTATGGTTGTTGTTGCTGTTGTTGGCTCTTATCTACTCGGAGCTTCTGTTTATACTTACAACAGCTTGTCTAAGATTAAGACGTGCTTAATACGATCCTTGCTTGCAACGTTGGGTCTGAAATTGTTCACTTCTCAGTGTGAAGCAGCAGACTTGTATGAAGGACGCAGTGGCGGGCAAAGTAGAGAGCGTAAAAAAAGGTGCCAAGAATCAAATTTGCATTGCATGTTTGGGGGGGGAAAAAACACAAAAAAGGTTTCTTACGAAATGCCAAATTATACGCGACAGCTCAACTTGTCTCAGAATTTTAAGTTATACACGGATTCAAAGGTAGAGGCAGGCCTGTACCCAGACCAAGAAGACAGAGGGGGAAATGAATATTGGGGGGAAATTTTTGATTTTTTCATTTAAATAAAAAAAAAACAATTTTTTAACGTGTGAAATGAATACATTACATATTTATTAAAAAACAGTTAATTTCATAATATTTACATGGATATTTAGATCTTTTTATACATGACATCAATACATAAAAAATAATATAAAAATTAATTCTGGACTTTGTAATAAAATGAAGGTAAAAAACACGATTTATTTAAAGTTGCTAGAAATATAAGAAAGAGAAGCGATATGGGCTAGCATATGTATAATAGCGCATTCTCTTCTGGAAAAAAAATTCTGCTTTTTTCTGACCTCAAAATAAATCGTGTTCTTTTCTCGAAAATTCTGACCGCAAAAGTATAACAAGTGCAGAATTTTCTGACCTGTAAAATTCGGTGGTTCAGTATTCTGCTCTCTAGTAATACCAACATTAAAACAAAAAAAAAAATTATTTTGGCTGAAATATTATATGCTGTGACAATTGTGTGAAGCAAAATGTTCCAATTTTGAAATTTTTTTCAATTTAATCCAAAACAATTTTGATTAAAGTGGTTACTTTTAATAAAATTTAACAGCTCGATGAGTATTTCTTCAAATTCCATGCAGTCGGCTTTATACACAACCTCAATCGTAAATACATCGGAATTCAAAACAACAGTGCAGCCAATATCAAATGAAAAAATAAATGTTGCATTTTTCCGTTCTTTTCTCAGCTCAAAAGAAGTCACATTCTGTACATTCAGGTCAGAATCTAAAAAATTCTGCATTCTGTGAGGTCAGACTTATTTTTCAGAAAAGAATGCGCTATAAGACATTTTTTAAGTAAAACAAATAAAAAAAATTGGATTAACCCGCATCCGTCGATTGCATCAAATTGATGCAAATTTTTCATTCAGATTTATATATTAAGAACAAATAAGCATTTTTTGATTTAAATCTTTTGCTTCTTTAAATTTTTGCTAGAACTAAGATTTGCAGTTTTTTCTTATTTTAAAATGAATAAACATTCATCATGCATAAAAAAAAATTTAAAAATTAAAAATATTTCAATGAATTATGTATTCTTTTTGTATCTGCTTCAAATTGGTGCACAACCTTCTTTTCATTTCTAGAAAGTTCCTATGGATGCGGGTGAAGAAATGATTAAAATTCAAATCTTTTTTTTTGGTAGCAAATGTTGGCGACCCAGTAAAAATTTGAATTTTGTTAAACAAATTTCATATACATATTCAAGTCATGAATAAGGTGAATGCGTATAATTTTTGTTATTTTAAACTAAACTAATTTTAAAGCAATAAGCAAATATATCAAATCAAAATGCATATTAATTATTCATTTAAAGTTTTTCATTGTCTGATTTGGCCAGGGCAAAAGGATGTAGTAGGGGGGGGGGCATTGTGCCCCATTTTGTCCCCTTTATGCAAGCCTGGGTAGAGGTCCAGCATAATTATCTACACTTCCATAACACAGATAGATATGGCAATAATATTACACTCTAGTAAAAAATTCACAAAACCTCAGGTAATTCCACTAAATCGGAAGATTTCGACTACGATGCAGACCGTAAACGTTGCTTGAGATTACCAAATAATGCTTATTCATTATACTTTTGAGCTGATTACAACCATTATATCCTTCTATTTTTAGTCACGAAGTGTAGCTTCCAAGTGCTGCAAACTCAAAAAAGCGCTTTCATTTCACACTTTTCGCCCGCAAACGTCTTATCCTTGCGGCAAACCCTTTCCAGAGGCGGCTCTGATGAAATTTGATGACTTGTTTAAACACGCCAGTTGCACTGCCCAACACCAAGCGGCTTCGAACGCAACGCGACAAATGATCGAAATACAATACCGTTTAAACAAGGCTTGAGGAAGAAGGAAGGCAGGCAAATGCAAATACAAAATATGGACAATACCACAGATGAGTGCGTTTCTCCGGGTATGTGTGTGTGTGTACCTGTGGAGTGTTGTGAAGCAAACAAAACACAAATTCTGTTTTCAATTTAAGTTCAACAAATTGTTAACGTCATGCGAAGGACCAAAAATACAGGATATGACATCTGAAACAGCGGGATAAACAAACTGAATCTGCTTGCATGAATTCTTAAAGCGGTTATTAACGCAAACAATGCAATTGTCACTTCACATCATACCGATGAATTCTGTTAAACCAGAAATAGCGATAGCTCTCTTCTTTCGTTAAGAAAGAAGAATTTAAGCGTTATCGTAAGAAAATGAAAAACCCTGCAAACAACTTTTATTGCCATCCATAATTAACAACAGTCAACATAATCACTCGAAAATATTCAAGTAACGTGTTTTTTTTTGTCTATGCAGCTCACCATATAATGAAAATTGCCTCATCATAATTCATACCAAACATCAAAATAGGCAAAATAGAAAACAAGTACCACTTCTGCTCTAAGCGCGTACCACACACCTTGACAGCAATGGTGAAAACACATCATCCCAAATGTAAATAAACACAATTATTCAAGCACCCAACACTTGACATCTAGAGCGAAATTTCGTTACAACTTGAAATGCGTTAAATTTGAAATTTCCAAGAGTGCCGCATGAGTTCGTATCTCGAGCTAAGTACGAGTTGATGAAAACTCAAACTCATAGCCATTTGGACTAGTTATGCCGAGTGTAATGACTGACTTCTATGACTTTGGTTGCGTTTTTGTGTGTGCATTTTTGTTTGTTGTTTTTTTTTCTTACGAAAAAACAAATTGCCTCAAACTAACATTTTTTATTTAACTATTTTAAAATTTACAAAAGGTCTTACTTTGATTTAAGGTCACAATGCTTGAAGCCAAAGCAGTCACTATGGCTGTATTTGGAGAAGTTGAAAAAATTGAAGGAAACATTTGTTTTTAGGAGGATGCAAAATTATACGTAGATTTTGTTATTAGTATGCATTAGTACTAGGTATAGCAGTTGCTTAGCAAACGCTTAAGCTGGCCATATACCTAGCATTTACCTAGATTCGTATTAAGCTCAGACAAACAAATAAAAAATTATTTCTATTATGATAGATATACTAACTAAAAACCCACCTTATTGCTGCCACGTCCCCTTGTTCAGCACCCATAAAATAATATCAGTAAAACTTGTATATTATCCAAAACATAAACATCCTGCGACTAAAGTGCGACCACGCCCTTTTTTTGCAAATTTTTTGAAAGTAAATAAATGAACAAAAGTACCAAATTACGATCAAAATCGTCTGATATACATATAGAAGCTTTATTGATTTGTGAGCCGTTAAAGTGGGCGTGGCAACATTTATATATATTGAGTGATCGCCACTTGGAGCACCTATATACCAAATTTCACAAAATTTCTGATATAGTATAGCATTTGTTTGGTTTGTGGGCGATAGCACAAATTGGGGTTGTATGGGAGGTATCACGCCTCCTTTTCCTATCGACACCAATCTTTACAGGAACACTCTCAAGGTTCAGCAGTTTTGGAGTATTTACGTGAATTCATACATACATTCGTCAATTTCTCTATATAAAGAAGATTTCTCAATGAAAAATTGACAATATTATTTAATACAAATAGGGATGCAAGCGATGCATCGATAGTATCGATGTTGACATCAATGTTCTTATGAGCGATACATTTTTCTGAAAAGAAAAAAACATCGATAACGTTCGCTCATTTTTGGCCGATTCACAATTTGACATCTGGAAATAACACAAAAAGCTAACACACAATAGCACAAAAAATAAATATTCTGATGCATCTTCAATAGCAAATGTAAGCGAAACAGAAGTGCAGATGTACCTGTAGTCTCATATTACACTATGAATAAAAAGATCCGATCGAAATTTGGGATGACATGAAATCTCTATTTTTAAAACTTGCGAAAATTGGAATGCTATATCTGTACCCAGCGAACACTTGTTCTCGGAAGCTAGAGCAACCATCACTCAAGAAAGAAACAGGCTTCTAGTGACGAGGTTACCTAAGCTTTTTTTCCTTTATTCAATTGCTAAATTTATAAACTCCAACAAATAAATGTTTTAAATTTATGAAATATTAAAACATGCTTTCTATTTGATATAGATTTTATTTTGGTAGGTGGTCTATACTATAGACTCTATAGGTATAAGACAGCAGCCTGCTGGTGCAATCAAGTGATGCCAGCAGATTACCCGTGCTATAATGTAAGGATAAGTATTGAAACAAAACGATCGAAGTTTACCACCGAAAAACATCGTTTGACGCCGTTTGCTATAAAGCCTAATTTTGAGGTCGGAAAATATGAATAAAAAATCCTTCATTAAAAAAACGGACATAAAAAGTTTACAAAAACGAATATGAGATTTTTTCCTTCAAAATTTAAAAAAAAAAAACAATAATAAAATATTGTGTTAATAAAAAAAACTGTGTTTTGCATTAACAAAAAAAAACCCCGTTTTTTGAGGTCGGTAGAAAAATGACAAAAAAATAAATTTTTCATGCGAAATACAGAACTTTTGTCGATTCCTTTTGTCAAATCTTGTTCTTGTAAATTTTTCTACGTCCATACATTGTAAGAAATTATTCTTTCCTTCATATTTTATAATAGAACGCAAATAAAAAATATGTAATCCATAAAAATAATACTTTTATATTTCGACCTCAATACTAGGCCTAATACAAAAATGAAAACATCGTAAAAACATCGATATATCGGTCTTATTAACAATGTTTTTAAGCATCGATAATTGTTAAGTGAACATCGATGTTTTTTAACATCGATGTTTTTAAGAACGATGTTGCATGCCTAAATACAAATGATTTGGAAAGATTTAAAATGTCTTCAATTTTTTAATATAATATAATTTATTTCAATTTATAATTGAAGGGCTTATTGCAAAAACGTGATAAGCCACATGATTTAAAAAATCAATTTTTTACCCTCGATACATTACTCAATACATTGCCAGCAACAACTGAAGAGATTTTGGCTATTTCTTTTACAATTTCGAACCTATTTGTAAAAGTTTTCGTGTTCAATTTCATTTGTACACACAAAAATAAATATTTCAAAACTTTATAGTCCATTATTTCAAAATATTTTTTATGTGCCTTATCATGTTCTTGCAATAAGCCCTTCAATTTTATAAGACTGAAAGTTTTTTACAACTAATTTTTTTTTGCAATTTATAATTTTATAAGGCTAAAAGTTTTCTGAAAATATGATATTAGTCTCTTATCCAATTAAATTAACTTTGTCAGAATATTGGTAATGAATTTGTAAAACAACAACAACTTCACTGTACCATTTTACATAAAATTTTTGTTTTAATAAAAAATACTTTTGTAAATCAAACTATCGCCTTGGTGGCCAAGTGTAAGATTTGTACTTAACTGTTTATAACAAAAAAGATGTGTAGGATCAAAAACACAGTTGTGTACGATTATTGTTTAAATAAGAAGAAATCTTTCCAACTCGACTCAAGTCCAACTCGACTCAATGTTGTGCATGGAAGCACTATCGAGTTAGAAACGCCATTATGTCAACTTGAAGAAAACCCAACCTAGGATCAACTCGCCATGGAAACGTAGTAAAAAGCATTTTGCATTAGCTATCCAAACAAAAAAAGAAGCAAGGTTCCATTGAACGGGTGGATTTTAATTGCGAATTCAGACATGAATGTTCATAGGCACTTAAGGCAAGGATGGTGGTCTAGTGCTCGAAAATTTTACGGTATTTTTAGGATTTTTTTAAAAAGTCAAAATATTGAACTACGATATTTAAACTTTTAAGGTGTATTGTAACTCTCATATATCATAAAAAAATATTTTTTTTTAATTTAAAAAATTGTTGATCTTGTTCAAAATGGCGATCAATGAGACGCTCTCAAGGAAAAGGGGCATGAGCGGTGTTGTAGATTTTGACTTATCTATTTATCTGAAAAAACCTAGAATATTATTAATCACCATGAGTGCAGCTATGGCTGGCACTAGAAAAAAAGATATGAAAAATTGACAGAATGACGCGCTTTTGAAAATTAAGTTCTTAAAACAACTTGTTTTCTACCGGTTATTAAGTGTAAAATATACGATGTTTTTTAATTAAAACTTTGATTTTAGTTGCAGCGATAAAAAAATAAAAAGTTCCAGTGTTGTTATGAATAGCAATTTTAAATTTCAGATGATTTGGCTAAATAGTTTTTGTTTTTTTTTCTACAACACCATGCCAAAAAAAGTAGTTTCGAGATAAATGAGTATAAAGAGAATGAATGTTGATGAAAACATTGTGGCTCGACACCTACTAAAACGGCTGTAGAAGTTAAAATACAATGCTCAGTTGCTTTTTGACAAGACGTAATGTAAAGTAACGTAGAAATCTAAAATCCACGGATTTATACGTCCCGTCACGTTGCGTTACGTTTATTAAAACCACTTGTATAAGAAAGCATTGTTTCAAACAATAAGTGAAAAAACGCACTGCTCAACTGACATTCGATCGCATTACGTTACTTCTATTATAATTGGACATTAACGTCAGAAAGACTGTACTTTTGATATATAAAAAAATCAGTTTCATAAAAATTTTAAGCCTTAAACAATGCTGTTTTGATAAATATAATTTGCGAATGACAAGCGATCCAAATTTTTGCACAACAAGATTAGGACTATTGATGTAATATTTGCTAGAAATGTCGATGACATTACATCTATATAATATACGTTTGATATTTTAGATATTAAAACCTAATAATTTCATTAACATTTACAAAAATAATTCAAAATGAATGTAAAATAATAATGTAAGGTAATAAAATTTACTGGTAAGAAATTATTTTTTTAGTAAACATTAGGTATTTAAAATTTTACAATTTAAAAATTTTTTTATTAAAAAAAACATTAAATTATGAAACATATAAAACTGCGAAAAAGCTTCGCTTCTCTCGTGTATCCAGCGACGCATCTGTTTTTTTTTAGTTTGTTTATATACTTATATACACTTCGAACAACTTTATGTCGTCGAATAAATCAACGATTTTCCGTTGTTGGCGTAAATATTTACCGTTAGTCCAACAGTGTCGCTCTTGAATAAAATTTCAAGAGTAAAAACTATAGGCACAACAACTATATATTTGGCGAAAATACTTTAACTCTTGTAGGAATTCAAATGCGCACGCATTGTTGCGATGAATGCGCCACAGTTGTCAAAAAAGCCCAGAAATTGTGTGCGTAATGATTTTATTGTTTTTACAAAGAATTAGTTTTTCTGACAAATACTTTCTTGTAACAGTTTTTTAAAAGTGAAAAGTCTTTGTCCTGACAGTGTTTTATTTTTTGAGTTTAAGCTCTTCTCGTTCTCGAGATATTAATAATTGAATTCAGAATATAAAATTGCAAGACACTAAACAAGTAAATTTTAGGAATAAAATTTTAACTTTGAGCTTAAGCTGTAAATTCAAATGTCCATATATTTAAAAAACTTTTGCGAATTTGATTTAGTGGAAGGATTGTTTGTCGATCAGGGTAATAATGTATGTGAAATTACGACAAAAAAATACAAGTTTTTTTACCGCACTCGTTGCACTGTGCCGTGTGGAAAAACCATTCCATTCTTCTTCGTCCCGTTGTCCATTTGTATCATCCACATTTATGTTAGGAATCGATTGCAAAAAACCTAAATTAATAACAAAAGTAAATATTTGAGAAATTTTAAGCATTTATTTATTTTATATTAACAATATTGTTGATATTGTTTTTACACTTTCTAATTCTTTTTAAAATTTTCAATAATTCCAATCAAAGTGCTCGATTTTCATTTAAATTTACGAATTAAAGCACACCTCAACTTTCCTTTTTATGAAAAAATTGCAGCTAATTTTTGATGGCATATTTAAATAATGAAAAAAACTATTTTTTTATTTCAACTTTATTGAAAAATAATTTTTTTTTTTATACATCCGTTATACATTCGATACACTGAGGGAAATATGTGTTAAATTAAATGAAATTGTGTTCATATTAAACAAATTTGTTTTTAAATAGAGCTTGAAACAATTTCATTTAAGTTAAATACAAATGTTTTTAAAGTTTAATTCAAAACAAAAGTTTTTGTTTTCAAAACAATGTTTTTAAATATACTTTCATTGTAAAAGTTTTTAGTTTAAACACATGTTTTTAAACGAAAAATTTAATGCAAAAACTTTAATAATTAAAACAAACGTTTTAAATTAAAAACAAATATACTAACCCGCCATTTTTTCGATGCCATTAATTTGACTTTTTCATGTTTTCGAAGTCAGATTCGTGATTAGCGACCCCTGGGACCCCCCGAATAACAAATTTTTTTGACTTCATTTGATAAAGGCTGTGTTTTATTGCTGCTTGAAATATTTTTAATATCAAAATAATTAATTATTTTTTATATCATCTTATGCTCAATATTTGTAAGACTAATTCAAAAATATTTTCAAACAATCAAATGTACTATCGGGGTCTCGGTTGTCTATCAATAATTTTCAATGATTCTACTGCACATAATTTTTTAATTCAATCTCTGGTAGCGACATATTTTTTGTTATTGGAAGGAAAAAATAAGAGAAATTTATACAAAAAACAGAAATGAGTCTATATTTAAATATTAAACAGGCTTGTTTTAAATTTTGTTTTGTAGAAATGTAAATGCGTTTAATTTCTATTTTAAGATTTTTTGTTTAATTTTAAAGTACGTTTTTTTTCTCAGTGTAGCAATTCATAATATCCGTAATTCCGTTTTTTTTTTTTTAATATTCTGAACTTTTTTATATGTATTATTTTCAAATTAATAAACCCAATCGATATAAGCTCGCTATCATTTCCTCCTATTAAATATATTATTTATTTGTCTTGTCTGGCTATTCGTTCCACTTGTGATTTTGCTTGCAGCCTTGTTCACACAAGTGGCGTCATTTCCAATGATCCACTCTGTCGCACGTCTTCAAATCTATTTTTTGAAGCTTCTTCAGCTTTCTTCCAACATCCAAAACAGACACTGTTTTGTTACCGATTTTAATTATTACTGCTTAACATAATTAATATTGAATTCTTAGCCATTTCCTCTACTTTTTTTTTCTTCTTCACGCTTGTCATTTTCGATGTTTCCGTGGGTGTTGCTAGCTAGACCTTTTGGTTGCACGCTTGCGCTGACGCTGGATCCCGTACAACTTTAGTAGTGTGAGTCTTTTGTTGGAGTATAATTTGGTCGCTTGGCTATCTTTAACACCTCTCCTCGACACGTTGTGGCGTTGCAGCCACACATTAATTTGCTTGGCTTAATTGGTCAACTTGTTGGTGCTTGTGTTCGCGCGCATACTTGACACTTTGCTTATCATAACAAATTGGCAGGTGCTTAAAAGTTTTTCATACAAATATTTTCTTCTACCTATGTTGGTTGATTGTTTTTTTTTTTTTTTTTTTTTTTGGGAGCCTTTTATAATAGGCTGTTACATTGTTTGTTGAAAGAAAAGTTGTGAAGAATGTAAGCTCATAGCATTTCATTGAATACAAATATGTAGTTGTTTAGTATTCGTTTACGTGTTAGCAAATGTGTCCCAATATTTGATAATTAAAAATGTTAATATGTGTGGTAAAAATGTTAATATGTATGTACGGTAAAAACAAAATATACCGTGGTTTTTTTATGAAAAATTTGTTAAAACAAAAATGTTGCCATAACAACTTAATTATGATTGTTCATTCTGCAACTTAACGAAACATTTATTTTCAGAACTATCATCATTAAACATACTTAACACCAGACCTCCGAATTGGTAAATCTTTTAAATCTGGTTTAAGAAAAGCCTAGCCCACACATTTGTATTCATTTACACATAATTTTACATACGTTCATGTTATTGCTTTGTATAATATGTATAACATATTCAGATTCTACTAGCACATTTTTGTATGAGCTATATTTTGAGTTGTACTCATATGAAAGAAGAGTATCATTCAAAACCAAAACAAATCGGAAGAGTATCATTATTCAACTATATAGAGAAAGTGATAAAATCAGCAGGCAGTCGTTAATCTCAATATTCTATACATGAAAAAACACAAAAGCAATAGCAACAACAACAACCATCAAATAAGATACAGCAACTGATTAAAATAATATTTCAATTGTAGAGCCGAAGTGGGATTAAATCCACTGCGTGGGTTGTAGACAAAACAACACAGCAAAATCACAAATAACCAAATATACAAACAAAATCAGAAAAACGACCACAAAAGTAAAGTATTTCTGTGAACTATTTATTAGAAAATCATTTGAATGGCCCAATGACAATGTCTTTCACATACTCACTCGATGTTGCCTGTCGAACAAACAGTCAAACAAACAAAGAATTTGACTATCGACAAAAATGTTAAAACTAAAGGAGAGTAAAACAAAGTAAGCAAAATAGTTAAAAATCTCAAAAATTACCAAAATAACTTTGTTACCAGAAACAAAAGTAAAGCACTTTATAATGTCATGAAAAACGCGAATTTAAAAAATTTTTTTTTTTTTTATTATTGTCATATTGAAATTTTTATACGAAATAGATTTATTTAGACACACACATAAGTTCAGTCCGTCCAACTGCCTGTCTGTCACACCATTCATTTTCTCTCTACTACGCTACATTGAGTTATGCCAAACACATTTCTGTCCGGGAACGAGTGAAAACAATCAGCCAACAAGACATTCAGACAATTGAAGACAAATAGACCGGCCCGACATGCGTGCGCCACGACGCGGACGGACACAAAACAATGGCAAAATCCTGACAGAAGACAAAAACAAACAAATGACAAAAATTCGATGATTGTCAATTCCATTTAGTGTGGCACGCAGCGGAAGACTGTATCTTAGCTAGCGAGGGGGCGCTATGGGCGAATGGCACTGAAGTTAATAACAATGGGCCTGATAAATGAGGGACAACACATATTACGAGTCGAAAGAATTTTTAGTTATTGTATAAGTTGTAGAAATTCTTCAATTGATATTGATTTCTGTGTGGAAGAATGTCACATGGTGGGTATTTTGTCCCCATAATTTATTTTTTTTTTTTTGGTTTGCTGATCTTTTTTAACCCTAACCGTCCTGATAGCATTTACATACGTTGACTCCTGATAAGGGTACCCAGGTACCCGTGTGTTATCTGTGGCTGTGCGAATGGGCTGTGCGAATAATCGCCCAAGTATCAATCGCCCAAGTAAAAATCGCCCAAACCCAACAAAAAACAATCACCCAAAAAAAATTGAGCGTTTGTTCATAATTGTGTTACTGTTCACAGTTGTGCTACTGCTGCAGTTAAAATTTTTGATGACATCAGAATTAATTATGATCAAAACTATCTCACTCTACTGTGCCTGATAGAGTTCTCTAAAGCGTTTGATTCAGTCAATCATTCACTTCTTTGTGAGAAGCTAAGAAAATTCTTTAAGTTTAGTTCTAGTTCTGTAAATCTAATATCTAACTATTTGGAAGGTAGGATGCAACGGGTTAAAGTAGGAAATGTTTATTTGTCTCTTAGAGCATTTCATACTGGAGTTCCTCAAGGGTCTATCCTGGGTCCACTCCTCTTCACTATATTTATTAATGATATTTTTTCAGTTTGTAAATTCGCATCTGTTCACGCCTACGCAGACGACGTTCAACTCTATCTATCGCGACCTACCGGGCTCTTACAAGACTTGACGTATAGACTGAACTATGACTTGACCTCGCTGAATAATTGGGCTAATAAAAACTTGCTTCTTATTAATCCCTTAAAATCTAAAGTACTTTCTATTGCTAGGAGTAACTCATGCTTCATTGATATCCCTCCCCTGTTTATTGGAGCTCAGCAACTTGAATTTTTGTTTAAAGCAAAAAATCTAAGATTCATAATTAACTCTAACCTTACTTGTTTAGACCACATAAACAACACTGTAGGGAAAATTTATGGGACTTTACGTTACTTACGCACTTCTTCAAACTTCACACCTCTTGAAACTCGTCGCAGACTAGTGGTACAATTAATAATGCCCCATATTGCATTTTTTGACGTCGTATATAGTCAGCTTGATTCAAACTCACAGCATAAACTTCTTGTGGCATTTAATAACGCGGCAAGGTATGTATATGGAGTCAACCGATATGATCACATTTCTTTAAGAAGTAAAAACATCTTGGCTGTGGCTTATTTGAATATTTGAGCATTCGAAACACTATATTTTTACACAAAATTATCCACACCCATAGCCCAGAATATCTTTTTTAAAACTCCAATTTTTTCAGTCTGAGCGGTCAACTAACCTAATTGTTCCTAGACATAACTACCTAAATAGTAGCAGATTCTTCTTCATCAGCACCATTAGAACTTGGAACGCACTACCTAACTCTCTTAAACAAATAATTTCTCAAACCAGCTTTAAACATGCCATTTTTAATTATTCCAAAACTTTAAATCAATTAAACCTATAATTCTATTTTATGCTATTTTTCTAATCTCATCTATGCTTTAATCTTAGCTATCTTCCTCTTTATAATTTACTTATTTTTAATTGCCGTGTGTATTACTTGAAAGTCAATAAGACCCTTTATTGTAATCAAATATTTGTTCAATTTTTATGTTTCATATTGCATTTTTTATATTTTTGCATTTCCTTCAAAATTTTATTGTTATTTGAAATATTTCTAATGTAATGTTAGTTTTAAGTTACTTTTTATAAACTCAATGTTCATGTTTAATGTAGTACTATAAAAGACTTAGTCTTAATGTACACCATAATAAATAATAATAATAATAATAATAATAATAATAATAATAATAATAATAATAATAATAATAATAATAATAATAATAATAATAATAATAATAATAATAATAATAATAATAATAATAATAATAATATAATAATAATAATAATAATAATAATAATAATAATAATAATAATAATAATAATAATAATAATAATAATAATAATAATAATAATAATAATAATAATAATAATAATAATAATAATAATAATAATAATAATAATAATAATAATAATAATAATAATAATAATAATAATAATAATAATAATAATAATAATAATAATAATAATAATAATAATAATAATAATAATAATAATAATAATAATAATAATAATAATAATAATAATAATAATAATAATAATAATAATAATAATAATAATAATAATAATAATAATAATAATAATAATAATAATAATAATAATAATAATAATAATAATAATAATAATAATAATAATAATAATAATAATAATAATAATAATAATAATAATAATAATAATAATAATAATAATAATAATAATAATAATAATAATAATAATAATAATAATAATAATAATAATAATAATAATAATAATAATAATAATAATAATAATAATAATAATAATAATAATAATAATAATAATAATAATAATAATAATAATAATAATAATAATAATAATAATAATAATAATAATAATAATAATAATAATAATAATAATAATAATAATAATAATAATAATAATAATAATAATAATAATAATAATAATAATAATAATAATAATAATAATAATAATAATAATAATAATAATAATAATAATAATAATAATAATAATAATAATAATAATAATAATAATAATAATAATAATAATAATAATAATAATAATAATAATAATAATAATAATAATAATAATAATAATAATAATAATAATAATAATAATAATAATAATAATAATAATAATAATAATAATAATAATAATAATAATAATAATAATAATAATAATAATAATAATAATAATAATAATAATAATAATAATAATAATAATAATAATAATAATAATAGTAATAATAATAATAATAATAATAATAATAATAATAGTAATAATAATAATAATAATAATAATAATAATAATAATAATAATAATAATAATAATAATAATAATAATAATAATAATAATAATAATAATAATAATAATAATAATAATAATAATAATAATAATAATAATAATAATAATAATAATAATAATAATAATAATAATAATAATAATAATAATAATAATAATAATAATAATAATAATAATAATAATAATAATAATAATAATAATAATAATAATAATAATAATAATAATAATAATAATAATAATAATAATAATAATAATAATAATAATAATAATAATAATAATAATAATAATAATAATAATAATAATAATAATAATAATAATAATAATAATAATAATAATAATAATAATAATAATAATAATAATAATAATAATAATAATAATAATAATAATAATAATAATAATAATAATAATAATAATAATAATAATAATAATAATAATAATAATAATAATAATAATAATAATAATAGTAATAATAATAATAATAATAATAATACTAATAATAATAATAATAATAATAATAATAATAATAATAATAATAATAATAATAATAATAATAATAATAATAATAATAATAATAATAATAATAATAATAATAATAATGATAATAATAATAGTAATAATAATGTACAATCGCCCAAAAAGGTTATAAACAATCGCTTAAAATTGCGAACATTCACCCAAAGCGTGAAATAAATAATCGCCCAAAAATTTGGGCGTTTGCTCATAATGTATAATTGCCCAAAAATGCAATAAAAAATCTCCCAAAAAATGTTTTTGGGCGATTGTTCATTATTTGAAATTTGGGCGTTTGTTCATTATAACCCAAATTTTTTTGGGTGATTGTTCATTTTGGGCTTGGGCGATTGTAACTTGGGCGATTATTCGCACAGCCGTATTAGTCTATGCGAATATTCACCCAAGTTGCAATCGCCCAATCCCAAAATGAGCAATCCCAAAAAAATAATTAAAAAGGGAAAATCGTTTTCGGCCATCAAATAAATAATAGCCCAAAAAAGAAACGCTAATATTTTTGGGCAATTGTTCATTCTTCAAAATTTGGGCGAACATTCAGTATGAACAATAGCCCAAACTCACAAGGAACAATCGTCCAAAAATTTTAGCGTTTCTTTTTTGGGCTATTATTTATTTCACAATTTGGGCGATTGTAACTTGGGCGAATATTCGCACAGACTAATACTGGTGTCTGAATATTCGCCCAAGTTACAAACGTCCAGACTGTGAAATGATAATCGCCCAACAAATTTGGGCATTTGTTCGTTATGTACAATCGCCAAAAACTGCAAATTTCCGCCAAAATCATGAAATGAATATTTACGCAAAAAATTTGGGTTCATAATGTACAATCGCCCAAATATGCTAAAAATATTTTTTAGCGATTATTCATTCTTCGAAATTTGGCCGTTTGTTCATTGTGAACAATCGCCCAAAAAAACGAACAATCGCCCAAACTCAAAATGAACAATCGCCCAAAAATTTTAGCCATTTTTTTGGGCGACTGTTCATTTTCATGCTTTTGGGTGATTGTAACCAAAACCATAACGCCCAAAAACCAAAACTAACAAAAGTCCAAAAAATTTTGTATTTTTTGTATTCTAAGCAGGGTGCGAAGAAAGTTTGAAATACGATTGTTCTCCTCATACGATTATCGTTCTCCTCACATAAAATTGTTCTCGCAAATTATCACGAACGAATGGGGAACTCTCTGCTGGCGTCGCATTTTTTATCTCTAAAAAATTTATCAGTTTCAAAATTATTCGACCGAATTTTTCACAAAAAATAATAAGCAACGAACGTTCGTTTTTAATTTTTCATAAAAATTAATCGTTCAAAGAAAAATTCGACTGTCAGCATCCACATCGTCTAGCGAGGATTCTTTTCAGTTATGTATGCGTCATCGAGTTTGGTATGTATTGTTTCTTGAATACGTTTTTATTGTTGCATTATCGCGAAAAAATTGTTGCGAATGCGTAGCATTGAGCGCTGTTTGTGTTGCTGTTGAATTAACATTTATCCGTACAAGGGCAAATTATTTTATCATTAAAAACTCAAAAAAAAAAAATTGATTGGACCTTGTAGATGTTATCACCATTCCGTACAAGGGCTAATAATTTTGTCATTTTATCTGTGTCGATAAGCAATAATAGCTTAATTCGACTTACGACAGATCTAAGTTATTGATGTAGCAGTGTTCTACGCATATAGCACTATAAACACACAAAATCTAGAGCTTTTAACATGACCAAAAACAAGGTTATGACACAATAACAAAAGACTCTTCCATTTAGCTTATATGGCGATTGAATACTTATATGAAAAACTGCTTATGAAGTGATCATAATACTAAATACAATTTTTGGGACTATGTCCTCTTTTTGAACGGAAAAATTTTTAATTTTGGATTATGTTTATTATTTGTAGTTTTGGATTACCAGAAAAGCATGATAAATAGCACTTGTAGTATTTTTCAACGATTGTGGGATGTGGTAATTTTCATGTTATTTTGTAAGAATAATCTCTCGTGTGGGTAAAAAAATACCTCAAAACACCACAAAATACCTCAAATTACTAAAAAAATACCACAACATCTCAAAATAACTCAAAACCCCTCAAATTACTTCAATTACATGGTAAAAATACGAATTAAGGGAACGTTGCGTTAATTGAATTGTTCAAATGACTGAATGCACTTGTTTGTGGTGATTTGTATGTATCTATTTTCTTTTTGCTTTTTTGAGGTATTGTGGGATTTTGTGTTAATTTTGAGATATTTAGTGGTAATTTGAGGTATTTTGGAAGTGTGGTAATCTTGAGAATTAAATGCGAGAAAAAGGCAATTTTGGTGGTAATTCCATCTTGTGATACTGCCCCTATCATGAATAATTTGTCACCCTTAATCTTCCCAGTATAAATGATAAATTGAAAGATTCGCGATCGGTACTTTCATCATATAAAGCTATCTTATTGACTGAATTCCTCCGGACGCGTTTGTATTCAGACCTATCATGAATAATTTTTCACCCGAAATCAAAAAAGGGAGTCTCAAAGGTAAATCTGAAGAACATTTTGGAAATTTATAATGCAAATTTGTTCATCAAACGTCAATATTCATGAGTGTAAAAAAATTTGATGTCTTTTTCTGCTATATTAAAAATGAAAACACCCTTTTTTGATTCCGGGCGAAAAATTATTCATGATAGGGCTGAATAAGAAAGTTTCCAAAGAAATGATTAAGATCCAAAGATAAGAAAATGATCCAAAGAAAGAAAGAAACCTTTATATGATGAAGTGCCGATCGCGAAAGTGCCAATTTATCAGTTATACTGAGGAGCATATGGTAACTGGTGCGCCGCGATTTGACAATGGATTCATGAAGTACTTTTAATAAAAATAGGAATGGCCGAAAGATAAATCGATGCATCGATTTGCTTTCGATTTATCAATTTTTTAATTTGATTATCATTTAATCTTTCAATTAATCAATATCGATTTCAATCAATAGATCAATCTTTTAAATCTATGAGATAATGGCAACGATATAGCTATTTTATTGAACAGATCTTGTACCAAGCAACAAAATGTTAAACATAGATAACTAGTTGAGGTATCGATTTTTTGTTCGAACAAACATTTTTTTTTTTGTTATGAAAAGAACAACACTTTCTAATCGCGGCGCACCAGTTATCGTAACAGTGCCTTTATACTTTTGCAGACCAGTGTTATTGAAAACATACGTATTAAAACGTCCTGATTTCTTCCTGATTTTCACTTCCTGATTTTCAGTGATGGGTAGAGTATCAAAAATAGACAAAAAATCTCTGGTCATCTATGACAAAATAAGTAACATTTCCAAATGTCTCTTATGCGAAAAACCTCTCATGGAATGTGTACTAGAGAATATCAAAAGGTGCGATAACGAGAGTGTGCACCAACATAATTTTGACGATGCTTCATCATAAAGATCATCAAGAAGTAATCATACAATCTAATCATATAACAACAATCATAACAAACCATCTTTTTTCATTTGATTGGGCATATCAAGTTTATTTACCTTATAAAAACATTATTTTTCCTCATATGCATATGTGCAGTCCACATCTGTATTTTGGTTTCATCTTTTCATGTCAGCAAGTGTACAAAAATACAACAACAAACTTATATTTTATCTAATAACTCTACGTACAAACGAACGTTTGTGAATTTTTTCTTCAAACGCTCATTTTGAATGAACAATTCCAAACGAACGTTTGTTGCTTTTTGTTGTTGTGTGAAAAATTCGTTCGAAAAAATACAAAGCTTACAAATTTATCAGTGATAAAAAAAACGACGCAAGCAGAGCGTTCCTTTTTCGATTGCGAACGTTGTCTGCTTTTAAATTTTTCGTTTGAAAAATTCTCACACACAGCAAAAAACGAACGATAAGATCGTATTTTAATCAATTGCGAACGAATTTTTCCGCACCCTGATTCTAAGTCAATTTCTAAAAAAAATAAACACTTTAATGAAGGCACATTCTTGTCAAATGTTTCGATATATTTTATTTTATCTTAATAGAAGTCTTCATAGTCTAACTGAATGGTTTGTAATTAATTCATTACAACATTCAAAGTACTTTTACTTCTGACTTTTTGTCGCTTAGTGTCTCTGTACAGCATCATCCTCATCGGTTATTTTAAAAGAAGAACGTGTTGCCACATTTTTGATGTTGCCACACATTCTTAGAAATTCTCTTTTAAATGTACAAAGCACCAAATATATTTTTATAGAAAGCGCTTAAATTTTATCCTCTTTTAAGAATTAAAGCGATCAAAGCAAATTAGCTTCAATTAATAACAAAATAATACATCCCATCGCTGGTCTGTCTTTCCTCTGAGATGATATCTTGTTGGTGGCATTTGCTTTCAGATTCTTCGACTGACTAATGGCAGCATACAATGTTGCCATATTATTATTATTATTATGTTGCAGCAAAACACGATAAGCGCAAAAATTAATATTTCTTCAATTTTATTAATAACTT
Organism: Dichetophora obliterata; assembly: GCA_963920525.1. NCBI lineage: Eukaryota > Metazoa > Arthropoda > Insecta > Diptera > Sciomyzidae > Dichetophora > Dichetophora obliterata. Next base: position 24,130,515 of record OY986437.1, on the reverse strand, counting down.
AATTACAATTCGACTGGCTCCTTCGAAATGCTTTCGTATTGAGCAGGTGCAGCTGCTTTTTGGTGTGCATTTTAGTGCTTGTAAAGATTTTTATGTTTTGATTGCAAAATAAGGAAATGTTTTTCGGACAAAATATCAACTAAGAAAAATATAAAACCCAAATTGCAAAGCAACATTTTATTATATGCAAGTAAAATTAATGTGAAATATAATTAGAGAAATATTAAAACTCATTTTGTAAATCTACAAATTATTGTCATTTACTGCATTTCTGTGGACATGTCAAGACAACTTTTTGCATTACATTGAAAATTGTTTCTTGTGAAATTGGCATTTAATGCGCCATTAAGCCATAAATACTCATTTAAGCCATATCACGTTAACCCGTTGGCAGTTTTTTTTTTTCTGTCATCAATTGGCAAATAATAACTTCATTAGTTCAGCTAAAAGTTTAATTAAATTTATACAAATTGCCAAACTCTGTCTAAACAGCTTTAAGCTATTTGTGGCGAACAAAAAGCGGGCTTTGTAAAATAATCAACCCGAACAAAGGAGACCCACCCACCAGCATAAATTGCACAATCGAAACAAATGCTCAGACCTCGAAGCAATCAACCAATTCCAGTCATAATATTTGTCATAATGCAAAAACCATAAAAAAACACAACATATAAGAAGAATACAAGACCAAAAACAACAACCACAGAATAAACCTCAACAATTATGTAAGAGTCAAGAAATGTCTCTAGTAAATGCAGCACATTGAGATCGAGAATCAAAAAAAAAACAACAAGTAGAAAACCACACAAAAATACAAACTTAGTAACGTCCAACGCAGAGGCATTCAACTCATTCGTCAGACGCACACTGAAGTGGCAGACTTAAGTCAAAACGATCCGCTAACCGGATGACAACTTTGAGTTTCAATCCCAGACTATGTCGCAGTCTCAAAATGCGGCAAATAGCGTCATCCATCGCTTCACAGCAGCTGCGCGCAAAATGAAGTCAACCTCAAGCAGCATCCATCGTCTTGAAGAACGGTGGTGCTCCATCGACACAGAACATCGCCGTTCTGGTTCTAGCAAAAAAAAAACTTGCTGAATTCTTAAACAAGTTGTTGTCTACGAGCCAAGAAGCATGCGTTTTTGTTATTATTTTGCTATCCGTTCCGTTTGCAGCTCCCTTAAACAAATTCCCTTTATCCAGTCTTAGCTGTCCGGTTATTTTGTCAAATGACCAATTTTGTGTGTTTTTCTCGTTGTTGTTGTTGTTGTTGTTGCTGTTGTTTCTGTGCCGTACAAAGCGGAACAAGCGTCAAACAACGCTTTGTCGACTCCTAGTTTAGGTTCCACTTTCAAGAGTAAATTTTTCGCTTGCTAATCGTTGTATTAGTAGTTGAAGTTGTACCAGTAGTAGTTGTTGTTGTTACCATAGTAGTTTCAACAACAACAACAACAGCAACAACATTCAATCATTATGTAATACGACAGCTGACAGACGACAGGCGCACGCATCATAGCCGAGTCAAGTCATTCGGAATGGATTTGAAGTGCGATCAAATTGATTGAATTGATGAGCCACACTAGTGGATGGATGGATGGATGAAGGGATGGTGGGATAGGGATAGTAGATGTTGGAAGAGCAACGAGAAAATGGGTGGAGGGGAAGCTGAGTATAGCTGAGTACATTTTATGTACCAGCCCAAGATCTACATTTGAAGGATGTAGAGGAAATAGGTCGTCATCTTGTGTGGATTCAATTAACTCCATTACGTTTAGGTTTTTAAAGCAAAAAAGAGTTTTTAATGCTTTGCTTTTTGATACTTAGTTTTTTAATGCAGGTGCTTTCTCTATAGCAAAGAATGCACCTTATCTAAAATTTTCGCTAATGGACAGGAAGCTTTACCTAGTGACTGGAATAAATCTGTAAGTTCTGTTTCTTCATCTTTATCTATATTTTTGAATAAAATTGAAGAGCAAACTTTATTTAACCAGTTAACTAAAAAAGTACTGGGCCAATTTTAATGAAAAAACTATCCGAAAGCTCCGGCAGATAGCGCTATTGTTTCCTTTAAATTATAATAATTAATTATTTTAATTACTATAATAAATAAAATAAATTAATGAAAAAAATTTTTATGTTGACTTTATATGATTTAAATACAAATTCTAAATGTTTGATAGTTTAAATCATACTTGATTTTAAATACAAATTCTAGTTGTTTGATAGCTTAAAATCGTTTATTGAGCTTAAGGTCAAAGTTAGAACAATTAATTGTTCAAACGAATCTTTCCAAAGAAACAACAACAACAACAACAACAACAAAGTTTTTTCAATATGAAAAGGAAAAAATCACTAGCTGATCTTATTGCACAATTTCTGCCCGGCTAAAGGCGTCATCAGAAATCTTTGTGATACCCGTGCAAGCGCACACTAACGCACTGCACCACCGCACTGTGACGCCTTTTCCCTAAAAGCGTTGCAAAAATCAAAAATTTGACAGAAGAATATGATAAAATGAATAATTACATCTGATAGAGAACTTCTCACTGATTAAGAATCCAAAACAATTCTAGAGTCAATCAAAGTTGACAATTTTTCGGACTTACAAAAAATGTTTAAATTAAAAAAAATATATCATCTTTTGAATTGAATTTCAGGCAAACTATGCAACCGATTATTAATTTTTTGGTGTCGGATGAAAGGTATGTTAATTCCAATGAGACGATGTAGAAAAAGGGTTATTCGGTCCAAAATTTTTTTTTCATGCGCAATTTTGCAAACACATGATATTTGGGTCTTTTTTCACACTTAATAGAATAGAACAAAAAATTGACGGTTTGCGACGGGAACTATTAAACAGAGGTGGTTAGGTATTTAATACTCTAACTTATTTTCTTGAAATTGGGTGCCTATATTTGCCCGTGTACATGAAAACAATAAAACTGTAACAACTTTTACTACAAAAAGATACATTTAATTGTAGTGCCATCTCTGATGACACGCAACCCTGCAATAACTCTCCACTAATTATCTACTACTATTATTTACAACTGTAAGAAAGTCTTGTTAAGCATGTTAAGTAAAGAGAAATGACAATAAAGATTCATTCGTTCTCATTGGCAACCTAGGGCCTGACATAATAAAGAGAACAAAGCAAAAACAATAAAATATTGTGAAAAGTTTAACATTATTAATATATAAATTCTAAATTATTTATCCATAAATAAGCACAATGTCTTTACAAAATTTAAAATTGTTTGAGTTATTTAGAAGCTCGGAAGATGAAAGTGCATTTAAATTGGCTGTTTTAAAAGAATTAAAAGATTTATCAGAATATGAAGAAAGCGATGGTATTGAATCCAAACTTCACAGCACTTATATGTTTCTTAATGCAAAATGAAAAGTCTCCAGCCGTACAACGAAAAACTTCAAGAAAAAGAATTCTCCCTGGCTAAATGAATTAACAATATTTAAAAACTCACAAAAAGCTCATACATCTGCTGACCGAATCAGAGGAAGACCATCAAAATCTTTGGAAGAGTGTTCATCGTTCACAAGAAAACGGAAGCTTCAGGGTGTTACAGATGCAATATCTACCGCACATTTGTCGGAAGCGTTATCCATTAAGTATGCTAAAGACCAAGAAAAGGTAAGATCTGACATTACAAAAGTAGTAGCGATTGCAAGCCCATTACGATTGCACAGAATAAAAGAGAGTATTTCAACGCTACCAAATGCTTCACCAACAAAGTATACCATGGAAGAAGCCTTAGCGTTGTTTATGGACTTGGGATTGTCAAAGGAAAAGTATAATATTTTACGAACCTCTTTAAAGCATCATAATGTAAATATTCTTCCTGGATACAAAAAAGTAACATCTGCCAAAAAAGAAGCAGTGCCATCTAATGTAAAGGTAACCGAAGTATCGGTAGAGGTAAAACTTCAAGATTTGATGGATCATACTGCCAAACGCCTTATTCAAAGTTTACCTGAAGGGGAGGCAGTATTACTTCCAGATAGGCTTACGTTGATAAATAAGTGGGGATGTGATGGATCATCCGGTCAAAGTGCTTATAAACAAACAATATCAATAAATAACACAACTATTACAGATGCAAATATGTTTATGGCTTCTGTTGTTCCTTTACGACTTAGAAGTGAAATCTCTGAGCATTGGAAAAATCCTCGTCCATCATCAGTTCATTTTTGCCGACCCATCTTTTTTCAATATGCAAAGGAGTCTTCAGAAGTAATCAAATCTACTGTTAACAATATAAAAGAGCAAATTTCTGAACTGACGCCTACTGTTGTTCAAATGAAGAATGGAAAAACTGTTTTAATAGATTTTGAATTTTTTCTTACAATGATTGATGGTAAAGTCTTAAACGTAATAACAGATACCTCCTCAACTTTGAAGTGCGCAATTTGCAAAAAGACACAGAAAGACTTTCAAAATTTTGACGATTCAAATGATGAGGAAAACTATGAATACGGAATTTCTCCGTTACATGCAAGAATCAGGTGCATGGAGTTTATTTTAAAACTGTCATATACTATTTCGCGAGAGGGAGAATGTTTTGATGAGTGCACTACACCAAAAGAAAAACAGTTTGTTCGAAAAAAATAATACAAGAGGAATTTTTTAAGAACCTTGGACTAAAAGTAGACTGCCCAAAGCAGGGGTACGGAAACACCAATGATGGTAATATGTCTAGGGCTTTTTTTAAAAATGATGAGGTAACATCTCGAATTACTGATGTCAACATTGATATAATAAAAAGGTTGGCTGTTATCCTTAATGTTATTAACTCTAAAGAAATGGTTAATGGCCCAAAGTTTGATGAGTATGCATCAAAAACTGCCAAACTTTTGGCTCAATTGTACCCTGAAAAGAAACTTACCCCTACGGTACATAAGATTTTGGCTCATGGTAAAAATTTAATTGAGTATCAGTGCTTACCAATTGGAGAGTTGTCTGAAGAAGCCCAGGAATGCAAAAACAAAGACTACAAAAAGTTTAGAAACACTAATACTTGCAAGATTTCCCGGATTAGACAGAATGAAGACCTATTCAATATGTTAGCGGCTTCTTCAGACCCACTTATTTCATCACGACGATACGTAAGATCTCGAAAGGATTTGGAAGAACGTAATTATTGCTCCGATATGTTAAGTCTACTAGATATAGCTCCCAATGTTCATGACTTTTTTGAAGAGAACTAACTAATAAAAATCTTATACTACCTTAAAAAAATACACAAAATTTTTCATTAGACTTAATATGTATAGCATTAATATTGTAGTACTTAAAAATTTCAAAAATATGTAACTATAATAAAAATAAAAAATTTAACATTAAATTAAAAAAAAAAGTTTGTAAAATTTTATAATTTTTTTTTATTAGAGTTGAATTTTTTTTTTATACTTAATAACTTAATATGTATAGCATTAATATTGTAGTATTTAAAAATTTCAAAATTGTGTAACTATAATAAAAATAAAAAATTTAACATTATTTTCACTCAAAATCAAAATTTTTTTTTAAATTGTGAGCAATATTTTACAAAAAATTTAAAAATAATTTAAAAAAAACATTTTTTTGTAAATCTTTTCTGGAATAATTTTAAATCATAAAAGCCTTTAAAAAGAAACATAAAACATTTAAAATGTTAAAAAAACATTTTATTATACTTCCCATAAAATTGATTTTTCCACAAATTTCAACTTTGCTAACCCATAAGTAGGCACCTAAAAGGCGTAGAACCCCTTTCAAACACTCAATTCATAGGTTGATCAATTATCTATCATATGCCTTTAAATTTTCTCATTTGGTTCAAAAGTTATGATTTTTGCAACGAAAAAACTCAAATGGCGCCACTGTGCACCGGGGCGATGAGATTTAAACTATCAAACAACTAGAATTTGTATTTAAAATCAAGTATGATTTAAACTATCAAACATTAAGAATTTGTATTTAAATCATATAAAGTCAACATAATAAATATAGAGGTCATTTAGGAAAAAACTTTAGGAAAAAACTTTAAAAATTTTTTATATTATATTTATGATACAGCATTTTATAGGGGTTTTCCTGTCGAAATTTTAATATGTGACCTTTGGACTTAAGAGTGGATTCTGGTAACTAAAAGGGTGTAGAATAAGATGAAATGAGTTAGATTTCAAATCGCCATCAAAACCATACCAAATCGCATCTCCCAACTGAAGGTGTGTTCACAGTGATAATGCGTTATGAAGCTTTATATGCGTTTTTCTCAAAACTTCATTTTCACACACTAGGTCCCTTTTCTCGAAGAACGTCACATATATAATTAAAGTGTTAAGTTTTTTAGAAATCATCCTTGATGACATGCATTGCTAAATCGGTTTCTTTTCATGCGCTTGTGTTGCAAGAGTCTCAATAAGCTCCATGTTGCTCTCTAATCTTCTCTTCTTGTGCTCAGCTAAAAGGGAAAGATCCTCAGGTGGCTTGCAAGACTTTTTGGCCAAACAGAGGTCATACAAGAGTACAGCGTTTTCAATAAACTCGGCTGTATAGCGGCCATGCATTGGCCGAGCAATAATTATTCTACAATGAAAATGAGCAGCTTTTTTTAAACTAACTTTATACACAAAAAGCTTTTGCGCCACTCGCAAGTGGCGCTACTATCAACATCGGCATCGCCGAGAGAGGCTAGCTTTTGTCGTTGCGCTTACGTTTGCTGCTGAATAAGAGCTTTGAAAAATTTGGTGGCATACAACGGGCCTACAGTAGCCTTACAATTCAACTTAGGCCTTGTATGGCCGTTGTTTGACTCAACTTTTGACCACTAGATTTTTTGATTATTTTTAGACCATTTTCGGCCCATGTTCGACCGTTGTTCGCCAACTTTTATTTTTGCGAGGGTCGTTAAACAAGTACACGTTGATTCAATGCTATTATTTATTTAAATGGTTTTGGTTGCCCACCTTAATATTTTTTTGAAAATTTCAATTAAATTGTTCGAATTTTTAAATGAAATTCGTTTTTTATTCAATATAATTTCCTACAACATCAATACATTTATTCCAATGATCCTCCAATAATTTTATACCATCTCTATAATGATTTTCCAAATCTGGTTAATGCGGTATAATATAAATTTGTGTGAACAAGTGCATTTTCGTGATGAAAAATTATATTTTTTCTGCTGTTAAGCATCTTTTTCTCACCAACTGATTTTTCTCCATTCAGCTGATCCATAAGAATTCAATAATGTTCAAAGTTAATTGTTTTACCTTTCTCAATATAATCAATCAAAAAAATATCTTTTGCATCCCAAAATACTGATACCATAACCTTTTTTGTCAATCGTTCTGACTTCAACTGTTTGGAGGTGAATAACCAGCTTTATTTCATCAGAAACGTTCTTGTTTTAGTTTAAAATCACGGTAGTATATCCAAAAAAGCATTAACCATTGCAAAAATTACACTGGCACGTCAACTTCAAATGGCTTGTAAGCAAAGATCGAAATTAAATTTTATCTTTTTGTGTTCAAATGAAAGATGATTTTAAAAATATTAAAACGGTTAAATAATTTTGTATTCTTCTATTGTTTAAAAGGTGTCACTTTCAATACTTTTCTACCAACCTGTACATTCTGTCAAGAAAATACTGAGCATGGATTTAAATTTAAAAAAGCCGCTTAATGGGATTGTGAAAATTGTTTTTTATCGCTAAAGCATAGTACTCTGTTCAGTTTCATGTGAAATTTCACTCAAATCCCTATATAAAAAGTGACAGCTGCGAAACAAGCGTGTAAGTTTTCACAACATGTTCGTCAGAGCTCTGTTCCGCTGCGTGAAATTATCGCACTACCTATTTATTTTGAAGTGAAAAGAGAGGGATCATATGAAATCTTCCAACTTATTCTGAGTCTCTCTGAGAAACGTTGCCATAGGAATTCCTCGCAACAAACTTTAAGTCAGAAATTTCACGCTACAAATAAATAGATGTTGCCAGCGAAATTTCACGTAAACGAACAGAGTACTAGGCTTTAGTTGGAACAAGTATTTTCTGTATACGGTTAAAAATTTTGGACTACTTTTTAGTCCAAACTTTGGTTTAAAGGAATTTTTAATCTTAAAAATACTATTTTTTAATCCAAACATTAGTATAATTTAACTGGGTCTCAAGCCCACGTTTCTGAAAACAATTTATTTGCATTCGTAATGATGCAAACTGAGTTGGACGAGTGTGTAAGGTATTGAACCAGCACATCAGAGGACGTGTGTTTAGATCACGAACTGGTCAGAATATTTTTTTATTTTACTTTAATTTAGCTGGGTCTCAAACCCATATTTCTGCTCGCTTGCTTACTTACTGCAAGCTTACTTGCATTCGTTATGAAGCAAAATAAGCGTAACTTTCTTAACAACTGAGATGGGCGTGTGGATAAAGTGTTGAACCAGCACAAAAGAGGACGTGTAATCAAATCATGAGCTGGTCAGAAAAGTTTTTTATTTTAAGTTGATATTTATATAGCTTTTTTAAACTTTTTGCGGATTGAAAACTTATCTTTTTTGGATTGAAACATTTTAAACTTTTCCTTGGATTAAAAAGGAGTTTTTTTTTTGTGTTGTCCTATATGTAATCCAAAAATGTAACCAAAAATTTAGTCCAAGATTTTAACCGTGTTCCGAGCGCGATCAGTCGTTTAGTTTGTTTTTTAAACGCATTTCTTTAAATCAATTTGAGTTCTCGCAGTGAATTTTCTTGTCTGTTTTTTTATCATCTGAAAATGGATACCTTGAAGTGGTATATAGTTTGAGTTTTGGAAAGAAAAAAAAGTCGGTTAGAGTCATATCAGGTGAATACGGTGGTAATTATTTGATGGCATTTGTTGAGTTTTTGGCTAAAAATTTTTTCTCAGTGATAGCTTTGTGAGATAGTGCGTTTAAGTTTTTTTCGCAAATCTGGCCTTTTTCAACAAATTTACTTTCTCAAACTTCGCATAACTCTCAAATAATATTCTTTTACCGGGGTTTTATTAATTATCAATTCCCCGTACTTTCGTAAATAATTATAAAGCAAATAGCTTACAAAAGCTATCCTATCTACAAACCAATATTTTTCACACCATTTCTCTGCAAAACATTGAACAAATCATGGGCACTCTTAACTCACAATCATCTTTCCTAATCGTCTCCGGATTCCGGATTAATCAGCTTCGTCTTAACTTTTTCAATTCATCATCATTTCAATCATCTAAATTCTGTAGTATACCTAAAATGATTCGAAATAACTACATCGCATAACAACATCTTCTTCGATTCCAACCTCATCCCGATTTAATATCCCGATATAAAGCTTATATCACTTAAACAAGGCCATAGATGACAACAACAATGAACATAATTGCAGCATACTAGTGACAAAAAGCTTCCAACTCCATCTTCGTCATCTTTCCACTCATACTCGTATCATTCTGAATGCCAGAAAAGAAGTAAACGGACTACTTTTTGCTCAGTTGATCTTTGCATTGTCGAAGCGACAACATATTGTCAAATCATGTTGAACGATGAAACAATGCGAGAAGGCAAAGAAAAAACTGTCTAAGCCAATGAGTCCGCATGATGTTTGTACTCCAGAGATAGCATGAAGGGTGTTTAGCTGCTTTCCAGCACAAACAAAGATATCAATTATACGGACCAAAAGATGCTCGAACTACGCAAGCGCGTTGTGGTGCTTGTCTCTGAAACAGACAACATGTTTTTGGTTGTTTTGGTTTTTCTTTTTTCTTCCTTTGTTTTTTGGCCGTTGGACGGAATTGTCAAAGTTGTTATGACTTATTGCTGATGGCGATATTTTTTTGCTAAAGACACGTATTTAGTGCAATTCTAAAGTCAAGCTACAAGCGATTGCCAGAGCGTGTTCACAATGATTTGGAGTTTTCGATTGCTTGTCTCTTTGTATTTCCCTTCCACTTTCGCACAATTCGTAGTTCCCAGTGCCACAGCAAACGTCCGCGTCGTGTGACTGACAACATAGGTGCACATGTTGGGACTGCGAATCGACTTTTGGCGGCGGGTACCGTTCTTTCGTCGATACCGCGTGAGTTGTAGCATCAGCAGCACTTTGACGATGGCCAACGATAGGCAGCAATAACTTATTTTTAGTGCGTGGACCACATATGGAGAGCCAGATTGAATGCGTACGCTTGAAAAATCATTACTCGACGGCAAGGCGGATACTTGTTTGCAATGAAAATGGGTCACTGGTTCATGCCGGCTCTTCCGGTCGTGTTGTGGTATTCTCTACTTACAGCTGAAATATTATGGCTGTAGCGCGGATGAAGGGGCGAGACGGCGTTGAAGAGTGTTCAAGCACACAAGTGATAGCTTTGACATGTTGGCATTAGTGACTGCTGCGTTCTGGCAGAAATTGCTTTTAAGTTTTGACAACTGCACTTAATTGAAAATTACGTAGAGTCAAGAAGATTGTTTTGATATCAGGATCGCTAACAATGCTACAATGTTGCCAGTTGATTTAACAGTAATTTTTCTTGGGCTTATTATTTATTTGTTCAGTTGCCCTAAAAAACGTGACGATTTAATGAGCAAACTTGTTATAAAACAGCCTGGCAGTTTAATTCGGTAATTCACATCCCCCCCCCCTCCCTTACAATGCTTTACAACGTTTAAGGCAAGCTGAACTCTTAACTGTTGGCTTTTTAGCTTGATTATGAAGAATACCAGGATTTGTTTTAAAAAGTCGAGTTGAAAGGAAACTGCAGTAAGTCTAAATAAAACATTTGGTTGTGAAAATAGCCACCTTTCAGTTAGAACACGAGCTTCTGGCGAAGCAAGAAACTCGTTTCATTTCTATGGTGCATTTCACTATCGAACACCAATGAATATTGAAATAAATAAAGAAGCAACTAGAACAGATGGCAACCTTGATAGAGTTGATGGCGGTGATCTATAAATAGCCTACTGCTTTGAAATGTCATATGATTAGCAGTTAACAATTAACAATTTTCGGAGTTTTTTCGATCCCGGGATATTCGGGATCTGGAAATACAATCCCGGGATCGTCCCGAAATTTAAGAAGTTTTTATTTCGTTATTTTTTTTGCCAAAAAGTGCAACACATTCACTTCTATTGTTTTATAGTACATACTCTGTATTAAATTGATATAACAGAGAAGCACAATTTGTACCAATTCAACAAAAAAAAACCAAACATAAAATTTGACCAATCATATATCTTCAGTGATTTATAACATAGTTTTTTGTAATACATGCACAAATACATATTTTCGGTTTAAGCTTAGTATGCTGTAGAAGCGAAAAAAATCTTCCGTAAGAAATGCATCGCGTTTTTGACAGCGAAAAGGTAGCGAAATTTTTTTTTTCGTTTGTTAGTACCAGAGATAAAGAGATGGGAAACTCCGTTGGAGAGGGATAGCACTATGTTCGATTTTACGTTAAATTGGCTCTAATACTAACACAAAACATTTATAAGTGGTCGTAAAATCAACGGAAAACAACCCTGGGTTATGGTAGATTGAAGAATTTCACCAGTTACGTTTGAGGTCCGATAACTGTAAAACTGCATATTAATGGAACAAAATGGGTAACAAAAGGTATACCAAAAAAGACTTCGGAAATGCAATGGAAAGCATCCCTGAAACATCATGGTGAAATTATCGTAGAATAATTACACCATAGGAATAAGTCCAAGCAGTGTTGCCGTTAGGAAAAATTTATGGATACTTTTTTCATACTCATATATGAATATATGTTTTTATTTGCAAAAATATAAAAAAGGAGGCATTTCTTCAAATCCAACAAAAACTTTAAGAAAAATTATTACATTGAGACATTTTTGGACAGTACTTTTTTATCAAAAAATGCATTAACGCAACCTCTTTACGAAGAACTTTACAATTTTGTGATAAATATATTAAGTCTGTCTCATAGCACAGCTGCTGCTGAATGAAGTTTTTCTAATTTAAGTCTCACTAAAAACGATAAGACTAGTAGATTTTTTTTTTGGGATTAAGTAAAGATATATTGTTTTGCAAAATACTTAAAAACGAATAATTTTTAAATTTAATATAAATAAAGGGCAATAGCAACCCATTTTACTGAACTGAATAAGCTATTAATTTACTTTTTTATGTATTTATATATTATTTTGTATCATAGCTGATAAATAATTATTAATAATCGAATTCATTAGCAAATCGATTATATTTTTAAAATTGTAAAATAATTGATTAAGTACAATTCTTTTCTGTTTATAATCGTAATATAATTATAAAAATCCCAAAATAATTACGATTACTTTAGATGTCGAAAATATTCAAAAAGAATGAAAAGTAATCAAGAAAAATAATCAGAGTACTTTAAGAAATGTTTGATTCTTTTTTTTATTATGTGTGGCATTGGCAGTGGTAACAGAGAAAGAACCATGAGCCCAAAGCTCATACTGTAGCTCCCAACAATTTTGTTAATAAAACTGATTAAGTTTTCGTGTAACTGTTATTCGTATAGCTGTGTTAACTGAAAAAAATTTCTAAAAGTAGTCGGATTATTGTTTCTTGATTACTTTTTATTCTTTTTGATTATTTTCGTAATTTCAAGTAGTCGTTATTATTTTTTTATTATTAGTAATCGAAATCAATTACTTATCAAAAACATCTTCAAGGATTATATAATGATTATAATTATTATTAAAATAAAATCTAATTGTTTATTAATCGTAATCGCTATTTAACAGTTATGTTAAAAAAAATTTTACAATTAATGTAATAAACATAATTTATAAAAAATATAAAAATAACACAAAATATAACAGACTGAAGTACTGAAATGTACATATGTTCCTTTTTAAGGCGGGAGCAGGTTGTCTAAAATTGTTATCTTCTTTTTCTTCTTAAACTTTCAAAAGTATAGTTTTTGAGAATTTACTGTTAAATTTTTGTAAGGATACTGACGTTATCTCCGCTTCTACAGCCGTTTTAGCAGGTATCGAGCGCACAGCAAAAACAGCATACTCACTTTATTTACACTCATTTATCTCAAAACTATTTTTTTTGGCAATGTATTGTAGCGAAAACAAAAGATATTCAGCCAAATCATCTGAAATTTTAATATGTTATTCACATCAGTGATTTTCGCTATCAAAATTTCAAAAAATCGTAAATTTTACACTGAATAACCAGTAAAAAACCCTGTTTTGGGACTTAAATTTAAAAAGCGCGTCATAATCAAAAAATTTTATTGCAATATGCCTTTAAAGTTTAAATATTATTGTTCATTATTTTAACTTTTAAAAAAATAAATCCTAAAAATATTTAAAATATTCAATCACTAGGTCTTAGTATTATTATTTATTATTTTATATATGTACATGCTTTGTTTCTTACTATTACATTTTAACAAAGCTATTTGTTTGGCTTCAAATTAAATAAATAGAATTGTTATGAAAGCTTAAAAAATTGGGTTTCAGTACTGTAATATGTGAATACTTTTTTTCGGAAGTGGATAAATTTGTGACCTTTTCATGGCTACTTTTTTTAGAATCGTCGCGGCAACACTGATCTGAGGTGAAGTCACGTACACAATCAATGAATTTCACCAAAGTACATAAAAATGGAAAAAACATATGTTTTGACGTCACAAAATTTAAGTTTCCTATCTCTTTGTCTCTGGTTAGTACGCTGTTGAACCAAAAAAATTGTTCAATGCAGCCAAGTACACAACCATGATTGGAGAGTTAAAATGTCAAAATTTCGCTGCCTTTTAAATGGCCGTACATTGAATTGGCTAGGAAATTTGACATTCAACAATAACGTTCAACTAACACATATAACAAACACTTTATGGTAAGTATGTAATTACCATACCAAAATTTTGCATGTAGAATTAAATGCCTAAAAATTTTTGTTCCTACAGCATACTAAACTTTAGCAGTAACTGCTTACATAAAATTATTTTAAATCAGTATTTAAACAGCAATTGTTTTAAAATTAAAATTTTTTATATTGATTATTGTTCAATTATCCTTCAATAAATCAATTCCGCTTATAAAACAGATTCTACAGCGCTAAAAACCTGGTGCGCCAGTGTAAATTTAACTAAGAAAAGTAACTTTAAGCACGATTTTTCTTGAAACATACTTTTTCAAAACTGGCTACACTACTGAAAACAAACTAATTCACCAATGAAAATTTATTTTAATCTCATTCTATTATAATTCTACACATCTTTTACCAAAATTAGCGTCTTTGGAAAATTTTTATTGGTTTTACACCCAACAATATGGTCAAATATAATGTCAATTTTTTCCACTTTTTTCCACGCTTCGTAATTTTCTTAATTTTCCATTTTGGTATAATATGTGCATCCAAGAGTCTTTCTTCGAAAAACATTTAATTTTCAGGCGATCAGCGTGATGATGTAAAATTAACATGCAAATTAAATTTTTTGTGTATGTAATAAAATTTTTTAGAAAACATCTTCTAAAATATGCCTTAATTTTAACCGCTTTGACCTAAAACCTCCTTTTAATTAAATGCTATAGCACATTTAAATTAAAATAAAAAAGGCAATACATTTTAGTAAGAAATAAATACAATACTCTTTCTATTTAGAGCTTAGTAAAAATATTCTTTCTATTGATCAAAATACGATCTTTATGAAAATAAAGAATTAATGGTTTTATCCCCTAACTTAGACCTTAATTTATTGCATATAAGACTTGCAGAGAAGAAGCACCGCTCCGCCTCAACGCTTGTTAGTTCGATCGTTGATCGTTGAAAGGGGGATATATGTGATATATGTAGTATGAAAAAAATTTAGATTTAATTAGATTTTAGAAAAATTAGATATTAAAAAAATTGTGTTCAACAATCCCGGGATTCGAATCGAATAATTCCGGGATATTCGGGTCTTAAAAAAGATCGGGATCCCGAGATCCTGGGATTGCCATCCCTAGCAGCCATACAGTTCAAAAGAATGAATTCCAAAATCTCACTCATATACTACTCATATACTAGTTTCGCAGTTATACTAGATATACTAGTATATATACTAATATACTATACGCAGATATATTGTACTAGATCGCAGCTTAATCACTCAAGACTACTGAAGAGGAAAATGTAGCGATTTCCGAAACAGACTGTCTAGTCAGCTAAGTGATTGACTCTATACAGAGTTGTTGTTGTTGTTGTTGCCTTCTTAAAAACTTACTTGATCTAAAGCTCGCAATTTAATTCATGTTAAGACCAATAGTCTAATATGTTGTTGATATTAGGTGAAATGTTATTAGTTTCTTCCAAAATATGCCTTCGTCTACAACTAACTCTTCGTGAAATAGAAAAACTTCGCCTTTCGAATATTCAACAAAAACACAATTAACGATATCAAACGGAAAGTAATAACTCATTAGAAACTTTGGTTTTAGTATAACCCCTTACTTCAGCTGTCTCTACCGACGATTTAACTTACGCTCTATAATTAGCGTATGGCTCATATGGACGAGTACATTCAGCAGAAACCACGACATTGAAAGAACTGATGATACAAAGTTACAACTTTGGGGATCTTCGAAAGCGAGAGAAACGACATTAGCAGGTACCGAGTAGACCTGGAAAACGCAGGGCTACGCTGCGTTACTGAGCTGAAACACTCAAATGCGTTATTGCGCTAATACTTAATAATACACTTACAAATAACGCAAGAGCGCAGTAAATTCTTTCTCGCTTATTCTTATTTCTGCATTTATTTGAAAGAGTTTGATTTCATAAATGTAAACAAACTTTATTGCTCGCATCAATCCAAAACGAAGTACATTTTCGCTGCATGCTTTCAATTTAAGCTTTTTAATTTTTGAGGAATGCTGATTTCAGCGCATGATAGAAAAGGTTTCATTTCTATAGATTTAAGGGGTTGAACAGTGTAAATCTTTCAATAAAATAGTTCTTTTTTTTATAAATTACACTGTGCAACAATTAAGAACTTTTTTGTTTTATCGGATAATTCTAAATGAGTGAGAAAAACATAAAGAAGCTTGTAAGGCATTCATTTGCCCAATAAAAATGTACGGATAATAAGATAGAGGTATTCCCAATTCTTCCTGATCCACTACTCACGTTTATGTTTTTTCGTAAAAATTTATTTATTAATTTTAATTTCGTTAATTTCGTAAAATAAATAGGTATAGTGAGTGCAAAACACTTCTACGATGGCATATTTTCACTTCGAGTATAAAATAAAATAAAAAAAATACAGTTCGTTTAAAACACATTCCTACTACACCTGGCCACGCTCACAATTAAGCCTCCAATGATCTAAGAACATATTAATCCGTCACTAAATTCACTGTTGGTAATAAAATTGCAAATGAATTGCGCAAATATCAACCTCAATTTAACGGTCGTTCAACGAATCCTACTGCCTTAAAGTAGAAAAACGAAAACCACACTC
Organism: Dichetophora obliterata; assembly: GCA_963920525.1. Classification (NCBI taxonomy): domain Eukaryota; kingdom Metazoa; phylum Arthropoda; class Insecta; order Diptera; family Sciomyzidae; genus Dichetophora; species Dichetophora obliterata. Next base: position 24,114,036 of record OY986437.1, on the reverse strand, counting down.
AAGTCAAATCATTGAGAAAATATTTGAGAGATTCTGGAACTGCAACACATCCAATACACAGTTTATGGTCTTTTCAATGCCAAATGGATAGTACAAGATGCACCAGAAACCAGTTCGCAGCAGTTTTTATAAATTCAACAATCTGGTTAGGACACCGCCACCACCGGCACCAACACCAACACCAACACCACATCGACCGACCGACTGCTGGTTGATCGATAAACTATATCGATAAAAAACAACAACCTACTGAGCGACCTTAGCCCAACTTGACTAGTGTTTGGTACCAAACGACAGCAACAGGTACCACAGGTCCACAAAAATGCGGACAAACTGCGACACTTTTAAGTGCGAAATTAAAAGTAAAACAAGCGATTAACATAAATTAAGACTCAAAGTTAACGTCCGGCGTAAACACATTTAAATGAATGCCAAGTGATGATGGTGGTAATGGTGGTGGTGGTGGTGGTGGTGGTGGTTGTGGTGGTTGGAGAAGAATTGGTGCGAGAAACGGATGTCGACAACGGTATTAGCCATGTAGTGAGTGAGCCGGGCCAGACCTGGTCGAGCTAGTAGTAGCAAAAAGATGTTTTAGTCAAAGCCAAACGTTGCAACACAAGCAAATAACCATGACAGGAAGGTTTCAATGGTTTAACTCCATCGACTCCAACATCTTGTTGCTCTCCACTTAAATTAAGTCATTTCAACATTTAATGGTACGCTAATGATTCCTGCGTACAATGTGTTTATGGGTTTATAACTGGTTGTACTTATTGATATCGTGGTATTGTTTAAGTATTTATTAAAATTTATTAAATTCTACTTTGAACTAAATGATGCATAAAATGTTTGAAATATGTTATAATTGTTCTCTAACTTGGCCATCATTGAGTGGGTAGTTATTAACATTGAGATAAATTAGCGAATACATTTGATTCTCGCAGGCAAGTCACAACATAATTATGTTTGTGAAAAATGACGTTAAGCTTCCTCTCAGGGCTAGTTTTTTAGAACGGGTTTAAAGTCTAGTCAAATTAAACCGAGCTTAACTCACCAAAATTGGACGTTTAAACTTGGTTTAGGCAAAAAAAACACATTATATGATAATTTAAGTCAATTTAACTTTAACGAATGCTAAACTACACAGTTAAACCCAGTTTAAACGTACAATTTTGGTGCGTTTAGCTAGGTTTAATTTGACTTAAGTTTAAGCTCGCACTGAAAAATTGGCCCTTAGGAAACAAAGTGCTGCGAAAATGCTTTCAGATCACTTTAAAAATCTAAGTTAAGATTTGTTTTTATTTTGAATAGAGCCTTTTGAAGTAAACCTTCTTTTCTTCTTTAGCACCGTTGTGATTTGAAACTTGATGAAGCGACAAATTACATAAAAAAACAAACATATATTTACAAACAATCCACGGCTTAGTATTTACTAGGGAAGTCAATTTAAATCCCGGGATTTTCTTTCCGGGATCCCGGGGTTTTTAAATAAGATATATATTTTAAATAATATGAATAATATATAAGAAAACACTTTTATTGAGGCTTAAAAAGATTGTTAGGACGATGAGTGTGAATCACTGGAGCTAAGACATTGCAAAGTTTTAGAGGAATTTGCAACATCGGGAGTAAGTATTGTATTGCAAAACTATCAGATATTCTGACTTAGGAAATAACTTTGTTTTGTAGTGAGGGCAATCGTGATCGAAACTTATAAATTGCTTACGATTATCGATTATAACTATTTCTCCAACTAGCATAGAATCAGAACGGTGTTTCTCATCAACAGGTTATATTTGTAAAATATAAATAAAACTCTCTAATAAAAAAAACGCAGTAATCAGCGTAATGTATTACTTTAAAAATTTTTGAAACAAAACATTTAATTTGAAAAGTCTTTTCCGACCTTAATTTCCCTTAAACACAAAAAAAAGAAAAACATGAAGACGGTGCCTAAAAAAAATTTTTAATTTTTGTAATAATATCTTAAACTGTTCTCTATTTTATTTTTTTTATATTTTTTGTTCTTTAAATTAATACAATTTGCTAGTCATTAATATTATTTCAATTTTTTTGTGTTTATTAACAACTAGTATTCCCCTCCTAGGTGTCATATATATTTTTACCATTTTTAGAATAGTTGCCAGAAGTAACCGTATGAAATAAATTACCAATTTTAAGTCTAATTCGATTAAAACCGTCTGAAATATAGCATTTTTGTTAATTAGTTGGTGGTAAAAGAGGGTGTGGCAAATTTTTTTTCATCGTACCATCTCGCATTCGAAAAAAATCGACTGCCAAAATTTCCGCTTAGTTTAGTTCATACCAAAAGCACTTTGCTTCACTCCAAGCTTATCCCCTGAAAATGGGGCTAAACATAGTGTAACCATGCCCATTTTTAATGCAGTTGCCAAAAGTAAACATACAAACTAAATTACAAAATTTTAGTCTAATACGATGAAACCCATCTGAAATAAAACATTTTCATTGATTTGAGTTTTGAAATTTTCATTGAGTGTGCGGTAAAAAGGGGCGTGGAAGCCGACAGTCTGAAGTACTGTTGCCAACAATAACCATACAAACTAAATTACCAAATTTTAGTCTTCTACGACCAAAACTGTCTGAAATATTCATATTATTTTTATTGATTCGTGGGCGGTGAAAAGGAGTGTGGCAAATTTTTTCCCCGTAAACCATCTCGTACTCGGAGGCAATCTACTACCAAAATTTCAGCCCAATCGGCAAAATCTTTTGAAATCTTAATAATTTCTTAAAAGTGGTCGTTGGTATATTTTAACTACGCTCATTTTTAATGCAGTCGCCAACAGTAAGCATACGAACTATTTTTCCATGTTTTAGTTATTTACGACCAAAATCGTCTGAAATATAAAATTTTCATTGATTTTTGGGCATTTTCACTAAAATTTTTTTTCCGCAAACCATCTAGTACTCGAAAACAATCTGCTGCCGAAATTTCAGCTTAAGTCTTTGAGTCGTTCATGAGTGATAAAGCTACCAACGAACACCATTTCATTGTTTTTATATAGATAAGGGTATTCACAATTGTAAGGTATCGTGGTATTGTGGTTTTTTTGCCTTAGTTGAAAAGCACACCTATGAGCACCCTTTAAAATAGAATTTGTTGCAAGAAACCTCCCACTATAGCTTTTTGTTACTATGCAAATATATTGACGATCCAATTTGATATATTTTATAAATACTAGTATCGCCTGGGGCCGAAATTCGACCAACCTTCTGAAATTTCAATCGTTTTTTTCTAGTTCTGAGGCATGACCTTGCTTTGTGAAAATGTGATGTACTAGAAAATTTTAAGTTTCAAATTATCGCAATATTTTTGATATAAAAAAGTCTACATTTTTTAAAAATATCTGTAAAACATAACCCATAAAAACTTACGTACACCGTTATTTTTCACAACCAGGGCTTTTCATATAAACACACGTTGTACTGAGAAAAGCTATAGTTTTAAAGATATCGCCATAACTTTGATGTCAAAATAAAGAGAATTTTTTAGAATTTACTATTTATAAGAAATTTCACCATCACAATATATATTCACACATTTTACATACAAAAATACTTATTGTAGGGTATTCGTAAGAGATAGCGAAAAATGTTTTTTCTACATTGTAGTGTCGAAAATTTCCTCTTACACCATGTTTTTCCATTTTTTATAGTTTAGGTTTTACTTAAGAAATATTCTTTAAACGCTAATATTTCAGGTCAAAGGTCACAAAAATATCAAGTAAACTCCTTCTCCCTACTCCAATTCCTTAAAAAAAATTATCAAAATCGGTTCAGAAACACGAAAGAACTGTTTCTCTAACGCATATTTCTATATATACCATAGCCCTATTGGAAATTTTAAAGTGCTTTATTAAAAAGCAAGTAAAAAGGTCTTCACTCTACCTATGAATAGTGCTTTTGAAAAGTGCTTTGCTCCCGCTACAAATTAAGCTTAAAAAAGCTGTTTGCTTTCGAGATTCTTTGTTTTTTTTTTCGTTATCTACTCTGCTGACTAATCGTGCTTTCATCACTTTCATCGCTTGTTGTTTTCTCATCATTATCCATCACTGCATATGCAAAAAGTTTTATTTGTGAAAAAGTGTTGCAGCAAAATAGTGAATAAAATAAAAATGGTTAAAACGTTTATGAAGTGTTAAATTATTTTTTCATAAAAAAGGTAATAAAATTAGTGGCAAGTGGTTTCGATATTCAAAACGTAAATGTAAAATATTACATCGGGCAAAAATATACGCCATCAAAAATTAAGTCACGAATGCAGGTGTTCACAAAGAAGGCGCTCTTTCCGAAGGGAGAGCAAAGCGCTTTTTTGAATCACTTTTCATAGCGAGAACAAAGGTCTTATTTCCAATGACATGACAAAGTTAAATAAAGCTCTATTTAAAGCGAGAACAAAGCGCTATTGTGGTTTTGTAAAGTGCTTTGAGAGTGGTTTTGAAGCCCTTTGTTTCCTAAAGGGAATGGCTTAAGACATAGATTTGTATACATATATAGCTTTGGAGTGGTTTGAAATATTTAAAAATTTCTTTCATAGAAATTATTTCTTTAGCTGCAGAACTTTGTAAAAATGTAAAAACAACATTTTGAAAAATTGAATTTTCATAAAAAAAAAATCATAGGGGGCAGCTCATGAATTTCGATGATAGAAACTGTTTATTGAATTGAGTGTCAAAATGAGGCAATTTTTGCAAATAAATCATATGTCATATGAAAGAATGTGAAAAAAGAAAATGTAATGAGAAAAAAAATTACAACAAACAAAACGTTAGTCTCATTTTCTGAGCAAAACCTTAATATTTTAGAGGTTTTTTTAAAACAATATAAAACATTGAGTTGATGAGATAGTGGTTAATCCTTTCTTATTTCTCCAAAGTCATTTTATTGATCTTTTAACAAAGAAAATTTATTGAAAATCGATTGAAAAATGGCTGAGATATTTGCTTGCAAGGTCAAAATTTGAAATTTCAATAGTTTTTTTCTCATTCAGAGGCGATGGCGTTGCTTGAAGGAAATACATTGCACTGAGAAGATATAAATTTTTCGAGATATCTAAATAATTTTAATGTAATTTTAAGGGGATTTTTAACATACTATACGTGGAAAATATTACCAAGAAATCTTTCGTATACCGTTACATTCCTCAAGCAAAGACTTTTCATACAAAAATACGTTGTACTGAGAACATATATAGTTTTCAAGATATCGCTTTAATTTTTATGTCAAAATAACTTAAATTTTTCAGACTTTACTATTTGTAAGAAATTTCACCATCACAATACATATTCACTCTTGTTGTATAAAAAAATGCTTATTGTAGGGTATCCGCAAGTTATGGCGCGAAATGTTTTAAGTATTTTTGCAAACCTTACCAATGTCTAAACTTCCCTCTTACATTATATTTTTCCATCTGTTACAGTTTAGCTTTTATTTAATAAATGCTCTTTTTACGCTCATATTTCAGGTCGAAGGTCACCAATCTAAAATGTAATCATACTGTGCAGCCAGATCTTTCATTTGATACCTCATTCACTATTCTACCTCTGCCTAGCCCTGCGATTCCTTACTAAAAATAATGCAAAATTTCAACGTTAATATTTCGGGTCAGAAGTCATAAAATTAAAATCTAAAATGATTCTGCTGATATAGGGCGCAGTAAATTTCGAATGATGTAAGTTTCATTGCTCTTATTCTAAAACTAATATCGAAAAAGTGTACGACAACATTTGATGTTTGCCAATTAATATATAAGATATGGCATAAAAAGTTTAACTTGCATTTTGAGCTTCTTCCATTTTTGCAATTAGAAAATAACTGGCCACCGATCAGTTGTTTATGGAACTTTAAAAACCACGTTCGTTAAACATATCATTGGGCTACTTAAATTAACACAGTTTTGGTTTTTAGAGATTTCATGTAAAACAACAATAAATATAAAAACCGCGGGGTTTTTTAACTACATACTTAATGCCCTTAATACCCTTAATGTCTTTTGTTTTGTTTTTGTTGCTTTACACATAAATTAATTTACATTTTTTTGTTTCAAGTAATAAATAACTAAAAATTGTATTAAAAACGTTTTGAATTATGTACTTCTTAAGGTTTTCAATCCCGAAGCAATCCCGGGATCGAGAAAAACTTCCGGGATTGAACTCCCTAATGCACACCTATAAAACCTAATTCCTCGAAAATTTTTATGCATACGAAACCTTTATGCATACTCTTTTATCGAAACCAAATGTGAATACTAGAGACCAAACAATTGGCAGTGTAAGCAATTGTAGTTGGGAAATAGCGTTTTTTTACATTCGCTCCATTCACAACGAGAGCAAAGCAATTCTCAAACTAACTACGCACAGGTAAAACAAAGCACTTGCTTTTTAATAGATTGACATTTGTTTTGTGCTTTGAAATTTCCAATATGGTATGTATCCGTAATCTTTTTATTGATTTTGTGGCCAAAATAGATTTTAACCTGGAATTAATCAAAAGCTTCCCCAATACACATTCTCAAACATACACCACAACCAAACAAGTATCTATAGCAAAAGCGTTTTCCTACGCTTCTGCATTGCTGCAAGGCAAACGTAACTCCTGCTGCTGCTGTGCGATGCGTTGCTTTTTTTTTTTTTGTTGTCTTTCATTCAGTCGGTCAAGCAGCTTCTTTCTCCTACGAAATAGTTAATCACCAGAAACAACAACAACGCTCGTTACGAATATTAATCGGACATTGAAATATTTACGAATAGCACAACGCATGGTTCGATGTTAGGCAGGCGCAAGCACCTTTGCCGGACAGTAAGCGAAGGAGGACGCGGCACACCACACAGTCCGCGCGATTGAAAACGATTAACGCACAGCAGGGACACTCCAGTGACCTCTGCGCGGCTTGTTGCCACGTGAACAAATACATATTTTAGTTGCGGTTTGTGTGTGTTTTTCTTCATTTGTTTGCTGCTAACACAGCTGTTTGGCTCACTTAGAGGCGGCGGCGCGCATGCGTTGAAGAATGATTCAGTTAACTGCAATGTTTGTTAAACCTTTCCTGTGGTGCTGTCTTACTGGTGTTTCATCTGAATGTTTGTTCGCAGGAAAAACGTGGTTCCTGCATTGCTCGATGTCGATGGCGGATGGTAACGACTTTATTGTTATTGCTGTGGGAAATTTTTGGCATATTACTTATACGACTGGTGGCTATTTTTCTTTTGGTTTTATCGAATTTTTCTAGGAATAGTATTTCAAGAAGCTTGATATGGCACGATTTGCAAAATATGCTATTCTAAAAAACTTTATCGTCTTTTGAACTTTTTTAGCTTCGAACCAAGACTTGAAGGCGTAAAAGCTAGTTAGCCAAGACGGCTTTAATTTCAATATAGGATGATGAATTAGTAGGAATGAAGGGAATTTTGTATGTCCGTTCATGCGGTTTCTTAAAATTTGACAAATTTTCATTTCTTTACAAAATGAAACGGCATTGTTCTCTTATAGAAAAAGTCAACTACTACAAGCCATCATGTTTAATCACCTTGAATCGGAGTTTAAACACAATCATATACATATTATTTTTTTATGAAAAAAAAAATTCTTCAGAGCCAAAAGGACCTAAAAAAATAGAACAAAATCTATAAAAGTTTTTTATGGTTTTCATCCAAAAAGACGTTCTTGTTAAAATTATAGAGAAAATTTTCTTGAAATCCTTAAGAAGAATCTTATTGTTTTTTATAAGAAAATATTTTAAAACTATAAAAAAGTTTTGTAATAATATGTGATTTTCTAGTAAATTTTAAAAGTTATTTTCTTGATACTTAATTAAGAAATCTTATTGATTTTATAAGGTTATTTTTTAAATTTAATAAATGCAGCTTTATAAAGCAAAACGAAATCTTATTAACCTTTTATATGAAAATATTCCAACTTTTAATTGCCTATTGATTTAATAAGATTACTTTTTAAATTTAATAAATGCAGCTTTATCGAGAAAACTTTTATAAACGAAATCTTATTAACCTTTTATATGAAAATATTCCAACTTTGAATTGCCTATAAAATTAATAAATTACTTGAGCTAAAGCTCAATATTATAACCTTGTAAAATCATGAAAACTTCACAATTTAATTATAAAAAAAATTTAAATTTTTTGAATATGTAAAAATCTAATTTAAGAAATTTAGAAAAATTAAGTTTAATTAAGGCTATGTTGCTAAGATAAACCGACACAGAAAGTTGCTAAAGAAACCGACACAAAGTAGTGGCACTTTTTGCGGCATGGTTTTGTTGTTGCTTAAACACGTTGCTGCTTTTGTTGGACACCGAATATTTTTCGTTACATACACGGAGAGAAATAATATTCTTGTATTAAGCAAATATTTTGCTTGATGAAAAAGAATTGAAAATAAAGCTGCATTTCCTCAAATCAAGCATAACAACTGAAACTGAGAAAAAAATGTTTGTAATGAGCATTTATTTGTTAAATTGAGTAAGATAAATAATTGGTAGAAAAAATAGCAAAATACTTGATACAAAAACCTAGAACAAGACTTTAATCAAGAAAATATTTATGAAATATAAACGTAGAGTTTGTTGTTACAAATAATTTTGAATTTAGTAATTATTTTGCTTGAATTTTAAGAAAATATAGAAATATTTGAAAATTGCTTGATTCAAGCATGAAAAACTATGCAAGTACTTTCAATCTAAAGTCTTTCAACGTTTAAGCATAGTACTCTGTTCAGTTTCATGTGAAATTCCACTCAAATCTTCATACAAAAAGTGACAGCTGCGAAACAAGCGTGGAAATTTTCACAACATGTTCGTCAGAGCTGTACTCTGTTCCGCTGCGTGAAATTATCGCAACATGTGTCTGAGCAACATTTTTCACGACAATTTAATTGTACTGCCTATTTATTTTGAAGTGAAAAGAGAGAGATCATATGAAATCTCCCAACTTATTCTCTGAGTCTCTCTGAGAAACGTTGCCATAGAAATTCCTCGCAACAAACTTTAAGTCAGAAATTTCATGCAACAAATTAATAGATGTTGCCAGCGAAATTTCACGCAAACGAACAGAGTACTAGGATTTGGTCTTAAAAATAAAGCATGCAATGTAATAACGAAGATTTTGAAGAAAAACCGTATTACAATGTAATTCGTCTTATCGGTTTATCAACTCATTATTTCAAATGCTTAAAAATTACAAATAGAATTAACTACAAGAAACTGATTTTATATCGTGTTATACATAAAGCACGTATTATATGTTTAAGTCTAAAAAATATATAAGATACTTGGCATTATAATATTAAGTCTAACATATATTTAGCTCTCGGACAATGCCAAATTGAATTCGATAGCTATTTTAATTGTTTTTCAATATTAGGAGATATGGGACATATTTTTAAAAATAGCAGTTTAATTTTTTGCTTCTAAACATTTTCAATATTTTAATTTGCGATCCGGCCGATTGCTTAAATGTCAAAATCTTGAAACAACCAAAATCTTGAAACAACCAAAATCTTGAAAGAAAATAATCTTTTAGAAAAAAGTCTTGAAAAAATAAAATAATGAAACAAAGATATTTTAAAAAAAAATCTATAAAACAAAAATAAACATAAATCTTGAAAAAAATCTTGAAAATATTCTGAAATTTTTAAATAGATTGTTATTTCGAATAAAGTGTAAAATTTCGAGTAAAAAAGAGGAAAAAGTGTCGAATTTCGAAAACAGCAATGTCAAATTTTGGCAAAAGTATTATAATTTTTCACGAATTTTTATCTCCTAAGCTACTTGCGAGCGTTATTTTTTTTTTGCATATTTGAGTTTAAAAGGTCCAATTACATATAAAAAAATATAAAAAAAAAATTTTAGTGTGGACCCTAAAGCAAAATCATTTCTTTATATGTTAAATTTGGCACTTTTTCATAATAAGACACTTTTTATAATTTTGACAATTTTCAAAGGGAGCGGTTCGATTGCATGAAGGTCAAGATCTTGAAAAAAACAAAATCTTGAAAAGAAATAATCTAGAAAAAAATCTTAAAAACGAAATCTTGGAAAAAAAATTTTAAATCGAAAATATTGAAAACAAAAATTAGAAAACACAAAATATGTATAAATCTTGAAAAAACTTGCAACTTTAAGAAATGTTCTTTCGAATAAAATGTATAATTTTGAGAAAAAAACGGAAAAGTGTCTGATTTCAAAAACAAAAATGTCAAATTTTGACAAAATTATAAATTTTTTAAATATCTGTGGTCCCACACCTAGCGTCATCCTGACAAACGACGAGGACGGAAGCGGTCCGAATGCTTGAAGGTCAAAATCTTGAAACAACCAAAATCTTGAAAAAAAATAATCTTGAAAAAACAAAACTTAAAAAAAAGTAGAAATCACGAAATATGCATAAATCTTGAAAAAATCTTGAAATTTTAAGATATATTGTTCTTTCGAATAAAATGCATAATTTCGAGAAAAAAACGGAAAAGTGTCTGAAAAAACAAAACTGAACAAACAAAAAACAGTGAAAAAACAAATATGTCAAATTTTGGTAAAATTATAAATTTTTTAAATATCTATGGTCCCACACCTAGCGTCATCCAGACAAACGACATGGTGGTTTTTTGTCCATTTATGACACATATTTTTTAAAATTTGACAATTTTTTGCAAAATTTGTCACTTTTTAAAATTTAGCAAATTTAGCAAATTCAAAATTAAATATGACATTTTTTGCAAAAATTGTAAATTTCGAAATCTGACACTTATTCAAAATTTGACAATTTTTCGAATTTCGGCATTTATTCCAAATTTTATACTTATTTCAATATTTCACACTTTTTGAAGTTTGAAACTATTTTAAATAAATAGACAATTTGACATTTATTTCAAAATTTGACAATTTCTGTGACTTGAAAATTATTCATTAGCTGCGTTCCTTTCGCCTTAATATAATCGCGATAGCAAATTTTCTCAAAGGAACGGCAAGAAAAACGACTAGTAGAGGGCACAACCGTTGTAGTCAAAATTAAATTCAAACGAGCAATCATGATACAATAACTATTAGGTGTCATGAGAACGTGTGTAGTTCAAAACTGTTGTAAACTGTTATGGTAGCGATACCTTAGTAAACGATGTTTTTCTCTGAATGTGCTTTACTCTAAACGTCAGAAAAATTGTAAATTATTAAATTTTATTATTACTATTATACAATTATATAAATAATTTAAGTGCAATTGTTGGCTCCGCTGAATGCGTCCAATGTGTGTGACATACGCGGTTTGTTTTGTTTTATTTCGTTTAACATTCGATGGTCGCAGCTCGTGAGAAATTAGGTAGCTGTCATATTCATAAATAATTCAAAAAATGAAATGACAGCTCATAAAAATATACAGGTGCGGCACCTGTGTTTCAAATTTTGTAAAGGCTATACCACAAGTTTATATGGATAGCAAAAATAATCCTATTTGTTATAGGATTATTATTTTTGTTTTTGCTTTGCATGTAAAAAAAAATAATCTGGATTATTTTGAAGCGAATGGAACGCAGCTATTGTTTTGATTATTTTCAACATTTCACATTATTCGAAAAATTTGATAATTCTTTCGAAATTGGACATTTTAACAAATAGGGTAAAATTTTCAATTAAGAAATCTTAAAAAACCTACAAATAGAATGTATTCTTTAATTTGCGCGCGCGGATTAAAGAATACATTCTATGCGTTAGTTTTTCAAGAATTTGAGTTTCAAGATTTTTTTTCCAAGATTTTCGTTTCAAGATTTTTTTTTTCAAGATTTTGTTTTCAAGATTTTTTTTTATGATTTTGTATTCAAGATTTTTTTTTTAAGTTTTTGAAATTCTGCGAAAAGGACCCAACCCGACGAGTACTTATTCAAAATTAAATATGACCTTTTTTGCAAAACTTGTTCATTTCGAAATCTGACACTCATTCAAAATTTGACAATTTTTCGAATTTTGGCACTTATTCCGAATTTTATACTTTTTTTGATATTTGGCACTTTTTAAAATTTGAAACTTCTTCAAATAATTGGAAAATTTGACATTTATTTCAAAATTTGACAATTTCTGTGACTTGAAAATTATTCATTATTTTGATTATTTTCGAAATTTCACATTATTCGAAAAATTTGATACTTCTTTCGAATTGGACACTTTTCGAAATAGCGTAAAATTTTCAATTAAGAAATCATGAAAAACGTACGCACGCGCGGTTCAAAGAATACATTCTATGCGTAGGTTTTTCATTTTTTTTGATTTTGAGTTTCAAGATTTTATTTTTAAGAATTTTTTTCAAGATTTTGATCTCGAGATTTTTTTTATCAAGATTTTTTTTTCAAGATTTTGAAATTTTGCGAAAAGGACCCAACCCTTTTCAAAATAAAACACTACTTTAAAATTTCACATTTTTTAAAAAAATTTAACAATTTTTTGCAATACTTTTCGAAATTTGGCACTTATTAAAAATGTTGAAAATTTATTTGGAATTTAGCTTTTTTCATTATGTGGGAAGGTCTTTGACTGGCCACCACCTTTACCTAACGTAACCTAACTTTTTTCGAATTATAACATTTTTATTAATTTTGTTGATATATAACAATTTTCGAAATAGTGTAAAATTTTCAAAATTTTGAGTTTCAATATTTTTTTCAAAAGTTTTTGCTTTAAAGTTTTTTTTTCACGATTTTTTTTTTCAAGATTGGATTGGATTGGATTGGAAGAGGATTTTGTGAGTTCCCTCTTATTTATGAGTTTTTAAAGAGTATTTTTTGTATTTTCATAAAGTACACTCCTGAAAATAACATATTTTAGATTGTTTTTTAATTTTTTTATTTAAGGACTCTGAAAAAAAATTAGAATTTAGCCCATATGATCCCAAGCATGCGAAATTTCGATTTGTGTAAATGCATGCAATTTGTGTAAAACTCACGTCAATTTTTAGTAATAGGCCTATAAACAAAATAACACTGAGAAAAAAATATTGATTTTATATTTTTGTATTTCAGTACCATTCCAATAATAAAAATAAAGTACTGTTGCAGTAATGGCACGGTACTAATAAATTCAAAATATGTATTTTCCTACAAATTATAATAACTTAATTATTTTTCATAATATATTTCATAAATTGATGTAAAATAATTAAAGTCTTTGTTGAAATGTTAATTATATTTTATTTTTTTTTTTGTGAGATTTATTGTATATTTCAAAAATCACGATATTAACACACAAAAAACCATAAGTAATTGAAACGAATACTTAAATATGCGAAAGTCATTTGGCATCTCATAGCTTCAGTACTGCCATATTACAGTGATAATAAATGGATGGGTTTCGAAAAAAATTTAAAAAAATAATAAATAAAGCGATCCAATAATGGAGCACTAGGATGATATGGGTTAAGAGTGTTTCGTGCAAAGCCTCCTGAATATGAGTTTTTTATGTGTATTTTCTGTATTTACAAAAACCGATCTCATAAAAACATTCCAATTGGGAGCATTTTTGGAGTAGAAATTTAAAGAATAAAGGCATGCTTTTAAATAATGTTCATTCACTTGATATTTTATTCGGCTTCGTAATCGTGGTTAAATAAGATGTTTTTAAGCAAAACTTTATATTTCAGGAAAGGAATAACGGTGAATTTCAAGGAACAATCCGCTTTTTCTGACACTGTTTTAAAAATAAAATTTTAACATAACAGTTGAAAAACTCTGCTTTCTTCGAACACTTGAAGAGTGACCTGTTTTAAAGTTAACTTTGCTGTTTTTCGCCACTTTAGGAAACCATAAAATTAAAAAATAGGAATCATAAGAGTTTTTGAAGACTCATATTGAATCCTCTTAAGATCGATCATTTTCAAAGAAAAACTAGCACATTTTTTAAACTTTTAAGAGTCTATTATGAGTTTTAAAATGCCAATATAAAACTCTATTAAGAGTCATAAAAGAGTCTTATAGGAGTCCGAATAAATGACTTTCGAGAGTCATAAAAGTATCATTTTACACTCTTATTTGAGCTCTTAAAGAGCGACCACTTTCAAAGGAAAAACTGCTCTTTTATGATACTTATAAGAGCTCATTATGAGGGCTCAGGCTCCTACAAATGAGTCATTAAAGAGTCTTTAAAGACTCATATTGTTTGCAGGGTTGTTAACATGTGCTTATGAGAAACTTTCCGATAGGTCAAGATATCGAAATTTGCTTTAAACCTGCGGGAGAAAATATTCAGTTGGAAGTCGGAAAGTTACGTTTATTACAGTTTCTGATGTAACAAAAGTTTGCTTATAAAAACATTTATGTGTTCAGTTCCCAGAGAAGGTCCTAAATGGTCCTTTACCGTCGAATGAGCGGAAATAGATTGATATGCAAGATTTCCACAATATGAGCCAGATTTCATCATCAGCGAATTTTGTAGTCAGTATTATTTTTATTTTAATATGAAAAGCATTATTTATTCAACGCCGTTTTTATTTTGTTTTGATTTAATAAAGTGTCATCTAAACCATTTGCTTGATCTGGTGTTTTTTGATGACAGCAATATCGCTTCTGTGTCTAAATCAGATCCTCTGGTTAGACCCGAAGATTCTCATCATCCAACATTAGAAATTATTTTAAATTTTCCAAATCCATCTGTGCAGTACTAAGATTGATTCCTTTACTTCTTTTGTGAAGTTTAATTCTATTGAGTCTGATAATGATAATAGTATTTGCAATCTTTTTGCTGACTTTTTCAAGACGACTTACTATTCATCATCGTCCTATGATTATTTAAGTTATCCTTTCAATATTCAATCTGGGGATATTTATTTCCCAATAATTGATACAAACACAGTCTTATCATATTTTAAAAAAAATGAAAACATAATATAAAAGTGGTCCTGATAACATACCTTCATGTATATTAAAATACTGCTGTGAAGAATTAGTAACTCCATTCTCTTTACTATTTACTTCATCATTAAAATCCTGCTATTTTCCTGCAGCCTGGAAGCATTCATTTATTATTCCGCTGCATAAATCCGGAAATAGGTCTTTAATTGATTACTACCTTGGCATCGCAAAATTAAGCGCTTTGCCTAAACTTTTAGAGGCAATTGTCACATCACGACTATCGCATAGCGTTAAATCTGTAATGTCTCCTTATCAACATGGATTTCTTTCTGGAAAATCCACTGTTACTAACCTTTTCGAATTTACATCAAAAACTATAGAAAGTTTTGGAAAAGGCATGCAGACTGATGTTATTTACACGGATTTTAGCAAAGCTTTTGACGTTGTAAATCAAAAACTATTGATCTTAAAATGACATCTTGTTGGATTTCCTATACCGTTGGTAAAGTGGATTGAATCTAACTTAAGCAATAGAACACAATCTGTTCTTTTTAAGCTCCAGAAATCACATGAGTTTCCTGCTGCTTCAGGAGTACCTCAAGGAAATCTTCTTGGGCCCCTTTTTTTCTACTTTTTATAAACGATTTGCCATCTGTCATAATGCATTCTAGCATCTTAATGTTTGCTGACGACGTCAAACTCTTCCTTTCTTTTATAAATGATAATGGCGCTGTATTTTTGCAAGCCGACATTGATCATCTTCATGACTGGTGCAAACCACAAACAATTGAACACCTGGAAATCAACATTCGAAGAGTTATCGGCGAGATACGGCCGCAAATGCTGCGAAAAGTTTGTGAAAATTTGTGTTCCAGATTGCGCCTTGTACGCGCCAGCCGTGGCGGCCACATGGCCTAAATCATATTTAAGCATTAATGTCATAAAATTTTCTATCCAATAAAGCCCGTTTTATTGATATTAAAAATATATTAGTTTTTTATGATTTAAACTTGTATCACTCTATAAAAAACACCCTTTATCTTCATGATGAATGTGACTTTGTCGACGGTACCGTGAAGTCTTTGTTTTTACCTCTTGGAACACTACGTTAGATCGATTTGTAATATATTAATATAAGTGGCCGATAAGACAGGGCTTACAGCCCTATTCTGGTTGTTAGCTTAACAAGAAATAGTTAAGGAAGAGCTCCTTAAGCTGATTGCTATGTTATGTAAATGTTGGTATTCTTAAAAATCATTAACAACATAAAAGCTTAAAAAGCTTTTAAAGTTCACCATGCATGGTGAAAATCGGTATGCCTATTGAAAGAAGAGATGCGCTATATAAACAGATGCTTCGAGTGCAGCTTGTGACTTTGCAAGCGCTTGAAAAATTTGCCACGGCTGCTGAAAGATTTCATTATCAACACTTAAAATAAGTAAAAAATTCTTCCATTTTTCAGTTTAATGTATTTAAACTCAATATTATATTATAATTTGTATTTTTTTATTATTTTCACAACAATTTTCTATCTAAGCACATACATTTCATTCGTTGTTAAGACTCTTTCTGTTATTAACAAAATTGTAAAGAAAAGAGCTTTTAAATTTGCAGCAGAATACGAAACCTTAACAAATTGTTAATATCAACTATTTTGTTAATGTGCTGAGCTTAGTTAAGCTGCCAGAATAGGGCTGTTAGTTTGTCTTGGTGCCTGCGTTCGCAACTGGTTTTCTTTATTTTATGAAAATTGGTTTGGTGAAGTTGACCTAGTTTGTCGACCCTGTCCACCCACCGGCTTCAGGAAGACAGAACGATATATATTATATACAGTGTTGCGCAAAATAAAAGCAACAAAATAAGTGCGCTGCAACAAAATCGTGTATCTTTTTTAATGTTGGTGACACACAAAAATGATTATAGGAATCAAAGCATATATTCATACATCATATGTAAAACAAATCAAATTAAAATTTGGTTTTTGTTTTTTTTTTTAAATTTAAAATTAATGTGACTACATTCAATTTGTCTGTGAATAAAACAAAAGCAACAAAACTTGAAAAATGTGAAAAGAGAACAGAAGTTCGAAGAATTATTGGTAAAAGTTCCGTTATTGTAAAGCACGTGTTTTTTGTAAGTCATAAGCCTTTAAGTTTAGTTTTGTTTTTGCGCTAGTTGTGACATTGACTGTTCCATTTATAATGGCACGTTTTAAATACTGTGAAGCTCTTAAATTACACATTATTTCCAAATATAATAATGAAAATTCGCAAATATCTAACGTGAAACAGTTTGATATTAATCGGTCAATAGTTTGCAGATTAATAAAGAAATATATCTTCACAAAAGACGTAACAACGGTACATTAAAGATGGCGACCGCGGAAGACATCGCTGCGTGATGACAGGAACATTTGTGGTGTGTTCAAACAAAATGCATTTGCCACATCCAAAGAGGTTGTTCGGACACTTGATTTAGATATCCACCACAGCACTGTTTGAAGACGAGCCGTTGAGAACGATTAAAGAAGTCACAGACCGGCAGAGAAACCTTTGCTTACAGCTAAGCATAAAAAACGAGGTGAGGTACGGCGCCACCCAGGTACAAGACTTGAAGCCCGAAATTGCAAAATAAATTTTAAACACGGAGGCGATGGCATTATGGTCTGGACTTGATTTTCCAATAATGAAGTTGAACCATTTCAAAAAATCGATGGAATTATGGATCGATTTGTATATAATGACATTTTAGAAAGCAAGATGCGACCACATTCAGAGTGGAATATGTCGCTTCAGTGAACGTTTCAGCCCAACAACGACCCGAAGCACATTTCAAAGCTCATCAAAGATTACTTTAGAGGCAATGGGATTCAAGTCCTTGATTAGCCGGCACAGTCACAATGACTTGAATTCCATTGAAAATCTTTTTGTTATTTTGAAGGTAAAAGTTTCTGGTCAAAGGTTTTCCAATAAGACTGCACTGAATGAAGCGCTGAAACTTAATTGGGAACATATACTAATACTAACATATCTACTTTAATACCCAGTAGGCATTGGCAGCGCTGCAAGCAGGCCTTCGTATGGATTTTAGAATACTGCCGTACTCATATACAATTACACTTGCTTTTTTATATGAAATGGGAAAATTTGTCAGGCCTTCCGCTCTCCTTGCTCAAAAGAGACCTGCCAGAAGCACTCTTTCGAGAAGTCACGTTAGAAGCAAAAGCAATAAAAATATCAACTTCAAATAAAATACGGCTAACAATTTGAGATTTGAACCATCGGTTCTCAGTCGGCGGTCTGACATCTTACCCACTCGTCTACCGTGGTTGTTAGGAATTGTTTGCTTATTTTGCATCAAGACAAATGAAAGTACGCTTTCGGGAGCCCAGGTTCGATTCCCAACTCAGACCAAAAAAAATAATTAATTTTTTTTTGTTTTCTTTTAATCTACATTTTTTTACAAACTGTTCTGTGTATTCAAAATTTTTTTTTGGAATTTTTTTATAAATTTTCTTCATACAAAATTATCAGAAAAGACTTTGAGTTTATCCATATAAATATTTTCATATAATATAATATGTAATGCGTTAGTTTTCGAGAGCCCGGGTTCGAGACCCAACTCGGACAAAAAAAAATAATTTTTTTTTGTTTTTTCTTAAATCTAAATTTTTTTATAAACTGTTCTGTGTATTTAAAAATTTTTTTGGAATTTTTTTTGTAAATTTTTTCATATAAAATAAAAAGAGAAGAATAAGGACCTTCAAAAGGTAGGCCTTACAGAAGTACTCATTAATGCATAGATCATGGAAGGTGTATTGACGCCAATAATAGCAGTGCTAGCATGCCTTTTTTTGCGTAGCACTCGCTAAAATGCCCACTGGGTAGAGTCGATGCCGCTCAGATGTGCAGCGGTTATCAAGAATAATGGATCTTACACCAAATATTAATTATGTTGCTTTTGTTTTTCTCTTAGACAAACTGAATGCAGTCACATTAATTTTAAATTTAATAAAGAAAACAAAACCAAATTGGAATATGATTTGTTTTTAATATGATGGAATATATGCTTTGGTTCCTATAATCATTTTTGTGTGTCCCTAATATTTAAAAAGATACACGATTTTGTAGCAGCGTACCGATTTGGTTGCTATTGTTTTGCGCAACACTGTATATATACTTATTGGAGTGATGTTTTATTGGGTATGAGAGACCTTGTCACACGACTCCGCAGATGTCCAGATACAAAAATTGTTGCTAACTTGACATTGTTTGTCTTGAAAACGCAACCCTCCTATGCTGTCTGATATTACCGATTTGACTTAACTTTTTTTTTATCTTTATATTTTAATAAAATTATATACTTTAAGCAATTTATTAAAACTTTTTAGTTTTTTATTAATACATTACTTCAATCAAAATCATACTTTATATTTTTGAATTGTATTAAATATCTTATTTTATAATTTTAAGTTTGCTAAAACACCTGTGAAGGCTTAGCAATCGAATAAATAAATAAATAAATAAATAATCATAATAAATATCGAAAAGTTGAATGAATAAAAAATAGTCAAAAAAAATGTTCAGTGTTTTATGTATCATTTTCATTACAAAATTAAACATTAATACAGGTAAAAACAACACGAGCACTAGAATAACATTGATATAATATCAATTTAACATTTTATTATTAATTTTTTAAATCAATTACATATTTTAAATGTATTAAGAACATTAATGTAATGACACTTTTTGACATTTTTAATATTAAAAAAACATTATTGTCTTATAATTAATACGTTTTTCAATGTAAGCTTTTTAATTTAAAAAGGACATTAAAATAAATAAAAAAATTTAACATTTTTCAATGCCGGACAACTTACTAAAAATGTTGATTTTATAATTGTTTAATGTGAATTTTTTTTATGAGTTAACGGATTAACATTAAATTTTTTTTTTAAATGTTTATATATATTAAAATGCCATCTTTGATGACATGAGAAAATTATGTTACTGCTTCAATTTTTACGAATTATTTTGATTATTTTACCATACCTCCATCACCTTTCGTCTTAACATTCAGTTACAATCTCGATTTTAAAACTTGCCAGGTCATTATTTTTCCCAAATAATGATTAAAGCAATACACTCTGAGCTGGTGACAATTTCAATCCCTTCCGTTTCGATTCGATAATAATCTCAGCTGGAGGATTATGAAAAGCTTAAAAAACCAAGACAGTAACAACAATGGTGGAAATTAAGAAACACACCTTGAGCGCGAACAAAAAATCAACAAGCCAAATAAATACGAAACAAATGTTAGGGAAAAAACCAAAAAAAAATAAAAAAAATATACACAATCGATAGGCTTTTTATTTTTTGAAGGGTCTTAAAAGTGTTGCCGTTTGATTTCTATGACATTCTTGGCTTTTTGTGTTTTAATTTAATTATGAAACACGTTGTCAAAAATTGTGTTGACCATAGTTGTTTGTAGGGGCCACAACCTACACGATTGTCGGCTAAATAATTTTAATGAGATTAATCAATGAATGCGGCCAAATAAAGTAAGTTAATCTGGCGATACACGCAGTGAGAAAAAATTGTTAGAGTTTGGGGAGTAAAAAAATTGCAATATATATTAATTCGGTTTGATAATAAACTTTGAACTTTTGCGAAATTTTGTAAAAAAGTAAAGAAATATTTTATTTAAATTGATAAAAGAAAGTCAAATAAGAAAAATTAAATGAGAAAAATCAAATGAGCAAAGTACAGAAAAGGTAATGAGCCCACAAAGGGAAAATCTGTTCATAATATTTCAAAATTTCGTTTATAAAACCAGCTTGATTCATAAAATCTAAGGACAGATTCATAAAATTTTAAAAAATTTACATCATGTGAACTTTTCGGAATTCTTTTCATTTAAAAGTTTTGCCCAATCTATTGAAAAAACATGCAATTTATGTTCAGATTTATCTTGAGCTATCATGAATTTATTTATTAAATTTAGATAGATATATTCACAGAATATATACACGGAATTTCGTTTACAAAAGAAAATATTAAGAACACTTTTCACTGCTGCTATGCAACTTTTCTCGGTTAATACATAATACGCAGTGAAAAAATTGGTACACATAGTTTAGGGAGCAAAAAAAAACATTAACATTTTTTTAATTCGGTTTGGAAAAAATAAGAACTTTTCTGAATATTTGTAAGGAAATCAAAAAAAATATTTAATTTTGATAAATGAAAGTACAGAAAAGATTATGAGTGCACAAGCGAAAAAATCTTTATTCAAGAATCTTATTCTTAAAACACTGGTTTATAAAATCTAAGAACAGATTCATAAAATTTAAGACAAAATTCATATCATGCGAATAATTATGAGTTTTTTTTATGCAATTTTTGTAAAATGTATGCAAAATACATTAAATTTATGTGCAATTTCTTTAAGAAATATTTTAAAAAATATTCAAAGATATTATGATTTCTTTCATAAAATAAACGAATCTGTTTTCTGGAAAAATTTTATGAACAGTTCATAATATTTTATATGTATGCAGTAATTCCCATTCAAAATTATGGATATGATCGAACATGGACTAAAAATAGTCCAAAAAGCTTAGCAGCCGAATTTCGGGTCGAACAACGGCTGTACAAGGCCTAAATTAGGTTGTACGACCGGCCACCAAATTATGGTATCTCGAAAGCTCAAAGCTTTCTAAAAACAATGGTAAGTTTTTCAATGTATGCATGTCAGTGTCACGCTGTTAAGAGGACATCGTAATATCCCAAGTAAAAATATTAGCAGTCGAACATGGGTCGAACATGGGCCGAACATTGCCGAACAAATAATCCAAAGAGCTTATCGGCTGAAAGTTAGGTCGAACAACGTCCGTAAAAGGCCTGAATTAAGTTGTACAGCCGCTATACGCCCGTTGTATGCCACCAAATTTTTCAAAGCTCTTATTAAACAGCAAAGTATGTTCAACAACAAAAGCTAGCCTCACTTTGCGACACTGATGTTCATTCATAGTATCGTCACTTGTGTGTGGCGCAAACAAATTTGTTTATTTTTTTTTTTAAGTTTGTTAAAAAAGCTGCTCATTTTCATTGTAGAATAATCATTGCTCGACTTGTGTGTGGCGCAAACAAATTTGTTTATTTTTTTTTTAAGTTTGTTAAAAAAGCTGCTCATTTTCATTGTAGCATAATCATTGCTCGACCGATGTACGACCGTTGTACGACCGTTGTACGACTCTTGTACGGCCGAGAAAAATATTTAAAACTAGGCCTTGTTCGGCCGCTGTTTGGCCTTAGCTAAGAAATTTTTTATTTTTACTCGGGATATCACAAAAGATCAATGTGCCCACTTCAACTTACTTCTCACATAACAAATCATCATCACATTGAATTTTAAATTCCTCAAATAAAAACACCCTTTTAAGTTTTATACTCCGCTTACACATCTAATATATAGGCTTAAGCTAAATGCCAAGACAGCTCCTTCAAAATAAGTACTTAACTTTGGCAGTGATCGAAGCTGATCTGTGGTAGTGTGATGCGAAACGATCAAAGCAATAAATAAGCTCAAAAAACATTGGACCTCACATGAGCTACATACACATCTCCTGTCAAGTCGGAGACATTGGCCTGAAATGCAACAATTTTGTAAAACAAAATATCTCAAACTCAAACTCGATCTCGGAATTGATGCTTTAATCCTTCAGTTTTCAAATTAGGGATTTTCTCCTTACTGTGACGCTCCTTTTGGCAGGGTATCCTCTTATATTGTGGTTGAATTTTTTGATTGTTTTTCTTATTTTTCTTGTTAATACATTACTTTTTGTTGTATTTTGTCTCTCTGCTTACCAACGCCTTGACTCATTTCTCATGCTCCGAAGATTTATTGCTTCGAACTTCAGCTTTGAAGCGAGGCTTAAATTCAATTTCTTTCGGTTTCGTCTGCCAAATGATTGATCATTAAATTGTGAACAGTGGTAGACAGCGAGACAGACGATCGGACGGACGGACTGACAAACATACAGACAGTCGGAAGGATGCACAGACAGACCTGATGTACCAACAGATGTACTGTTTAGACAGACATACACACATACTGACATATATATATATATATATATATATATATACAAATACTCAAGCTGCCTCTTCTTGCATGCTCGTTGCAATCGGAGCTGTCAGATCAGTTTCCTTTTTTTGTATGCTCGGCTTGAGTTGCATTTTTTGGTATTTAATCTCGCTTCTCCTGTTGCCTTGGTCCGCACAATCATACAAAATTGGGCGGTTACAAAGGCGTTTTATTGTTATATTGACACCAGTAGTTAAGCTCTTATTAAATATCAAGATGAACAAATGCTTCCATTTAATATTTAGTTTTTGTCTTCTTATTTATTAAGTTTTTGCTTATTTTGGTTTCCTTAACTTTGAGTGAATTTTTTTATTTTATTTTTGGGCTTAGTTCTTTTTTATCAACGTGGGTTACGCATGTTTTTCAAGAGATTGATGAGGTTTTGAGTAATGAGCGTTAATCATAACTGTGTACGATTTGTTAAAAAATTAAAACATTTATCTTAAGGATCGGACGGCAAGAACATGAACTCTCTCCGTTTAGACATATCAACATACTTATCAGAAGGCAGCAAATAAATATTTGACAAAATCTTAATCCACCTTTTCTCAGGCCTCTGCATCGGTTCTTTAACATCACTAACAATTCATATTTAAAGTAAGAACAAAAGCTGTATTTAATAACTTATGTACCCGAGTAAAAATATAAAAGGTCGGTCAGCGATCAAACATGCGCCGCACGGCCGTACAAGCGTCGAACATAGACTAAAAGAATCCAAAAAGCTTAGCAGCCGAATTTCGGGTCGAACAACGGCCGTACAAGGCCAAAATTATATTGTACGACTGCTGTACACCCGTTGTATGCCAATAATTTTTTCAAACTCGAATTCAACAGCAAAAGTATGCGCAACATTAGCAAGCCTCACTCGGCGATGCTGATGTTGATAGTATCACCTCTTGTGTGTGGCTCAAAATAATTTTTTTCTGTTTGAGGTTTGTTAATAAAATGTTTTATTATAGAGTAATCACTGCTCGGCCGATGTACGGCCACTGTACGCCCGTTGTACAAATGAGAATACTTAAAAACGGCCTCTGTATGGCCACTTTCACGACCCTCGTACATCCACGGTTTGGCCAAAAAGTCCTGCAAACGACCCTTGCTCAGCCGAGAAAAATATTTAAAACTAGGCCTTGTTCGGCCGCTGTTTGGCCTTAGCTAAAAAAGTTGTGATTTTAGCTCGGGTATCTATTAGTTGGCATTCTAAGCCCCAATATACGCTTCGAGTCCAAAAATATTTACACTGTTTCTACCCACTCAAAAACCAATTAAAAATTCCTACTATAAAGCACCGATTAGGTAAAACACCACAAAACTGTATACTCCAAAAAAGTTACAAAGAAGATTTCAGTTTTTGATCAATTTCTGCTCTCAATTCTCAAGTTCATGTTTTTGCATCACATCCACTTCTCCCTCCATTTAGACCAGCGGCCATCACCATGGGCTCTTAAGAGTTATCTCGTCTCACACGTATTTTTTACGCTCTCTCGCTTTGTCGCTATTGAGAAAGCAACGAAAGTGCTTTTTATGATTTTCCACAGCGAGAAATTTTATGTATGAAAATGGCAATTGAAAATGTGTATGAAAAATATTTTATGATTATGTACAAACGCTTTTCAAAGAATGCAAGAAGTTTTATGTTATGTTTCGTTCAAAGGAATGAAGAAAAATTAATTAAAAGGCATTCTGAATTGTCTTAGAAAGATGTTCAGCAATTATATTGTGTAGAAATGCAAAGACTTTGTAAAGAGAAATAGAAATTCCGTTGAATAAAGTAAAGAATTTTATATCTGAAATGAAATAAAACTTGGTTGAAAGCAATGCCAAAATATGTTAATTAATAAGTTTGAAACGCTTAAATTTTAATGTTTTTCTTTTTTCAGTACAAAATTTTATCTGATGACCAACGCACTCTCATTTTTAATTTTGCAGGCACTGCTTTTAATTAATTTTTCTTCATTCTTTGGAACGAAACAAAACATAAAACTCCTTGCATTCTTTGAAAAGCGTATTAAATCATAAAATATTTTTCATACACATTTTCACTTGCCATTTTCATACATTAAATTTATCGCTGCCATAAAAAGCGCTCTCGTTGCTTTCTCAATAGCGACAAAGCGAGAGAGCGTAAGAATACGTGTGAGACGAGAGAGTTCTTAAGAGCCCAGGGTGACGGCCACTGATTAAAAGGCATTATGAATTGTCTCAGAAGGATGTTCAGGAATTATATGGTGTAGAAATGGAAAGACTTTATAAAGAGAAAAATAAATTCCCTTTTATAAAGTAAAGAATTGTATTTCTGAAATGAAATTAAACTTGGTTGAAACCAATGCCAAAAACAAACAAAATAAATTAAAAATTACATTATGTTAATTAAGAAGTTTGAAATGCTTAAATTTTAATGTTTTTTTTTTCAGTGCAAAATAATATCTGATATCTATATATTTAGGCACGGATTTAGACATAAAGTTGGAATATGAAGTTGGACCCAAGAATATCGAAATCCCGAGAAAAAATAAAACCGTCTGAACAGCGGTCGAGCATGGTGTAAAAATATGTAAGATATCTCTCTCGTTCAAACTGCGGCCGAATACGGCTCGAACAGTGGCCGTTTTGAAACAATATTCTGTTATCAATTTAGTCTTCGAGCTTATGTAAAAACAGACACATGTACACACAAAAACAACACAAACAAAACTTGCTGTCTATAAGATTGCCACGTGCAACAACTTATTACAAGAATTTTGTTACAGTACTAGCAGGCCACATTGATCCGCTCCTTGCCCACAGACGTTTTTTCTTTATCAATCGAAAACTTTTGAAGTTTACTGTTAAAAGAAAATTTGCACTTTAATTTTATATAATAGTA
Organism: Dichetophora obliterata; assembly: GCA_963920525.1. Taxonomy (NCBI): domain Eukaryota; kingdom Metazoa; phylum Arthropoda; class Insecta; order Diptera; family Sciomyzidae; genus Dichetophora; species Dichetophora obliterata. The sequence goes on along the minus strand of OY986437.1, from coordinate 24,088,136 downwards.
TAGATATATAATATTATATTATAGATATTATGATTTTATAAAAAATACTGCAAAATACTTAATACAACACTCAATTCAGGTTATGAACTTTTATCATACAATAATTTACAAATTAATTGAAATAAATTTAATTTCCGCTCATTATTTATAGCATTTACAGCCCTATTCTGGCAAATTAACAAATTGTTAACCTGTATTTTGAATATCTCAATGTGTTCGTTGTAATTTTTTTATTTCAAAACAAAATTTTAAGCTCAAAAATAAAAAATTTTGATAAAAATTGTCAACTGCTTTTCAGTTATTGACAATTTCACTAACAAATTTTGTTTTTTGAGCTTTAAATTTTGTATTGAAAACAACAAACACGTAGAAATATTAAAAATACTGGTTAACAATTTGTTAATTTGCCAGAATAGGGCTGTAAATCTACAAAAATTTTCCATAGCTATAGATTGGTCTTAACTACGAAAGGAAAAACTCTAATAGTAGCAAAGCATAGCATAGAATAGTACACACTAAAACTTGGGAAAACAAATGATATAAAAGACACATAAAACCGCTAGTTGACCATTTTGATAACAAAAAATGAAAATAAGAACTATAAAAATATTTTTGTGTATAATTTGTCAACTTAGTGGTATGATGATATTTCGTGTCGACCTGTTGTGACGGGGTAGGGGGCCAATGAGGGTACCCATGATGCTTGCACACACACATCAAATTAAACTATTAACACATAAAAAACGATCGTAAAATCATTCAAATTTATTGAATAATCACTAAAATGCACAGAATATACGTAAGAAGCTTCAATTTGAAGGTGGTTAAAATTGGATTTTTTTTTAAGTTTATATCGACTTCGATTTTATGATGAATCTTGACGCCATTGACGCTTCAATTGATTATGAATTTCACCAAATGGTGCAAGTCTGACATCGTTGAAAATGTAATAAACTAAGGTCTTGCCAATAAACACATTGGCGGCATTTAAATCGTGAGATCGATCGGTTTTGATGCTCATGTTGAACAATAAATTTTATTTTAAGCCATAAACTAGTTGTTTTAATGCGTTAAAACTCCTTTGGAAAATAAAAACAAACCGTAAAAATATAATAAAAACCTCGTAACAGATCGAAAAATTTAAAAGGTCTTGGATTGAAATAAATTCTAGATTTGTAGCTGTTGTTGTTGTGGCATGAATGTAGGTTTTTATCTTATGGCAGCGGATATTGATCTACGATTGTCACCGGGTTTTGATTATTAAGTCGTTTTGAGTAATATTAGGATTTGTTATTTTGTAGATGGTTAACGGTCGCAAAGATCAAACGAAGGGGAAAAATCAATTAACTTTTTACAAAGTAGTATAAAAGTAAAGTTAATGACTACTACTTAATTATAGATAATTAAAAGTAAACAATGTTGGAAGCGCGTTTAAAAAGTCAAATCACAAGGTCACTTTAGAGAATTTGGAATAAATAAGAAATGTGTTGAAGGTGGCACACTTTGATGAGCTTTAACAGGAAGCAACAAATTTTACTTCTTAATAAGTAAACAGAACGGAAGAATGGCATCAAATATTTGAGGAAAAAAGAAACCTGATTAATCTTATTTGTAGGTCGTTTATAGATTATGCCATAAAATTAATTTGTTCTTATCAACTTCTTTTACAAAATTCATTTTTTGTTATCAGATAAAAGTTCTTTAACATCAGTTATGTGAAAAAAACATATCTTAAGTGAACTGTTTGTTTTGGTTTTTAGACATAATAAGATTTTCAAGAGTAACTTAGAATATGTTGTCTACTTTTTTAAAATTTTTAATATACTGTATATAACCAATTTCTAAATTTATTTTAATATGGCTTTATTTATGTTATCCTATTTGGCCTCAAACGTGAAATAAGTTTACTAAATTCGAATATACAAAACCAAATAGTTCTTTCAATTTGAGTTCATACACAGAGATATATAATTCTAGTTTTATATCGAGAAATCATTTTGCTTGATGTAAGAATATGTAAAATCAATTCAAATTTACTTGAATCAATTATTGAAAGCTAATTATTAGAAAATAGTTCTAGTTATGATCATATATTTCTCAGGTTTTTCATGATTCCTTGAAACAAGAAAATATTGTAAAGCTTTTTAGGAACATGAGCTGTTCGAAGTAGACATAATGCACGTAGGTAAAGCTCCCGATAATTTTTTGTAAGATCCTGATCATTTTGTGAACGCACCACACAATTCATCATAAGAAGGCTTCGTGCTGGAAAGTCTTTTCACAGACTGAAATGGCCAATTTGTCTTTTACTATATTTTTATGCAAGAATGAATTTAAAGAAATGAAAGGGCCAATATGAAACTTGGCAGCTAATCAAAAACTAATTCATAATCAACAAAATATAACTGCAAAACAGCGGTCGAATAAGAGTAGAATATGGTCTGATAACATAAAAAGCTTATTCGTTCGAACAGTGACTGATATGTTCAGTCGAACACGGGCCAAACATGGGCCGAACATAGACCGAACATGGGCCGAACATAGCGGTCGTTTTGTAACAATATTACATAATCAATTTTGCCTTCGAGCTTATGCCAAAACAAAATCAAATTCGCACGCACATATGCGGAGTGACAAAAGAAACCACATTTGTTATATATAAAATTTACTTAAGCGTTTATTTGAAAACAATTGCATGCGCAAGTAACAAAAAATCTTTACTGTACGTTTCTGGCGCTGATTGTTCCGTTACTTTGCGTTTTTACGTGAAATAATTGTTTTTGCACTTCTACGCACATATTCTGTTTTCATGCAATTAAATTCAGTGCAGTCGTAGTGAAGTGACATTTATTTATACAGTTTATAATCACCATTCATTATGTCAGGTCTTTTAATGCATTGACGGGCTGTCGCTTGTGAGCAAAGAGCTTTCTCTGCCACCATGCATTTCTTACAGCATCACGAAAGTTTTATGCAAGCTTGTGTATTGAATATTGAAAATATTTTAATGCTTAAGACATGTTTAAGAAAAATAAAATCTAACCAGAAATTATATTTTTGCCTCATCTAATGAAATATCAATAAATAAAGTTGTATCTATATTAAAGCTGCCTTTCCTTCTCATATCCAAATCCAATTTGCATACAATTCATATTTGGTTATTGTAAAAAACCCCGCATACAATTGAAGGGCTTGTTGTAATAACGTGATAAGCCACATGATCTCAAAAACCCGATTTTTTCAGGCTGAATGCATTACACAATGCATTGCCAACAACCACTGAAGAGATTTTGGCAATTTTTTAATAATTTTCTAATCTATTTGTAAAAGTTTCCGAGTTCATTTGCATTTCTTCATACAAAAATAAATATTTTCAAAACCTTAGAGTTGATTATTTCAAAATATTTTTTATGTGGCTTATCAAGTTCTTGCAATAAGCCCTTCAATTTTTTTATTTTATTGAAGTAATTCATATATTTTTAGGTTCATAAAACCTACATTTTCTGAAATAGTGCTCAGATGGTGAGTGAATTGTCTTAATAAAAATTGTCTGTCCATTGGGATTGGAACCCATTATGATTTTCTTAACAGTAGTTTTCCTAAGATTTTTAAGATTCTTAATGGTTGAAAATCTATCATAAAAAGTCAAAAAATAAAACTCGAGTAAATATTAAAATTGCTTAAATAAACCTTACAAGGGTCGAAATGTATATATTTAATATTTAACAAATACATATGTCTATACATAAATTTGAATACACATATTATAAATATTTCACGGAATTTGTTCGACCCTTGTTCGGTTGCTCTTTGAACCTTGTGTTGCCGGGACTAGCTCAAACTGCTGCTATTTGACCCTTGTTCGGCCTCTGTTCGGCCTCTGTTCGGTCTTAGAAAAGAAACCTTGATTTTTATTTGGGTCCTGTTTAAACGTTTAAAGACAGTTTTTAACAAATCACATTCCGAAAACCATTAGGAAAGCACTTAACATTCTTTTTAAGTCAGAAAAGATTAATTTTACAATCTAAAATAGAAAAGTTTGCACAAGCAAAGGTTTTAGAGAAGTACAAGAGATAAGGGACTGCATCATACCCAGCCTTGTAAGGAATGTGATTATTTTCAGTAACACTGTACAAAATCTTGAAAAAATGTTTTTACTCCTTTTAGAATATGTGTGATCAAATACAGAGAATAACAATAGTTGATATAGGAAATTTTGTAATTAATTTTTTTTTTTAATAAATCTGGACCTTTGGTGATTTGGATATCTACTTTCTGATCACGAAAACGTTATTATGCCAAAAGATTTTGGCTAAGCTACATCTACTCTTCAGTTCTTGAAGTTTTTTTTACATCGATCCCAGATTTTGGCAAAACTAGATGTGCCACAATGAAGCGAAAGTAAAACTAAGTTCGTGATTATTATTTAGAAACTGCTACTTGTGGAGACATCGATATAGATCTTGTGACAAAATATATGTGGAGGCACTCCATTTAAATAGTATGTAAGACACCCAAGTCCAATTTTTTAGTGCTAGCTTAAACTCTAGTCTAACTAAACTGAGGTTAACCCACCAAAATTGGACGTTTAAGCTCGGCTTAGGCAAAGAAGAAGCACATTACATGATAATTAACGTTAATTGAACTTCAAAGAATGCTAAAATGTCTGGATAAACCGAGTTTAAACGTCCAATTTTGGTGAGTTAACATCAGTTTAATTTGACTAGAGTTTAAGCTTGCGCTGAAAAATTAGCCCTCAGTTCATTTATTTGTATTTTCAGTGTTATTTCATTTTTCACTTGGGCGTAATTCAATTTTATTAAGGCTTCAGTTAATTTTTATTTCGCTCAAAAAATTGTTGGCTCTATTTTGGGTATTATTTCATTGGGCTTTTTTTCACTTAACCGTTTCCAACATATTATTTTTCATAACAACTTAACGAGAGTTTAAGCACACTTTTTCTACTATGTTTACGTCAAGAATTTTTCATTGGAATCAATGGATCAATAAAACAATTAAACTATTAGAGGACCACACAAACATTCACACCATGTCAATGCAAACATAGAACGTATAAAACAAACACGTAGCAGCAATTAAAAGAGATTCCAACAAAATGTTTAGCGCTGAAGATCTTGAAAACCATGTTAAGCACGAGCAGGAAAAGTCAGTCAAGACAAACAAACAGAAACCAGATACTGGACTCTGGCCAATCGAAGGAAAGGAAAAAAATCTCCGAACTACGAAGTCGTTGGACTGAATAAAGGTGCACTGCTTAGATCGGGGCATAGTGGCAGAATCAAATAAAAAATACACGGTTTCTATGAAAAGTTCAGGAAGATCAGTTAGTGAGAAGGTAAAGAATTGTGCATAAATGTATGTAATTGTAGCGATTACACTCGTAAAAGTGCAAATACAATTAGCTACATGAACGGAAGATATACACAAACACACACACATACACACACAACTTACATGCAAATCATTATAGCTACAAGCCTAAAAACGACGTGGGACGGACGGTCAGAGGTGAGCTTGTCCGACAACGACAGCAACATATAACTTAATTTTGCTTCTTTTCACCGATTGATGTTGTGCTGCTGACCTAACACAACAAAAACAACAATGACAACAACAACACCAAAAAGAACAACCACAATGTAATAGTAAAATCAATTGATATTTGCTACTTCTGTTGCTATGAGTCACCGCCAGCAACCAGCACCGCCCCTTGCAACAACTACAGTTATATGATCCTGAGTCTCAGCAGAGCTGAGTAACAACTGACCACGTTACACGGCTGCAAATAAAAAAGTTGCGATAAGAGCGTTGAATGATGGTGTCCAGCTTCTTTTTTTTTTTGTGTTTTTAGTGTTATATTATTGAACATTTTTTTGGGTAACGTTTTGTCCAGGACTCATGCTGATCAGCAACAAAGTGTACAGCAAAAAAAAACAACAAACAGCAACATCATCATCAACAGCAGCACAACAATTGTTGTTGCTGCCTTAACTTCAATTGCACACGCGCAACGTTTTCATAGTATATTCCCAGCTTTGACTCGCTTCTTCTGGAAGCAACTTTATGCAAATGTTGCAACAACAATTTAACACGCATGTTTCACATAGCCAGCGCCTTCTAACTGCTGGCGGTAATGTTGTTGTTTCTGCTGTTGTGACCATGGCCTTTGAATGTTTCTATCTTTTGCTCACTTCGGGTCCAGCTGGGTCCTCGGTGTGAATGTGTTCCTGCTGCTGCTGCTGTTGGTGTCGCTGTGTTGTCGTTGTTTTTAGTTTGTTTTTGGCGCTACGCCAAATTGATTTGGATGTCGTGACTCGGAATTAAGTCTTTAAGGCAAATATTTGCATTGGCCACATTTGAAATTTTATCAGTTTTGTAACAATCGATCGATTGTGAGCAGTTTTTAATTGTTTTGAGGTGTTGTTGTTGTTTTTGATTTTTCAGCCTGCACATGGCTTTTATTTTATGTGAAATCATAACTATAGGATGTTGAATGTCTGATCCGATATCTATACTTAGTGTAAAAAATAAAATCTTATGGCACACCAGGATGACAACGCCTCTAATACTCAAAAGACCACCACCTGAACAATTTTTTACCATATTGAGAAATGTTAAGAAATGGTAATTTTACTCGTGTACCATATTAAGGAAATTTAAGAAATTGTTGTCTTGATAATAGCTTACGATTAAAACTGGCTTTTTCCATTGTTTCGTGTTTATACATTCATACAGAAGCATTAGAATTAGTGTTTAAAAATATATTGGAGCACTCAATGCACATAACCGAGGCACCCTAAATAATGATGCTTTAAATAATGGTTGGAGCTCACGTTTCATATCAAAAAAAAAAAAAAACGGTTTCGATTTATTCCCAAAACATTTTTTACCATGGTTCATAAAAAATAGCAAATAAAACGGTTTTTTACTGACTACCTTTGTGGCCAGCAACGGTTACAAAGGAAATTGATAAAAACAGAACATCGATGCAAATTAACCACAAGTTAACAGAAAATCGGTCTATAGGACCACAGAGGGGCATGTCACACTTAGCGGACACCGACAAATTTGTTGTTGTTTTCACGGGCAAAAAAAACTCTCTCAATTTCCAGTTTTTTATTTTACCCGCGAAAACAACAACAAATTTGTCCGCGCAAGTGTGACATGCGCCAAAGCAGCCGCAAGAGTTAAATGAATGTTATTTAAGGAGTGGTAATAGGATAGGGGACTATGTTCAACCACAAACTGCTTGTGTAGAGATCAACAGCTTGGGAGTTAATGTGAAAATTGTTACTTCTGGCATAACATGATGTAACGTAACGTCACGTTACGAAAGTATATATGCATACGAATTAACATTGTATATGCATAAAATACAGTCTCTCGACTTTCTCTTTCTCGCATGGTCAAACAAGAGAACTTCAATGAGTCGCTTCCCAGTGGTAAATGGACCCATGACGTAACCAGTTATTTATTAAATGCAATGTAGCTGCGAGGCCTCGAAAGCTTGTTTTCAATTCTCAATAACATTTGTTCAGACATGGCCGCTAAAACACTGATGGCTTCTGTCTTACACAGTAAGCGACGATGGGAGTAGGTATGCACACGATAGGGGAGAACAAAAAATGGCGCACAAAATTTGAGAGAACAAAAACAATTGAACGAAAATCGTCTATACGCCAAAAATGCAACGAAAACGAAAGAGAACATATCGAATGAAACAAACAAAGGCAAATGACGAAACAAATTTTTAAACAATTTCTTCACAATAATTTTTAAAATTTGATGAACGAATTCATTGCCTTTTATTGAGCATTTCAGAATTTATGTTGAATGACACTTGGTTATTTTATTTGCTCTAGCTTAAACATAAAGATTAATAACTTAAAAAGCACACTTTACTGCAATACTACCTGCTACAAAACATGATGTTTCTCCACAGACGAGTAAAGTCAAACTGTTTTTTGAACAATAAAAAGAAAATAATTTGAGCACAAACAAGATTGTGTCACACTTTGCTAACAGTTCTGCATTGCAATGTCATAACCGACAAATTTTTGCAAGCGGGTTTTTTAGCTTTCAAAGTATACTCACAAAAAATAAGTATACCCAGTAGTAAATAAAAACATGACTTAATCAATTATTTCTTAAATACAATGTAGGTGTGATGCATGGCCGCTAAAACATTAATGACATCTATCTTATGCAATAAGATACGATTGGAGTGTGTATGCACAAGATAAGAGAGAGAAAAATGGCGCACAAAATTGGAGAGAACAAAAACAAATGCTACGAAAATGAAACAGGCATATAAAAAAAAGCAAACAAAATCAAATGACGCCACAAACTATGTTCACAATAATTCCGAAAATTTAATGGACAAATTTATTACCTTCTATCTAGCATTTTTGCATGAAGGTTAAATAGCAGTTAGTTAATAGTTTATATGTATATAAATCTTTCTAGTCGTTTAAACATTAAGATTAATACCTTTTACAAACACAAAACTGCCTGTTAGAAAACACGATATTGCTGCACAGACCAATAAAGTCAAACTGTTGTTTGAACAATGAAAAGAAAATAATGATCTTAACAACACAAGCATGATTTTGGAACATCTCGCTTACAGTTCTATATTACAATGTCTTCAAGCGTGAAAATACCCAAAATTTTGACAGAAATCTGAACACTAAAAAAAATCTCGAATGTAACAATCTTTCTATTCACAACTTCGGGGCCCCAGATACCTTTAATTTGTTCCCTTTTTTAGGATAGTTATTTCAACTTGATAAAATCTTAAGGCAAAAAAACCGTCGATTTGTGACGAAAAGGTAATTTTTTAATCAAAATCGCTGGCATACGGTCAAGCCGATTTTGATATTTTCTTAGATTTAAGATCTTCTTGAATCCAGCATTCAGAATATGAGTGTCTTAAAAAAAATTTTTTTCTACCTGAACAAAATGATCTATCGTAATGTATATTGTACCTCACTTTCTATTTCTTTTGAACACACCTACACTCCAACTGCCACCCTTCTGGGGGTTCCCATACAAAAAGCACAAAAAAAAGAAGATATCATTGCTCGTGTATACAAAACGTGACGAGACTCGAAAAATTTTACCCTTAAGCATAGTACTCTGTTCAGGTTCATGTGAATTTCCACTCAAATCTTCATACAAAAAATTACAGCTGCGAGACAAGCGTAGAAATTTTCATAACATGTTCATCAGAGCAGTACTCTGTTCCGCTGCGTCAAATTGTCGCAACATTTTTCTAAGCAACATTTTTTCACGACAATTTAATCGTACTGCCTATTTATTTTGAAGTGAAAAGAGAGTGTTCATATGAAATTTCCCAACTCACTCTCTGAGTCTTTCTGAGAAACGTTGCCATAGGAATTCCTCGCAATAAACTTTAAGTCAGAAATTTCACACAAATGAATGTTGTCAGCGAAATTACACGCAGGAAAACATAGTACTATGCTTTAATATAGAATCTTCGCCTAAGAAAAAAAATATATTTTTTGAAATAAATATATTTATAAATATTATATAAATGCCATATAGATGCCATTGCATCTGAAAACATAAGTGATTTTTAGAAAGAGAAATATTCTTAAATTTAATAATAATATATATACTGCGGCGAAAAAACTAGTAAAAAATTTTATATTCTTCAACAATTTGCTTAGCAAATATTTTATTAACTTAAATTATTCGAAAAAAGTTTGTACATATGTTCATTTCTAAAGTATATTATTAATTCTATCAGATTTTTCGCGAAAAATGAAACAAAAGTAAAATTTTAACATTTTTGTTAGTTCTCCCTGGAAAAAAAATGGATCCAAGTCTTAAGTTTTGCAATATTTGCGTTTATTTTCATAAAATTTTACTTTCCTTAGGCCCAAAAGTTATCAAATTGTTGTTGCTCCTTAATTTTTAATGACTTCTTTACGCCTTCGCCCAAGAAGGGGCGAATAAATGATGTTATTTAAATGTACACAGTAGTTCGTATAATGAACTCATACGCATTGTTTTATTTTTGTTTACGAATATCATTAGTATACACAGCGTAAATCAAAGTAACTGTCGCACCTATATGAATACCAATTACTCAAAAAAATTACTCTGGCATTAATTGTACACTTATTGCATGAACAGTTTCAAAAGATTTGTCAATAATATTGCGAAAGTAAATAAGTGCACAGATCCTTTGCCAGCTCGCTGTATTGTATCATATTTTCCCTTCATCTTATCAAAAAAAGCGTTAAAATAATTTGGAATATTACTGAGAACATGTTTTAAAGAACTATCTTATGCGGCATGCCAAGCAAATTTACAGAGAAGGTCACTTTTGTTTTCAGCAAGATTATTTTCCAGCACAAAAGGCAAAAATCGTTGAAAGGTGGTGCAGAGCAAATTTTCCATGTTTTATTTCTGCTGAAGGAATGTCCTCCGTCATCCCTTGACCTAAACCCCCTGGACTTTTCTATTTGAGGAATAATGCTGAGCAAATTAACGAACATAAACACATGACGGTAGATAAACTTAAGCGATGATCAATGAAAATATCAGATGATAAACCTGAAAACCAGATGCGTGCCGCATGCTCCTCTTTCACAAATTGTTTTAAATTTTTAAAAAAAAAATTAAATTATTCATAAAGATATAACGATGCTTCGTATATTTTACGAATATTCGTAGAATGCACTAATATTTTTGAAACGAATGTCATTCGTAGTCATTTTACTAATAAATTTTTCGATAAGTGGCTCCATCATATCTAACCTTTTTTTTTATCTGACCTTAAATATTTTGCCAATTTTCCGAAGGAAATTTTTTTTTCGCAAAAACAAGTTTTTGTTTTATGTTCTTAGCGGTCAAATAAGCCACATTTTTCGGATTTAATCCCATTAATTCTACTTCATTAAAACAATACCTGATTATACACGGCTAGTAACCGTTGTATTTAAACCATTTTTCAGCTATTATGAGGTCCGAAATTGGTTTTATTTCTATTTTCAAACCAACAGCTTGTCGAAATATATTTATTTATTTATTTATTCAGTCTACTGATATTTTTAAATCTTACAGACTATACAATTCATCTTAATCTTAATCTTCTAAAAATCTAGTATTTCTCAGATTCCTTTGAGGTTCATACAAAATAAAACAATTTGATAATTCAGCAGATGTAATTTTGCCGACTAAAATATGGTAAACAAATAAAAGTGAAGAGGATAGTCTTCTATCTTTTAAAGATTGTAAGCCAAGAAGTTTACGTCGAATATCATAAGACGGAAGACCATCGGGCCATTGTAATTTTTTGAGAGCATATCTTGTAATAATCCTTTGCACTCGTTCTATACGATTTGAATGTTGGACATAAAAAGGATTCCAAATAATTGAACAGTACTCAATTGTACTACGTACAAGTGACACATAAAGTGATTTTATTGTGTGCGGATCCCTAAAATTTTGGGAATTCCGCTTAATGAACCCAACCATTTTGTTAGATTTTGCAACAATATAGTCGTAATGAGAATTAAAACAGAAGTTCGAATCGAATATAACACCCAAATCTTTTATCTGTTGTTTACGTGTTAAAATTATACTATTTATTGAATAATTATATGAAATTGTGTTCAAAGCTTTGGTATAAGTAACCACACAACACTTATTTACATTTAAATTTAAATTGTTTGTAGCACACCAATTGTGGAAGCGCATTAAATCATTTTGAAGCTTTTGACTATCAGAATGGTGCGAAATCTTTAGAAAAAGTTTAACGTCATCTGCAAACATTAAGCATTTAGAAAACTCGAAACACTGAGGTAAATCATTGATAAAAATTAAAAACAATAGAGGACCACAGTGGGTCCCTTGCGGAATACCGGAAGAAGCTGTTATTTGGGTTTCAGAATAAAATTTGCCAATTTTAATAAGGAGTTTTCTATCTTTTAAGAAACTGCTAAAAAATTTTATTAATCCGTCAGATAAACCAAATTTCCTTAACTTATACAGTAAGATGTTGTGGTCAACTTTATCGAAAGCTTTTGCAAAATCGGTATAAACTACATCTAATTGATTTCGAAACTCTAAAGCGTCAGCTATTTTTCTTGAGATAAGTGCCAAATTTGAACACGTCGATCTACCGGGTATAAAACCATGTTGGCAATCACTTATTGCATTTTTCACGTGGTATAATAATTTGTTTTTCAGAATGTGATCAAAAAGTTTTGCAAAGGTGTTTTGTTTTACAATGGCTCTGTAATTATTTATGTTTCTGCGATCCCCAGATTTAAAAATTGGAACAATGAAACATATTTTCCATGAGTTTAAGAAAATACCAGTTTTCAAACAGATATTATATAAGATAGAAATGGGCTCAGTAATACTTTCTATACATAGTTTAAAGAACTTGGGTGGAAAATCACCGCGTTCAAACTTAAAACTTTATTTAAGGCTGGAAATAGCTATGGAAACATCTTCAGATGAGACTTCAAAGCTGCTAAGGTTAGACAGATTTGGGGGGATAAAATTTAGAGTATTCTCATAATTGAAGCCCATTGTAAACGAACTGATCGGACCTTATCAGTGTGGCTTCAGACCTGGAAAGTCCACCATCGACCAGATTTTCACACTACGACAAATCTTGGAGAAGACTCAAGAAAAACAAGTCGACACCCACCATCTTTTTGTCGACTACAAAGCCGCCTTCGACAGCCCAATAAGGAAGCACCTGTACTCCACCATGTCTGAATTTGGTATTCCTGCAAAACTAATACGACTTTGCAGGATGACACTGAGCAACACCAGCAGCGCAGTTAAAATCGGGAAGGACCTCTCCCCACCATTTATTACCAAACGAGGTTTCAGACAAGGTGATTCCTTATCGTGCGACTTTTTCAACCTAATGATGGAAAGATCATCCGAGCTGCTGATCTGAGACGTAGTGGCACAATATTCTACAAGAGTGTTATGCTGCTTGCGTATGCTGATGACATCGATATCATTGGCCATAATACGCGCGAAGTCAGTGCAGCATTTTCCAGATTAGAAAGAGAGTCAAGTCGAATGGGTCTGGCAGTGAATGCAGACAAGACGAAATACTTAGTGTCAACAAACAAACAGTCCCAGCGTCTTGGAACCCACGTTACCGTTGACAATACCTCCTTCGAGGTTGTGAAGAACTTCGTTTATCTGGGATCCAGCATTAATTCTACCAACGACATCAGCATTGAGATCAAACGAAGAATAACTCTTGCCAACAGGTGTTACTTTGGGCTCAGTAGGCAATTGAGAAGCAGAGCCCTCTCTCGACGAACGAAAATCACGCTCTATAAATCGCTCATCATGCCCGTCCTACTTTACGCATCACAAACCTGGACGCTGAGCAGTTTAGATGAAAAGACTTTAGGAGCATTCGAGAGAAAGATTCTTCGTAAGATCTATGGACCAATCTGCGTCAATGGCGAGTACCGAATACGGTGGAATGATGAACTGTATGAGCTGTACGCTGACATCGACATAGTCAAGCGCATTAAAATCGAGCGGCTTCGCTGGCTTGGTCATGTTCAGCGCATGAAAGATGATGCTCCAGTGAAGAAAACATTCGATTCGGTACCCAGCGGCGGTCAACGCAGAAGAGGACGACCGCATCTTCGTTGGAAAGACCAAGTAGAGGACAACCTGACGAAGCTTGGAATTTCCAACTGGCGCCAGCAAGCGAAAGACAGAAATGGCTGGCGCAAATTCTTAGATGAGGCCAAGACCGACATACGGTTGTAGCGCCAACTAAGTAAGTAAGTAATTCTCATAATTGGTCGAATTATCGTATGTTGCGTACACTTTCTGAAAGAAATCAGCAAAAAGATTGCAGGACTCTAGTGAATTATTGGACTTAACCCCATCCAATTCCATACTAGAAGGGAAGCCATTAGTTTTCCGCTTTGAATTTAGATATTGCCAAAAATATGATGGATTTGCTTTCAAATTTGTTTCAATTTTTGAAACATATCTGTTGTAGAGAGATTTATGCAAATTATCAAATTCATCTCGAGCCTGTATGAACCGCAAGTGATCTGATTGTGAATACGTTTTTTTAAATTTCTTAAACGCTTTATTTTTAAGGTTTTTAAAATGTGCTAAACTAGAGGTAAACCACGGAGGCTTGTCTCTTAAATTTGCATATTTTCTTTTTTTGGGTACAAACTGTCTTATAACATTCGAAAACTCCGCACATATAAAATTTTATGCGTCATCAGGTTCCAATAAATTATTCATTGAAGACCAATCAACATTTATTAGAGCATTATTAATTTCAATAAAATTACCGTTTGAAAAGTCAAACTCATCAGAAAAATCATTACTTGTAATTTCGTATTCATAAAATTCAAATTTAATTGTTAATGCATTATGATGCATGCTGTTATTTAAAATTGGTGCTAAATTTTTATCCCAAGTTGCTATTAAATCAGTTGTAACATAAATTAAGTCCAAAATTCGATTTAGGTCATTTTTTATGAAATTTAATTGTTGGAAATCATTCGGAAGAAAATAATCCATTACCATTGACTCAACATCGGTTTTGATATTGAATGGCAGTAAATTATTTTCATCAAACGCCCATGTAACATTTCCTAAATTAAAGTCGCCTAAAACAAAGCAATGGCACTTTGCATCTAATAAATTAGTAATAGAATTAATATTTTGCAAATGCTTATCAAATAAATCTATAACACTGTTCGGTGGAATATATGATACAAAAATAAAAATTGAATAATTTGTAGAAAAATTTACTTGAACACAAAGTTGTTCAACACAGCCATCATGTTCAGGTAAATGAATAATTCTGCTGGAAAGATTCGATCTCACTGCAGTCAAGACGTATTGTGCCCCTATTCTGCCCCTTGTTTCTGGTTAAGAGACTGCATAAATTGCATTAAATACCTTTTTCATTGAAAGTTTAACCAAACTTAAATGGTGCAATGAGTTTCACGTCGCATCTTAAATAATTATTTTTAATAATTTTTGGAAAATAAGACCTCTTCTCAAGAAAGTAAGTCTTGAAGTTATAAATTTGTTGCTTACCTCGATCAGAGAGCTAAACTTCATGCATTTCTTAACACAATTTCGTATTGTTTTTTTTTTGTCCATGCTATTGTGTAATGCTTATAATCATTTTTAGATAGACCAAGCTATAAATCAATTTAAAAAACTAATGATGTTTATTCTGGTGGGGAGTCGTAATGTCCACTGACACCCTTTTAATGTGGACATAATATTCATCGACGTTGTGTGTTATTCGGGGTGGACAATATTGCCTTAAAATTGCCTTAAAATAAAATGTTATGTTATGTTATGTTATGTTATGTTATGTTATGTTATGTTATGTTATGTTATGTTATGTTATGTTATGCTATGTTATGTTATGTTATGTTATGTTATGTTATGTTATGTTATGTTATGTTATGTTATGTTATGTTATGTTATGTTATGTTATGTTATGTTATGTTATGTTATGTTATGTTATGTTATGTTATGTTATGTTATGTTATGTTATGTTATGTTATGTTATGTTATGTTATGTTATGTTATGTTATGTTATGTTATGTTATGTTATGTTATGTTATGTTATGTTATGTTATGTTATGTTATGTTATGTTATGTTATGTTATGTTATGTTATGTTATGTTATGTTATGTTATGTTATGTTATGTTATGTTATGTTATGTTATGTTATGTTATGTTATGTTATGTTATGTTATGTTATGTTATGTTATGTTATGTTATGTTATGTTATGTTATGTTATGTTATGTTATGTTATGTTATGTTATGTTATGTTATGTTATGTTATGTTATGTTATGTTATGTTATGTTATGTTATGTTATGTTATGTTATGTTATGTTATGTTATGTTATGTTATGTTATGTTATGTTATGTTATGTTATGTTATGTTATGTTATGTTATGTTATGTTATGTTATGTTATGTTATGTTATGTTATGTTATGTTATGTTATGTTATGTTATGTTATGTTATGTTATGTTATGTTATGTTATGTTATGTTATGTTATGTTATGTTATGTTATGTTATGTTATGTTATGTTATGTTATGTTATGTTATGTTATGTTATGTTATGTTATGTTATGTTATGTTATGTTATGTTATGTTATGTTATGTTATGTTATGTTATGTTATGTTATGTTATGTTATGTTATGTTATGTTATGTTATGTTATGTTATGTTATGTTATGTTATGTTATGTTATGTTACGGACCGTCCGATCATTATGAAACTCAATTTTAACTAATGATATCAGCTTTTTCTAATGCTGTAAACAACTTTTCATTATGTTTAATTATCACATTTTATGAACTTAAACAAAAGTTATGAACAAAAAGGATTAAACTTCCTTACTTTATTTCTTCTACAACACGTCTACGTTTTCTACAACATCTGCATGCCCCCTTTTAATATATCGATTACGTTATGTCATAACATTTGTAACATAATGTAACAAAAATTTCGAATTTTCGTTTGAAACATTACATCTGTACAGTTTCTTAGCAAGTAAAATATCATTCACCCATCATGCCGACGAGGTTAAAGAGTATTTCACTTTATTTGGCTTTCGGCCTTTTAATGGCTTTGTTGCCGCTGAGTCACACGCGAACAACAATCGTCAGCTGTGTCGAACACCCAGCGCTATGCGACAGTAATTGATTGAAAGCCATCAATTTTCACTCACGCTGCAACGGCTGCAGCTAACTGCATATACGTAAATACATATTTACATAGTTAAAAAAATATAATTATTTATGAGTGTGTTTGTAGGCCTTTGCGAACTGCATGCTAAACAACAGCAACAAGAAGAAAATCCATTTACACTGACAAATTGATTATTGACACAATTTTATTATTTTTATTTTGCAACATTGGCAGCACTCATCAGGGCAGCTTCTACACTGTGGAAAATTTTGCAATTTAAAAATAATTTTATGGAAGATCTTTCTTCAAACTGTTAGAGACAAAGCGGCTGGCGTTTTTTTAGAATTTTTAATTTCTCCTCAATAATATAACGAAGCAGATTACGCTTGCAGTTTAATAAATTGTTTTGCTGATTCGTTAAATTTTTCTCGGCGAATTTACTCTCAGTGCAGCCAAGCAATAAAACCTTGTTGTACTTCACCAACATATCCTCGGAATGTGCCATCAAGAAATAAATAAAAAAAATAAAATAGCTATCTCGAGCACCAAGAGCCAAAAACAAGTCAACGCAAAAATGTGCACACCTCCTCTCGAAGCGATCCATTTTTATCTCTCCATGCATGCTGCTTCTTCCTCGTATTTTCTGTCCACCGTCCACATATCCGTCCACTCTAAGCCACATATTCAAAACGCGAAAATAAAAGCACACGCAGTGCTCACAGAGATAACGTAAATGATGACCATGCGGCGCATAAAGCGTCACCACGCACCGCGACCTCTCCTCCAAAGCCATAACACTGATCTCGGACCAACGCTTGTTGGTCCACTCAAAATCACTGAAGTTCCCTCGGTGCTCTCAACTCGCAGTCAGGACTTACATTAACTTTAAGTGTGGGTTACTGATAAGGAAAACCCTGCGCTCAGTGTTGTGTGTTGCATCCTCTACTTGGCATCAAAAGCGTAACAAATGCGAGATTTTATTGTTCAAGGTTCTTTTGTGGCTGTGGCTGTGCCTGGGATTTGTTTGTCATTTAAAGTTGCTCTGCAAATGCCAGAAACTTGAATCCAAGTGAGATGCTGATGTGTGGTGGGCAGGTGAGTTGGTGATGTGAGGGGTAGAATGCTGGCGAGTGTGCGCGGTGTGTGATTCATACAAGCTATTTGCACACACACAAAAAACAAAGCCTTGTGTTAATGCCGTGTGTTGTATTTAAAAGGGAATTGCAACGACATTTTCACTTTTCAGCCCAACTTGTTCCAGAAGAATATCGTTTACGAGCAAAAGACTATGCTTGTCTTAAATTTTAAAACTGATTTACCTCTGGATATCTTTAATCAGAAGGTATTTGTTGATAGAACACGTCTAAAGCTACACAAAATGTAGTACTTCACCTGTTGGTTCCAGCTACCACCCAGAGGTCACCACAACTTGGCCCTAAATATTGTTGCTTATGTTTGTCGTATTGCGAAAATTTTAAAAAAGCTCTAAGTTAACTCGTGAAGCTCATTCCTTCAAATCATTTGAGAAGTACTCCAATGAAAGTGACGTCAGTCATTATCGAACGGTCGAGTGTTAATATGGGTATTCACTCTGTGGTGTATTTATTCTTGTATTCTGTATTTGTAATAAATATGGTTTCTGTAGCTAATTACACAAACAAAATGTATGCAAATGAAAGATAAAGATAAACAATAGTTAAAGAAAGAGAGAAAAACCCAAATTCATTCTATGGAAGCATATCTTAATATATATAAAAGGCAAGCACGCTGCTCCGTGCCCAATATTTCTCAAACTGTTCAGCCTGAAACTATGCACATCTTAATACATAAAAGGTAAACCTGCTGCTCCGCACACAGTATTTCTCAAATTGTAATTATTTTTTGACAGTAAAGTAATTTTACAAGACACACTGTTCTCAAAAATATTCAGCCTGAAAGTATGCACAGGAAATATTTTTAATACTTATCAGTGACAATTAGGTTTTTACAATAGTACGTTTTTCATCTAACTACCTTTTTAACACTGCTTTAATACGTAAAGTGTTATTTAAAGTGGTGCATTTGTATTTTTCAAAAATCAATTGAATAAAAAATCAAGCTTTAAAAACATAAAAAAGTGCTTTCGGCAAGTGGCTCCAAAAAGGAAGTGTGCCGAGGACCTGTTGTAGAACAGGCTTTTATACTTGTACTTAATAATAAGTTAATAAGTTGAATTGAAACTTACCACTTATGTCTCTAATTGCAGTTTCATCATTTTCTATGATTATATTAAAAAGTTTTTGTTAATTTTATTAAGAAAAATCAGTGGATTTTAAATAATTGACAAGTTTACAAAACATGCGTTCACAATCTTATTCAAAGTGTTGTAAATTTTTAACATGTAAAATTAACATTTACCACAAATACACTACATTGTGAATACCCTGAATGCTTCTGCAACTTGTAAAACTCACCATGCGAGCAAATCATGGTTAATTTTACAACCGAGTGGAACAGCGGAATTAGAAATGACATTTGACTTGTCACTTGTAAATTGTATTATTTTAATTTAGACCCATTCTTATTTGAAAGTATAAATTTATATTTAAATATAATCCATCAATAAGTATTGGTAAAGGTAAGCCTTTTAACAAATTCAAAAATAATTCAAAGTTTAATTTTCTATGTTATTATTTCTACTAAAAGCTTTTTCTATGGAAATGGTAATGTTTATGCTCACAAAAGCAGATTATCTAAGGAATTGTTAAAATTTGACATCTATACGAGCTAATTTTATAGAGATATGAATTATTTCTGACATTTGCTTTCATATTTTGTTTCTTTTTATAATAGGAAAAGTAGAAGTGGAAGGTGCTAGTTTGTTTAGAGAAAAGGTTTGAGGTAAAAAATATATTATGAGCTCATTTTAGCGCACTCGACCCTTCCAATATAAGATTCTAGGAAGACAAGTACTATATCCAGTGTTTTTTTAATATTTTTTTTTTGAAGCTAAGCTTTTTACGCCTCGTCGTTTAATTTGTTTGAATGAAATCGTAAAAATGACACTTTTCTCCAACACGGTTTTCTTAGAATTGATGTTGCTTTTTGCTTGCGTCTATTACAACAAGAAAATGTAATACTTTGAAGAAATGTTTTACTTCTTCAATTGATAGTTCTGCATGCTATTCACCAATCCACAACCCTCATTTACGCAAAGAGCTTCATTCAATTTTAAGTATTAACTTAACCTAAGTTTCAGTAGATCGCAATAATTTATTAACAGGATTGGTTATTGGATGTCCCACATATCCATTTAGCAAAAAATAACAATAAAGTTGCTTCTGCTTACTACACATTGTCATCAGCATCGTCAAGTAGGTTTTTTTTATGTGAATATGTGAAGCTATGTTTCAGCAGATCACAAAATCTATTTAAAGGATTTTGTATTGGCTATCCCACATATTTAGCAGCTATCCAAACACCACAAGTAGCAAAAAGTAACAAAAATATTGCTTCTATTTACCACACGTTGTCATCAGCATCGTTAAGTAGGTGTTTGTTTTTGTTTATGTGCATGCGTTTGTGTTGTTGGTACGTTGACAAGTACATTGACAAATGCTTTTTCTAAGCGACTTAGCTTTTCTAAAAAAAATATTATGACACATGGAATTTATTAACGCAGACATGACATCGGCAAGGCATCAAAAATGCTTGTTAAATTTATTTTGAGTGTGTACTTTAATATTTTTCAATTAACTTTTTTATTTAAATTTTTTGAATTTAAAAATGATTTTATTTAAAAAACCATTAAATAACAGATCTATAAAACTGTGAAAAAGCTTCGCTCTCATGTGTCCAACGACGCACCTGCTTTTTTCTGTTTTATATGTTACCCCAGAAGGCTGATAGAAGTGGGTGAGTTCGGATAGACTTTTGGGGAGAAAAAATAAAAGGAACAGTTTCTATCCATTTTGGGCGATATACGAGTATGAACTAATTTCGACACAAATTTTTTGTGGTTTTGTACGAAGAATCCCTAAGAAGGGTGGCAGTTTGGGGTGCGTATTTTCAGAATAAAAAATATAGTGACCTAATATTAAATTTTACCCCTCTAAAGGATACTCCGGAGAGCTAGAATTCTAACAAATTACCCATCAGCAGCTTCTTAACCATTATAAGCCATGTTATGATTATTTTTTCATATGCATTAAATTAAGTGCAATATTTTTTAACTAATTTTAAAAAAAATGTGCTGTGATGAGCTTAATTAAGCCACATTAAAAAAAAATTTATTCATACAGAATTATTGGGGGTTGGAATTAGTTTTAAAGGTTTTAAAAGAGATGGCGTAACTATCAATAGATCGCATCGGGCACACCTGTGACTATATTCATTTCAAAGCACATTGTCTAAGCTTCATTTTTCAGTATGTGTCATTCCACTGAAGTGTAAACAACATATATTTTTTTCTCTGTGAACATGTCGACTTTCGTTCCAACAAAACGCAATTTGCAGGAAGGTTTACTTTTGTGCTTCCATTTGAAGAAAAAAGCGGTTGAAGCACAACGCACGCTTACTGAGGCTTACGGGGACTATGCTCCATCGATTTCTACTTGTGAGTACTGGTTCCGTCGGTTTAAAAGTGGTGATTTTGATACGGAAGACAAAGAGCGTCCGGGCCAGCCGAAAAAGTTTGAAGATGAGGAATTGGAGGCTTTGCTCGATGAAGACCCGTGTCAAACCCTTCAAGAATTGTCAGAATCATTGGGAGTCAACTTATCAACGGTCGGCAAACGCTTGAAGGCCATGGGAATGATTCAAAAGCAAGGAAATTGGGTGCCGTACCAGTTGAAGCCGAGAGACGTTGAACGGCGATTTTGCATGTGCGAACAACTGCTTCAACGGTATAAAAGGAAGAGTTTTTTGCATCGTATTGTCACTGGCGATGAAAAGTGGATCCATTACGATAATCCTAAGCGAAAAAAATCGTGGGGACCACCCGGCCATGCATCAACATCGAGGGCCAAGCCGAATATTCATGGCGCCAAGCTTATGCTGTGTATTTGGTGGGATCAGAAGGGTGTCGTGTACTATGAGCTGCTAAAACCTAACGAAACCATCACTGGGAAACGCTACCAACAACAATTGATGCAATTGAGCCGAGCATTAAAGGTTAAACGGCCGGAATATGCCAAAAGACACGACAAAGTGGTTTTTCAACATGACAACGCACGGCCACATGTTGCAAGAACCGTCAAGGAAACGTTGGAGGCGCTGAATTGGGATGTGCTACCCCACCCGCCTTATAGCCCAGACATAGCCCCTTCCGACTACCACCTATTCAGATCGATGACGCATGGCTTGGCTGAGCAGCGCTTCACTTCTTACGAGGATACCAAAAAATGGGTCGATTCGTGGATTGCCTCAAAAGACGAATCGTTCTTCCGGCGCGGAATCCATATGCTGCCAGAAAGATGGGAAAATTTTGTAGCTAACGATGGACAATACTTTGAATAATATACATTGTACCGTTGTTTCTAAATAAATGCTCAAAAACCGAAAAAAAACCTTTAAAATTAATTCCAACCCCCAATATATGATCTGATCTAACTGTACACCAGTAACGCTTTTAAGATAAATTGAACTTGTGCTGTGATGTGCTCGAGTTGTGCTGCAAAATGGCGTAGAGAATTAAAATAAATTCACATATGAACGCATAATTCAGTGACACACAAATCAAGTAGAAGTGAAAATATGAAATTTTTCCTAGAGAACTAATTGTAAGATGTTCTTTGAATTTTTACATGATTCTAATTGTTAGCTTTTTAGATCAAGAAAGTTTAAAGACGTTTAATTGTTCCTATTTTTCTATTTTAAGCTGCCAACTGTTTTGGCAAAAGCTAAATGCCTGATATTTGCTCGAAAAACCAATAAATCGGAAAGTTTTTTTATTAAAAATAAATGCTAAAATTTCACTTTTCATAAAAGTATTTTCTGATCAGTGAAAATAATTTAATCTTGTGCAGGATTAGTGTTTCAGCAATACCAGAAATAGTTGGGATTATAATAAATATAGCTTGTATGAGAAAAATTGTGACTTCTCTTTAATGAAAAATGTACACTTTTCAGTACTAATGTATAATTTAATGATGTGGATGTTACATTTCTATTTTATTTTTTTTATATATTTTTCTTTTGTTTAATGTGCCGAAAAACATTCATTCAAATATAAAAGCCTTTTTGAACAAAAAACGTTCAAGCTATAAGACATGCTTGTAAAAAATTCATTGCACATAGATATATAAAGAGGTCAGAAACAACTGCTGTACAATACATAACACTTTCAAATCAAATAAAACTTTCAGCATAAAATTGTTAAAGTATAAGCCAGAAATAAAATCTCAAAGTTCAACTGGCAGCTAAAGTTGCAGTGATAACTTTTAGTTCGTTATACATGCAAAACTTTTATTAATGGCACACAAACAGCTTAAGGAGCGCGCGTTAAATAAACCTTAAAAAAAGCTTTAGCTCATAATATGCCACATTAATAAATGTATACACGGCGAAAAATATCCAATCGAATTCTTTATTAACACAGACAGAATTTTCATTTCACATCATTTAGCAGTCGAGTTTGTTTCTTAAGTCTTTTGATTTAATGCAGAAACTTTTATGCAGCACGTGAAGAAACTTAAAAGTAAAATCAATAGCTTTTCAAAATTTGCCCAGTGCACTTTACCTTCGCTTATTACACAAACACTGCACCTTATTACTGCTCCCAGCTCTCTCGTGCCTTAGCATTGCCAACTTATACTAGCTCTCATTTAAACTTAGCCTTATTTTATGGCCAGCAAGCATGCGAGGAAAAAGGAATGCATTACCTGCTGTCCAGTGATAAGAGAGACGTCACTCAATTTCTACACTTGGCCAACATAAATATGTAAAAGTTTTTCGATTTTCCCAAACGAGCACTTTAAATGACACACGATGTGTTAGCGAAGCAATGCAATGGCACACAGAAGAATACCATGGTTGCTATGAGTTTCGATGCATTAAGATGCTCTGCTGTAGACAGCAATACCGCATCCTGTGTGTTTGCACACACGTGTTTGTTTGCATTTGCATGATGATGTTTGCGTTTGTGGTTAGTATCATGGACGTCATTCGTTCGTAGGCGAGGAATTAAAAGCACAAATCAGCATAAAAAATTAATTGTCAGTTATTATCGCGGATTATTAATAATTTGTTCTAAGCGTGGTCAAAACAACAACGCTGGGCATGGTTAAAGTAGAATCTGGTGCTGATAAAAGTGATGGCAACAAGAAATGCATTAAGTTGTTGTATGAGGTGAGAGAGATAGAAAATTTGTTAAATGAAGAGAAATGAATCAATTTTATTTTTACAGATATTCACTCTGGTTTGCTAAAAAATTAGATTCAGCTATATTATAAATAATATAATTAAAGAATTTGGAAAGAATTTCATAAAGACGCTGCGCCATTTTTGAATTAAAATTAACTATGTCCTATGTTGTGCCATCAAGTGCCATATTTGAAACAGATATTATTCTATTTTATAAACATTAGTGACTGAAAAATTTACAATTTTGCTTATATTTTTGAAGTGAAATTTCTTAGACGGCGATTTATTGAGAGTAAACTTTATCGAGTCTCATAACGAAAAATTTTCAAATTTCGTTCGTAACGAAATAACTTTTAATTTCGTTATGATTCGAGCCTCGTCAAAAAAAAAATTTCTGCCTCTGCAGATACGATTGAGACAAGCGCGGACTTACGCTAAGGTGATGGCCCCCTCCCAATGCCTCTTGAAAATGCTTTTTATATTCCTTGATAATGTGATAATGGATTTAAAAGTTGATTCTCAACAACAACTTTGAATTCATATAAAGTTTAAGTACTGTATCCTTATTCTGTTTCTTGGAAAACATTACATTATCTACACAAGTGGTAAGAAAACTGTATAACAGATATTCGATATTCTTCAAAGAATCTTCAAAGGTTTTAGATGTTTTGACGAAAAGGGGTTCATTGGAAAGGCCTTGTGAAGATCTATCGATTAAATAAGTAAATAAGAATTATAAAATTCATTAAAAAATTAATGTGTTGTTCCCAAATAATAAAAGAAAATTAGAGGCAAATTCATCGGCATTTCTGGTGGCTAGAGACTCAAACGATTTTCCTCAAATTCAGGTTATTTTAGTTTTTCATCCCAAAGGTTCAGAAATTGTGAATTTTCCATATTACACGGGACAGAAAATATGCATAACTAATTGATTTTGTGCGTTGTTTTAATGAAAATATTCGTTCTTTTTGAACCAACGCACACGTTCGTTAAAATTAAATGAACGGTAATTATAAACTTGAAATTTAAAGAAAAAAATTAATGATTACGTATAATTTAATGAAAAATTTCATTAAAGTTTAATGAATAAAATCATTAAAATAAATGAAAAAATCATTAAACTTTATGAATATGTTCGTTTAAATTTAATGAAGAATTTCAGTAAACTAATGAAAAAGTTCAAAAAATTTAATAAACAAAATGAAAATGACATAAAATTAATGAAGAAGTTCATTCAAATTTAATTAAATTTTAATGGAAATATGAGTAAATTTTTAATTTATGAAATTGTTGAAAAAAATGGTGGAATATTTGCACTCTTTACCATATAAATTTAAATGAAAATGTATTGCTGTAATATTCAAAAATATATATTTCAGACATTTTAACTATTTTATTAACGTGCTTAAAGTCCTGAGTAAAAATGGCAAATAATAAGTGTTATTTTATTACCTAAAATAAAAATATTTAAAATATTTAAGGAAGAAATTGATTCGAAAAATCAAGAAGTATTTCAAGCAAAAATTAACCGACTCGTCTGCGCTGCGGTCGGCTTTCTTGGTAAAACGCTCGTTGGCAATACATTCGCCGGCTGCACAGTTCAGAGCGCTAGCGCTTCTTTTTGTTTTTGATCGCTGCAAACATTTGCCAATAGTTTTTGTTTTATAAGACTCTAAATCAGAATTCTTTATTTTAAGATGTTTTTTTTTTTAAATATTAACACCACTAAACAATTGTGCACAAAATTGACAACGTGTCCTTTTTAGAAATAAAATATAGTTTTTTTATATGTTCTGTAAAGATATCTATATTTTTGTATTTTTTTTTTTTTGCACTATCGAATAATTTCAACTATCGAACAATTCGTTCGAATATTTCGTTCATTCATTTACAGTAAATAGTAGTAAATAGTGCATGAAACTATCGAATGATTTCAACTATCGAATCTTTAATTTAATTAAAAATTCATTCGAATTAAAAAAATACTGCTAGAACAAAGAACTTTCGTACGATTTTGATAATTGCGACTGTCGAATAAATTATTCATTTGAATTATAAAAATAGTAGCTAGTACAAAGAACTATCAAATGATGTTTGCTAACGTACTTTTTCAGTTAAATTTGCTGAACTCACATTTAGTTCAATCAGTTTAAGGTAAGCAAACGAAGTTCAAGTGAAAAAACTATGAAACTAGGTAAGCAAACTAAGTGCAAGTGAATGAATGATTTTAAACTATTGAATATTTTGAATATTTTTATTAGATAGCTCCCATCACTATTAGAAACGTATTCTACAGCAACATAAGAAAGATTGAACTTGCTTTATAAAATATTCATTATGACATTAAAGTGACTGTGGATTAAGTCGGCGATGGATATGGCAAAACACGGAAGCACAAATTAGATTTCATGTCGTGATTAGATTTTTCAAGCAGGGTTTGAAAATTTTGTTGTTAATTTAATTTAAAAATTTAAGACAACAATTTTATTAGTTACTTTTTTATGTTCATTAAAGTTATGTAAGCTTACATTTTTTTCATTATACATTTTTTTTCATTACATTTTTTTCATTTTTTACATATTACATTTTTTTCATTATACATTTTTTTTTCATTATACAAAATTATTTGTGTGTAAATATTACTAATAACTGCGTCCATTCTACGAATTTTATTTGTAGTTTTCAGCCACTGTTATTCTGTTCATGTTCGCCAAACAAAGCTGAACGATTTCGGTTTTAAATTTTTTAAACTCTACTAATAATTGAGTGCCTACGATTGAATTGTTTCTACTAATATTAGTTTTCATTCGTAAGTAATACGAAAGCATTAGTAAATACTACGAATGTAATGAAAGAAATTACAAAGTTATTCGTACGAGAAATTTACGATTATTATTATTTACATGTACATTATTTATATGTAATTTATATTTACAATGCACTAATACGAATTGGTTTATTTTTGTCTACGAATATCATCTATATATATACTAAACAAAGTCGGGTTTGTTACACCATTTATAACTCAAGAACGGCTGGGCCGATTTTAATGATATTTTATTTGTTGGATTTGTGTTCATCCCGAATAACAGAATAACTATTAAAATATCGGGAAAACTGAGGGGGCGTGGCATCTCCCATACAAATCAAATATTCTATATCGAATGGCTTTGGAATTATAGGTCGCACAGGAATGGAATTCGGTATTTGACCATAATTTTCACTTGTCGTTCTACTGGCAAAATTTTATGGGCGTTGAACGTAGGGCATGGGTCATTTTCAGCAGCCCAAATTTTCAGTATAACTTTCAAGCTATAAGTCACACATTAATGAAGCTCAGTTAGAACGTACTATTTAGTCGTGTCTTTCGACTGGAAAAATTGAGCAAGTATAAGCCAAAGGGGTGTGGCACCGCCCAAATAGAAGAGGTGGAGGGGTCGCGATATACTGTAAAGAAAATCTCAATGTGAAATTCTTAAGTAATTCAAGTGGATCCGAGGTCGAATTTTTAAATATTGAAATATGCAGTAGCGTAACTAAAATATTTCTTTCTTGTATTTATAATCCAAGTCGTAATTGCAGTTTGGAACCTGTCTTCTCTTCCATCTCTAGCTATGCCTTAGATTTTCAGCATTTAGTTTCATGTGGTGATTTCAATTTAAATCTTTTACACAATGATAGCCTTACTAGAAATTTTCTGGAAAGGCTAACTGAAGTAGGACTACATGTTGTAAACACTGATATGCCAACGAGGTTTTCAAATAGCACTAGCCCCAGCTTGTTAAATATATTTGTTGTTTCTGACGCATCGCCTATCTTGCTTTTTGACCAAGATCTGTCCAAACATGATCTAATATTTTGCATATTAAACGTTGACATCTCACCTACTCCCTCTGAGACTTTTTTTACATACCGCAATTTTAAAGCTATAGATTATGCGTCGCTTCTAAATGATTTGTCTATCATACATTGGACTAATGTTTGGTTCCATTCGTCAGTCAATGAAAAATTAGCTTTTTTTAATGAAACTATAACTAATCTCTTCAATACTCACGTTCCACTATGTACCCGTCGGATTACCAATAATACTTGTCCTTGGTTTACACACTCAGTGAAACTGGCTCTAGATAATCGCAACAAATATTACAACAAATGGAAACGCAACACCACTGCTCGTAACTGGCAGCTGTATAAAAAGGCTAGAAATGATGCCACTAGTGCCGTCAGACTCTCAAAAAAACAATATTACATATCCAAATTAAGTCCAACTTTACCATCGAAACAGCTTTGGCAAAATCTAAAAGGTATTGGAGTATGCAGAAATGAGTCTGATGAATGTCAGATTGATGCCAATTCATTTAATGACTATTTCGTTTCTAGCCCTATACATGACGTGACCTCCTCACCCTATTTTGACGAAAGCATTTCAGTTCTTTCGAATGAATTTAGTTTTGAAGCAGTAAGTGAATTTGATGTTGCACGGTGTTTTAAAAAAATCAAATCAAATGCTATCTAAGACGGGATTTCTATTAGATTTCTTAAACTTGTTCTACCATATGTGCTTAGCCCACTTGTTCATATAATAAACCACTGCTTCACTACCGCTAGTTACCCTGAGATCTGGAAAGTGGCTACTATTATTCCCATTGCAAAAAAAAGCTTGCTAGTGAACCCTGCGATTTTCATCCAATAAGTTTGTTGTCCTCAGTGTCGAAGGTGTGTGAGTGCCTCGTAGCTGAACAAATCTTAGTTAAGTTTAGTTTAGTTAAGTCAGTCTATGGATCATTCAATTCCTTACAGACTAGAGAAAATAACAATTAGGTTCACTTAATAAAATAATCATAATAAAAATAATAAAACACAAATTTAAGCTTAAATTATGTTAAAACAAACTAATAACAAAATTTTTAAAAGATGATTTCGACATTGAAAAATCAAACAAGTACCTAGATTATAATTCATTATATAAACATAAAGACCTTGTTATAGGCCCATTTAAGGCATAATTTGTTCGATGGATTTTAATGAAAAATAGCTTAAAACGCTATAACGCAACTGCCTTGGTGGTATATTGAAATGAATCAAACTCAAAAGCATAGGGTCATCAATATTACTGCATATTATATCATAGATGAAAATTATATCATAGATGAAAATTATTTTCCTCCTGATTTCGAGCGTCTTAAAACCCATCAGTAGACATCGCACATGATAAGAGGGTAAGTCAAATCTAAAGTTAGTGCAATAAAGCATATACTTTGTAGCGATTTTTTGAACTTTTTCGAGCCTCAACGAATGAATTGTAGCTGAAGGGTTCCAAATTAAAGAAGCATATTCTAATCTTGACCTGACTAGAGAACAGTAGAGTGCTTTAAATTTATAGGGATCTTTAAATTCTTGACTATTCCTACGAATAAAGGCAAGCAATGAAAAAAACTTTAGGCAACAAGAAGTTTAAGTGCTCAACAAAGGTAAATTTGGAATCAAAGATGACGCCCAGGTCCCGAATTGTATTTACTCTTTGAAGAGGTATATCGGAAATGGAATAAGAAGTCAAGATAATATTACGAGATTTACTAAAAGTGGCATGGTAGCATTTACTTATGTTCAGAGGTAACCCATTTCGGATACTCCATACAAAGACATTGTCCAGATCTGCTTGCAGCAAGGCCGAGTCACCAAAGGAGTTAATTTTCGCAAACAATTTGAGATCATCAGCAAAAAGAAGATAATTTGCAAAATGAAAACATTGTGCTATATCATTAATATAAAGCACAAAAACCAGAGGTCCTAAAATACTACCCTTAGGGACACCAGAGGTTGCTGGATAGAAATATGAATGCGTATTATCAATGGCCACATCAATATATTTAACCTCATAGGGTACAGCTGTTCAACTGCGTTGGTTAAAATTTTGGATGATATAAGAGAGCCTTACGATTTGCGGCATTTGACATTGCAGTGCTTACTGAACTTTTCTAAGGCATTCGACTCTGTGAACCACACATTACTCAGCAAAAAACAAAAACTTAAGCGCAATTGTGATTTCTCTGACTCCGCGGTTCGTTTTATTCAAAGTTATCTTGTTGGTAAGTCTCAAAGAGTTAAGGTGGGAAACAATTTTTCTGTATTTAAAAGGACCACGAGTGGGGTTCCACAAGGCTCTGTTCTTGGCCCACTTCTATTTACTTTGTTTCTTAATGACATATTCAATAAGTGCAAATATTTCACCATGCACGCTTACGCTGATGACTTTCAACTATACTTATCCAGGCCTACTAGACTCGTTGATGATTTATTTCTTAAAATGAATGAGGATCTAAAAAAATTTCAGTGTGAGCCAGAACCAATATGTTGAAATTAAACCCCCTTAAATCATATATACTACCAATCTCGAAAACGCACCTTCAGAATACTGATTTCCCACCTGTGTTATGGGACGACATTGAGCTGAAAACAGTTAAAAAGGTAACCAATCTTGGATACATTATTAATTCCACCCTGTCTTGTGAGGACCACATTAACTCTTGTGTAAGCAGAGTTTATTATGTATTACGAAATCTCCGTATGACTGTTTCGTTCATGCCAACAAATACTAAAAGAAAGTTGGTTTGACAACATATACTAAAAGAAAGTTGGTTTGGCAATTGCTGCTTCCAATCATAACATACTCAGAAGTTGTTTATAGCCAGCTAGATTCGAGGTCTTCTCACAAGCTATTACTTGCATTCAATAACGCTGCCCGCTATATTTACGATCTGAAAAGATTTGACCATATCTCGCTATATTGCAACCAAATTTTGGGCATTGGCTTACTCGATTACCTTAAGGCAAGAAACTGTATTTTCTTACACAAAGTCATCTACTCGCGATCCCCACGATATCTTTTTGATAAACTTGAGTACTGCAGGTCAAGTAGAAGTAGGAACATTTGGGTCCCAAGATACAACTACATTGTTTCTAGTAGACTGTTTTTTGTAAGTGCGATCAGATTGTAGAATTCACTTCCACTTAGCCTCAAAAGTATTCCAAACTATAGGACCTTTAAGCATTTAATTTTAAACTACTTTTCTTAACTACTGATTCTATCCCTCTTAATTTTACTCTTCTTTGATTCTATCTCTAATTTTATTATAGCTGTCGTTTATTTTACGGCTGCTCAAAATTATTTCTTTAATTAAATGTTAACTACATTTAACTTTATATAAATTCTGTTCTAAATTTTATTTTTATCTAATTAGTGGTTGTTATGTTTTCATATAATGCATTCCATCTTATTTTTAATCTAAAATTTTTATATGATTACATATTGCTTCTAATTTTGTATAAATTCTTTAAAATTTTATTATTGTCTTATGAATGGTTGTTATTATCTCGTTTAATGTTATTTTATATTTTTCTCTGGACTTTTAAAAGAGACTTAACTCTTATTTGCCAACCACTATATGTTAAATAAATAAATTGAAATTGAAACTGAAATTGAAATACAATTCAAATTTATGATATCGAGTAGCTTTGGAACTTAATGCCGTATAATAATGAAATTCAGTATGGAGTTGCCACTTGGTGATATCCTTCTACTGAAAACTGGGATGGGCTTTGAAAAAGGGGGTGTGGCTGCACCCATACACTTTAAATTTTTGATATCAGGTAGCTTTGGAACTAAATGTCGTATAACAACGAAATTCAGTATGGAATTACTATTGGGTGATATCCTTATACTAGAAAACTGAACAAGGGAGTGTGGCTGCGCCCATTCAAGCCAAATTTTTGATATCGAATAGCTTTGGAAATAAATATTTATTGTATTTATACTTATTGGTCAGACATATCTACTGGAAAACTGGCACGGGCATTGGAAACTTGGCGTTGCCTCGCCCACACAGGCTAAATTTAATTCAACATACTTTATTGCAAAAACTAACTTTTTTTCTGTCATTTAATAATCAAAATCAAATCTTCTAAACGAATAAAAATTTCTTCATTTTTAATTTTAAAACCGTAACTTTTGCAACTGAAGGAGATTTTTATCTTCATTACTTTTTTGTAAAGTTGATTTTGTTGCATTTTCCTTAAAATGAAAAAAAAAATTAAAAATAAAAAAAATTAAAAATAAAAAAAAAATTAAAAAAATCATTTGTTCCGCTCATTGTGGAAATCGATCCCACTACCTCATGGCTTCAAAACTGATGGTTGAGCCGACTGAGCTATCGAAAGTACATACAGTCAGCAAAAAAAAAAGTTCTACACTAACTGAATTCAGACAAATTGAAAAACAATGTGAAAAGTATGAAGTGAATGTACATTTATTATATATCATATGAAAGCTTGAGATCCATTCTATAACATGTATTAAAAATTATTTCCGTATTATTTATACTTCTCGAAAAACATAACAAAAGCAAAAATATTAAAATTTTACTAAGCAAAAAAAAAACTTGTACACTAAGAAAAAACTTAAAAATATTCAAGTAAATACGAAATTTTATGATTTATTAATATTTTGTATGGTGGCCTTTGGCGTTTTTTACAGCTAGGAGCATATTTGGCATCGATTGGACCAGATTTTTTGTCACTTCTTCAGGAATTGAATCCCATATTTCCATCAAGGCCTTTTTAAGGGTTTCTTTGCTAGAAATATGATAGTCCTTTAATTTTGTTTTCATAAATGCCCAGAGATGCTCAATTGGATCTAAGTGCGGGCTCTGTGGAGGGTGGGGAAGCACTTTTTTAGTGTTGTAAAGAAACCATTCTTTAACAATATGGGCCGAGTGCTTTGGGTCATTGTATTGGACAAACACAAATCCATTCTCCAACCCCATTTTTTGGGCGGATTGTGCCAAATTATTCTTTAAAATATTTAAATAGTCTGTTTTGTTCATGTTTCCTTCAACAAATACGAGATTTCCAACGCCATTTGCACCCATTGCACCCCAGACCATCACATTACCACCTCCGTGTTTAACCGTATGCGTAACATTACGCTGATTTAAAGCTTCTCCTTTATTTCTCCATACGTAACATCGTCCGTCAGAGGTAAATAAATTAAATTTGGACTCATCGGTAAACATAACTTTATCCCAGAATATATTGTCTTTGTCTAAAAACTGATTAGCATAGTCCAAGCGCTTTTAAACATTTTTATTACAAAATTTTTAGTACAACGTCTTTTTCTAATAACGCCATTTCCTTCGAATGAAAAAAAACCATTTTACGTATTTCCATACGCTTTACGTCAAAAGCTTATTTTTTCTGGCTAAAAATCGTTATCTTCCTAAAGAATAAAACCTAAACAT
Source organism: Dichetophora obliterata (assembly GCA_963920525.1). Taxonomy (NCBI): domain Eukaryota; kingdom Metazoa; phylum Arthropoda; class Insecta; order Diptera; family Sciomyzidae; genus Dichetophora; species Dichetophora obliterata. The sequence goes on along the minus strand of OY986437.1, from coordinate 24,054,763 downwards.
CTAAATTTTACGTTTTTTCCCCCGAGTTACACCGGGTATATCTGCTAGTTAGTATATGAAACAAATATATTCGTAGATACTACATCAGGTATAAGAAAAATTTTACGAATGAATTCGTAATGATATCATAATAAAAATACTTTGTATACTGTACGAATATTTGTAGAATATCTAATTCATCATTCGAAGAAATTTTACTAATAAATTTTTTGAGTGTACATATGAGTCACTGAAAAGTGGATAACTGGTCTTTTATTTGAACTAAATCAGAAAAACTTTTTTTTTTAAATCGCCATATTTGTGTTATTCAAGAAACCAATTTTTATTTTTTGCCAAACATAAATTAGATGTTGAATTAGATTGCAATTTTTAGTGAATAGTATTTTTGTGCACCGAAATATTATTTTTTATTAAATTTTTTCATATGCTTTCAACGTAATATTAGCGACATTCGCAAATATCTGCAACTACTGCGAAGTCATATTTTTTTGATCACACCCCCCAAATAGAGTGTCTGGATCCGCCACTGGATTGATATAGACTTTGTGTGGGGTTGCAGGGTATTTTTTGTGATGTTTGTATTGGGATGTCATCCAAAAGGTTGACAGATAAAGTGTAGGTGTGTACGAGATAGTTTAGGAAAATTTTTTGCCACACCCCCTTTAACCACCTACAAATAAATAAATAAATCTATATTTCGGATGGTTTTGATCGTATTACACTAAAATTTGAAAATTTTGTAAATATGCTTACTTTCGGACACTGTACTAAAAATTAGCATGATCACTTTAGGGGTCGTCCATAAACTACGTTACCAATTTAGGGGTGGGGAGGGGTTTTGAAATGCACTACGATAAGTAACGGTAGGGGGGAGGTGTTTAGATATTGTAACGTTACCAAAAATTAAAAAAAATCGACGAAAAACCTCTAATTAATAACACAATCATTTCAAACATTTTTAACCTTACATGTTTATGTTTGATCGTCTAAATTGATGGTTATCTTTTGTTTCAACGATTTCTTCCACCACCTTTTCCCTCGACACAGGAACCTTTTGGTATTCCTTCACCATCTCAGCACACGTCTGAAAAAATTGGGTCTTTGCTTTTGCGACAGGATTTGACGTTAAGGCCTGAATGTTCTTCATCAAAGGAGATACCGTATGACATGTGCTGTCCTTCTCAGAAAGAATAAATCGGTTCAAGGTCGTGTCCTACCTGCGGCTTGTATTTCGTTTTTAAAACTTCTATGAATTTCCATAAGTTTGTATTATATCGATTACAATAAATCGGTATAAAAAATACTATTTAAATAAATCAATTTTCAGAAAGCATTTACACAAAACACAGAACTTGGTGCAGCTCGGGTGCAGCCTTTAAGGGTACTCTGTCAAAGACCAGGTGAATTTCTTTGCGATAGAAATGAGGATTCACCTGAATGGGTCGACATAGAATCCGATGAAAAATTCTATTTTGAAGAATCCTCAACAAAGCTACCAGCTTCTTCTATCCCAGTGATTGAGAGCATCGAATCTTGGATCGCAGATGGAATAGCTTTTACAGATGATATTAATTATTGATTTTTTTCCAATTGTTCCTTTAATGTATCAAGTCATACTAGTCACTAATACTAGTGAAAATTGTCAGAGCTAGTCAAAATATATAATCATTCAAATGAATTAATTTCATATGTCACGTTACTTTATGGGGGAGAGGGGTTTTGAAAAGCACTACGAAAAGTAACGCAGGGGGAGGGGGGGGGGTAAAAAAACCGGAAAATCAGTAACGTAGTTTATGGACGACCCCTTATAGTTACGCTCACTTTTCGAAGGATAAGAGTGGAGTGAGGCAAAGTGCGCAAGATATAGCCTGAATTGAGTTGAAATTTTTGCACTCGATTTGTTTCGAGTTCGAAATGGTTTAAGGAAAAAAAGTGTTGCCGGTGATGGTTTTGGTCGTAATAGAATACAATTAAGTAATTTGTTTTATATTTTTTGTGTATGTTGATGCCCCAGAATGGTGGCAGATAGAGCGTAGGTTGGTTTAGAAGTTAAGAAGTTTCACTTCTGTACTGTATACACGCTATACTGTAATTTTTTTTTTAGAAATCTTTACTGTGTTTTCCAACAAGCTTATAAACAGCTTTATCCGTCACTTTATTCATTTCACTCTACAACGCATTATTTTCCTATACACGCATCTCAAAACCATCAAACACCACACCATCGAGTGTGGTCCAATTCATTGATATTAACACTAAGCAATCCTCAACAAATGAGAAAAAGAATAAACCAATCACATCATAGAACTAGTTGAAGCTCTTACAGCTCAACATAAGTAAAAGATACCAAATATTGTGTGTTTGTGCCAACTTGAATGGAACGTTAACAAAATACATAACAACATATGTTCGAACATACTACATGTTCGGATTGGGTTTCTGTCTTTTTTTATATATATTTTTATTAATTTTTGGTGTTTTTTTTCCTATTTATTATTATTTTATTTCTTTTTAGAGATCAATTCCTCTTCTTATCTTATTCTATTTCTATTCAGATGCAAATTTCTCCATGTGCTTTGATTAAAATATAAAGTTTGTATATCTGTTTGTCACGTCAAAGGTGCTGGTCTCAATAGAGTTGTTTCGTATCCCATTACTGCCCCGAACTGCGTGTGGGACATAATTTTGGTCATGTTTGACAATGTATGGAATTTGATCGGATTGGGCGCGGCAATGCGTTGCTTACAGCTGTATTTAGCGCAGGAAAAGAAAATTTTATGATAAATTGAATTTGGTTTATTTAAAGTAATATACGGTTTATTTTAAGTTGTATTTAAGAAATTTGTTTGGTTGGGTTTTTTTTTTCTTTAAAGCTATACAATACTGTCTTCCTCCGATATGTGTTGTACGATTCAAAGGTCTATAGCAGAGGTCAAATTCAGTTCAGCAAAGATTTATGGTTAGAAATCCATACAATTTTACATCGACGCTACTTACGGTCTTAACAGTTACATGTTCTACCAAATTCTTCAGCTATTGAGAACACAAAAGAAATATTAATTGCTGAGCTTCCGGCGATTGTAGGAAGCTGATGTCATGTTTTAGTAAAATGTTTATGATGGAAATAAATAAATTTTTCAAAAGCATGCCAACTCACAATGTACTTTACATTACGCTATGCTACGAGACGACAAATGTTTGTCACTTGGGTTTTTTGGGTAATTAATTAAAAGTAATTTATTTATGGTAAATTTAAAAACCATAAAATAGATTTTGCCAAGTTGATTTATTGTGACATAGCTGTTTTCTGTTTTCGATGGTCAACAAAATTTTGTCACAAGCAAGCATGTGCTAATTTTATTGTCAGTGGAACTTAATTTTTTAAGTATACTACTCTTGCACGAAGCTCCCTTTTTTACCAGTATCTAATTTCAAACTAATTGAGTAATTAATTAAAATACGAAATAAACTAACATTTTAAAAAATGTGAGCATAGCATTAAAAAGCTGATATCATGAACTAAATTCAATATAAAAATTGTTTTGGTGTTTTTGCTAAGTCAAAAAGTACAGCCAATTTTCAAAATGATTGACGAATGTGCTTTTGAGAACACGATTTGTAGATTGACTGATCTAAAAATGTTTGAAAATACTCGTCGAACTAGTTAAAAATGTAAGTAAAAGTCAGAATTTTCATCAGTAATAAAATATTTCCAGTAAATTAATTGACTTAATTAATATGACTTAAAAGTCGGACAGAAGAAAAGGCAAAATTTTTTTAGTTTATTTTGAAGTTATGTTTTTATTGTTTTGACTACGTCACTTTGTATGGGGCATTAGTGTAAGTCTTATCTAACCCAGTGAACCAATACTACCGTTTTCGAATTCATTTATGAATCTTTTCGGGTAGAAACGTACATTTTCGGCACTCATAAATGAACCCTTTTTGTATCATTCGTCGGACTAAAATTCCTCTTAAGAATCAAACTTATTTTGTTCGGAAATGAGTTAAAAAGGAACTATAAATTGTACTTTTTTTGTTCAGAAATGAGTTAAAAAAGAACAATAGAAAAGTTATTTTTCGGCACTTGGAAATGAACCCTTTTTGAATCTATCTCCGGACGAAAATGCCTCTCAGAAACGAACCTTATTTTCTTCAGAAATTAGTTATAAAAGGAGCCATAGAAAAGTTATTTTTCGGCACTCAAAAATTAGCCCTTTTTAAATCAATAGCCAGACGAAAATGCCTTTCAGAAACGAATTTTTTTTTCTTCGGAAATGAGTTAAAAAATGAACTGAAATGAAATGAAGTGAAAAAATGAAAAAAACTCATAGAAATTAACAAAAATGGTTCATTTACGAGGAATTTTTAGCTTCTAAAATGATTTTTTTCGATTTAAAATAAGTTTTTTTTGAATTTTGCAAAAGAAGTACATTTTTTAAGTATGGCAAAAGTTTTCACGAATTTAATCTTCTATAGCAAGCATTTTAAGTGACCAAATAAAAAAAAAATTTTAAAAAAAATCTATCTGAAAACGTTCGTAAAAGTCTCATCTTACGCAAACCTTCGCTTATGGTTCAGTGGGAATTTTTATAAATTTAAAACTCGAAAAGGTTTCAAATTGCAAAACTTATGTGTAATATATTAAATCAATACATTCATTTTTGGGACATCTATGAAGACTTCACTACTTTGATGACGTCATTTTGTATAGGAAGTAGGTGTAGTTTCCTTTCGATTTTACCCAACTTTAAACTCAGACTGCATATGGAAAATTAATGCTGATGAACGAAAATTAAAGATCTTAGATTAAGTTTAGTGGAGTTTTAAGAGATTCTGCCGATTTATGAAGTATTTTTGTATGGGAGGTAGCATGATGCTCATTCGACTTTGACAAATTTCAAACTCAGGATGCATATGTAAGATTAACGCTTTTGTGCAAAATTTCAAATCATTTTAGTAATTTGTTTTAACTTTAGAAGTCTTTTTTCTTAATAAAGATCAAGATTCGGCCTATAAGTCGAATTTCAGACAGACGGATGTTAGTAATTTGAGTCAGGTGGTGTTGTTGCTCATGGCGTTGTAAATAGAATGACAAAGTTATTTGTCTGTCAAAGTTATAAGAACTTAATTTGACCTCTGCTAGAACAGATCCTTGAATCGTACAACACATAGCAGAGGAAGACATTATTGTATACCTCAAAAGAAAAAAAAAACACCCAACTAAACCAATTTCTTTAACATAAATTTAAATAAATCGTATCTTACTTTATATAAACTAAATTCAATTTATCAATAAATTCTCTTTTCCTGCGTTAAATACAGCTGTAAGCAACGCATTGTCTTTCCCAATCCGCTCAAATTCCCTACATCTCCTATATACATAAAATAGATGTATGTATGACGGTACTCGTATGTGTGTATATCAACCCAGTGGGCATTTTAGCGAGTGCTCCGCAAAAAAAGGTATGCTAGTGCTATTATTGGCGTCAATACACCTTCCATGTTCACTGCATTGATGAGTACTTCTGTAAGCTCTACCTTTTGAAGGTTCTTATTCTTTTCATATTATTTTATATGAAAAAATTTATAAACAAAATTTCAAAAATTTTTTAAATAACAGAACATTTTGTAAAAAAAGTAGATTTACAAAAAAACAAAAAAATTTTTTTTTGTCCGAGTAGTGTATCGAACCCGGGCTCCCGAAAACTAACACATTACATATGATATTATATAAAAATATTTATGTGGAAAAACTCCAAGTATTTTCTCATATATTTGTATAAAGAAAATTTCTAAAAAAATTAAAAAAATTTAAATAAACAGAACAGTTTGTAAAAAAATTTAGATTTAAAAAAAACAAAAAAAAATTTTTTTGTCCGAGTTGGGTTTTGAACCCAGGCTCCCGAAAGCTTACTTTCATTTGTATTGATGAAAAATAAGCAATTGATTCTTAACAACCACGGTAGACGAGTGGGTAAGATGTCGGACTGCCGCATGAGAGGACCATGGTTCAAATCTGACATTGTTAGTCGTTTTTTATTTCAAATTGATATTTATATTGCTTTTCCTTCTAACGCGACTTCTCAAAAGAGCGCTTAATTTTCGGGGAAACGGTGGAACAGTCTGGAGAATGTTTCTGTGAAGTATGGTGCCAATTTTAAAATATAGGCGTGGCACCGAAAATACACCCCAAATTAGCAATATCGAATAGCTTTGAAACTCAGTTTCATGAAACTTTAATAACTTATTAAATAAGTAACAATGATGATGGGTTTTGCATTGGAAAATGGGCCGTGCCACCTCCCATACAACCCAAGCTTGCGATATCGAATAGCTTTGAAAGTATAGATCGCACAGTCTCGGATACGGTATTCGGCCTCAATTAACACATACGATTTCACTGATAACATTTTATGGGCATTTAACAGGAGGCGTGGCACCTCCAATACATCTCAAATTTGCGATATCAAATAGCTTTGGAGCTACAGGTCGCACAGCCTCGGAATTCAGTATTCGACCTAAATTTACACATGCAGTTTTACTGTTACATTTTATGGACGATGACAAGGGGCGTGGCAGCAACGCAGTATAAATATATTAATTAAATATATCAGCTTACTTAAAGAGTTCTATAAATTTTTGATTTGGTTTTCTTGATTTTCGATTCTTGCAATGGAATAACATTATGTAACGATTGAAACGTTTTTGTATTCTTTCCAATCGCAAAGAATCTACCTCGTAATATGGATCCCAGATCACACATCCATATTCCAAGAAAGACCTTACTAAAGATAAAAATAACGTTCTAAGGGTATATGGATCCTTAAATTCCTTCGAATTACGCCTCAAAAAACCCATCATTGCATTAGTCTTAGTAATTATGCAATCGTAATGGTTGGAAAAAAAAATTTTTCTATCAAATAGAATTCCCAGATCAGATGTAGACTCGACACGTGAAAGACCACTATTTGCGATTGAGTAATTAAAAAAATTTGGTTCTTTTTTCATGTAAAAATACATAATGTTGCATTTGGCAACATTTAAATAAAGTCTATTAACTGAACACCATTTTTTTATATTATTTAAATCAATTTGAAGAAGCCGATGTTCGGAAGGTGAAGAAACCAAATTAAACAGTTTAACATCATCAGCATACAGCAAACAGTTAGTATGCTGTAAAAAGTTTGGGAGATCGATGAACAAGACAAACAATAGAGGTCCAAGGTGGCTTCTTTGGGGCACACCAGAATGGTTGGTAATAGATTTTGAGTAGAAGTTACCAATACGGACAACTTGATATCTATCAGAAAGGTAATTCCTCAGCCAGGATAACAAAGAGGAATGAAACCCCATTAGGTAAAGTTTTTTAACCATAATGGAGTGCTGAACTCTATCAAAGGCTTTGGCGAAATCAGTAAAAATTACGTCAATTTGATTGCCTTTTTCCATTTCAGTTTTAATGAAGTGAGAGAACAGTGTTAGGTTTGTAGAAGTAGATTTACCACTAACAAAACCGTGTTGGAATTCAAAGATAGAGTTTTTAATTCTAGCATAAATGTGTTTTTTGATAATTGACTCAAATAATTCAAGGGCAATTTTGATATCGGTCGATAGTTCGCTATATTTTGCCTTGAGCCAGACTTATGGATAGGGACTAGAATGGATTCTTTCCAAATATTCAAAAGCTGCCCTGTCTTTAAAGATAAATTAAATAAAAGCGCTAATGGCTGGGCTAGCACAGCTGCGCAGTTTTTTAGAAATATTGGGGGAATATTATCAGGACCAGTTCCTTTATTAATGTCTAGAGTGAGCAAATCTTGTAAGACATCATTATCAGAAAGAACTAATGAACCCATATCAATAATAGGGTTGTCATTATAATAAAAAGGGCAGTTCACGTCATCTCCGTCGTCTAATAAAAAATTCGATTGGAAATAATCAGCAAAAAAATTTGTGACGTCTGAAGTGCTACTTGCATTTTTTTCGTTAAAAAACATATTTTTAACTGAATTTTGAACAGTTTATCCAGAATTCAGTGCTTGCATTTTCTATATGATTTTATTAGCTTTTGACCTCTTTTGTGGCTTTGGAAAGTTTTCTATATGTATCTTTAAAATATTACTGATTTGTCTATTTGAAATTAATTAGTCTCGACTATTGCGCTCAATTTCATTGCAAAACTTTTACCACAATTCGTTTTGTTTTCCATGAAAAGGAAAATGATGTGAAAGCTTATTGATTCACTTAAGTTACTCAATGACTTTGTATCTATTTCCACTGTCATTTGTTGAGTCTTGTGAATAATATGGTTTACAGGTAACCAGAGACTCTTCATAGCCATGTGGTTCCGGTACAAAACGTGGCGCTGTCGTTCAATTATGTTTGTCACACAAGTCAATACAATGATTGAAAGCTGCTAGCCTCATGCTTGGATGCTTGAAGTGCAACAAAGAAGGCTTATAAGTTATGTGGTAGATTGTGATGTGAACTGTGAAGCGTTCACTAAAATATGTCATTCGATGCTGCGTTGAATTAAAATATTTTAGTTTGAATCGCTTTTGAGTCACTGTGCAGCATATTGCATTTAAAGAATTTGTCACAAAATCTACTCAAAATTCTTGACTGACTTAATTGCAATCCATCCCAAGCGACAAGCTGTGCTCTAAAATGCCTCAACATATGTAACTTGGCTAATTACCAGCCGAGCAAGCAGCCAAGTGGCTACCGTATTGCGCTGCTCATTTTGGACAAACAGAAAAAAAACAACAAAAAAAACACCAAGAATGAAAAGAAAGATCGCACAAAATTCAGTGAAAGAGCCTGTCGGTGCGTCCAGAGTCAGCTATACAGCAATGCAGAAATCCAGATATTTATATGGTAACAACTTCGAGGAATTTGTCATTGTTAATGGTCGGAATGGGCCGGAATGATTCCAGCGGCACAACTGCTTCATTTCTTCATTTCGGCGGTTTCTGAGTGAGTTGCCAGCCGCTGCTGCTGCTGCTGCTCCGAGCATAAATTCGCAATATGTGTTTAAATCATGTGATCAACTTGAGGGAATGACGACTACAATTTGAGTTTAAAGCGATTTATTGTCCAGGCGCAACGAATTGAGTCGCAGATTGTGTCTTCCGTAACGTTTGTCACTGCAACAGCGCCTTGTGCGATGGGGATGAGGCGGTGCCATTGTTGTTGGACCTTGAACTCCCATGTTGTGAACTCGTTTTGTATTTTGTGCCGCTGCTGCTGCTGCTGTTCGAATGTGTCTTTTGCTGCTTCATTGCATCATTGCGGTTGCTGCGTTGGTGTCTTTTGGCTGGCTGCTCTTGTCGAAGGACATGTTGCGACATGGCAAAATGCGGCACTCTAAAAACTTTTCGGAATTTATGCGGAGGTAAAGATCATTTATTGTTTATTTATCGCGCGATTATTATCGCTCTTTAGCACGACATAAATGTGCGCAAGAGCCTCGTTTTATGAGTTATATTTAAGCTGTACTCGTTGGCTTGGCGAAGAATTGCATTGGAAAGGGACAGCGGCAAGAAGACAAACTTGATTTAAGCCATTTTAATGTATTTTCTTAATCCGACTGCAAGATTGATCCGTTTTGATATTAAATTTTAAGTAATTCTTAATGATTTAGCTATAAATATTAAAGATTGGACAAGTACAAATAATGATCCTTGGTTTGCTATTCCTTCTCCTATATATTTCTAATGAAATCTAATTTAATTTGATGTTGAAAAATTGAATGTATTTAAAATTCAAATAAAATCGGGCATAATCACATAAGGAACGCTTGCATATGTTAAGGTTAAAAATAATAATCATCAAATGTTAAGTCACGCCTAAACTCAAATTATAAAGATATGGATATTCAAGTGGTTAGAATCCTTTTTTTTTAAATAACTCGGTTTAGTTTACCTCAGCTTTTCGAGGTAAATTTTGATTGGATGTGGTTACAATCTCAATTTTGGTCATTACTTAAGGCCACTTTACATTGCCCTATTGTGTGTTAAGATATGTGAGAAAGAAAGTATAATCGAATTTCATCATACTGACATTTTTGATTTTTGTATGCTGAAAACTATTTTTTCCCTTTTAGACTATCTCACAGAGTCGCATCACACTTTTGTACTTTACATTAGGGGTGTCTAAAGTCGCGTTTTGCCCAAAGTAGCATTTTGCCCATAGGGGCGTTCTGCCTGCCCGCAGCAAGCAGCACGGGCGACAGCATATGCTCGATGAATTCGGGGGTAAAAGGAACGAAGGAAATACACGAAGAGAATGGGAAAGATCGTCAGAAAAAGCGATATTTTTATCGTGATCAGTGTTGCCAGAAAAATGTTGAGCCTGTAGTTAAAAATGCCAACAAAAGTAGCTAAAAAGAGCTAACCATTTTTTTTAAGCTAAAAAAAGAAAACAGTTTAAACAAAACACAACTGCTATATTTAATCAATTTTCCAGATGAATCAGTATATAAATCATATTAATATGTAATGTATTGCTACATAAAAAAATTATTAAAAACTATCCTTATTCAATTTTATATGTATACACAAAATTAAAAACATAATAAAATTATATGTATATTAGATTGAATAAAGGTATTTTTGATATTTATTTTTTTAATTTTCAAATAAAGTTTAACATTGCCCTTTCTTTATTAACAAAAAAAAGTACTAGCTAGAACTAGCTAAGCTCTAAAAAAATAAAAGGTAGCTACCCTATCAGAAATTCTAAAGTGCTTTATTAAAAAGCAAGTAAAAAAGGTCTTCACTCTGCTTATGGATAGTGATTTTGAAAAGTGCTTTGCTCCCGCTACAAATTAAGCTTAAAAAAAGCTGTTTGCTTTCGAGATTCTTCGTTCTTTTTCGTTATCTACTCTGCTGACTAATCGTGCTCTCATCACTAACATAGCTTGTTGTTTTCTTTACTTTAACTTAACTTTATGCAAAAAGTTTAATTCGTGAAAAAGTGTAAAAAATTAGGTTAAAACGTTTATAAAGTGTTAAATTGTAATGTTTTCATAAAAAGGTAATAAAATTAGTGGCAAGTGGTTTGGATGAAAACATAAATGTAAAATATAACATCGAGCAAAAATATACGCCATCGAAAATGAAGTCGCCAAAGCAGGTGCGAACAAAGAAGGCGCTCTTTCCGAAGGGAGAGCCAAGCGCTTTTTTTAATCACTTTTCGTAGCGAGATCAAAGGTCTTCTTTCCAATGACATAACAATGTTAAATAAAGCTCTATATGAAGCGAGAACAAAGCGCTATTGTGGTCTTGTAAAGTGCTTTGAAAGTGGTTTTGAAGCACTTTGTTTCCTAAAAGGTAGGAGCTAAAACACAATTTTCGTAAAAATATGCTGACTCTAGCTATAAAATAGCTGAACTGCCAGCACTGATGGTGAGTGTGAGAGTCTGCCTTACAAAAGTCATTATTGAGCTCATTAATGTAGTCAGGGTTACCACATTTTTATTATTAAATACTTTATAAATTTAAGCTAAATATCTTCTACAACTTATAAAAATATCTTATAATTGACAGTTAGGGCCATTTTGTTCACAGAGAGATATAAATTTATCCCCGAGTTGATTCCATGATTTTTCCAGTTTTTCATTTGTTCACAGTGAGTTAAGCATTTAACTCTTCAAGCTGGAGATAAAAATGGTGGCGAGATAGCTTAACCCCAGAAATATTTAACTCGTGAAAATTGGTGAGTTAAGATTTTCAATTCGCTCTCATCACTCTCATTTTAATATTTTGTATTTACTTGGTATCAAAATATTGAAAAAACAACATTTTAAACATAGGGAAACAGTATTGGGGGTTACTGATTTCGAATCTGGTGTCAGAATTTTAAAATTCAAGATGTTGGATAAGGCTCCCACCTTAATTTTTTATTTTTACGAATTCAGGGCTGGCGCGAACTAAAGGGTAAAAATAGGTCGCTGAATCTGAATCCGTTGTCAGAATTTCAAAATTCAAAAATTTTTCTACACATAGGGCTGCCACCTAAAAATGTTTTATTTTAAGAATTTTAAACATGAGGAAAGAGTATTGGGGGGTCGCTGATTTCGAATCTGAAGTCAGAATTTTAAAATTCAAGATGGTGGATAGGGCTGCCACCTTATTTTTTATTTTTATGAATTCGTGGCTGGCAAAAAAATGGTACGCCAAATATGGGTCGCTGAATTCGAATCCATGGTCAGAATTTTAATATTATATAGTTTTGAAATAATAGGGCTGCCACCTAGTAAGATGTATTTTTAAGAATTTTAAATACTATTTAACAGTGTTAGGGAGTCACTGATATCGAATCTGATGTGGGAATTTTAAAATTCAAAATGGTGGATAGGGTTGCCACCTTAATTTTTTGTGTTTTTATGAATTCGGGGCTGGTGCGATTTAAAAAGTAAAAATGGGTCGCTCAATCCGAATCCGTGGTCAGAATTTCAAAATGATAAAATTTTATAATAATAGGGCTGCTGCCACCTAATAATATGTATTTTCAAAAGTAAAAGCAACCCTATTATTTCAAAATTTTATAATTTTTAAATTCTGACCATGGATTCGGATTCAGCGACCCATTCTTACCTTTTAAATCGCACCAAGCCCCGAATTCATAAAAATAAAAAAGTACGGTGGCAACCCTATCCACCATTTTGAATTTTAAAATCCTCACATCAGATTCGATATCAGTGACTCCCTAACACTGTTAAATAATGTTTAAAATTCTTAAAAATGCATATTATTAGGTGGCAGCCCTATTATTTCAAAACTTTATAATTTTTAAATTCTGACCATGGATTCGTATTCAGCGACCTATTTTTGGTGTACCATTTTTTTTTTGCCAGCCACGAATTCATAAAAATAAAAAAATATGGTGGCAACCCTATCCACCATCTTGAATTTCAAAATTCTGACTTCACATTCGAAATTAGCGACCCCCCCAATACTTTTTCCTCATGTTTTAAATTCTTAAAAATGCATATTATTAGGTGGCAGCCCTATTATTTCAAAACTTTATAATTTTGAAATTCTGACCATGGATTCGTATTCAGCGACCCATATTTGGTGTACCATTTTTTTTTGCCAGTCCTGAATTCATAAAAATACAATAACTTAGGGTGGCAACCATATCCACCATTTTGAATTTTAAAATTCTGACATCATATTCGAAATCAATGACTCCCTAACACTGTTAACTAATGTTTAAAATTCTTAAAAATACATATTATTAGGTGGCAGCCCTATTATTTCAAAACTTTATTATTTTGAAATTCTGAACATGGATTCGTATTCAGCGACCTATTTTTGGTGTACCATTTTTTTGCCAGCCACGAATTCATAAAAATAAAAAATAAGGTGGCAACCCTATCCACCATCTTGAATTTCAAAATTTTGACTTCACATTCAAAATTAGCGACCCCCCCAATACTTTTTCCTCATGTTTAAAATTCTTAAAAATGCATATTATTAGGTGGCAGCCCTATTATTTCAAAACTTTATAATTTTGAAATTCTGACCATGGATTCGTATTCAGCGACCCATCTTTGGTGTACCATTTTTTTTGCCAGTCCCAAATTCATGAAAATACAAAAAATTAGGGTGGCAACCCTATCCACCATTTTGAATTTTAAAATTCTGACATCATATTCGAAATCAGTGACTTCCTAACACTGTTAACTAACGTTTAAAATTCTTAAAAATACATATTATTAGGTGGCAGCCCTATTATTTCAAAACTTTATAATTTTGAAATTCTGATCATGGATTCGTATTCAGCGACCCATCTTTGGTGTACCATTTTTTTTGCCAGTCCCAAATTCATGAAAATACAAAAAATTAGGGTGGCAACCCTATCCACCATTTTTAATTTTAAAATTATGATATCATATTCGAAATCAGTGACTCCCTAACACTGTTAAATAATGTTTAAAATTCTTAAAACTACATATTATTAGGTGGCAACCCTATTATTTCAAAACTTTATAATTTTAAAATTCTGACCATGGATTCGTATTCAGCGACCTATTTTTGGTGTACCATTTTTTTGCCAGCCACGAATTCATAAAATAAAAAAATAAGGTGGCAACCCTATCCACCATCTTGAATTTTAAAATTCTGTCTTCACATTCGAAATCAGCGACACCCCCAAATACTCTTTCCTCATGTCTAAAATTCTTAAAATAAAACATTTTAGGTGGCAGCCCTATGTGTAGAAAAATTTTCGAGCTTTGAAATTCTGACAACGGATTCGGAATCAGCGATCCAATTTTACCTAGTATTTCTCCCGGAGTTAAATTCGCATAAAAAACAAGAAATAAGGTGGCAACTCTATCTGCCATCTTGAATTTTAAAATTCTGACACCAGATTCGAAAGAAGTAACCCCCAAAACTGTTTCTTCATAATTAAAATTCCTACAAAAATGTTTAGTTGGCAGCGCTGTGTAGAAAAATTTTAGAATTTTGAAATTCTGACATCAGATGCAAAATCAGCGATCCATTTTTACCTAGTGTTCACTCCAACCCCCAAATTCGCAAAAATAAACCAAAAATCCCCACACATTTTTAATTAATGAGCAGCACTCTAACATTGCAATGGAAATCGATATAAACTGAGAGCGAGTTTATGCTCTAAGCATAAAGCCGGGATAAAATGTGAACAAAACCACTTTTTTATCTCCCGACTTATACGCTTGGTATAAAATTTAATCTAGAGATAGTTATCCCCGAATTAAATCATATTTATGCCCTTTGTGAACAAAATGGCCCAGTTAGTGTGTAAAATCAAAATGAGTTTAATAATACTGTAGTTTAAAAATTGATTTTTTAACTACTTTAACATTCTTAATTTACTTCAAGTAAAACCACGATTTCACAATCAATTTTTTAAGCAAGAAAAGTTAGAAGCTCACCTTTACATATATATATATATTATTATATATATAATAGATTATATATATAATATATTATATAAATAGATTATATATATAATATATTATATATATTAGGGTGTCCCAAAAATATATATTTTTTTATTTTGACAGATGTCCGCGGCTTTAATATTTCCACTTGACCTTCGAATCACCCTCTGTGAAGCGCATCTCAATTGGTAAAGGTTTAGAGGTCGCGAATTTATTTTCTAATTTTCCCAAACGATTTGTATGGGGAAAATCAGTTTTGCTGGTAAATTGAATTTAGATCCACTATCTTTTAAGCAAAATGGTAAAAAAATACGTGTTCCCTCAAATTATGTCTGTTATGACATTCCAAATTTCATTTTCATCGGATTATTATTTGGTAGTTGCCCAAAACGACTAAAAAATAAAAATATAAATACAAAAGAAAAACTACTTGTTGTTACTTTTAATCCAAAAACATATAACAACCCTATGAACTTTTTCTTCACTGTGCATTCCAGCTAACATTATCTAAAATTTAAGACTAGTAACAATAATAAAAATGGAGTACTTTAAGAGATATTGATTTTTTATGAAATAATTCTAAGTAAAAGTTTTTATTTATATAGGTAGCTCTAAGGAGTGAGCCACAGACCACCAAAAAATAATCATATGAAAATAAAATTTTGATATGTCATAACAGTCAAAATTTGAGAGAATACGTGTTTTTTTTTAATTATTTTGCTAATGGCTCCAAATTCAAGTTCAGCAAAACTGATTTTTCCTTATACAAATCGTATAGGAAAATTAGAAAATGAATTCGCGACCTCTAAACCTTTACCAATTGAGATGCACTTCACAGAGGGTGTTTCTTAGGTGAAATGGAAACGCAAAAGCCGCGGACATCAAAAACGATTTTTTTTGGGACACCTTTATACATATATAGAAATTTACTGTGAAAACGCGTCTTTAAAATGTAAAATTACTTTGTTTGTTTTTAATGTAAGTAAAAAAACATATTTGTTTTGCTTTCTTATATGATAATTAAAATAATTCGCATATGAGCTATTCAGTGCGCTAGTGGCCCAACTCACAAAATTTAAATCATGTATGCAAAACTGATTTGCTTTCTTTTCGTTCATTTAATTACATTAGCACAATTATTATTTATTTTTGGCTTGAGTTACGATTGCACTGAGAAGCTCTTTAAGGAGTTCTACAAATCTAAGACAAAGCTTGGCTTACAAAGTCAATTAGTATTTTTTTAATATTTCGTTCAATTCCACGTGTAGAGGCAAGGCTTATTATTGATCCCGAGCTCATATCAGAAAGTTGACTTCTCAAACGGGAGTTTTGCATTTTCATTATAGATAATAGTTCCTAGCAGGAGAATGTGCTTCCAATCCTTTAATTATTTTGCAATAATACCTGCTGAAAACAAGCGTATATTATAAATTTTTACAAACATTTCAGGGAAAATTGGCTTAAGTTGGTTTTCCAATGCTTACTTTCTAAGCATATTTTGAAATGTTCAAATTTTGAAATTTAGATAGCTTTTCGAGGCTAAACGAGTTGAACTCAATCAAAACTAATTTTTGATTGAACACTTTAATTTCGTTTCATAAATTCAATTTGTTTTTACATTAATTTCAAGTTTAAAGAGAAAGTTTTTTTATAATATTAAATCGTAATATTATAAATGAAAGTATAATATTATGTTTGATAGAAGTAGTATTAATATATTGAATTAAAAATATATCTTTTGTATTCTCAAAAAAAAAAAACAGTTGCATGGTAACCCTAGTATGAGCACCTGCATTGCGAAAATTATAATTGCGCTCATTGTGCTCAGAGCCGCCTAAAATCAATGTTGCATCCTCAGTGATATAAGAATCGGACGTTTTATAACTGTAATCGTAAATACTGTGCAAATTAATCAGTTACCGTATAGAGTATGCATTTTGTCATAAAAAACCAAATATTTTAGTAATATTTTTACTGTTAAAATTTTGAGGAAAAAATATATGTTTTTTTTTGTTTTTATTATTTCACGCAAAAATAAAACTTAAAATTTGCCTGGTATTCTACATTGTGAGAGGTTCTAATGGTACCTACGAAAAAAGGTTGTACAAATTAATCAATATTCGTCACATAACTGATATTTGGCATATATTTTATCTTTGAACGTTCATTACACAGTGCAACACGAAAAAAATAATCATATACGGACACCACTACGTGATAACAGACCAAAAAAAAGGTCCCCTGTCTCCCAGTTTTGCCTAAAGTCCTCCAGGTTTTTTTATGGGCCCCCAAAGATGTGGGCCTCGGTGTCATTTTTGCAAAAAAATGATAATTTTCTCAAGCTCATATCTTGCAAACCGTTCGGAATTTTGATTTACTCTCTGAGGCAAAGTTGTAGCTCTTGTCATAAAAAACAAATATTATTAACTTATAAAATCAAAAAACTTCATCTTCAAGGTCAAAATCGCAAAAAACTTTAAAAAATGAGCGAAAAATGGCCCAAAAAGCGTTTTTTTCATTTTCCGCTTTTACGAACAAATTTACTTTATGAAAAATGAGCCAATTTTCTTTGGCCTGGTAGGGCTTACAGCGCTGATTAAAACCCCAAAGTTTTTTAAGGAGGCCGTTCCAACTTCTTGAGATATAGGCCTTTATAGCTTGATTACATAATCGCTTATATCTCACCCATTTCTTATCCGATCTGGTTGAGATGGGTATCGTTGAGAAGACCTTTGAAAACGCTATAAATCTGTATATAAATATGTTAATTTTTATTAACTCATTGGCGCAAATTAAAAAAAAAATTGTAACCTCACTTTTTTAATAAAAATCTGGTTTCCTCAAAAAACAGCCCTAGTAAAAAAAACAATTGAAGTGTAAGAAAATAAGCGATTTTTTTAAAAAAAAGTTGATTTCAAAACGTTGAACGTTAATAATTGTCAGTCAGGAGGCCGAGTGTGTGAGTGCACTGTACCTTCACTGATAGTAAGTTCATTCTAATAAAAATTCTCAAGCTGGTGGGTGAGTTCCCGTGCCCAAACTGTCAAACAACTACCTGGAAGCAAACATCTGCATTGAATTCACATTGTAGCTCTTGTCATGTTTAATTTCTTGTATGTTTAATTAACGCTCAAAAATTAAATATGCCTGGCCAGAACCATGTGTTTGTCTACAACATTGCAAAAGGAAAAGAATCTTTTAACTAGTCAATTCAAGAAAGCATATAAGTTGTTTTTCGACGACGTAGACTTGACCGGTGAAAATTACACACCTAATACAGTGTGTCGCCAATGTTATAACAATCTCATGGCATGGTTGAGTGGAGGCAAACATAGTATGAAGTATTGTAAGCCGATGAGCAAGGAGAACGGATTCACCAAACCACAATGCCCATAGAAAAACGGTATAAAGGCAAAAAACTCGACGCATTGCTTGCAGAGGTAATATCAATTTTATTGATGCATTGTTTTGCATTCCTTTTTTGATTTCTTTTCTAATTTATTTCAGGTATCACCCTGTATGATGTTAATGAAGTATCTAAAGAAGAAAAAGCTGATGATGGAGGGCAGTCTTGAAGTAACGTGCCTGTGGACACCATAAGTTCTGAATCAGAGTCAGATTCGGACGATTCGGACGACGATTTGGATCCACAACTTAAGAGAGTGCGATTTGAAAGTCCAGGGCCATCAACATTATAAACATAATACGAATTTTTTTTTATAATTTTTGTATAGATAGCATAGTATTGTAATGCCATCCCTGCTGAGACTACTAATCCCTACAACACTGAATCATTATTACTAAATATGTATGCTACTACTCTTTGTTACAACCCTAACTCTAAATGTCAACCTATACCACCTAAGAACTAAGATTAATAAAATCAGTAATAGTATGTATAACAATGAAACTTGCAACATGCCTTTTCACTTACGGGAGAAGGCTTTATAGTATCTCAATGTTGAAGTAAAGAAAAAACAAATTAAATTAAAAAATTTTCGGGAAATTTTTCACTTTTGCGGCTACCTAAACGCTACCTTAACGGTGTTAAGAATCATTCTTAGGAAGTTCATATGTTATAAAAAGTTGTTTATTGAGATCTGAGGTTAATTTTTGTACTTCATTATTTTCTTGAATTTTGAACGGTTTCCTACCTATGGACCTGAACAGGGAAAAAAGGTAAAAGATAATTGAATTTTTAAAGTTTTTTGCAATTTTGACCTTGAAGATGAAGTTTTTTATTTTATATGTTCATAATTTTTGTTCTTTATGACAAGAGGTACAACTTTGCCTCAGAGAGTAAATCAAAATTCCGAACGGTTTGCAAGATATGAGCTTGAGAAAATGATTATTTTTTTGCAAAAATGACACTGAGGCCCCACATCTTTGGGGGCCCATAAAAAAACCTGGAGGACTTTGGGCAAAACTGGGAGACAGGGGTCTTTTTTTTTTGGTCTTTTATCACGTAGTGATGTCCGTATATGGTTATTTTGCCATGACTTAAAAAATTACACACTGTGTTATTAAACGTACGTTTACCTCAAAGTTTAAAAAAAAAAACAAACAAACAAATTTGAGCTATAATACGTAAGTATACGTCAAAGCAACATCGCTTTTTGTAGCTATGTCAAATAATAAAAACCCTTTTAAGGAAAAATCATTTTAATATGTAGAATGTGCAACACTGCTTTTTCATTATAGCATGCTCTCGTTCTCACGGGTTCTGCACATATACACTCTTCGTGCTCTCAAAATGTTCCGCTCCTCTTTCCGCTTCACCTCCGAAATCATCCAGCAAATGACAAGGTGCACTGCCTGCCCTCTGTCGACGCACGGGCAAGAATTCTGGACGGCCCTACTTTACACTATACTAAAACTTTAAAATTTGTGTAATGCATCGATTGTACATGCATTCAAAGCCTCTCCAAAGACCAATAAGCTGTAAAATCGCTTCCTTCTGCCATTCCATCTGAAAATACATTACGAGTAAAAAATTTTCTTGGAAAAGTTTTCAATAGTGAAATGCATCTCTGCTGAGATGGAATTTGTAATGAAATTAGAAACATGGAGTTATTATACAGTAGAAGCTATTTTTTATGATTAGAAACAAGTCTAAAAATAAAAATGTAGTACGACATGCCAAAAAAAACAAAACAGATTCGAACACACCTTGTTTTCCGTTGTTTACACCATCTAACATTCTATCACACATGCGAAATTTGATATGTCGTAACACAGAGTAGGACAGTGTAAAGCGGCCTTTAGATGAACCTTTATCTTAGCAATATTCTTTTAAAGTTCAAATTGCTTCACTTTTTGATTGTTAGAATTGCTTAAACCTTTTTTATTGCTAGTTTAATGTTAATTTAAAGAGCTTCAAGCCTCAAGATTCTTAACCATAATTTTTAATTTGCCAGATGGTTGAAAAGTGGAAATAAATACAAAAATTGATGAGCTCTTTTAATTAGTTTTTATCTCTATGTTGTTTAATAATAGTCTCACTAGCATAATTCACAGGTATAACTAGAAAAATTCACTGGTTTTTTTTTTTGCAAACGCCTTAAAAGTCAATTAATGTAAAAAAGGCTTGAATAATGTCGTAAAAATTTGGTAATTTTCAAGAGTCATTAAAGACAAACGTGGAAAATATTACATTCTGGTTCTATTTTATCTACAAAAAGCACTGTTTGGAAACTTTTCTGCATACTCGAAAATTATTTTTAATTTTAATTATTTTGTAATAAATTCTTTATGCAAGTCGATATGATGAAAAAATAGGAAAATTAATTTAAGTCCGGAGAAACCTCTAAAAACAAGAAAAAATAGCAAAGTTTGAACAAGATTTTCGAATGGAAAAATTTAATGAAAAAATTTTAAAATTTCTGGAACTACAAGAAAATTTATTGAAGTATGCAATTATTTTTTTTAAATAAAGATGGCGCCGCGAAAGACCTTATTTTTCACTGCGTGCAGGATATCTCAAAATCTACTCAACCGATCAAGATAAAATTTGAAATATATATTTTTAATAATATTTACAACACTTTGGTTGAAAGGATTTTTTAAAATAATTTCTCAACTTTTTTAATTCCAAAATAAAAAAATAAAAAACCGAAAAACTTGGTTTTTTAATCGAATAAATCATTAAATATCGCTTAAATAAAAATTTGAACTCCACCATATCCAAAAAAATTAATAAAAAAATAAAAAATTTTTATCTGGTATGTTTCAGATGATCCTGGCAGACGCTACATTGCACTCAGAGAAAAAATTTTTCGCGGGAATCAAGATTATCAGCGCCATCTTTATTTTTTATAAATTTATTGCATTTTATAAATTTTCTTTTAATTCCAGGACTTTTTAAATTGTTTCATTAATTTTTTTCTATCCGAAAACCTCGTCCAAACTTTGATAATTTTTCTTATATCTAAGGAACCCGCCACACAGTGCGCTTTTAAGAATTTTAAGATGACATTTTTGTTTTTTGAAATTTTATAAAAAAATATTTTTATTCATCTGATTATAAAACATGTATCATGAATGTGGTATTAAAACTTGATGTATTGTATGTTTGTTTTTTTTTATAAAATTTGTCAAAGTTGAAACTTTTGTAACAGAAATAAACTCAATTAAACCCATAAAAATAAAATTAAGTCTAAGCAAAAATTACTTGTAATAAGAGCAAAAAGTCTATATCAAGGTTTTTTTTTAACTTTTTTATGTCTTAACAGTCATTGAATTTAATATAAAATACAATAAAAAATGTTAATAAATCAAAATAGAAAAATCGTTGAAATATGACTGTAGATTTCTTAAGGAATGAAAATTTAAGTAAAATTTAGTAGAAAATATCTAGCTTGTTAAGCATTATCACAGTCGAAGGCTATAACTATCATAAAATATCGTACTTCTACCTTCGGTTTCTGTAAAAACCTGCTGCATCTAGCTGCTACTAAGTCAAACTACTTCATTTGAAAATAGTTTTAAAAATTAAATTTTGCCTAAAGTGCACTAATGTCGAAGACAATTTGTAGGTACTCTTAAATTTGAAGAAAAAAAATAGAATTTATAATTTAAAACAAGTTGTGACCTTATTTTGTATTAGCAACCATTTTTTAAAAATTTTTCTTTTAAATTTTGTTAATTTGGTATTATTGTTTTATGTATCTAAAAGTTATCCGATTTGAAATAGTTTTAGCATGATGTTTAAGTGAAGTTAAATAAACTAAATATACTCTTTAAAAATATATGAAGCAATTTTATGCGGGTTTTTTTATATAAAAAAATGGTATGTATGGGAGGTAGGCGATGCAGTTGACCTAGAATTCAAATTTTTTTGTGCTGTTACTTAATTTAGGCTTAAACTCATTTGTACAAAATTTCATGGCCCTAGCTTTTGTAGTTTCTGAGATAATGCAAATGTCATCCTAAAATCCAAAAAAAAACGCATTGTGCGCCGGCTTTAGAGCAGAACATAACTATATCAGCACATCGTAGCACTTCTATTTCATATATGAAATAGTTTTTATTGGTCTTTAAATTAAATGTTTCAAATAACAAAATTGAGCAGATGTTTGCTCTTTTTACAACACGTGGCGAAAATTAAATGCGTTTTGAGTATTTTTTCAGTACATTAACAATTTTATTTGGTATACTTTTAGGCATTGCTTTAAAATATACAAGCCATGTATGCTACACGGCTTGCGCACGTTGTATCACACTACCAAAAAGTATGCTGTTAAATTTGTACGATTTTGCTAGTATTACTGGTATCACTAGTATAATTTGCTGCAAAATGCAAGAGGCTTATTAACTGCATTATTCTGTATCACGAAGTAGCACACCAACGACAAGCAAGACACGAGAAGCAATACTTTTTTCTATATGAAATTCTATTGCTTCTCGTGTCTTGCTTGTCGTTGGTGTGCATTTTCGTTATACAGAATAAAGCAGTAACTCTTTTTTTTAATAATATTGAAATGTCACCTTTTTTTATGATTCTTTTTTATTTTTTTATAAAAGCCAAACAAATAATATCTTCGAATAAAATAAACCACTTAATACAGCCGTATGAATGCTAAGCCTCATGAAAGTTGAAATTTAAAAAATCGCATGCACTAAAACATTTCTTTTGGGAGGTAGACGTGGCATAAAATATAATTTGTTTTATTCTACACATAAAACTTAAGAGTTTTGAGTTAGTGGTTTTATAGGCACAATACAAAAAATACGGCGTTTCAAATTGTTGTCTTTAATTTGCATGTGATTTCATAAAGTCAGTCTCAACTTATGTGTCAAGTTGCATTGGTCTCCTTCTATAGTCCTTCTATTTATTGTATGGGGCCACTTTTTCTATGGAGCTCAGTCACTGTGTGAAGTACTGAAAGATAGCAAGACAGCATACTATATAAAAAAAACCAAGCCTAGTTAACAATTTTATTTTCATGTGCTGTATCATTTTTATGTAAAATTGATCATTTTGTAATTACAAAACATTTTTGATTTACTGACTATTGACAAAAGGTCAGTTTTGCCAGAAAACCGTAACACAAAATCGTCATTTTCCGATTAAATATTTTATATAAAAAATTTGTCTTTACAAATAAAAGAAAATACACCCACAACCGCGTTGAAAAAATTTAATAGCATATTCTTAGTTTCAAAAATTTTATCATCTTGATGACGTCATCTTGTATGGTGGATAGACGTGGTTTTCATGCAATTTTTCAAATTTATAACTTCGAATATATTGTATCTTAAATATATAAATATTTGTGGAATTTATGAAGGTTTTGCTATTTTGATGACGTCACTTTGTATAGGAGACAAACAGTGAATGTGCAGTGTGAGCACTAGACCATACCTTAAGATAGTAGAAACTGAGGTGCGGTGGGTCAGTACTATAAGGGGTCAACTGAGGTTAATGAGTCCTAAAAACAAAAAATTTGTCTCCCTAAGATCGGACGGTAAATACCGAAGTTATAAAGAAATATGTCAATGCGCGACCCCTACGTTCGGTCAAATTTTTTTTCCGAAACTTTCTTTCAATAATGCTTCAGATTAGCTGGTGTGTGGCTAAAATTTATTTTTTCGATAGGGTCTAGTGAGAACTTTTGTTGAAAAATTTATATAGACACATATTACATATATACCAAGTCAATCGGCGTTTTATCTAAAACACGTCACAATGATAAATTTAACTTACACCTGGTAACGCTGCAAGTAGTAAGAATATTTATTAGCAGTTTTTAAATACATTTCAAACATTTCTTATTCAATTTTAGAATACTTTTCAAACGTTATTGCAGTGTTTGTGAAACTGTTGATATTTTAGTGTTTCTCATACTGTTACTACAGTGCTACTCAAACTTTTAACTATATATTTCAACACCATATATTTGCTTAGATTTATAGTGTAGATTCTAAAAATCCATGAAAAATAGTGAAATATACCAATTTTTGGATGCTGCTTCTAATGGTTTTCTCAAGTTTTTTTTAAAAATGGAGTAAGAAAATGTTTCACGGTTCGGTGTTATCGAATAATATAAAATAAATTGGCCTTTTCAGTCCAAGAAAAGACATTGACCGTGCTTCCATTGTCGATATTAAATAACACTGTACTGTTTCCAATTTAAAATTTCTTCTAAAATTGGCAAATTTTCTTTAAAGGCTTTTTGCAGAAGAGACCAAAAATAAAATTAAGTCCATGAATATCGACTTTTTAAAATATTAAATCTAAATAACATTTCGTATACATTTTAAACTAACACTGTATTTAGAATTTTACTAAAATTAAGATAAGAAAACCTTCTAATTATAAGACTTTGCTATTTGAATAAAAAGAGAATTGTTATTTTTACAGACCAATTGTTAAATTTTAAGGAAAATATTTTTGTAGGTTATTTTAACCTTTGAGAGTTTTTGATCCTTTGTATGGGTCTTTTTTGTAGATATTTTTTTAATCTTTATATAAAAATTTTTAAAACTTAATCTTAAAAGTAATTCTATAAGGTTAAAAACCTCCTGAGAATTTTATTTTAAAAATTTCGCTATAAGTCACTTTGAAAAAGTTTATCTTCAGCTTACTTTCATGGAGGAAAAATAATAAGGGTTCTCATTAAAGCATGTAGCTGACCCGTAAACATTGTAAACCTTGTGAACTTAAATGCGCGTAAACTATCTGTCAAAATTTGTATGGTCGTGAGTTTACATCATTTAGGAGCCTATTTTGTAGTGTAAATCTTTACTAGTATGTAAATCTACGTGCGTGAATGAGGGTTGCCCTTGGCGCTAATCATTACATATTTGAAGTAGTTGGAGTAAATATGAACACGTTTTATTTATTTTTCTATGTTAATGAAGGTTCTTAAAAGGTTTAAAATTTAAAAAAGTCATAATGTTGTAGCCGCAGCCGCCATTTTGTCGACATTTACGCTATTAACACTTTATCGCTCATCAAAAGTTTAAATGCTATACATGTTTACATGTTTACATGCTTAGATGAGAACCCTTAATGAGTTTTTAATTACTTCATTTCAGAAGAATTTTAAAGTATGCAATTAACATTTTCTAAGATCACTTAATATTAAAATTCTTCTTGATGGTGAACTTTTTTCACAAGGCAATTAAACACTTTCTATTTTTTCCTATTTCTTAAAAAAAAACAACTTTTTTTAGTGTTTTTTATTTATGAAAAAATATGTTTTCATTTAATTGGTTTAGCAAGTAGGCAACAGGGCGGCATGCTATAAAACCCCAATAAGTAATGGCCCCAAAAAATTAAAAAAGGCACCAAAGAAATTATATGGGAAACAACAACAAAATCACAAAAAGAAATTTTTGGTGATATTTCTTTTTTTGGCGACATATTTCATTTTTAATGGGGTCATAATGAAAATAAGCCCCAAAAACAAAATATCAGAAATGAGACAAGGCCCCAAAACATAAGTTTGGGCATATTTTCATTTTGCTTATATTCATGTTTTACATGCAACATTCCGTAAAAGGGGAAATCATTTCAAGGGATGAGGCTGAGTTTAAAGCTGCGGTTTTGGTCAAAATTATGCATATCCTGTGGCCAGAACAATTGTGCAAGACTCAATGCAGGTCTTTGTTTAAAATTTTTGTAGTTGTTCATCTTCCATGCAACATTCCATACAAGGCCAAATCATTTCAAGGGATGTTTGGGGAGATTTTTCATCTTTATAAATAAAAATTCAAAATATGTATAATCAATTTGGGGTGTTATTTCCTTTTTTTTGGGGTTATTGGTCATTACTTTTATTTTTTTAGACTGAAGCAACGCTCAGGTGCTGCCTCCTATAAATGTGTAAGCATTGTGTTGATTCGGAAGATGGGTGATAGTTAGTTGGAAGGTGGATAGATGGAGTAGTGTCTGTGAAGATTTGTTTTAAATTTTCACAGCTCAAAACTGCCGGGAAACACACTCGCAGGGAGACTATTCCACAACTTAACCGTGCGACTAAAGAATGAATTATCACGGTAATGCGAGGTTCTATTGGACATCGATGCAATGGTAAAGGGTGGGCTTGGACAGCTGCCCGAGTGTACCTGGGAAACACACGAGCTGGTAGCGTCAGGCCATGTAACTCCCTTGAACACTTTCCATGGTAATACCTATACAGAAGGCTTAAGCAACCAACATTAGGGGTCGTCCATAAACTACGTTACTGATTTTCAGGTTTTTTTTACCCCCCCTCCCCCTGCGTTACTTTTCGTAGTGCTTTTCAAAACCCCTCCCCCCCCCCCATAAAGTAACGTGACATATGAAATTAATGCATTCGAATGATTTTATATTTTGACTAGCTCTGACAATTTTCACTAGTATTAGTGACTAGTATGACTAGATACATTAAAGGAACAATTGGAAAAAAATCAATAATTAATATCATCTGTAAAAGCTATTCCATCTGCGATCCAAGATTCGATGCTCTCTCAATCACTGGGATAGAAGAAGCTGGTAGCTTTGTTGAGGATTTTTCAAAATAGAATTTTTCATCGGATTCTATGTCGACCCATTCAGGTGAATCCTCATTTCTAACACAGAGAAATTCACCTGGTCTTTGACAGAGTACCCTTAAAGGCTGCACCCGAGCTGCACCAAGTTCTGTGTTTTTGTGTAAATGCTTTCTGAAAATTGATTTATTTAAATAGTATGTTTTATTCCGATTTATTGAAAACGATATAATACAAACTTATGGCAATTCATAGAAGTTTTAAAAACGAAATACAAGCCGCAGGTAGGACACGACCTTGAACCGATTTCTTCTTTCTGAGAAGGACAGTACATGTCATACGATCGGTATCTCCTTTGATCAAGAACATTCAGGCCTTAACGTCAAAGCCTGTCGCAAAAGCAAAGACTCAAATTTTTCAGACTTGTGCTGAGATGGTGAAGGAATACCAAAAGGTTCCTGTGTCGAGGGAAAAGGCGGTGGAAGAAATCGTTGAAACAAAAGTTAACCATCAATTTAGACGACCAAACATAAACATGTAAGGTTAAAAATTTTTGAAATGATTGTGTTGTTAATTAGAGGATTTTTCGACGATTTTTTTAATTTTTGGTAACGTTACAATATCTAAACACCTCCCCCCCCTACCGTTAATTATCGTAGTGCATTTCAAAACCCCTCCCCCCTCCTAAATTGGTAACGTAGTTTATGGACGACCCCTTACGTCGATGCTCAAGAGAGTTGAGCGAGGATGAAATACTTTCTTCCCCTATCAAATATATCACACGACGTTGAATTCGATCCAGAAGCTCCAAATAAGATCTTGAAGCCCCTGTCCAAATGTGCGAATTGTACTCCATTTTCGTCCTTATATATGAGGTGTAGATCATGCGAAGATCAGCTGAAGTGAAATATTTTTTGCAACGTTTTGGAAAACCTAGGCACTTGCCCGCTTCTTTCGACACATCGAAAATATGATCATTCCGACGAAGATCAGATTGGATCGATATGCCCAGAACGTCAAGAGCGGCTCATTCCACAAGATCCACACCATTTATAATGATAGGAGCTAATGGGCTTGCTTGCATTGAACTGTACTCTATTAGCAAGACGTTGGGCTCTAGCTTCATGAATTTGGGATATTTTTGCCAATCCAATTGGGGTGTAATTGTGGGGCCTTTTTCATTTCTTTTTTTTTTGCCATTACTTATTAGAGTGTAATTGCATGTCCCCAGTCAACAATTATTGTATTTTAAGGATTAAATTTTAACTTTCAATACTTAACTGAACTCGATTGTAATGAAGTGTAGGTTTTACGTAAAGTTAAGTACAAAGTTTAACATCTACAATATTTTTACTGTCACGAATTTTATAGGCAAACGCTTAAAGTTATGTTAAAAGCATGCGAAAAGATTTTAATAGTTAAACTCAATGAAGAATTTGTTTATTATGGTGAAGGCAGAATTTATGTTTATAATAATTTAATAGTTAATGGTTATTTTCTATGGAAAATGAAAATATGCTGTAAAGTTAAAGTAAAATTAATTTGGTGTATCTGGAAAAATATGAAAATTTTGTTAAATTTTCATTTGTATTCTGCTGTAAACATTATATCTTTTCGTGAGAATCAGCTTTTTTGTCAACTTCTAGTGATCGATGTGATAAAAGCTATATAGAGTTAAGCCAAATTGAGCCTTAAAAGCTGATCATTGTTGTTGTAGTTTCTCGCTGAACTACAAGTGAAGATGCGGCAGCTTTGTCAAAACACTTGGGTAGATTTGTTTCTGTAATTTATGTTTTGTCATCACAAAAATGTAAAATCGTAAAAAAACAAAAAATTGAGGGGGATCGTGAAAAGAAAGAGGAGCCACTTTGGCACATACACAACTCTAATACAGTTAAAGGCTTGATCAAAAATAAACATCCACTTGTTCGGAATAACAATTCAGCGTCATGTGATTTATTTAAAATTTAATAGAGAGAAATTCCATATGAAAACGATCAAAATTGGCAAATTTTTGGACGACCCCTCTCCGATTTTTAAATAAATAGTCTCAATCGATTGCCCAGCAAAAAATAATGTACCTACATATTTTTTTTTTTTTTAATAGTGACTGGTTTAGTGGTGGTGCACACCACTGTCATGTGACAAAATTGAAGAATTCTTCATAAGGGACCTCATTGAAAGTTGTTTTAAAAAATACTAAAGCGATCGCAACGAGTGATAGCTCGTTGGAAAGGTATTGAATCAGGCTTTAATTGAAAAATAAAATTTTCCTAATTTTTCTCAGAAATTTACCTTTTTTCCCATGAAAATTAAATTTTCCCATGAAAATTAAATTTTCCGATTTTCCACAGAAGCTCCTAAATTTTCCGGCTAATTTTATTTTTTTTTGGATTCCTCATAATTTTTGCTTTAAGAATCAGCAATAAAAAAATGGGCCCCGACTCCTTGTTTGGACAGGAGAAAAGCATTTAAGAGACCACCTTGTTCTCATTGTTTTTATATTTTTTATAATTGAATTATTTTTAATTATTTAACATTATTTTATTTTATTATTAAAAATACATTTTAAAAATTATTTTACAGTTAAAAATACATTTATGAAGAAGAAATCTTTCTTATTTTGCTGCTTATACTTAATTACAATATTTATTAAAAATTTCAATTGTCTTGGCATCATTATAAAATTAAAGTAACTTTAAATTTATCACGTCGGCAGACGAAGAGTAAGTACCGCTTTACATTAATTGAAATATCAGAAATATTTGGTACGAAGCAATGAAACTTTTGCGTTCCAGTTATAGTTTTGACATTATTATATCTGTTTTGAATTCGTCGCTCCATGGCATCGTGTTCTTTTTGAGTGCATAAAACTGTGTTAATGGCAATTTCCTTGCTTTGAATCCACGAAAACAAATGTTGTACATTTAAGATCTGGTCAGTGTATGGCCTTTGCAAACTCTCCTTAGTCGCCATGCGTTTTAGGGTTCCCCCTAACGCATCGCATGGGCCCTTACCGTGGGAAGTCGCAAAAAAGTGCCACTCGACCTTGCAGTTTTGTTCTTCTTCAACTATGCAAAGATTGTAAAAAATTTTTTTATTCTTGTACTGAGAAGCCGCGCCGTCTGAGAAAAACGTTACTTTGTCGATTGCATCGAATTTTGATCTTAAGAATTCAAACAGTTTCATTTGAAATAAATAAACGGACACATAATTATGAGCTAAACTCTCCGCGACAACAACAAGGCTTACGGTCTGAAGTTCGTTATCTTCGTTTTTGAAATAAATGCAAAAAGGATGCACCGTGCACTGGTCGTTTGCCCAGTGATAAGCCTGAATTTCATCCTGAATGAGAAAAGTGTAATTCTCGGCAAAGTCGCTTATCACAATGAATTCATTTTGGGCTAATTTCTCCTTACTTTCCTTTAGAAATTTCGATTGCATCTCGGATATGAAATGGTGCGCCTTCAGTTCATTCAACTTGAATCCGAATTCCTCGATGAATTCCGGAATCTGCTTTACCACGGTCTCAAGGGAACATCTGCCGCTGCTAATTATCCACTGTTTGAAATGCACCTCCTGAATTAACAGCTGTTCAAACTTTTCCGCCAAATATTGCTCTAGCTCGTCAATCTTCGGACAATTGTCGCATTTGGACAGATGACAATTTTCCGTGGGGTATGCGCACAACGACTTCGACAGGAGGTCCCTATATGTTTCAATTTCACCGTGAAATACTTTCAATTTCTTGCATGGAAAGAACATTAGTTTGATGTTTTGATGAAACATGCAAACGCAGACTGAATGCGTTTTGTGCCTGTCTAATGCCAGCACGCATTCTTTTGGTCGTAGGATGACAAACTTAGAAAATCCCACTTTTTCTGCTGGGTATTTCTCTTTGAACTGATGGTATGCTTCGGATAGATTACATAATAATAATCTGCGCTGCTTGTGTATTTTTTCTCCATCATCACGTGTGATAACATAGTCACGTGTACCTGGGCAGGCGCGGCTGTTGTCATCATTGCAGTAAAAATCTTGAATCAATTTCACCGTTGCTTCGCTGAGGGTCCTTGAGCCAAATTTCTTGGTGGGAGTCGCCAATATGCCCTTCTGTCGAACTAATTCTTTGCTTCTTCTCGCGATGTAAAAAGATGTTTGAAACTGTTCAGAAATCTTGCGTATAGACCATGATTGAGGCAGCACAGATAAAATGAGATATTTCTCCGGAAAAGTGGTCGCTAAATTGAATTTTCTTTTCAACTGCTCAATCATTTGTTTGCCGTCATCAACGTCATCTGCTTGACTGCATTCGTTATCATAGCCTTCATCAAATATTGTCGCGATTGCACTCATAACCTTGCCTTTTTTCTCTTTCCTGTATTTTTCACTTCGCAACTTTCTTTTTCTAATAGGCGTTTCACCGAAAGTGGTAATAGCCTCATTCAAAGGACTCAAAGACATATTGACCATCGGAATGTCTGCCTCACTATCAGATGAAACATTTTGTTCAATTGTCATTTCACTCTCGGATTGTGGTTGCATTTGTTTCAATGCATTTGCTTGTTGAGACAAATCGATTTTACACTTGGGGCAAATGAATTCTGCTTCTTCACCGTATTGTATATTTAATTCATTCATGTATCGCTTCGAAACACCAGTTAATTTTAATACTTTTATCTTTTTCGAACGATGTCCACTCTTGTTAAACGGATTGCAGCAAAATTTATTCATTTTACTTTAAATTGTCTTTACAGCTTCACTCTTTACTTTAAAAAAAAAAACACTTTAACACTTTCACGTTTAGTATTCAACTGAAATTTGACTCAGTGTGTGTGAAGTATTTATATTTATTTTTTGGTACTCTTTACTTTACTCTCTTACTTTGGTCTCTTAAATGCTCTTCTCCTGTCCAAACAAGGAGTCGGGGCCCATTTTTTTATTGCTGATTCTTAAAGCAAAAATTATGAGGAATCCAAAAAAAATAAAATTAGCCGGAAAATTTAGGAGCTTCTGTGGAAAATCGGAAAATTTAATTTTCATGGGAAAATTTAATTTTCATGGGAAAAAAGGTAAATTTCTGAGAAAAATTAGGAAAATTTTATTTTTCAATTAAAGCTTTCCAACGAGCTATCACTCGTTGCGATCGCTTTAGTATTTTTTTTTTAAAACAACTTTCAATGAGGTCCCTTATGAAGAATTCTTCAATTTTGTCACATGACAGTGGTGTACACCACCACTAAACCAGTCACTATTAAAAAAAAAAAATATGTAGGTACATTTTTTTTTGCTGGGCAATCGATTGAGACTATTTATTTTAAAATCGGAGAGGGGTCGTCCAAAAGATGATCGCTTTCATATGGAATTGCTCTAGAACAAATTATATGTGAATTAAAATTGTGAGCTTTAGATCAAGTAAGTTTTTAAAGAATGCAACAACAACAACTCTGTATAGAGTCAATCGCTTAGCTGACTAGACAGTCTGTTTCGTAAATCGCTACATTTTCCTCTTCAGTAGTCTTTGAGTGATTAAGCTATGATCAACTCACTGTTTAAACTAGTATATGAGTGCGCAGATTTTGGAATTCATTCTTTTGAATTGCATGGCTGCTAATCATAAGACATTTCAAAGCAGTAGGCTATTTATAGATCACCGCCATCAACTCTATCAAGGTTGCTATCTGTTCTAGTTGCTTCTTTATTTATTTCAATATTCATTGGTGTTCGATAGTTTGTCGAAATGCACCATAGAAATGAAACGAGTTTTTTGCTTCGCCAGAAGCTAGTGTTCTAACTGAAAGCTAGCTATTTTCACAACCAAATGTTCTATTACACATGACTTTGACCGAAATCGATCAATTATTAGATTATTTAATCAATTTGACATTAATTAAACTTATTTGGCCGTCCTCCGCCATAGTTAGTTAATTAGTTTTATGATCTATGAAATTATTACCTGAATTAAAATTGTGAGCTTTAGATCAAGTAAGTTTTTAAAGAAGGCAACAACAATTATATGTTAACTGTTCCTTTAAATCGCATGAGTACCTTTGTTACCAACTATAGCTTTTTTGATGTTAACTTGTCGAAAGGTCAACTCAAAAATAGACTAAAAAGTATTATGCAGTTAGATCTACGTACATTAATGTATGGTTAGTTGTAACGTCTTGTAATGTCCTTGAGCCCAACTACTTTATAGGTGGATGAATTTTTCCAACATTGGCTTGTTTTGAGCCATTTATTTGTATCAATGGCGTTGAATTTTTTTTTTCAATGGCTATCTGGGTTGTGACTTTAAATGACCAAATATTGTAAAAATGCGAAAAAGCTGTAGTAGCTGAACACTATTCTGCCGTCCTAAGAAAGAAAGAAACAAACGCCAAAACTCGAAAATGTAGAAAAAGGCAGATTCGGAACCGTGAATGAGTTTCTGATTTTTTTTGGTAGCTAAGACTACCAATTTTCAACTCAAAATGGCTGAAAGATTTAAGTAAAAAGGTCACTTCTTGTGATTTTCATAGAAAGATCAAAAACGTAAAAGCTAAATATCTCAAAACTACTCAAATGGAGATATGACTTTTTTACTTAAGAGGGTAGTATTGTTTCTGCTTGTTATATGAGTTCGGATGTGTTTTTTGTAACATGTGTCGAATCAAATGCACGCACGCAAATCAGTGGGTTGGTCACAGCTGAATCACTTAAGACCAAGGGCGTAAGCAGGATGAAAGTTAGAGGGGGCAAGACCTTATACAAATTAGTTTACCATATCTTTCATTCATGAATTTTACGAGTCAATGAAAATAGTTCAAAATGAATGTATGGTTTCTTATTACCTGATGTTTCTATACATAATCGGCTGTAATACTATGTTCACACTAAGGCCGAAAAGCAGCTTTTCGGACATTAAAGGCTTTTCAGTTGAAAAGCTGCATGATATAAAGTTTTTCGCCATAGAAGAAATGTCATATGAAAAGCTGCTTATGGTTTGCTTTTCAGCAATTTAATAACAACCATTATTATGGTTATTGAACGGAGGGATCGTTGAGGTAAAGTCATAATCTATTACTAAAATCCAAGATATCGCTTGTATTTGGCATTTCATCTGTCTGTTGATATTAGCCGCATTCAGCGAAGTCAACAGTTGGCCACTATTGTGTTGAAATTCGATGAATGGTAAAATTATAAGAGCACTCGATAAATCTGATCACGTAGCGGGCGCCATTTAAGCGAGCGAAACAATTCAATGCTACATGAAAAAAAATGTTAATGTTCAACTAGTAAATGCTGCTACTGACGCTGTTGAATTTATAAACACAGAAAGAGCGCAGAAAGTTAGAGTGAAAATCCTTTGCGATGGAATTCTTTACATAATTAAGTTATTATAATAACTAAATTAAATAATTTACAACTTTTCTGGTGTTTAGAGTAACAACACATTCATAGAAAACCATCGCTCACTTATCGCAAGGTATCACTACCATTACATTTGACTCCTCTGAATGTGGGCATTTTTTATTTACAAATTGTGACTGTCAAATGAAAACCTACTTTTTCAGTGTGAAGACCTTTACATTTTATAAAGGGAAAAGATTTTCAACTTATGTATATCTAACAAACGCAAGCCATGAGATCAAGTAAAGTTACATTTAAGTTCAGGTAAAATTCATTTTAAAATATGATATCGTTAAAAATTCTGGTTTAAAAAAAAACAAAAAATTAACAAAAACTCAAACTAAGAAAAAATCAATATATACAAAAAATTAAAAAAAAATTATTTTTTTTATTTGAATACCATTCGACGAGGATTTTCCGCAAAACAAATAGTTTCGACTAGAATGTTTTCCTGGTTTTCTGCCACGATGTTTTCTTGCGATGAACACTCAACATGCACAAACCAATAAAAAAAAGAGTTTTGAAAATTTTTCTAAATTATGTTATAAACTTGGAATAGATAAAAATATGTGTATCATTCAAACGGTCATTGCCCATCGTTGATCGTAGCCATGTTTTCCCTTTTCTTAATGTGCTAAGCGAACGTTCTTTTGCACATGTATTTATAAATTACTTGACCTAAAGCTCTAAAAATTTTAACCTTGTAAAATCATGAAACGTCACAATTTTATTATAAATCTAACAATTTTCATATTATCGACTTCATGTCAATACATAAGTTTTTAACTTACCGTTTGAACAGCATACAACATTTTACAAAATTATACAACATCGCTTTAAAAATTCTGATTTGCTTTTAACTTTTTCAGGTCTAGATTCAAAGAAAAAGGTAAAATTGCACATTAAAAAAGGATCACATATAAAAAATATTAAAAAAGCTATCGATTTAAAAAATCTCAGATTTAGGGGGGAATTGCCCTCTTTTACCCCGCTGCCTACGCCCTTGCTCAAGACTACTGAAAAGAAAATGTAGCTATTTTCATAACAGGCGTCTAGTCTGCTGTGTGATTAATTTTTATACCGAGTTGTTGTTGTTGTTGTTGTTGTTGGTGGTGGTGGTGGTGTTGTTGTTGTTGTTGTTGTTGTTGTTGTTGTTGTTGTTGTTGTTGTTGTTGTTGTTGTTGTTGTTGGTGGTGGTGGTGGTGGTGGTGGTGGTGGTGGTGGTGGTGGTGGTGTTGTTGTTCTTGTTGCTTTCTTTTATAAATTACTTGACCCAAAGCTCAATATAACCTTGTAAAATCATGAATAGGTCACAATTAAATTATAAATCTAAAATATCATACACTTGAAGGTGTCTTTTTAATTTTATAAAATAGTTATTTTTATTAATTATATACAAACAAACTTTTTAAACTTTAAACGAACATTTTCTATTTTGTAAGTTAATAAGAGTGAAAAAGTATACTACGTATATAAAGTACAACTAATTTGTTAATTCTAAAATGTGTTTAAAGTGTCACCACTTCGGAACTGTAACCAAACTACACTTAGAGCCTGAACAGAATCAAAAATCCTTGCGGCCGACAATCTTTATTGTTGGAAAATACATGCAAAATATAGAAAAAACCGCAGCTCGTTTTCCGCAACGATAAACCGCACACTTAGAATCTGTTCTATTTCAATCGTCGGTCGCAACAATTTTTGATTCTGTTCAGGCTCTAATTGGAGCGAACGAGCGAAGCTCCCATGGAACAGCTTGTTTGAAAAATGTTTGACAGAGCATAACTTCTAACTGGGTTGACCGATTTTAAAATTGTTTTTTCTAAACTGTTCTACGCCTCTAATAATATTTCCTAACGAAGACAAAATTTCGAAATTCTATTTAGTTTATAAGTTAGTTGAAAAAATATTTCCATATATTTCGTTGTTGTTCGCTGCATTCACTTTGCTTCAGTTTACTGCTTTTTATTGCTTTTGTTGTGCAAACAAAACAAATTTATGTATCTGTCAAAAAATCGATCGACATGGAAGGACAAGTTCGCGTTTGTTTGTCGGAGTACGATTAGAAAGTATCAATAATAGTGAAAAGTGCTCGTGTTTAGAATATTTCCTACAAATTTTTATTACTTGATTATTAATTCGGAGTTTTTGTACCTTTTGTATTGTAATTAATTTTTATTTATATGATGAAAATTTATCGAACCATTCAAATTTCTATACAAACAAAACAAAAATACATGCATATACAGAGTGTCCAGTGTAAGAATACGAATATTTACGGAGGTGAATGAAGCAAAAAATCGTGTGGAAGAGTGATGGGGTCGATTTTCGCACCCTTAGGCGTTACGCGATCAACTGTTATTTCATGACAGTTTTGCTTCGGCTGCAAACTACGAAAGAAACAAATAGTTTCAGCGGCAGTGAGCGTTCGGTTTTTCAGTCGTGCTGTAATTTTGGAACATTATCGAAGCCACACCAACAGCAAGCTATCGCATTTTGAAGTCGTCTTCTTGCTGCTGCTGTCGCTTTTTTACATTTTTCAAGCAGGCTTTACAGCAGCAGCAGCTCGATTTTGGCATGCGGTGTTGCTGTGCTGTAGCTGCTTGCACTCGCTACGCTGCTGCTTCTATTGCTTGTAATATTTTTACAGCAGCTTCGGCAGAAAATGATAAATGTTTTCATGTTAAAAGTAAATATTTATAATGTTTATTTTCTAATTGAATTTTTGTTTAACAGGATTCAAGATAAAATTCTTCTATATCTCCTGAAATTTTTTCAACCCGCACTGCACAATTAATAAGAAACTGTGACAAAACTTTTAACATGAAAAACCTTCATCTTTCTTTGCCGCTGCTGCTAAAAAAGGGCACGTAGTGATTTTTTCGGAGATTTCAATCAACTGCAGCCAGTTGGAGATATCCCACTTTACCGGAACATCACCGAGGTCAGGTGATGTTATCGCCGCTCAAGGTCAATTAGTCTATCGTCAAATAAGCAAAGTGTTCGTATTGAACCAGATAATGAGATAAATTCGACCAGATCAACAAGCTTTCAGGGAATGTTTACTAAGAGTATCATTACGAGAACTGACTCTACGACCTCTTATCGACCATGTTCAATCAGTGTTAATTTTTTTCGAATTAAAATGTGCTAAGGTTAATCTCGAAGAACGCTGAAATTGAAGAATACAACATTGAGAAGCTCAGATATGTTGGCAATGCTGTAACAATCATCAATGCTTACACAATGGCCCAAGATGCAAGCCTCATCCGACGATGCAAGAGGTTTAAGCCCAAAGCTATATCTATGTAAGGGTGCACAAGTTATTTTGAGGCAAAATCTTTTTACATCAGCTGGTCTGGGCAATGGCAGCATCGGTGAGGTTGTTGAAATTGTTAATAACCATTGCGAAAGTGCCGAATTATAGAAGAATTTCTTTTGTGCATTTTGATCAAGTTTCCCAATTATTCTGGACCAAAATACAACAACTCTAATGTATTACCTATTCCTCCTGTTGTAGTATCATTTAAAAAAGGATCAAACAATTTTACTCGCAAGCAAATTCCACTACAACTTGCTTATGCGCTTAGTATTCATAGATCGCAACGAATAACACTCGATGAAGCGGTTGTCGATATTGGAGAGAAAGAATTTGCATTAGGAATGGCATATGAAGCATTCTTAAGGGCTCAATAGTATAAGTGGACTTTTTATCGAACCAGCTATTTCTTGTGATCGGCTTAAAAAATAAATGACAAGAAGGGATTGGTTGAGAAACGCCAAGAAATAAATAAATTAATGAATATACAATAAATATAAATAAATTTAAATTTTTTTGTATTAAAATGTTTATGAGGTCGGGTAAGTTTATTCATTACGCAAATCTCCCTAACACAGACAAAACGAAATATGTTCATTTTTTGAGACAACACAACATTATATCTTTACTTTTATTGCTTTAGGAAAAGTTTATTAGGGCGAGCGACCCAACTTAAATGCATCTTCAAAGTACCAATTTATGTAGCCAGCTTACGCGTTTGCTAAGCAACTGCTACTTCTAGTTTTATTAATCATATAAAAACAAACTTTTTAAACATTAAACGAACTTATGTTGACTTTATTTAAAAAAAAATTTTAGAAAAAACTTTAATTAAACGAACATCTTCTATTTTGTATGCTAAGAAGAGTAAAAAAGTATACTACGTATATAAGTATAACTCCTTTGTTAATTCTAAAATGGGTTTAAAGTGTCACTATGTTTTGCTCTTACTTGACTTTGGAACTGTATCTTTAATTTATTGTAAACATAAAGTTTTAAGCCTAGAATAATGTAAAGTTTGGATTTTATAGCGCCAAAACATAAAAAAATTACCTCCCAAAAAATTTAAATTTAGGCGGCAACGCTAATTTCAAAAAATTTTTCAAAGATAGAAAAGTTATGTATCTTTAGTTATTACAAACATTTTAGTGTATAAATCGTCCTTGTCCGATGCTAATTTTGAATAAAAATTCTTTATTATTAATGAGTGTTTGTAAAAACGATGCTTTATATCAAGGGTGGGCAAAGGTGGCTCTTTGTTTAGTAAAGTGCCGCTCTTTTTTTTTTGATATATCAAAATATATAAAAAAAAATCAAAAAATTTTTTACTGTACGTTCTCTTTAATTATGGTGTACTTTTTCTCTATACAATTACAATTAAGAGGTAAGCTCAGATTAGAGAGAAATCAGAAATCAACTGTGCGAATATAAGTTTTCCTAATTGTTGTTGTTGCGAACGGCTTTTAGTGTGTAGATACATATGATGTGAACATTAAAGTGCCTCGACCTCCATAGAAAAATATATGTTAATGCCACCGACTAAAAATTAATCTCGATCTATTTTATGACCATTCCCAAAATGTTTTGATTGTCACAATTTTGACTAAACAATTTTGAAATAATCTCCAAAAATCATTTTTTTCGTAAATATATTGTTGTGCTGGTCAACGCCGTAGATGGGTATTTCATAAGGGGGGGTTTTTATGAAGCAAAAAAAATATTTTTTTTTTATTTCCATGGGAATTTCTGAAGTCCTTAGAATCCAACTTCTGAATGCCTTAAAATCCAATTTCTGAACTTCTGAATCCAAATTTCTAAACCGATTTCAACAGTCGAAGTGCAAAGAGTTAATGAATTTTTACTTATTTTAATTGAAACATACAAAATTGATTCAATTGCTCGGTTTTGAGCAGAACGAGAAGTAATTATTTAATAAAAGCAACGAAAATAGATATTTTAAAAAAATATAAACATATATATATAAATGCGCTGAGGAAAATGTGTGTTTTAATTAAATTAAATTTTTTACATATTAAACGAATTTGTTTTTGAAATAGAGATTGAAACAATTTCTTTTCAAACAATTTTTAAAGTTAAATTTAAAACAAAAGTATTAAACCGTGTTTTTAAATATACTGTTTTAGATAACACTTAAAGTTATAAAAAATTTATTTAAACACAAAATTTAAAAAAAAACTGTAATATTGAAAACAAATATTTTAAAATATAATTTTAAAATAATTTTTTTAAATTCAAAACAATTGCATTAAAAAACTTTTTTTCTATGCCAATTTTTTTTACTTTTTCTAGCTTTCGACGTCAGATTCGTTATTCGTGACCCCTGAGAATAAATATAATACCAAATTTTAACTTCATTCGTTGAAGTTTGCGTTTATTACGGCTTAAAATATTAAAATGTATTAATTATAAAATATTTGGTATTTTTTGTATCAAATGTGTAATATTTATAATAAAACTAAATTAAAAATATTTTCAAACAATCAAATGTAAAATTGGAGTTTTTCTAATTTTATGGCAATAATAGTCAACGATTCTACTGCTCATAATTTTTTAATTCAATCTCAGATAGTGAGTTATTTTTTATCATTGCAAGGAAATAATATAAGAAAATTATACAGGAAAAAAACAATTGAGTTTATAGTTGAAAATTAAACACACTTGTTTTAAATTTTGTTTTGTAGAAACGCAAATGCGTTAAATTTGTATGTATTTTAAAATTTTTTCTTAATTTTAAAGTATGTTTTTACTCTTAGTGTAGTTGCAGATATGAAGCCAATTGAGCAGAGCGCGAAGTTAATTTGTTGATAGCAGTTTCCTCGTACACAGAAATATCCTTATGATTATTTAATAGTGCTAAAGCTGTAAGACGTTCCGTTCTAGTAGCGTCAGTTTTAAAGTGAAATTTTCAAACACTTCAATGTGCAAAAGGAACGTTCACTGGAAGTTGTATTACAGGGCAAAGTAACAATTATTTACAGAATTTTGTAAAATTGCGTAAACATCCATTTTTGATAGCTACATTTGTCGTCGCAAAATAATTTAAGTGTTTCAAGAGATGTTCTGCAACCCTCACTTCTATTGTTGGTCCTTTTAGTTTTCTTTAACTCAAGTTCGGTTCCCAACTTTTTGTATCTATTTTATTTGGATACAATACCCTTTTAATAGTTTCAAAAGATTTAATACTTAACTTATTTCTTTTGATGCATTTATTTTTCAAAATTTGCAAATATTTGAAAGTGCTTTGGAAATCGGAATTATAATTGATTTACTAACTCATATACGAAAGGAATGAAAAGCTTAACTCGATAAAAATCCTCTGCTATTTCCGCCGTGACATTTCATCTTGATAAACGAAACTTATTTATTGCAATTCCAAGTTAATAAAAGCATATCTCAATCTTATCAAGTGCTTCTTAATTGTTCTTCCCGAAATTTGCCAATGTTTCGACTACAAGATTCATATGTTCGCAGCATTCTATTAGATCTTCATTAATTTTTAACAACTACATTGTCAGATTTGACGTAAATGAAAATATTTTATGTATTAAAGGGATTGCAACCAAATATTCTGTCCTCGTAACTGCGCAAACAAAGCGCAGACGAAGTGTCACCGATAGAACTTAATGGCGTTTTCTTTTTTCGAAAAAATGCTGCAATTTGTCTGCCCTCTTTCTGCCCTCTTTGAGAGTTCTGCATTTTTTCTACTCTTGGAGTCAACATTTTCGAGAAAATAACACAGTTAAATTTTAGAGGTCATTATTTTTTCCAAAGAAGGCAGGATTTTCAAAGAGGGCAGAAAAAATGCAGAATTTTTTCGAGAAAAGAAAACAAATTAAGGTAAAAAGTTATTGTAAGCACTTGACAATAATTACACACAGCTCAAGAAAACGTGCAACTGAAAAATGTGCCTGGCTTAGAATAATTTTATTCAATTCATATGCATACGTTTTGCAAGCATTAGTACGTAAGCAACAAAAAAAAATATTTATATTTCACTCAATTTCTAACTAAAGTGATTTTATACAATCTTCAATTTACCTTCATGTTTTTGCAAAATTAAATAATATTCAGAATATCTATATTTTTATTCAATATATAACAATATTTTGGATTCCTACGGGGGGCTTAAACCACCTGAATCCCCTCCTTATCTACGGCGTTGATGCTGGTGTAATAGTTGTAAAAAAATAAACTGTCAAGGAGTAAAGGCCGGAAAAAGTTCTTCCAATCTGCATTAAAAAATATAAAATTATTGCAATCGGATTTAAAATAATGCTGTTTTTCATGTATATTTTTTATAATTTTTTATTTTATTTCCATACAAAATCTTTCAGAGTTCAAATAACTTCATAGCTTCTATTTTATTTTTTGATTTCTTTCAATACTTTTTCAGTCGATGGTTATTTTATTTTACATGGCCAGGAATCAATGCCAGCACCTAAAACCTTACCAACGCTATCTTGATAGTGATGATCGCATATGAAGTAATGAAGTTATTTGAATTTTAGTGAAAATAACTTAAAAAAAGCACAAAAATAGCATATTTTTACTTCGAATGCAAAAATTTTAAAATTTTTTTAATGCAATTTGGAAGAATTTTTTCAGTTCTATTATTTCTGACCGTTTGTTTTTTTTAACAACCACACCAGCCATAATTTTTACGTCAAACATTATTTTTGGATGTTATTTCAAAATGATTTAGCACACTGGCGGATATCGTGACAGACAAAATATTTTGGGAATCCTCATAAAATAGACTAAGGTTAACTTTTAATTGGTTGTAATGATAACTTTTTTAGGACTCTTAATATCACTAATATTAATTTTGATTTTTTTTTATAATATACCTTAATTTATTCTAAATTCGTTTTGGTTTTTTTCTTTATTTGAAGTACGGTGTGACTCTTTAGAAGGTTTTGAAAATCTTAATATTGCGCTCAATGGCCTAACTCGTGCCCACCCCTGCTATATATCAATACAATAAGCCCAAAAAATTAAGACGAAAAACCATTAATTCATTGCCAAAATAAAATTTCCAACCTTGAACGATGTATGGAAATGACTCAAAAGATAGCAACAAGGGAGCAACAACAGCAACTGCAAACTTGTAACAAGCAGCAGCAACACATCACAAACGTGCAAACTTGCTAGTTACTAAGTTTTACAAATTTTTATTTTTTTGTTGCTGCACCCACAAACTACAGTGTGGCAGTTGCTGCAGTATGGCTGCAACATCTTTATATACATTGCGCTGAGGCACAAGTCGAGCAGGAGCAGCAAAATGCTGTTAGCTTGGCGGTAACTCTTTTGAGAGCCCTTCAAGGAAAGTTTCTCTGAGCTAA
The DNA here is from genome assembly GCA_963920525.1 of Dichetophora obliterata. Taxonomy (NCBI): domain Eukaryota; kingdom Metazoa; phylum Arthropoda; class Insecta; order Diptera; family Sciomyzidae; genus Dichetophora; species Dichetophora obliterata. The sequence goes on along the minus strand of OY986437.1, from coordinate 24,011,778 downwards.
TTTAAATATGGATGTTTATATTTGCTTGCTTTTGTTGCTGCAGTTGTTGTTGTTGTTTTTTTTGTTTCATCTGCATCTTCGAAAAATAAATACTAGCTTGCTTTGACTTTAAAGCGCCTACAAAAGTGTTTAACGCACAACAAACCTGCGTACAAATTGTTATACGTTCGTTGGCGCAAGTAAAGATGTAACAATGTTTACGCACGCGAGTTTGTATGTGTATGTTTGCGTAAATGCTACAGATTTAGATGTTAAGCACATTAAATGTCCCTTGGGTAGGCTGTGGTTGCAATTCTCTAAGAAAATTAATCCATTTGAGAAGCATGTTTTTATATTGGCTTTAGCAAAAACAAAAGACTTAAGAAACGAACGCGAGGCTATTTTCGGAGGCAATGATATGGATTTTCTTTTAATGCTGTTAACATTTTCTTTCTTTTTTCTTTGTTTTTTCTTAATTTTTGTTTAAGCTTAATATATATATGGAGGAAATAATAAAATGTGGTCTTAACTTTTTAGAGAACTCTATAAAAAAAACTCAACTTTTCCTTTTAAATAACAAATTAAATCAAAAACGATTAGTTGTTATTATCTGCTGCTCCCGCCTACTGCATAATAATTTTACAAAAATTTGTATGCGAACATAAGCCGAAGAAAAAGTCTTAATTTGATTTGTTTTGGCGTCAAATTGCGAATACTTAAGCATTATTTATGGCTGTTGCAAATCTAATAAAAATGTACACTATAACCCCATTCTAACACCCGCTGTTCGAAGACAAACCAAACGACAGCCGGTTTAAGCCGCCAGAGTCAGCAATAATGCTGCTGCAACTGGCCTGTCTCACTCATAACAACTGTTGCTGCATGGTCACATGCCGCATGCATAACTTAAATCAAGATTTGTCGCCGGCAAACGCCATCGATGTTGGAGCCGACAACGACAACGCAGTGCTGCTGACTCCGACGGTCAGTCACTTATCACGGCTGTTAGAGGAATTGAGTACCACCAGCTCGCTGCGTTATAAATATGGCTGCAGCTACTCCAACGGCTGCTGTTGGGGCACCATTTAAGTGTTGCTGCTCTTAAATTGCCCTCAGTTAATTTGTGCAAATTTGTTTTTAATAAAAAATCATATCTAAATGCTTGTAACACAACGTATCCGTACATCGACGGCTATTTATCAGCCACCAAGTAGCGCGAGCGCGCTCGATTTCTTATTATTAGTACTTTTCGGGGTTGTTTAGTTCAAATTAAGTGCGAAAATGTGCACCAAGGTACCAATTTAACAACACCGCGCGCAACAACTGAATTTGTTTTTATTTGGTCTATTTGCCCAGCGGTGCTGATATTATTTTTTGTTGCTTTACGCCATTAAACGGATGTATGTATTTGGGTTTTTTCGCAAACACTTTTACACATATTTGGAAGATAAAGATCAGAGTATGATAAAAATAGTCTCGTGTAAGAAAACTTGTTAGTTTGTTGAAAAAAAATATAGAATTTTTAAAAAGTTGAAAACTTTTACACGAAACATGGCAAGCCTTCTGAAAACCATTCAAAAGGAAGCATTTTATTTCCTTATATATATATGAAAATATCCAGATTTATCCAGATTTAAAGAAGGGGTCGATAAAAATATTAAATTGCTGAAAAGTTTGCAAGGCATTACAGAAAATCCACATTTGAATGTATACGAACTGCAACACTCGCAATATGGAATGAGCCAAAAGAAATGAGCACTACAGTGCTTACATTTGACTTTGAAAAAATTTAAATTTAAAACAAGCCAGCGTAGATTATGCGGCATTAAAAAGTAAAATGTTTTATTTTTTATGCTGTGTTGGAGTTTAAACTTTTATTTAAAAAGACTTATTAAAAATGAATAATGAATAAAAAATGGATAATGAATAACAAATGAATAATGAATGAAAAATTAAAAATGAATAAAGAAAGAATAATTGAATACTCCGAAATTATTCGTGAATAGCATTTTTTGTGTATATCATTTAAATGAATAAAAAAATTATTCTAATTAGTCTTTATGATCTATTGAATAATTACATGAATTAAGATTGTGATCTTTACATCAAGTGAGTTTTCAAGAAGGCAACAACAACAACAACAACAACTCTGTATAGAGTCAATCACTTAGCTGACTAGACAGTCTGTTTCGGAAATCGCTACATATTCCTCATCAGTAGTCTTTAAGTGATTAAGATGTGATCAACTCACTGTTTAAACTAGCATATGAATGTGCAGATCCTCTAATTCATTCTTATGAATTGTATGGCTGCTAATCATATGACATTTCAAAGCAGTAGGCTATTTATAGATCACCGCCATCAACTCTATCAAGGGTTGCCATCTGTTCTAGTTGCTTCTTCATTTATTTCAATATTCATTGGTGTTCGATTGTTTGTCGAAATGCACCATAGAAATGAAACGAGTTTTTGCTTCGCCAGAAGCTAGTGTTCTAACTGAAAGGTGGCTATTTTCACAACCAAATGTTCAATTACACATGACTTTGACCGAAAAATCGATCAACTATTAGATTATTTAATTAATTTGACATTAATTAAACTTATTCGGCCGTGCTCTGCCATAGTTAAGTTAATTAGTCTTTGAATATTGAAATAAATGAAGAAGCAACTAGAACAGATGGCAACCCTTGATAGAGTTGATGGCGGTGATCTAAAATGGCCTCCTGCTTTGAAGTGTCATATGATTAGCAGCCATACAATTCATAAGAATGAATTAGAGGATCTGCGTATTCATATGCTAGTTTAAACAGTGAGTTGATCACAGCTTAATCACTCAAAGACTACTGATGAGGAATATGTAGCGATTTCCGAAACAGACTGTCTAGTCAGCTGAGTGATTGACTCTATACAGAGTTGTTGTTGTTGTTGTTGCCTTCTTGAAAACTCACTTGATCTAAAGCTCACAATCTTAATTCAAAAAAATTATTCATTATTCTGATTAACGAAAATGAATATTTAATCATTTTTTAAAAATGAATGTGAATTAAAAATTTTGTTTATAAATCAATTTTGCATTCATTGAATGCATTCTTATTTCCTTATTCACTGATTCACTTTTTTGTGAATAAAATCAAATTGATCAAATCGTTTAGAGCTCTGGTAAATGTAACAAATGTGTTCGTACAATATACATTTATTTTTGTACGAATACGAATAAAATATTTTTAATATGAACCAAACTACGTCCAATCTACGTAGTCAAAACAGCATTCTCGTTAATTTATACATTCCGAATGGTGTCAGAAATGCAGTCTTTTCCTGTATCTTCTGGATGCATTCCAATTTGCCGAAAACTCGATTGAAGATCTAAGATTGTCAATAAACTTGGCGTTTTGCCTCATGTAATAAATCATTTACCCTTGGTAGTGGTTACCGATCAGGCCTAGTTATAGCACTTAATTGTCTTTAATCAATACAAACTCGGATTCCATGGTGGATAATGATGAATCTGCTTCAACTATCACTCCTAACGTCATAGTTTTATCTACTTCAGATTTCAATTTAATTTTTTACTGAGAAGTTAATCTATACGGAGGTAATGCTATTGGAGCATGCTCTCCAGTGTCTATTCTATGAGTAGCAAATGAAGTAGCCGTTTTTGGCTCATCAAAAACATCTTCTGTTTTAACTAATATTTTTGTTTATCTGATAAATTTATCCTATCCCTTTCAAAACCAGTATTCTTAAAAGTTGTTAGAATTGATTAATTTTTTCATAACTGGTTAATTATGATATGGAAATAGGAAAATTTATCATAGCTTTGAGATATAATCCAAAAAAAACACTTAGAACAGGACCTGCACATATGTGTGGTTGGTACTGAAACGACTAAAAAAAGAGTAATCGTTAGTTCTCTTTTCTTCTTCTTATTCTTTTCATAACTTTTTCATTAAATCTCTTTTTAAATCCACCTATTTTTATTATTTTCCTTATTTTTTATTCACTAAAAACCAACTTGGGAGGTATTGCAGTTTTCTGTAACAACAATATGTCTTATTTCAAGCCCTGATCATGAAAGAGTGCGAAATTTTTTGTTTTTTTTAAATTGGGGTCTTTTCTACCATATAAAACGTGTAAAATTAATATTGGGTCATTCCATATGATAACGCCTAAAATCGGTGAGCTGCATGCTTTCCGATTTTGAAAAAAATTTGAGGATGATCTTATGGGTATCTTATACTAAAAATCTTATCCATTTATTTTTTAGTTACCTAATTTCGGATCGGCACTAATTCAAAATCCGACAATGAGCAATTTTCATAGTCTCCTTAAGAAGGCTAAAAATGTTCATAAAAATATTAAACTTTCACGAAATATAGTCCTTATCTTAGTCTTTACATGCTTTTCAGATTGGTTTTGTTATTTTCACTTTTCATAAAGATACGATTTTTTAAAATATAAAAAATATAAAAAAATATACTAGGCATTTCAGCCCTTGGAAGGACCTTGACCTAGCTTCTATTGATCAATTGCGTTGTGCGTGTTATTAAATGTTTGATCACAAATGATCGAGAACTGGACCTACATGTTTTATGCCGACTCCGAACGGCTTATGTTCTCAAGAAGCTTTACATGGCAATTTTTACTCTCTGAGGTTTGCCATTGTCTGCAGAGAGGTGACGACCGAACAGAAAAATTAATTCAATTGAAAAAACTTTCTGTCTGAGCTGGAATTGAACCCGGGATACCGCTGTTCTTAAGCTTAGGTGCCACGCACTCTACCCACTAGGCTACGGCTGCCACACCAAATATACCATTTTGATATATATGAAAGTTTTACTTGAGGCACAAATTTGAATTTTTATTTAAAAAGTATCCGTTGATTATAACTCTTTGTTTCATGACCTATCTGCTATAAATTGGTCTCAATGCTGGTTTCTCAGTACAGTAAATGAGAAGGTAAATTTTTTTCATTAATAAAATATATGCACTATTTGATTTGCATGTCCCACCAGTAACTCGTTGTGTCTCTAACAATAGTTGTCCTTGGTTTTAAAGAAATGTTATGTAAGCCCTTAAAACTCGTAATAAAATGTACAATCGCTCTAAAAGAAATTCCACAACTTTAAACTGGAATCAGTTCAAGAGAGCAAGAAATGAAGCTAACCTGGCTGTAAAATTAGCAAAACGCCTATTTTTCATAAACAAGTTAAATTCTACACAGTCTTCTTAGGAACTCTGGAATAACTTAAGACTGGAGTATACAATGTTAAATCTGATGAGTGTCGTATTGAGCCTAAAATCTTAAATGTTTATTTTATTGCTTCATCTACGTCTACTGATACTCTTTTGACTAGTGTATCAAGATCTTTAGGTCATGTAAGTCTATTTAATTTTGAGTTTGCTGCTGTAGTTGAGAGTGATGTTGCTCGTTGTTTTAATAGAATAAAGTCAAATGCTGTGAGTGAAGATGGAATATCCATTACATTTATTGAAATTATCTTACCTCACATATTAAGCTCATTAACCCACATTATAAACCACTGTTCCACAACCTCTTGCTTCCCTGATGTTTAGAAGGCAGCAAAAATTATTTCAATAGCTAAAAAATCCAATGCTCACGAACTATCTGGTTATCGTCCAGCAAGTCTACTCTCACCTCTATCAAAAATAATTGAGTCTCTCATGGTAGCGCAATTCTCAGAGTACACAAAAAATATGACCTTATGTCAACACTTCAGTCGGGTTTTAGATCAGGCCACAGTTGTGCTACGGCTATGCTAAAAATTCTAGACGACATAAGAAGGACATATGATTTGGGTCACATTAATCTGCTTAGCCTGCTAGACTTCTCTAAGGCGTTTGACTCTGTTGAACATTCTATATTGTGCCGACAACTTGAAAATAATTTTAAGTTTTCTAGCATGGCAGTCCGTCTGTTATATAGTTACTTAGTTGGAAGAACTCAAGGAGTAAGGGTGGGTAATAGTGTCTATCCGCTTTCCATAATTTAACTTGTGAGGGTCCTCAAGACTCTGTACTTGGTCCGCTTTTATTCTCTATGTTTATTAATGACATTTTCAGCAAATGCTGGCATGTTACAATGCATGAATATGCTGATGATCTGCAACTGTACTTGTCTAGACCTCTTGGCCTTGTTGATGATTTATGTATTACAAACGAACGAAGACTTAAAAAAAATAACAGAATGGGCTCAAGCTCAGCCCCCTGAAATCATATGTGTTACCGATTTATAAATCTAGGTACTCTTTCTCTAATGTACCTGGCATTTATTTAAATAGTGTTCAACTAAATTTTGTTGAAAAGATAAAAAATCCTAGTTATCACATTGACGCTTCACTCTTTTGTGAAGACCACATCAATACTAAAGTATGTAAGATTTACTATGTGTTGCGGAACTTAAGGTGGACTGCGTCATTTGTTCCTATAGAAACTAGAAGGAAGTTAGTCTAACAGCTCATAGTGCCAATCATCTCTTACTCAGATGTCGTGTACAGTAGACTTGATTCCTGGTCCAATCGTCCAATGAGGTACGTCTATGGTCTTAGGAAATTTGATCGCATCAGTTGAGCAATAACATTCTGTTCTGTAATATTTTTAGTTATTTGAATGCTAGAAACTGCACAATTTTTACACAATTTAATATATTCACAAACACCTAATTACTTATTTGAGAAACTCCAATTCTGCAGATCTATCAGAAATTTCAACCTTATAATACCAGTCTATAATTATTTGAACTCCAATAGACTATTTTTTATGAACGCCATCAGATTGTACCATACGTGGTCTAAAAGAATCAAAATGATTCGAAATAAACATATCTTTAAACATAAAATTCTCAAATTGTCCTTCTAAATCTCTTTTAACTCTTTTAATCTAAAATAAAATATATTAGCAGCTATGTCTAAATTATTATTTATCTATAATATATTATAAGTTAACTTTAAGTTTCATTCATTGTATCGTAAAAATATGTTGTTATCATGTCATACTTTGTAGATTTACAAGACTCTGTCTTCCAAGCCGACATTCTTCCTTAATAAATAAACAAAAAAATAAATAAATAAATAAGAAACATTAAAATAAATACAATATCACCTACATATAATACATAGAATTTTAATCATACATTATCCACATAAAATTTAAACTATTATTTAGTATTATTAAACTCTATAAATAAAAGTAATTGTTAATGCTATCTTAAAATTTTAGTGATTAGAATAATTAATTAAGTTAAGGCTACAATTATTTTTTAAAGTTACACACAATTCATTCTTATTTAAGCCAATGGTACGTTAAATAAGTTCATTTAAAGGTTTAATTCTTATTTATTTCATTTTAATGTGTGAATAACTGCTTTACTTCTTTATCCTACTGCAAAAAAATTAAAAGTCTTCCAAATCTAATAAAATTTTAAATTTAAATTAATATAAAATTAACTTTCGTTTTTGGTGTTAAGGTTTGGAAGATACAGGATATTTCATTTTCACGCATACCTTATAAAATAAATTTTTCATCATATATATAAAACTCAACCTGTTAAACTCATTTGATACAGATCATTTCCACACTTAAGTTAAGTTAAAAGTGCAATTTTGTTGATACGATGCGTTATGTTTTAACTGAAAGCTCTTGTCGGCGCGGAATGGACTTGCCCTAGGTACTTCAAATTTTCACTGTACGATTTTTATATGAAATGTAAACTTTAGGGGATTAAGTATACTAAAGTAAAAAAATCGGCAACTCCCTAACTTATATATAGTTGTAGGTGTTCTAGCTAAATGCATTGTTTATTGCTTCATGGCTTATGCTATTTTTACAACGTTGGCAATCTCCAATTAAATTGTACCTATTGTTTGCTTGAGTTTTAAGAAGATGATTTTTCACTCTTAGATACTTGCCAATATCAAATACTGCACATCAAAAACCAAAATAATAATATATCTATAAATTCCATTGAATCTAAGCTGAAATCACATTACCGCCGCACCCACTCGCTTTCATCGTACGTACCACAATCCATCGATTCTCGTCGCATTGAATCCATCGCATCACATCTTGTCATTCTGTCGCTATCAATTATGACATTTTGTTTCTGTTTTGCCACTTTTGCCACTGACTTTGCCACGCCACACTAAGTCGCTTCAGTCGTCTTCGTCGTTGTTGTCCAGTGCGTTGCGTACATTGCGGCGGAACGCACTTAAGCCACTTGGTCACAGCAGCTTAAGTGGCAACAACGGCCGAGATCAAATTTCATTTTTTTTCTTATAAATTTTTTTACCATGCATTTTTTACAAATGTGCAATGCAGCGAAGTGTGCAGAGTAAGTTGCAGATGCAGCAATTGTCCCTTATTCTACATCCATATTCTACATTATATCCCGATGTTTTAAGCAAATCGTCCTGTTTTTTGTCGGTGTTGCTGCTTGTGCATTTGTTGACAAGTTCTTAGGTATGTGTGGGAATGTGTAATGTATGCATGTGTGTATGTGTGTGCTTTTGGCGGATGATCACTTTGTTATTGCAGCTACTGTTGAAACTCTTGTTGTTTTTGTCATGTCAACGTTGACATGACATTGGTCACGCGTTATGACAGTTTTTTTTTGCTCTCGACTTCTTTCTGATGCTGCTATGCCACATTCTCACAAACTCATTGCTTTGCTTTGCTCTACAATGTTGAAAACTGTTTTCTTGTCAAGTGCTGCCAACTCAATGCAATTCAATTCGACCGCAAGAAAACTGATATCAGTCAACAATAATCGGTGAACGAGCTTAAATGATTTCGGTGATTGTGTGGATGTTTATGATTTTCATTTAATTGTTGTCACTGTTTCAGTATTTTTTTGTTGTTGTTTTCACATCAGTTGCAACGAGGTTTTGACATTTATTAGGATTTAAGCAGTAAGAACATGCAGAAGAACAAGTGACAGAAATTTGCTTACAGCCTCAAAGGAAGCAGGGAGGGGAGAGAATAGAGATTGAGGACGATCTGTTTTAAAGATTTTAAAATAAGCAGGATAAGCAGTAAAATTTGGTTTTTTTTTATGTAAGTTTTGCTAATTGAACTATTTTATATTCCATCATACCAAAACGAGTTTGTTTCTTAAGTCTTTCGTTTGCTTGTATCGAAAACTGTTTTATTTGTTACTTTTGCTACAGCTGAACCACAAAAAACAAACGAATTCAACATCAAGACCCACCGAACACTTTTTAAATATTTTCAAATCCTCTTTTTCCTCTTCCTCTTCCTCCTCCTCGTCATCTACTGCGGCCTCAGTTCATTGAAACATCGCTGCGCTGCACACAGTTTGATGCGTGTTAGACTAATACATATTTTTTCCAATCGTGATTTATTTTCACCCAAGTCGCCCACAATAGCTGTACTCCGTACAGACTTCTCTAAGTGTAGAGAATAACTCTTGTGCTGCCATGTTGAATTTTATGCAAATCTTGCGTTAGCAAATCTTTGAAGGGCTATAAAAATGTTTTTGTTTATTTCTGATTTCTGTTCTTTTTCTAACATTATTGGGTAAAAATTAAAAAAAAAACAGCATGATTTTACAAAGAAATTTGCGAGAAATTATTTTCATGCCAATTGATTTGTTCACCAGCTCAGTTGGAGTTCTGACATGAAACGTTATAAATTATGTTAGAACATTTGGTTTTTTCACTTCCTTTACTGAATGGCATTAAAGCTCATTTTGTTGAAGGAATTCATATCTTTCACATGCATTTTTTAGACATGGCTAAGTTTGATATATGTAAGCTTAGGTGAGATTTTTTTCTTCATAGATATTAATAAATTAGTCTTTCCGTATATTTAGAAGGTATACAGAATTGCCGTCAAGGCAATTAAAAACCAAATTGAAAAAATAACTTTCAGTTTAATTGGGTTTATTTTGGTGGGGTTTTATTAAAGATAAAAATCTATTTTGATTATAGATTTTGGTTATTTTATTCCGCATTTTGAAAGAAAGTTGACTTTTCGAAGGATCTATGATGACATATCGAGCTACCTAGGGTTCAGCTTCAGCTAATACAGAAAATATTTTTATTTGGATCTAGTTTTATCTTCGTAAAACTAATACAGAAAATATTTTTATTTGGATCTAGTTTTATCTTCGTAAGAAAAGATTAGTGTTACTGACAGAATTATTTTACAAGCTTTTTGTGTGTATCAAAACCAAACAATAAAAAATGTATAGGAAATGGGGCCCCGGACGCCCCTTTCATCCGGGTAAGGTTAATTTATAAATCAAAGAAAGTTTATGCACTTAAATTTTTTTGATAAATCAATTTTTAATTATAAAGAAGTTGTTTTTTTTAATACATATTTTGACTTCAGATTCATACTCTCTTTGCTTAAAACATATTTTTGCAAAAAAATTGCTTCATGACATATTAAAAAATATACTAAATTTTAACAAAAACTAGCAAGACAAGCCTAGTTTTCACCCGAACTAATGTTTTAAAATTCCACGAATTGGTGAGCTACCAACTATGCGAACTTTTAACCCTCCTTCATCTTAGCTAGGTATATGGACTAATATCTTAATAAAAAATGTTTTTTGCTAATTGGACAGCTCTTCATGTACACTAGGGATATAGCTTTTTTTTTGCATTATTAGTACCCATAACTACGTTGTAGCCCATTATGTTTTGACCATAAAAATCATATTCTGAGGTCATTTGCGCTAGAAAGTTTCCACCACCAAGCAAATTTCTAAAAGTCCTCAAGAAAAAATATTAAATTTTTTTTTAATTAATTTTCTTCATTTATTATAAGTACATAAATTAAAGTTGAACAAACATTTACACTTTTACATAACTATTTGTTATATGAAATTATTTTCTTTTTAACAATGATCGGAAAACCAAACATCGTACCACGGACCACATGCGAACTCACAAATGTTATATAATTTTTAGCGATATTTTGGAATAAGTATAAAGGTCAATATTGCTAAAATGGCTCTCGAGTTCCATCGAGCATTGTGTATTGGTGGTATTGCTTTAAAGTTAATGTATGGAAATTTTTTGTTTTTCTGATAGTATGTAAAAGCTTTACCAAGTTCATATCATACTGCATATCATCACGCTAATTTATGTGTTCCACTTTGATTCGTTCTTCATTCTGTTTGTAATTTTTCTTAAGATTTTCGTAGTTATTTATCGATTCGTGAACAAAATCAAAACAAATATTAGGCGAGGAAGCCTTTCCTTCCAAGCATTCGTTCATTATATGTCTTAATACAAGATCAAGAATATGATGCTGGCAGCCAATATATTGTAGTGAAACTAAACCCATTGATACACAATGATTCTGCAAAAGAGTTACAACTCCATTTTTTCCCAGTGTTTGCGCTGGTCGTATCGCAGACGATCATTTTTATTGAATTCCATAAATTGAATTTATTCACAACTTCTTTAATACCATTTAATACGGTTAAAGCTTTACGATTGTCCAAAATAAGTACGGCTCATTTTATTTCTTTGCATTCATTTTTTAAAACTATCACCTGAATTTCTTTATCATCTATTTTTTTCCCATCATAGTGAATACACCAAAATTCATTTTGCAAAGTTTCTAAATAAAAAATTTCTTGTCGTTCAGCGGATTTCATCACAGCTTTATAAATACCAGCTTGGGATGATGTTGATATATTAACTCCTGATTCTGCTAGATGCTTACAAATTTTGGCAGCTTTTTTTGTGCTAACATGTACTTGAGTTACTAGGTTAACAGCTGGATTTAAAGATTTCTTCACATTTTTTTTCTCTTTCTGGAGGTGTGTAATTTTCATCATCACTAACTGAGTCATATTCTATAGCAGATTCAAAATTAGAGTCACTACTGCTATTAAGCTCATAATCTATTTCGGTACTGGTTTTTTTCATGTCGGCATTGCTATCACTAAATTCGTTGGACGTTATTTTGGACGTTATTGTAAACATTTTATTAAAATCGCGGCTTTTTGAATGTTTTAAACATTTTTGATAGTTTTGTATCAATTTTTTTACTTTTCTTTTTATAGATCTTAATGCAAATGCTGGCACACGATTCTTGTTTCACAAAGTAATTAATTCTTTCGATATAATATCGTATCTTTTTGTTTTGCACTTTTCTTCCTTAAGTAAGGCATTAAATCAACCAATAATTACTTTTTCTTTAGGCATTCTTTTTAACTCGGACAAAGATTTGTCAACGCTTTTTATTATCGCAAACTTATTGTTTTTACTTTCAAGTGTTTTTAATGACTTAGTCCACGTTATGACATTTTTTTGAGTACTTAAAAAGCTTTTTTATTAGACATTTTATGAAGAGCGAAAAATAACGCAAACGAGATCAAAAACTTTTAAATAAAATATTAATTATATGAATTAATAACTAACATTAATTACAGGGCCTCCTTCAATTCGATATTTATTTTTATTATGTATGATTTGCAGTCTTTATCTTTAGATCCCTGCATCTTAAAAACTACTTTAATTATCGACTTTAACAATAAGCACTAATACTGTTACATTTTTGCGCTCCTGGCATATAAAAATTAAGTTATTTTGGTCTAAGTTTAACATATAATTCTAAATAATAAACAAGTTCAAACTACAAACTTCATCGCTTTGGTGGCGGGAACTTTTTTAACGTCAACGAAAAAGAAATGACGCAGTTTATCATGTTTTTCCATGATCTATACAGCTATGATAGGCACCTTTCGAAATTCGCGAAAAATTTAAAAAAGTTATACCCTTAATGTACACATTTATTAAAATTTTTATTAATATGAATTTTTACTTTTGTCTAGCAAGGTTGTTTAAGGCGAACGCGCAGAGTTAAGTGCCGTGAACGCTAACCTAACACACTTGAAGATAGAGAATATTCCAAATTACACTGGCCACAGGCCATTGGTAAATATTTGTCGTAGTGTTTTGTGACGAATTGAAGAATGTCTTACGGAACAAGACTTAAAAGATATTTCCTTAGCACCAAAATTGGTTGTGTTAAATAAGCATTGTCCAAAACCATTTGTGAAGTATGCGAGTGTAAATGTTATTTAGTACAAATGATAATTAATTGATCTCCAATACATCACAGCATCAACAACTTATGCTTATTGTTAGGAATTTGCTATATGATATGTGGGCTATATGCGCTATTCGTTATAAGCAGCGCTTACTGTGGAGTTTTATTATTTATAATCTTTTAACAGATTTTAGCATTGATACTCGATAGTATATTTATGACCAAATAAAAAATATGTGAGGTACAACCAGTAGAGGAGAGGTTTTTAGGTTGCCACCATTGCTGTATTTCGGCATTCCAGCAATGTCATAATCTAAACTCTTACTAACAACGCCGTGCTTATTAGAAACTCTAGATTAACAGGCAAATCTACTTTGTTTGTTCCAAGTTTGTAACAATTTCTTGTATCTTGTAAAAACTTAAAATGCTTCACCAGAAAAGTCAGTTTTTTAAGTTGTGACGTTATAGAAGAAAACAAGCGATATGGATTGAAAATATAAAACACTCAACAATCATTTCTTTTAATTGTGTTTGATTATAACAAGCTACTAGTAACACAAAGTTTGAAATAAAATAAAATATTAAAAAAAAATCTCCTAATAAATTTAAAATGCATGGCCTTTATATTTTTCAAAGTGATAACAACTCTTTTGAAGTCGATGTCAGTCGGAGTTAAGATTATGACTTTGAAATAATGTCAAAATACGGTAGTGGTTTGCAACCTGCAAACCACGCCCTTAATTCCACGAATCACATACTCATACAAATTTATCCTACTTCTATAGCTTCTTCAATATTAATTCAACAAAAAGGTTTTTTCAACTTAGCAAATTTTTTTCATTGAAAATAGGCTTCATCGTTGAAAATCCAAACAGCCGCTTTTTTGTTTTATTTTCTTTTGAAAAAATTAATTTTTTAAGTTTATTTATTGTAAAATAAAGAACCTCAGAAAAAAATTACTAAAATATACAATTTTTTTGCCATTAAAGTGGCCTAACATCAGTTTTAACAATTGAACATTTATGCCCATTTTCTTTATTACTAAAATATGTTTTTGCTTATAAATTTAATGAATAAAAGATACTTAAAAGTGGATAAACTGCGTCTTCCTGCTATGCACTCATTCTAGTTTTGTTGCAAATGCATTCTTTTACTAAAACTAGCATATCTTAGTAGAGTTATGCTCAAAGCGTTGTGACTCACAACGCGGTATCCCCAGAATATTTTATATTAATGAATGGCCAAGTGCTGGCAATGAAAGTTGATACACCGCAACAACAAAGCAAGCGATCAACGCTCAGTGCATTGCGGCACTTTAATATGAATTCAATGCTAAGGCCAGTAAATTTAAAAAATAATTAAAGTAAAGTAAACAACACAATAAAAGGAACACTGATCTACCGCAACAAGAACTTGGCGATCAGTTTTTATTTTATTAAGAGACAAGTGTTTTAAAATACAATAAAATAAACCAACAATTTACTTCTGTGCTTAACTTGGAAGGTAAATGACGCTACAATTAAACAAGTTGTTTAATAAAACAATAAAGCAAAAGTTTTCACTTTGAAAAATTCATTGATTATAAATTGCCTAAGATTGGAATTTTCATTAGATGTAACATTATTTGGACAATAGCACTATGCGACAGCCGTTCTGAGCTGGGTAAAATATTAAGCAACCCTTATTTAAAACAGGACGCTGATTCCAAATATTAGGTTAAAAAAAACACCGTTAAGTTATTGATAGTTTATTATTTTTAGTGAATTTCGAGAAAGTGATCTCATGTTATTGCAAATAAAACACTGATTTCTATGAATTGATTTAAATTAATAGTATTTTAAATTAAAGATAATTGAAATACATTTCATTTATTGCTACATTATTTTCCAATTGGATAAGCATCTTAGGCTGTATTAATTAAAACTTTTGAATTTTTTTTTTTTTTTTTTTTTTTAAAAATTTTCATAAAATGGAAAATAAGTTTGCTTAGAAAGTGAGAAAAATAAAAGAATTTTGATGGTTTCATAATTTTATTTTAAAGTATGTTCTATTACGAAGGAAATAACATACAACTCTAAAAAATCTGTTACTAAATTTAAATGTAAAAACTACCTGACTGAAAATAGAAAAAAATCTATTACAAAATCGATTAATACAAAACTACTTAAATGCTGACTTTCTGGAAACGCATTGGGCTCTACAAGGTAAGTACCTATAAAGTATTGGTGTTGAAATAACCAATATTTTTTCCTCCGAATCTTGGTTATGAAAGCGTTGAGCATGGAAAAAGATTTGACCAGGAAATGAAAAATATGGAGCGCTGATATACTGGCTCCTGGAACGAGTCCATGATTGGCGAAAAATTATAATTTTTGTATAAGAAAATCATTTGTAGTGGAAATGCTGTCAGGTTGCCACCCCATAGCTTTTTGGATCACATCACGTCACAAGCCGTCGGTCGGTCGGACATTCGAAGCAACTTCTTTTGTTCGGACTTTTCACGTCGGCTTCGGTCGGTCGGACATCCGAAGTAGGTTCTTTTCGGCTCGGACTTTTCATGTCGGCTTCGGTCGGTCGGACATTCGAAGTAGGTTCTCTTCGGCTCGGACTTTTCACGTCGGCTTCGGTCGGTCGGACGTCCGAATTAGTTTCTTTAAATTCGAACTTTTCACGTCGGCTTCGGTAGGTCGGACATCCGAAGTAGGTTTTCTCCGGCTCGGACCTTTCACGTCAGCTTCGGTCGGTCGGACATCCGAAGCAACTTCTTTTGTTCGGACTTTTCACGTCGGCTTCGGTCGGTCGAACACCCGAAGCAACTTCTTTTGTTCGGACTTTTCACTTAGGCTTCGGTCGGTCGGACATCCGAAGTAGTTTCTTTAAATTCGGACTTTTCACGTCGGCTTCGGTCGGTCGGACATCCGAAGTAGTTTCTTTAAATTCGGACTTTTCATGTCGGCTTCGGTCGGTCGGACATCCGAAGAAGGTTCTCTCCGGCTCGGACTTTTCACGTCGGCTTCGGTCGGTCGGACTTCCGAAGCAACTTCTTTTGTTCGGACTTTTCACGTCGGCTTCGGTCGGTCGGACATCCGAAGTAGTTTCTTTAAATTCGAACTTTTCATGTCGGCTTCGGTCGGTCGGACATCCGAAGTAGGTTCTCTCCGGCTCGGACCTTTCACGTCAGCTTCGGTCGGTCGGACATCCGAAGCAACTTCTTTTGTTCGGACTTTTCACGTCGGCTTCGGTCGGTCGGACATCCGAAGTAGGTTCTTTTCGGCTCGGACTTTTCACGTCGGCTTCGGTCGGTCGGACATCCAAAGTAGGTTCTTTTCGGCTCGGACTTTTCATGTCGGCTTCGGTCGGTCGGACATCCGAAGTAGGTTCTCACCGGCTCGGACTTTTCACGTCGGCTTCGGTCGGTCGGACACCCGAAGCAACTTCTTTTGTTCGGACTTTTCACGTAGGCTTCGGTCGGTCGGACATCCGAAGTAGTTTCTTTTGTTCGGACTTTTCACGTCGGCTTCGGTCTTTCGGATATATGAAGTAGTTTTTTTAAGCTCGGACTTTTCACGTCGGCTTCGGTCGGTCGGACATCCGAAGCAGTTTCTTTTGTTCGGACTTTTCACGTCGGCTTTGGTCGGTCGGACATCCGAAGTAGTTTCTTTTAAGCTCGGACTTTTCACGTCGCCTTCGGTCAGTCGGACATCCGCTACATAAATTTATGCTTAAGAGTTATTTTCTTCTCATTCTTTTTTTTATTATCGTTAAATTAATAGTAAGGCGATTCACACCATATATAAAATCATATCTATATTAAGATTAAATGCTAAATAAAGCAGCATAGTCGGGTCTTGCCTAAGTCGTCGTCATACCGACCGTCACCGAACTTCACCGCTTACCGAATATCACCGAATTTCTCCGAGTCACCGCACTCCACCGTGCACCGAACACCATCAAACCAGCATACGAGGACTTCATCGGCAGATTCAATTACGTATCGTTGCATTTATTTATAATATTGTGTATTGTAATAAGTAAGGCTTGCTCATATATACATATATATACTATGTACACTGCTAAAAATTACCAACAATAAAGCAGCAATTATAATAAGAGCATTAAAATTCTTCAAGTCTTCTTATTTATTGGCGAAAGTTCGAGGGTCTTTCGTCTGATCCTGGAGCGGCTGAGCATACCTCAGCCTTTGAATAAAACCGCCCCTTACAATATTCATATACAGATATTTTTTTTATATTCCATTTGTTAAATTTTTCAGCAAAATATTGAGTAAACTTTGCAGTTTTCGTCACTTTTTTCTTCATTAAAATTTAGGTCGAAAACAACTTTCTTTTCCGCAAAAACCTTTGTTTTCCTGATTTTCCGTATTATAATAACGAGTTGTTTTCATTGTCTGCAAAGTTAGCAATTGCTAAATTTATTAAAAAATATCATTTTGAAAGTCTCATATTCGATTACAAAAACAGCGCAAAATATTTGCAATATCTAGGCAAAGTATTAGCTGAGCATCTGCATTAGATCATCTGCAAACAAGCAAAGAAGTAAAATACAAGGAAATGGTGTTGCTTACATATACAATGTATGTGAACTGTAGCAACATTCGTAAGTTGTGCGAGCGAGACAGAGAGTGTTATTTGACATTTTTGAGAACCCTGGCATCTAATTGGAAGACTCCTCAGCAAAAAAGTTGAAAATAATTTAACTAAAAGCATTTATCTAAAAGCATTTAGCTAAAAAAGCGAAAAGTTCAAAGAAAAAACCACAGAAACAAATGCATTATGAGTTGTGCGGTTAAAAATTAAAAAGTTATCGAAAACTTGAAAACAATGCGATTCCAATCCAGAATGAAATGTGTCCACACCGTTTGGATTTTTTTTTTAACAAAATTGCTTTATTTAGTTTCTTGCGTTATATTTTTAACTTATTTGTATTAGAAATGAATATATTTCTAATGAAAAATGTTTAAAAATTGCAAATTAGACCCGTTGATTCGCGCCAGTTTGATCAAACCACATCTGTCAAAACACCAATACTGCTTCAGGAGCGCAGTAATTTTTCACTGTTGAATACCTTTTTGGGGCGCCCTTGTTTTTAACAAAGTTAATCGATTTAATACCTGTTTGTTAATTTTTTTCTGATTTCTGCACAACAATTAGGCACAAATTACCAAAAAATAAGGATTTTAAGAAAAAAATTTTATTTCATTTATAATATAAGTTTATTTAAATTATTATTATAGTTTACAAATTTTAAAAATTTTTATAATATAATATTTTTATAATAATAGCTGATATACCAGGTGTTACTCGAGAGTAATTTATATAAACATTTTAATATACACTTCTCGATTTAATGTTTTTTTAAACTTTGGAATATTGTAAAAAGATGTTGAATTTAAATTTGAGACCACTATAAAAATATTAGTTAAAAAATTTACCGTGCTTTTTTAACGAAGGAATAATTTTATCACTGTTTTTTCACAAAACAGGCAAAAACTAAGTAGATTACTATAAGGAAGATTTCATATAATCCAAAAATGTTCGTAATTACTCTAGATACATAACTGTATTCTTAGAGATAAATGGGGACGTTCAAACTATAAAGATAATTTTAAAACAAAACTCGGTTTTATTAATAGTCTGGTATGAAAAAATAGATTTTTAGCCATAACTTTTGATTGGAAGAGATATTTGGTTAATTTTTTGACACAAATTTTTTTTGAGACTTGACTTTTGTAAAAAATAAAAAAAACAACATTTTGGAAAAAATAAATATCGCGAAAAAATCAAAAGCGGCACCCTTGTTGTTTTGATGACAAAAACAGTAAAATAATTTTTGCGCTTAGCTGGAAGAATTTTTGCAAATTAATGCTTTGTCGTATGAAAGGTAGCCAGATGTGCAATTTTTAATTGATTTCATTTTTACCACAACAACAATTTTTGAAAAATTTTTTTAATAAAAAGTCAATATTTTGGACCCTTTTTTGACAAAATCATAAAACATATATACACTAACTTAACGATATAGTTCAATCCATGTTTGTGAAGTTATTTTATTGAACTTTTGAACAAAAAAAATTTGAATGAAATATATTAATGGACAGCGGAGGTATTTCCATCGAAAGACCAAACTTTGATTTTAATGTCGTTTTTTTCTCATTCTTAGGTAACCATGTTTTATGAAAAAGGCATTGTACTGAAAATTTGTACAATTTTGAATATGTGTGAGTGGTTTTGATGTCAAAACAACAGAAATTTTTTAAAATTAAATACACAAAAACTCCGATACTAAAAGGTATTATAACAACAAAATTACCATTAGTTGAAAAATTTCGGAGGAGGCGTGGCAAAAACTAAGTATGTAGCATCTTAAGTTGGGATAAATTTAATATGTGTACCTAGTTTGAGCGAAATCTGTTGAGCCGTTTAGATTTGTATAAGCAAACAAACAAACAAACAGAAAATGAGTTTTAATGCTGTGGATAAAATTAAAGGTATGCTTTGATTTATAAATTAATATTAATTAAGTAGATAAGGTAGATATATTTTATTGCTAATTCACATCTTATTATATTTGTTATTAATATTATTTTTTGCTTTCGGGTGAAATAGGCCTACAGGAAAACCGAGCACCCAAACAAAAAAATTAAAGATGGTGTGAAAATACACTTTAATATTTGGAATAATTCTAGAAAAACGATCTCTCTTTTTTAATATTTTTTTGTGGATTATTGGAATTTACGATTTTTTCATTAAATTTAAAGAAAAAACAGAGCCATTTTAAGTATAAAAAGGGTGATATCTTAAAAATTTATGCACAGATTTGTATGTTTGATATATCTTGGAATAGATACTCGTATTAGCTTTCTTTTGATACCCATAAAGTTTAGTTTTGTTGGAAAACCTAGGTTCTTAGGCCTTTTTTTCCAACTTTGAAGGACAATAACTTCCAAACCAATTGCGAGCGATAATATTTTAATGCATAAGAATAGTTTGGGCCTTCTTTTACGATACAACCAAATACGGCCCTGTGTGAATGTTTATGTATTTGTGTAAGCCAACACCAATAAAGAAAATACCACACTTTTCTGCTATTACATCACTTCCTTATATTTTACTTCTTTGCGAATAAGCCCATACATTAGAACGAAGCGTTTTTGGACAATCCTTTCCAATAAACCATTGCGGTACCCTGAACTGTTTTGATCACTTTTTTTTATACTATCTTGGGAAAAGAAATCGAAACGCCACAATCAAGCACGTCGGAAGCTAATTTCATCTGGGGGCAGTACAAATGGGGGGGGCAAAAAAAATCACCAAAATTTCTTAAAAGAAACATGAATATGAATAAACAAATTTTTTATTTTAGTTTCAAAATAAATAGAAAACTAAATAAAAATATTAAAATTTAATTGCCAAATTCTTGGAGAAAGCATGGTTTTGATATTAAGTTATCATAACACCGTCATCTGTAATATGCTTTCGATGGACGATCAATCCAACATAACTTGAAGAGCGGGGACAGTCCATCCATCAAAGATGAGGAGACCTGATCTATCGTTGTTCTGCAGACCTTATCTTAGAATAAAGGTTATTATGTAGGAAACATTTAATCTTTGGACCGTTGTATAAGCCAATTGGTATACAACGGCTCATGCTTCCTAGTTTTCTGAAAAAGGCTTTTTATTAAGTCTTAATTAGGATAACGACGTTGCATAAGTAGTATTGTAGTTTACCCGGTTTTACTGAGAAACCAATGGTTATTTTAACCTAGTCATGTACAATTCTAGTGGCTGAAGTTGTCACAGTCAAATATAAATGTTCTAAGAACTTTTGGTCTGTAAGACGGGATGTTGAAGAGCCTTGTCAGGTGGAGCCTTGAGCCCAGGTATTGACTGTCGTTGGGTTAGGCCCACGTGGGGTATTCATAACGCTCTGGCTGTGGTTAGGCCAGAAAGGCCGGTGTGAGTTACACTTAAGTTGAACTCGGGCTGGTGATTCCCTTAAATTACTAAGAGAATGATGGTAGATTGAATCTCGCTAATTTCAAACAGTAAATGTTAGGAAGGTAAGCAACTACCGGATCAATATACAGGGTTGCCAATATTCGAAGCGCCTATTTTATTTTTAAATAAATCAAAGAAACCACAATTTTTTGTCTGTTCGTCATGAATATCATTTAATTGGGTTCAAGTAGATTTGCTTACATTATTTCTTGAATATGATATCTCGTAAATGGTCGCCATTGGCCTCTACGACATATTGTGCCCGTTTTGCAGCATTTTCCATGGTTTTCTTCAACATTTCGATGGGAATGGCGGTTATTTCTTGACGGATGTTGGTTTTCAGCTCTTCTAGGGTCTTTGGCTTGTTGACGTAAACCTTTGATTTCAAATAACCCCACAAAAAGAAGTCTGGAGGCGTTAAATCTGGTGATCTTGGCGGCCAATCGAAATCACCATTTTTTGACATCAAACGGCCAGGGAACAATTGCTTCAAAAAATCGATTGTAGTGCGGCTTGTGTGTGGTGGCGCGCCGTCTTGTTGAAACCAGTAGTGCCTGATACGCTTTCGACGAACGATTGGCATGAAAAAATTGTTTATCATATCGCGATAACGCTCCTGATTGACAGTAACTCTGTGGCCATTATCATCTTCGAAAAAGAACGGCCCAATGAGCATTTTAGCACAAACGCCGCACCAAACAGTGACTTTTGCATCGTGAAGAGGTACCTCTTGAATCTCTTGTGGATTTTCAGTGGCATAAATACGGCAATTTTGTTTGTTTACCGTTCCGTTCAACTGAAAATGAGCTTCATCGCTCATTGAGTTGAGTTTTCACTATTGACTTGTTTTGTTGAATGTAAATTTCAACAATTGTAGAGCGTTCGCGTGGCGTGTACTGTTCCATTGTAAACATTTGCTTGGAATGACGCTTCAAACGCGGTATGTCATTAGTCGATTTGGCATCACTGCGGAAAGTTACAGTGTTGCCAGATGGACGCTTCGAATATTGACAACCCCGTACTATTACCTTTGGAATTTGAGTACAGGCGACGGGGAAACCTAAATAGTCTGAGTTGTGTCCACTGCGATTGAAGAACCTGATGATATGATGACGGGCCTATGTAGTTGCCGCCTTATTCTTTCGTGTCAAGGAGTGATGACCCTTGATATGATGTAGATGATTATTCCGGCTAAAAAAGTAATGGGTTATATTATTGGTATTGATTACTGAGATAGCCCAAGGTTATTAAATTAACCAAGTCATGTACAAATTCGAGTAGCTTAAAGTGCCACGGCCATGAATTGCGTCAATCTGACGACAAGATAGATGGGGTTCTGTTGCATGTTATTAGGGGAACCTTTCAAAGTGGTCTTTCTTGAATTCCGAAGGGGTGTTGGTCGACGCTTCATATTTGTCTCAAGCTTTAGAGCACCGTTGAATTAAGCCTTCGCGGCAGGGGTCAACGTTAAAAAACATAGTGGCTTTCTGTCCTTGTGAGAAACAAACTCTTTCACCACCTCCATCGAATTCAATTCTTCGGTCTTATCTTTGTGAATGTGTATAAGTGCTGCATGAGTGAGTCGTTTCTGTGTCATAGTTGCTCGAAGATACGTTTTAAGTAGTCTTAGTGTACTAAAAGGACGCTCACATGAAGCTGCTGATGCAGGCACAGTCAAAACCAAAGCAACAAGTTTTTCAACTTCATTCAATAGTTTTTCCAGTGTATCCGAATTTTTTTTTCAAGTTGGGATTGCAGTAGAAACTCTTCATTTTGTTCTATATTTTTGCAAACACAGAAAAAGAAAATGATTATCCGAAAGCATGCTTATGAAGAAGAGAGAAAGAAGAGCAAAATATATAATACCAAAATATTATCGTTATAAAAAACACTGATATTTTGAATAACTTTTGATGTTTTATTTTTAAATTGTTTATCGAGCACAATCAAAACACGGACTCTTTCCCCGAACCAAAATGAAAACATTTTTTAAAGCGAAAACGGAAATATTGAGTATTGTCATTTCAAAAAATATAACAAAAAATAACATTTTTTTTTTCTCTTGAACGCATAATTCATAGTTGCAAGCAGTTATTTAAAAGAGTGAAAAGGTAGGAGAATGTAAAAAGCCACAATAAATACTGCAAGAAAAAATAATTTGAATTTTAAAAAAAATATACAGCAAATTTTGAAAAGTATCTTCCCCTGACCCCTCGAAATTTTGACTTGCAGGTTTGCCAACCCTTGAAAAAATATCTAAAAATGTACAAAAACTAAATAAATAAAAACCTAATTTAGAAAATAAGTGAATATTTATTGTTTTTATTTGCACTCAGTGGCTTCAGAGCCACAAAAAAATTTGTGGATATTGGCGTGTGTTTCTTTTCTGTATCGAATCTCCAGTGAATGTCGATTAATCCTTCGAGGATTTTTAGAAGAAAAGATGAGAGACTAATTGGTCGTAGGTCTTTAGGTTTAGGTTTAGGTATAAAGATAACCTTCACTTTTTCCTTGGCCACTTTTTTTTTTTTTGTTTTAAATTATTATTATTATTATTCATTTTCATTATTGTACATTAAGACTTATCTTTTATAGTACATCAAAGGAGGAAAATCAAGTTGATAGATATTTACTTATATACTAACATTTATCTTAAAATATGTAAATAAATTATTAAATTAAAATATTAAAATAAATATAATACATATAATTTCAAAGTTATAAAGTTATCAGTTTAAACAGTCTATTTAAAAAAGGTAGAAAGAAAAGAAAGTTTTAAGGCAAAGAAAATAATGAATAGATAAAAGAAAAGAGAATAGCATAGAAACTTAATTTAATGAATAATTATTCTATTTCTGAAAAGTATCTAAAAATTTCCCGTTTAAAGCTGGTTATAATATTTATTTGTTTCAAATAATTGGGCAATGAATTCCAAAGTCTTATGGTGCTAATAAAAAAGAATCTGCTACTGTTGAGGTAGCTGTGTCGCGGAACAATAAAGTTGGTCGAACGATTAGATTGGAAAAACTGTAATTTTTCATAGAGATATCTCGGGTGTTTAGTATTGATGAGTCCGTGTAAAAAAATTATATTACGCATATTTAAATATTGAATTAAATTACAACCAAGAATTTCCTTGCATTTCGCAGTGATATGATCCCAACGTTGAATTTTAAAAACATACCTAGCAGCATTGTTAAATGCAACAAGGAGCTTATGCTGTGAATGTGAGTCAAGCTTACTGTACACTACATATGAAAAAGTTATATGTGGCAAAATTAATTGAACTACAAGCCTTCGCCGAGTCAGAAGAAGCGCGCAGGTAACGCAAAGTCCCATAAATTTTATTTAGAGTGTAGTTGATGTGGTCAATACAAGAAAGATTTGAATTGAGAAAAAAGCCAAGGTTTTTCACTTTATTCACAACCTCCAACTGATCAGCTCCTATCAATAAAGGCGGAATATCCACAAAGCAAGAAACAGTTCTGGATATCGGCAACACTTTAGATTTCAGCGGATTTATAAAAAGCAAGTTAGTAGCAGCCCACTTTTCCAGTAAAGACAAATCAGAGTTAAGTCTATAGCTTAAATCTTCTAAAAGGCCAATAGGTCTAGAGAGGTAGAGCTGAATATCATCAGCATAAGCGTGAACTGTTGCATACTTACAAACAGTGAAAATATCATTTAAAAATATGGAGAAAAGTAGGGGACCCAGAATAGACCCTTGGGGAACACCGACAGCAACTGATTGCAGGGAAGAAATATTATTTCCAACTCTTACACGCTGCTTTCTTGCCTCTAGGTAATTAGATAAGAGTTTAACTGCACTGTCACTAAACTTGAACAAATATTTAAGCTTATAACAAAGCGGATTGTGATTTACCGAGTCAAAAGCCTTAGAAAAGTCAATCAGGCAAAGAAGGGTTACAAAGTTTTTGTCATAAGATATTCTTATGTCATCCATAATTTTCATAGCTGCAGTCACACAGCTGTGACCTGTCCGAAACCCAGACTGAAGCGGCGATAAAAGGTGGTTAACGTTGAGGTATTCAGAGATTTGGTCAGACATTATCCGTTCAAAAACTTTACCTAGAGCAGGAAGTATGCTTATGGGTCTAAAATCCTTGGGAACTGAAGCAGAGTTAGATTTGGGAATTGGCATAACTGTAGCTATTTTCCATAATTCGGGGAAGCGGGAACAAGTAATACAGTGATTAATAATATGAGTGAGGGGAGCTAGTATAAAGTGGATAACTAATTTAATAAATTTAATAGGCATTTCATCGATCCCGACTGCATTCGAACTTATCTTCATTATACTTTTGGCAACATAATCTTCACTGACAGAAGCAAACTCAAAAGAGGGAAAGGGAAATTGGTCAGTTTGTTCTGACAATTCAACATCAGAACTAGTACTGGCAGGACTTGGACATCCATTAGACAAAAAATAATTATTCAGTAAATTAGGCTCCAAAGTACACTCACTTGGCGCTTTACTGAATACCCTATATTTTTTAAATTTTGCCAAAGTTGCTTAGAGCTTAAACCAGAGTTTAGCTTAGAGCAGTAAAATTTTGACTTTTCTTGTCGAACAAATATATTAGCTGAATTACGCGCTCTCCTGTAGCTTTCCCAATTTATATCTGTACGATTGTGTTTCCATTTAGAGTAGAGTTTGTTTCTTGTTTTTATGGCATACATAACACGACTAGTAAACCAAGGACAAGAACTATTAGACATTTGAATTGCTCGTAAAGGAACATGACGGTTAAACAAAACATTTAAGTTATTCATTAAACAGCTGAGCTTATCATCCACCGAGCCATAAAGCCAGCAGTCTGTCCAATTTGTAGCCAATAAATCATAGTTTAGTGCAGAAAAATCAATTTTTCTTAGGTATAAAGAAAACCTAGCCCTAGCAGCTTTGGTAAGTCAACATAATTCACTCATTTATGATGTTATAGGATTTTTTAATTTCAATGGGAGCTATACCGTTTGGTCCTAGTGAATTAAACAGTTTAAAGGTTTTGATTGCCCATTCGAGCTTCGTTTGTGCGAGCATTTCAAGGAATTTATCCACAGATGGTTGTTGGTCTTCTTGAATTGAAACTTAACCTATCTCTGAACATCCTGCAAAGTGAGTTTTTACACAGTTAAAATTCTTGGACTCAATTTAAGTACAGCAAAAATATTACTTCATTTTTTTAAACCTTGCGGTCTAAAATTTAAACTTTTCAAAATCTAACTCATAACTTAAACTCTTCTGTTGTTTTAGCTTGAGCTTTAGCCTTTTAGCTTTTTGGTTTGAATTTGAGAACAATTCTGGGGAGAACAATTTTGACTAAATTATAGTACATTTGGATTTGGACGCGTAAAATGTTAGCCTGGCAATGCTGAAACTCAATATTAGGTGATTCGGTTCATACTTTTGTCTATTGCTTCTATAACTTATAGCCCAGTAGCCCAGTGGTTAGACTAGTGAAATTACGAACTGGATGTCGTGGGTTCGAATCTCGCGGTGTTTGCTAATTTTTTTTTTAATATTTTAATTCAAGCATGTACAAAATTTAAAACCAAATTTGCCTTGAAATCATTTTTAAGTATTTTGCAAATACTATATTTGAAACAAAAGCTGGTGTGGACTTATTTATAGTACAGAAAAGCTTCAATTTTAGTACAAGATTTTTAACTGTGTACTAACACATTGAGAGATTCCTCTCTATTCGTAGTTCATGTACTATCCTCCTTTTTCATAAAGCTAGTGTTGGGAGGAATCCTTGACGTCTCTGAGGTTTGTGATTTATTTTTACAAAAGATCCTCCAGGACTATTTTTGTGAATGTGTGGAAAGGAAGGCTTAGAAAAATGTTTTGGAAATTGCTTTTTCTGATATTTCAACTTTATCCTTTCAAACATGATTAAAAAAAGATTAAACAAAATAGGTTAACACCTGTTTATCTAGGGTTTGCATCAATAAACATTTTTAATCAAATCTATTTTTTCGTGTTCTTTCGACTAATTTCGAGTAATTGGAAATAATTTGTGATGGTGCATGAAGGTGAGCTTTGTAATATGTTTAACTTTCAAATTATTTCTTCTTGTTACTACATACATACATATATGCTAGTAACTCTATTATACAAACGTAAATTTAAGCTCATCATTGGTATTGATACGTTGTGTGCGCTTAAGCGGAACATAACATTAAGCAAAACATAAATAATGTCATTAACTGTTTCTAACATGCTCGTGTTTTGGGGACAACGCACATAAAGAAATTATAATAGATTCTTTAAGGCTTAGTCCAACGCCTTCTGAACGCCATCTTATTAGTACAAACACTAAGACTGGCTGGCTTGTATATTGATTGGTTGATTAAAAAAAAAATTTAAAAAACAAACAAACAGACGAGGGGAGAAATAAAACGGACTGCTGCTCTTTCCAAACTAGTATTTATCTCAATAACAATAGTATTAATATTGTTATTTATGCTTGTGATTAATTTATATTCAAAATGGTATCGCAGAGGCTATGCTATGCTAAACACTATCATCATTTAAATGCTTATTTGGAGAGGGGGAGGGGGACACATGTTGCTTGTTAAGATGTTACACGATGTGGTTTGAAGGAAGAAGAAATTACGGATATTTCTTTATATCTAAATTAAAAATGATGCTCCATAAATTATGGCTTATTTAAGTTTAAGAGAAAATGGTTTTTTTTATGTTTTTTGCATCTCGGTGGTCCAGAGGTGTCTTCGACCGATTGCTTGTCATGCTTTTGGGTGTTTATGCTGGTGTTTTTTTTTTTATTTGATGTGATTTGATTCGTTTGGATTTGATTTCATTTCATTTAAATTGGAACAATACGTGTTGGCTCACGTTTAAAAACCAACGAGTTTGTCGCTTAAGTCTTTTGTTTTGAGTCAACATTAAGCAGCGGTTCTGCATGAATGAATTAGTTCTGCGAGGTTAAAATAATTCTTCCGATGCAGATAGTGTTAAATGCTGGCTGTTTTATAGCGTCACACTTCCATAACAATTAAACGCTACTGGCTGCGACAAGCTGCAAGTATTAAACATTTGTATTTAATGTGCAGCAAAAACCAAGCAATACTAATCAATTTTCTAGCTTTCAAAATTGTCATAAAAATGTGCGCCCATCAATGCTGCGCCTGCTAATGTTGCGCACTTAAGAAAATGTTGCGCATGCGTCCCGCTATTAAGTCTCAGCACTTTCGCGCTTTATAAGGAATTTTTAATTAATTTTTATTAACAACGCAGCGGTGCACCAGCTGATGAGCCATTTGTTTATTTAACAAATGTTACGCTTTGCGGCGACCATAATTTTTATGATATTTCTTGAATTCTTAATTGAAACAATTTCCGCCACAAATTTGTCAAGCGTTGCAATAACTCACCATGCAGCACTCAACACACTACTCCGAAGTCGCCGAAAGCAGTTGTTGTTGTGTGCTGCCCTAGGTTATGCCAAGCAAAAGCAAGCCCAAATAGCTGTTCATCTGCTTAAATCATTCCAACGAGCTCACATAAACATTTACAATTGATGAAAATTCAAACAGACATTAAAAGCTGGCAAGAGGCGTCTCCTGGACTGCCAACACTTGGCATAAAAACTCGCACAATTAGCTTGATGATTTATTGGTCGCTGCTGCTGCTGCTGATCCATTCGATTGCCGCCAGTTAGTTCTGTCGTTGCAACAGCAGCAGCAGCAGCAGCAACAGCGTAAATGTTGCGTTGTCATGACTATAAACCTGGCAGGCGGGAAGGCAGTCGTCAGTTTTAGCCTGTATCAAGGTATAATCATAAACTTGCTGCAGAGTGCAATCGGTTTACTAAGCAATTTGGAGCAAATGTCGGAGAATTTGTGCGCTTGTATAGCACTTTCAATGGGCCTTGTTTGGAGCGTCTAAAGCGGCAATGGACACAAATTACTTTTAATTGATGCAGTTCCTAGCTGCAAGTCGTCACATCAACTACATTCGTTGTTGGTCTTATTTGCTTCAATGGAACTTCTAGCTAAGCGCACTCGTATTATTTTATTTTAACGCTAATTTGAGCAAAGTTTGAACAAGCTCTATTGTTTGATGTCGATTGCGCAACTCTACTCAATCTACCAACCAACCAACCATGGAAACCTTTGTAATGGCTTCATAAATAAAGCTAACTCAAGAAAAGCTTGCAAAAAGTACGATTCAGCTATATTCATAAATTCTGCAATTGCTGGAGTTGGAGTGATAAATGCTAGAAACTAGATTAGAAAAATTACAGACGCATTGAAACGCATGTCACCACTTCTTCCATGGTGGAAGCACTTTGGGCCGGCCACAAGCGACATTAACGACATTGAGGCATTTAGGGCGAGTGGGTGCCAGCGCAGCGCGCAGGAAGTTTGAGGGTGCAGCGCAGCGTCACAATATGTTATGCAATAAAAGGTCTACCTCAAAGAGACCCTTTTTAATGCATGTGGGCCGTAAAGAACAACACTGGTCTCGCTTGTTGACGTTAGATTAGAGAATTGAAAAGGTTTTTTATTACAGCCGAAACGCAGTAAGGAGTTAGTTGCTGACAAAAACAATATTTAAATTCAAAATGTAGACAGCTTGTTGACGGTTTTATTAACACTTTGATGGCATTTTGAGTGGCAGAAAATGGTGAAGAAAATGCAAGTCATATGGAAAAATGGTATCATTAGCTCAAACAATCAGCACAAATTTTAGTGTTACGCATGTGAAAACTTAATTTTATCTGATATTTATGTTAAAAGCTGAGACACACAACTTTCTTTCAAACCCCATTTTACCCCTTACCCGAGAAATTGCTACAAATAAATAAATTTTTCTTCTACGAAAATAGATTGTACACTTATGTGAAGTATTTTTCATCTTGTTGGAAGGTCACAAATGTCCAGCCAGTAACTGGGCGACGTCACGAATCCTGCAATTTATTGAACAATTGCGATATGCTCTACGCTTTCCAAAGTTATGGGTAGCCTAATAAACTTCAACATTATGAGCTATCTGGAGTTGGATAACCAACTGTTTAGTGATTGTCAATATGGTTTCTGTTGGGCCCGCTCTACTGCTGACCTTATGGCGTTTCTAACCGAGAAATGGAACCAATGCGTTCACTTTTACGGATAAATCAAGGTTGTTCCTAAGGATATTTAAAAGGCATTTGACCGAGTGTGGCATGAAGTGCTAGTTTCAAAACTTATTGCATATGATGTTGGCGGAAATTTTGCTCAATAAATCACGTATTTCCTAAAGGTAAGAACGAGTCATGCCATCAACGCGGGAGTACCGCAGGGTTCTGTTCTATCGCTTACCTTGATTTTGGTTTCACTGCGCATGAATAAATTTTTTTTGCAAACAAGCTAGGGACATATCATTTCAGCATAATTCAAGGACGCTGAGTTTAATGGCTTTCACCGTTTTTTATCCCTCGGCCTGTTTTCAAGAAATTGAAGGTTCAAGGTCAAGTACATGTTGATGCCGTTTTTCTTAGAAAAACTTTTTTCTCATTAACTTTATCGACTTCATGTCAAGGAGTGAAACATTAAGAATTACCTAGAGAATTATTTCTTAAAATAGTCTCACCCTCGAAACCCAACTCTTATGGTCCAAATTGACCTCATAATTCAAAAAATTCTTTTTTTCGTATAAAAGCTTTGTTCAAACAAAAACAAGTAAGCTTTTTGATGAGGTGAATACCCTGATATAGAGGCGCTAAAAGAAATTACAAATTAAACCAAATTAACCAACTTTCTGTGACCCTAAAACGACCTGAAAGGTATTAAAACTAAGTTTTTCATACATATTCTTTTTTTTCATTTTCTCAGATTGATTCATCTGTTGCTTATGCTTCTTCATGTAAATTCCAACATATATCTTGTAAGAGAGCATCTAATTTTTTATCACTGTACCAGTGCTCGAGTCTCGCCGTCACCTGATGGAAACGTTCGCCATGCTCATCAATAATAAGTTGTTGGCATGGGATTGTGTCAAAGCGGTAATTAAGAATGTTGTGATGAATTTGTAGTTTCTGTATTTTTATTTAAAGAACCTGCCTCAACTTTTTTGCTGGCGCTTAAAAACGCCACTGGCTCTAATGATTATCCTCCTTCTTTTGAACTGCACCCGGCATAAAAATATGCGCTTAGGCTTTCAAAAATTAGAAGTCAGCTGATTTAAGCTTGTAGGAATAATGATTTTTATTTCGAAAAGTCAGTGCTTATTAAGCTAATTAACGGTATTCTTAAGTTTCTCAATCATATACAAAAATGTGCATACTTTTAATACATAGTGCTTAATAATATAACAACTTAAAAGTACGTGAGTGAAAAGTAAATATTAACTATGTGTAAGTGCGTAATGCAAATAAATATAACCAATATAATAAACATTAAAAGTGTGCGAGTGAAAGAAATAAAATATTAACTTAGTGCGAAAGTGCGTAATGCAAAATAAATATATAACCACGGGTCATTGTGCTTGGTAAAAAACAATGTACATAGTTGCGTTCAATATTACAGTGCAATCAATAAGTTTGAGTACAGTTGGTTGCTTAATTCGGAGCGCACTACAATGTTCTAGGAATTCATCGACCCGACGATTGGTGCAGACCCGACACATTGACAGAATGCTTACTGCTTTCCATACTTTAAATGTAAGAATGTCGCCGAAAATTAATTTCCTGCATTGCCACGCTGAAAAATTAGGACAACAATCCCCAGACGAATCTGATGAGCATGGCGAACGTTTCGATCAAGTGACGACGAGACTCGAGCAATGGTACAGTGGTAAAACTCTAGATTATATCTTAGGAGACATTTGTTGGAATTTTCATGAAGAAGCATAAGCAACAGATGAATCTATCTGAGAAAATAAAGAAAAATATGTATGAAGAACTTAGTTTTAATATCTTTTGGGTCGTTTTAGGGACACAGGCGGTTGGTTAATTTGGTATAATTTGTAATTTCATTTAGCGCCACTATATCAGGGGAATATTTTTCCATCAAAAAGCTTACTTATTTTTGTTTGAACAAAGCTTTTATACAAAAAAAGGGGTTTTTTAATTTATGAAATCAATTTGCAAGAGAAGAGTTGGGTTTCGAGAGTTTAAATATTTTAAAAAATTATTCTCTAGGTTATTCTTAACGTTTCACTCATTGACATTAAGTCGATTAAGGTAATGAGAAAAAAAAACAGATGCGTTGCTGGACACACGAGAGAAGCGAAGCTTTTTCGCAGCTTTATACGTTTCATAATTTAATGGTTTTTTTAATAAAAAAATTTTTAAATTTAAAAATTTTAAATACCTAATGTTAACTAAAAAAAATTTCCCACCAGTAAATTTTATTACCTTACATTATTATTTTACATTGATTTTGAATTACTTTTGTAAATGTTAATGAAATTATTGAGTTTTAATATCTAATATATCAAAGGTATATTATATAGATGTAATATCATCGATATTTCTAGCAAATACTACATAAATAGTTGTCCTAATCTTGTGCAAATATATATAAAAATTCTTGTGCTTGTCATTCGCAAATTATAATTATCAAAACAGCATTGTTTACGGCTTAGAATTTTTATGAAACTGATTTTTTTATATTTCAAAAGTATAATCTTTCTGACGTTAATGTCCAATTATAATAGAAGAATTATAATGAGCAGTGCGTTCTTTCACTTATTGTTTGAAACAATGCTTTCTTATACAAGTGGTTTTAATAAACGTAACGTAAGGTGACGGAACGTATAAATCCGTGGATTTTAGATTTCTACGTTACTTTACATTACGTCTTGTCAAAAAGCAACTGAACATTGTATTTTCACTTCTACAGCCGTTTTAGTAGGTGTCGAGCCACAGTGTTTCGTCTACATTCATTCTCTATATACTCATTTATCTCGAAACTATTTTTTTTTTGGCATGGTGTTGTAGAAAAAAACAAAAACTATTTAGCCAAATCATCTGAAATTTAAAATTGCTATTCATAACAACGGTGGCTATCGCTGGAACTAGAATCAAAGTTTTAATTAAAAAACATCATATATTTTACACTTAACCCTCTACAGCCTCATACCGCCATGAGGCTGTCGTTACAAAAACCGTTAGCATTCCAATTTGAAATGCAAAAAACTAAAAGAACAAAATTAAGTGCATTTAAAATAATTCCTAGAATCATTGACTTCTTGCTAAAACAAAAAATGTCGCTTACTTTCTCCACAATCATCAGTTGAAGTTAGAACTCCGCGTAAAACAGAGCAAATAATTATTTTGTGAAAAGTGAAAAGTTTGAAAAATCAAATAAAATACTTAGCGTGTCCGAATTGAGAAAATAAAAATATTGGTGAGTTGATAATATTGCTGTGTGTGTAGTGCAGTTGTTTTTTAGTGAAAAATACTTGTTTGCGGTTCTTATATTTACTTGAGCTCTCAGACCGCCTGTAGACCGCCGACGAAGATACTGTCAACGAAGTGCTAGTAATGTCAGACTCCGCTCTTGCAGATCTAATAACATCTGATTTACCTGAAAATCTGGACAGTGGTAACATATACATTTCTGGTAAAACATTTGAGAATATTGAAAGTAACCCCGATTCCTCCACATCTAACACAGGTGAGTCGTCTATGTCTTCTGGTGGTCAAAACTTTCAGCAAACGCTCGGAGGTAAACCTATTGTAAAAAAGCAATGGAAAAGTTGCCAGAAAAAAATCTGATACAACAAAAGTCAACCCGATGGATATAAATCCAAAATCGAATGAATTCAAAAAGATACTATGGCGGAAAAGCAATTTGAATCTCCATAAATCGGAAGTAGCATTTCTTGGAAATAAGATTCTTGGCGCTAGTTTTAAAATGCTTGACACACCATTTAAGTGCTTTTCGCATTTTCTTGATGACCCCGTCTTTGATCTCATCGCGGAGCAAACGAATCTTTATGCCACACAGAAAAATATTAACACAAAGTTTTTCGTAACTCCATCAAAGATTCGCCAATACATTGGTATATTGATTTACATGTCAGTTTTTCGGTATCCTAATATACGATCGTACTGGTCAGAATACTCTTTTCAAGCAATTTAAGATACAATGACAAGAAACCGATTTGAGCAAATTCGAAGTAATTTGCACTTTATTGATAATAGCAAACTGCCGCCTAGAGATTCGTCAAAGTATGATTAACTCTACAGAGTCAGGCCAATAGTCGAGCACTTTAATAACAAATTTCAAAGTATTCCTATGAACCAGCGCATCTGCGTAAATGAACAAATGTGTTCCACAAAAATGTCGACATTCCTAAGACAGTACATGCCTGACAAGCCTCATAAATGGGGCATGAAGCTGTTTGTTTTGTGTGACTCAGAGGGATTTTCATAAGGTTTTGAGGTGTATTGCGGTGCTGGAGATAACTTTGTGCCACCAGATGCTCCAGACCTAGGAGCTTCTTCCAATGTGGTGATGCGTTTAAGTCAAATTGTGCCAAGCTTTAAGAACCATATAATGTACTTCGACAATTTTTACACATCCTTACCGCTTCTCGTTTATCTAAAGACTCACGGAATTCATTCCTTAGGGACAATACGCTCCAACCGTATACCAAATGCGAAGCTGCCTTCAAATTCGATATTGAAAAAACAAGATCAAGGATTTTCGGTTGAGTACACTGGATCTGCTTACGGTGTTGACATTTCGAATGTGGTCTGGAAAGATAACAAGCAAGTTCGGATGGCGTCTACATATGTGGGGATTGAACCGTTACAAGGCGAAACAAACTTCAAACCAACGGTTACGCGATATCTTCGCGCTGAAAAAAAGTACACCGAAGTTCCTTGCCCAAGCGTTATTCAAGAGTACAATCACCATATGGGAGGTGTTGATTTGATGGATGGACTCATCGGACGTTACCACATCCGAGTGAAATCATCAAAATATACCAACAGATTGTTTTACCACCAAATTGATATGGCCATTGTTACCGCATATATATTATTCAAACGCATTAATAAGCCGGATCCTAAGGATGAAAAAACCCAACTCCCTTGCTTCCGTTCTCAAATCGCACAAGTATTGTGTTCAAACCAAAAATCAAAGAATCCAGGGCGCCCACGTATGGTCGTCCAGAAAAAAACAGAAATGTTACTTATATACCTCCTGATGATTTGCGTTACGATGGAATGGAGCATTTCCCCAAATGTTTGCCTCGTTCAGGAAAACGAACATGCAAACTTCAGGGATGTACTGCTGAGACTCAAAACATATGCAGAAAATGTAATATTAATTTGTGTTCCACACCGGACAGAGACTATTTTTATGCTTTCCATATTAAAAATTAATTTAAAAATATATAAAATTTCAATAACATACGCAACTGAAGCTAAAAAGGTATTCACATCGAATGTGAAGTAAAATTAAATAAAATTTAACTTGAAAATAAACGATGTCTTTTTTAAGCCTGGATACCCAATACCGCCTTTAGGCGTGTAATTTTTTATTTATTTTAGCAATGATTTCTTGGTTCATGACCTAATAAATTTCTTAGAAATAATTTTTCAAGGTGAACAAAAATTGGGGCAGTAGAGGGTTAATAACCGGTAGAAAACAAGTTGTTTTAAGAACTTAATTTTCAAAAGCGCATCATTCTGTCAATTTTTCATATCTTTTTTTTCTAGTGCCAGCCATAGCTGCGCACTCATAGTGATTACTAATATTCTAGGTTTTTATTTTTCAGATAAATAGAACAGTCAAAATCTACAACACCGCCATGCCCCTTTTGCTTGAGAGCGTCTCATTGACCGCCATTTTGAACAAGATCAACAATTTTTTAAATTAAAAAAAAAATAAATTTTTTTCTAAATGACCTTGTTACTTATTATGTTGATTTTATATGATTTAAATACAAATTCTAAATGTTTGATAGTTTAAATCATACTTGATTTTTAAATACAAATTCTAATTGTTTGATAGTTTAAAATCGTTTATTGAGCTTAAGGTCAAAGTTAGAACAATTAATTGTTCTAACGAATCTTTCCAAAGAAACAACAACAACAACCAAGTTTTTTCAATATGAAAAGGAAAAAATCACTAGCTGATTTTATTGCAATTTCGGCCGTGCTAAAGGCTTCATAAGAAATCTTTGTGTGCGCTTGCACGGGCATCACATCACGGGCCGCCATCTCAACTAGTGCTTATTTCGTGAATGGTAACACTTAACTCATGTCTGATTTGACAGATAATTAGTTTTATCCTTCCGTTGAACGAATATGGTTGTGTATATGCTTGAACAACGCTGGGAAATATTGCGACATTACTTTGAAAATCATGGTTATGTTGCAGAATGTGTGCGAAAATTGCGTACGGATATTGGAAGAAGAGAAGCACCGCCAGCTCCGTAGGTTCGTTATCTTGTGAAAAAAGTGAAAGAAACTAAACTGGCATCCTCATCCATAAACCAAAGCGTGAAAAGCCAAAAGCAGTGCGTACACCCGAGAATATTGCTGCTGTGGCAGAAAGTGTGCGTGAAGCGCCATCAACATCAATTCACCGTCGTTCTCAACAATTGAACATTTCGGAGACATCATTGAGACGAATTTTGCATAAAGACCTTGGTATGACGCCATACAAAGTCCAATTGGTTCAGAAGTTGAAGCCAACTGACCATCCAATGCGTTTTCGCTTCGCTAAGTGGGCCTGCGATCGACTTACAGAAGATGCCGATTTTGCCAAAAAAATCATCTTTTCAGATGAAGCTCATTTTGATCTTGGCGGGTATGTAAACAAGCAAAATTGTCGCATTTAGGGCACAAAAAACCCGCACGCATACATTGAAAAGCCGCTGCACCCAAAACGAGTCACTGTTTGGTGCGGATTTTAGTCCAGAGGCATAATTAGGCCATTTTTCTTCGAAAATGAGCAAGGAGTGGCAGTTAGAGTCAATGGCGATCGTTATCGGGCCATGTTGAACGAATTTTTGTTCTCAAAAATTGAAGAGGAGGATATTGGCAACATTTGGTTTCAACAGGACGGCGCTCGTGCCACATAGCCGAAGCTACACTCGATGTTTTGCGCCCTGTTTTTGAAGGTCGCATTATCAGCCGCAGAGCTGATGTCGTTTGGCCACCTCGGAGCTGCGATTTGACACCGTTGGACTATTATTTGTGGGTTGCCCTCAAAGATAAGTGTTACGCCGACAAGCCAGAGACAATTGACGCTTTAAGGACAATATTCGTGAAGCCATCGGTGAAATACAGCTGCACAAAATCGATAATGTGCTTTAAAATTGGACCGATCGTGTAGGCTACTGCATGGCCAGCCGAGGCAGCCATTTGAATGAAATTATTTTCCATTATTAACTGGAAGGATTGTACTTTCAAAATATCCAAATTTGAGAAAATATCCAGTAGTTTTTTTTTATAGAATTTTCAAAACAAAAAAGTAATTTGGCGGACTCTGTATAAAAACAGCAATTCTAAGGAAAAGGTGTATGAAAAAAAGTATCATTATTAAGATTTCACTCAAGCAAATCACAAAACGAGGCGTAGAAAAAAAAGCTAATAAAAATAAAACAGAATTGTACTTAAATTTAAACCAAAAAGCTTAAAGTGATGCTGTAATATTTCTTTTGTTCTTCGCCCGTCGTCAATAAACATGGGTGTATTAGACCCGAGCTTCAATAAATTTCGTATTATTTTTTATCTCTAATTTAAATAATAAAAAATGTGTTTAAGGAACAAAATATGCTCTATTGTTTTTTCAAATTAGTATATATTGGTTTAATAAAAAGCATTAATAAAAATGTCTTTAATAGATTAGTTTTTATTTTATATATGTATTTATTTTTCCGCGGGTGTGACACAGCTCATTGTAGGTGTGACAAAAAATATGTTCATGAATTAAGATTGTGAGCTTTAGATCAAGTTAGTTTTCAAGAAGGCAACAACAACAACAACAACTCTGTATAGAGTCAATCACTTAGCTGACTAGACTGTCTGTTTCGGAAATCGCTACATATTCCTCTTCAGTAGTCTTTGAGTGATTAAGCTGTGATCAACTCACCGTTTAAACTAGCATATGAATGTGCAGATTCTGGAATTCATTCTTATGAATTGTATGGCTGCTAATCATATGACACTTCAAAGCAGTAGGCTATTTATAGATCACCGCCATCAACTCTATCAAGGGTTGCCATAAAACACAAACACTGCCATAAAACACTAAAAACTAATTAAAAAATATGTTCACTGCCGGCAGGTAAAATTTAAACAAAAAAGCTGAAATTGAAGCTGTAATACTTCTTTGGTTTACATTTAGAGTACAGTAGAGTTTTAAATGAAATTTCAACATGTTTTTCATTATTCCGGATT
Organism: Dichetophora obliterata; assembly: GCA_963920525.1. Lineage (NCBI taxonomy): Eukaryota > Metazoa > Arthropoda > Insecta > Diptera > Sciomyzidae > Dichetophora > Dichetophora obliterata. The sequence continues at coordinate 23,973,336 of OY986437.1, read as the reverse complement.
TTTAGAAACATTAAAACGAGAGTGTATATTGCAATTTGAATATATGCAACTCTCGAGTAACACCGGGTTTAACAGCTATTCTACACCCCAGTGGGCATTTTAGCGAGTGCTCCGCAAAAGAAGGCATGCTACCACTGCTATTATTGGTGTCAATACACCTGCCATGATCACTCACTACATTGATGAGTACTTCTGTGAGGCCTATCTTTTGAAGGTTCTGATTCTTTCCATATTATTTTATACTAGCTGAAACCCGGCGCGTTGCTGCCACGCTCCCTTGCATGTGTAAATTGAGGTCGAATACTGAATTTCGATGCTGTGTGACCTATTTCTTTAACGCTATTCGATAGCATAAATTTTGGTTGTATGGGGGGAGGTGAAACTCAACCGTTTCCAACGCCCATAAAATGTTATTAATGAAACTGCATGCATAAATTGATATGGAATACTGAGTTCCAATGCTGTGTGACTATTCGAAATCGCAAGTTTTGGTCGTATCGGAGGTTCCACTCCCCCTCGTTTAACTCCCATAAAATGTCATCAGTGGAACGAAATGTGTAAATTGTGGTTTAATATCGAATTTCAAGGCTGTGCGACCCATAACTCAAAAGCAATTTGATATCGCGAATTTTTAATATATTTGTGGGCGGTAAAAGGGGGTGTGGCAATTTTTCGTACTCGAAACAAATCCACTGCCAAAATTTAGCTCAGTTGGTCCAGTAATTTCGAAGTCTCTTTATCTTTTCTTAAAAGAAGGCGTAACTATAATGGACCATGCCCATTTTAAGTATAGCAACCGATAGTTGTCATACGAAGTTAATTACCAAATTTTAGTTTAATACGACAAAAACTGTCGTAAACATAGCATTTTTATTGATTTGTGGGCAGTAATAGCGTGGCAAATTTTATATATGCCTATATTGTTCGCGTAAGAGCAAGCAATAAGTTGAGAAAGTTTTTTCGCAATCGGATGAACGGTATTGCAGCGCATAGCGAACGAACAAACAAACAAACAAACAAACAAACATTCATTTTTATGTATTAGATGAAAAAATTTACAAAAACATTCCAAAAAAAATTTTAAATACACAGAACGGTTTGTAAAAAATGTAGATTTTAAAAAAAAAATTTTTTGTCCGAGTTGGGTCTCGAACCCGGGCTCTCGAAAACTAACTCATTACATATTACATTATATGAAAATATTTACATGGGAAAACTCCAAGTCTTTTCTTAAATTTTTGTATGAAGAAAATTTATAAAAAAATTCAAAAAAAATTTTAAATACACAGGACAGTTTATAAAAAATGTAGATTTTCAAAAAACAACAAAAAAATTTTTTCCGAGTTGGGTCTCGAACCCTTACTCCCGAAAGCTCCCGAAAGCTTACTTTCATTTGTATTGATGCAAAATAAGCGATTAATTCTTAACAACTACGATATACGAGTGGGTAAGATGTTAAGTTGATATTTATATTGCTTTTCCTTCTAACGTGACGTCTCGAAAGAGCGCTTCTGGCAGGTCTCTTTTTAGCAAGGAGAGCGGAAGGCCTGACAAATTTTCCCATTTCATACAAGCAATACAATGGTGTTTGCAAGGAGTGTGGAAGGCCTATAAAAACCTAACGCAGGCCTGCTAAAAGGCCTTGGAACTACTGAAATTGCCCACTGGGACATATCTACACTTTTTATACTAAGTATGTATATTAACTGGTTTCTTCCATTATTATTCTCAACCTATTCTATTTCCCAACCCCGCCCCCCCCCCCCACAATCTTAACGTGAACTATAATGAGAAATCCAACCATAACAATCTTGAAACAGTACAATTATAATAATTATCCTCTATCTTGACTCTAGATAGCAATCTACTACCAGATGAATAAAATATTTTTTCAACATAATCAGCCATCAGCTTCATTAAGAAAAACAGAAAATATTAAGATAATTTCCCAGACAACTGCAGATATTTGCAGAAATATTTGAAAAATTATGTTTTAATGAAAAATTATGAAAAAACAATGCAGAGAGCATTTACAGAGAGCAAAGGCAGCAGACGGCAACTATTTAAACGAGGCTTCAAAGGGACCCACCGCAGCCGCAGCACAGCCAGGCAAAGAGTTAATACAATGCCTAGACTGAAGGGCAAAAACATATGCTGGCATAATGATGGAAAACTATTTGGAATTCATGTACGACACTTGTACGAAAATGATTACGAAATGGAAAAGGAAGAACAATTTCTTAAAAATGCGACATAACTACAATGCAAAACGAGGCATTTGAGTGTGTGTGTGTGTGTGTGTGTGTGTGTTTATGGAAACGATTGTGGAGCGGACGACAGATTAGTTCCAGCTATCCAGATAGGGCTGGACACAAAATTCAAGTTAGAATCAACGAATGTGAGTTGATTGAGAAGTACTACAGTACTAAAAGTGAGGGCTGTTAAAAAGTGCCTGTGTGAGATTGTGTGAGTGCATGTTTGTTCTAAATATGTCAAAGCTTTTTCGAGCTGTAAATTTCACAAGCACACAATCAACCGATTTCAACCGCAACCGTTTGAAAATGGATGGATGGCTAGTTGGATGGATGGCTAGTTGGATGGATGTATGGGCGAATGGATGGATAGATGGATTGTTGTGTATATGTAAGTATGCATGCATAGATGGATGAATGCTATGTTGGAAGTTATGAGGACAACGAAGACGTGCAGAAGGCCACAAATCATGGCTCGCAGTCTCCAAACATGTCCACCAAACAGTGCAACGTCCAGTCCTGCCTGCTGCAAGTTGCCACACGACATAGATGCACGTAGCAGCCGGCAGTAGTCGCGATCTATCAGATACAAATAGTCGCGAATATTTCTCACTGAGCCAAGAGTGCTCAGTTAAATGCTTTTGGCCTAAAGCACACAATATCTGAGTGGTGGAAAAAAGAACAGCAAAAAAAGCATTAAAACAAAAGAAGGAAAATGTGGAAAGCACATTGTTGTGTCTCATGTTTGTGCCAGAAATGTTGTTCCTGTTGTTTGCTACTGCTGCTGCTGTTGTTGTTGTATATGTTTGTTTGCTGCTCCGTTGCCGCTGATAATGATGACGATGATGAATTCCTTTGCGACATGAAACTTGCTGCTGGCTATTGTTTCTCCTCCCGTTTGCGTTAAACTAGCTCAGCTACGCTTCACAACCTCAATCCGGCTGCAAATATTTCTGTCTCATAATCAACTTCTCAGAATTATATTAATATTTATATTGATTTCATAAATTTTGCCAAGGCAGGAGGCGTACGCTTAACGAAGTCTGAAATGAAATTGAAATTATTTGTGAAAATTAATTGTCGCGACTAAGTAGAGCTGATTGGTATGTGAGGCAATCCATATCTTGTCTTTAAATAAAGTAGAAAGGATCTTGCATATTTTTATTTCAATTCCAGCAAAAATATGACTAATGAATGGCTTTTTGCTATTTTTGGTAAAGCATAATAATTCCGCCTTATCGTTGGCTATAGCTAATTGTTGAGCTTTGTGCCTTTTCTTCTCTGGCTCCATTTAAATTCTATGTTTATGCCTTGTTTACCAAAGCATAGTTTCAATTTATTCCAGTCTTATTGACGTCTTGGCATCAGTTTATTTAAACCAATTCTCTCTTATGTTGAAGCAATGAAACTTTAACAAAGCCAAGTCTGTGTCGAACGTGCTCTAAACAAAACCGCCTTTGAATAGCTTGGCAACACAAAGGATATTTTTCTTATTATCCATTGATTGTAAAAAAATTAACCTCTTCTATTGACTTTAACGTTAACATTGTTATTTAAATGCGTCACTCGGTGGCGAATTGCTTGTTGGTTTTGCATGTATGTTTATGAATGCTCGCATGGATGACGGAAAACATTCATGACGCTTTCATCACAACGTGAGCGAGCGAGCGAGTGAGTGAGTGAGTGAGTGAGTGCGTTTCTTTAATGGTCGCAGCATGGCATCAATGTGCATTATGGCTTCATTATTCACACGCTTACTTACTTCCCTTCCTTACTTGTCCAGTGAGTTGACATGCCGCTTAGCCCTGTTTAATATGTGTGCACACGTTTCAGTTAGTTATTTTCGCACCACACAAAATCTCCTTTTCTCTTTGGGTTTGGTTAATGTTTTCTTTAAGCATTTCATTTTCAAAGATTTTTGCCAAGTTGCGTGAAGCAATGTTAATATTCCGGGAACTCTGGAAAATGCTTGAAAGTTGATTAAATTTCGCAATATAAATAACAATATGCGGAAGTTGAATTGTCAAGAACTTATTTAACTTTGTCGCAAACTAAAAAATTTAACAGAATGTCACACATTTGTCTGCATCATTGGTTTTACCATCTCAGGAATAAGAGTACTTCCCGTGTCGGAAAAAATCGAAGTGTTTATTATCTTGATCAAGGACCTCCTTATAGTCAAAAAAGGAGAGTTGGAACTCGATGAAACGAAAAATAACATTTAAAAAACAACATATACAAACAAACCACCGCTTATGTTAAGCTTATGCTATTGGCTGTGTAAGAATGTACACAAACCAATATCAAAGACATTTTTAACATTACAGTAGCTGTTGAATTGTCGGTTAAATTTAAAATGTTCTTTTATGAAAATTTGTAAAAGCTTATCGAAAACATAGACAGCGCACAATGTAAGATTTAAAGCGTTTGAGCCAGGTGCGTACGCAAGGGGATTTTGTGGGTCAAACCGCCCCCACCGAAGTACAAAGTACATCAAAACTTAAAAAACTCAATTTTAAATTTTTTTTGTGAATAGACTATAATATATGGACTTAAAAGTTGTTTTAAGTACACTGTGCCTGAGTCAAATATATTATTGAATTTGTTTTTGAAATAGAGCTGCAAGCAATTTCATTTAAGTTAAACTCAAATGTTTTCACAGTTCAGTTTAAAACAAAAGTTTTTTTTTTAAACAATATTTTATGTATCGGGGGCGATTTTTCAAAACGTGCTATTTGCTCTTTTGTCGAAAATGAGTTTTTGATGGCAATGTGTTCGCTGATTTAGTTGTCATGTATTATATTTATTTTAAAGTGAAAATTTATTTCTACAATCATTTTATTGTAATAATATTGTAGAAGAAAGATTAGTTCTTACTCTTTACATTAACTAAAGAAACAGTTTTTTTGCTCTCCTGAAAAATTGTGATTATGCAAATAGCACGTTTTGAAAAATCGCCCTCGATATACTTTTGTAGTAAACATTTACATTCTGAAAAAGTTTGTTTAAAAAAACATAATTTTAAAATATTGTTCTTAAATGAAAATCAATAAAATCAAACTGCCATTTTTTCGATGCCACTTTTTAATTTTTTCGAGTTTTCGACGTCAAATTCATAATTAGTGACCCCTTGAACCCCTCGAATACTAAATTTTAACTCCATTCCGATTAAGTTTGCGTTTCGTTGCGGCCTAAAATATTGAAATATTTTAAATATTAAAATAATAAATTAGTTTTCATAATTTGTATAATTTTGGTACAACATCGTCAATCTTTACCACTTATTGTGAACGAACCTTCGATGATATCTTGTATTTGGCTTCAAAATACACAACGTAATGTCAAATAGGCAACATCGTGAATATCCCTAATATGCAATTGCTTCAATTTGGTTATCTGACAGCTTACAGGTTTTTAAATGTGACAGCTGACATAATTTTAAATCTGACCGTTGCCATTTTATTTTCAAATTTGGCAGCTGACACATTTTTAAATTTGACAGCTAACTTACTTACTTACTTTCTTAGTTGGCGCTACAACCGTATGTCGGTCTTGGCCTCATCTAAGAATTTGCGCCAGCCATTTCTGTCTTTCGCTTGCTGGCGCCAATTGGAAATTCCAAGCTTCGTCAGGTTGTCCTCTACTTGGTCTTTCCAACGAAGATGCGGTCGTCCTCTTCTGCGTAGACCGCCGCTGGGTACCGAATCGAATATTTTCTTCACTGGAACATCGTCTTTCATGCGCTGAACATGACCTAGCCAGCAAAGCCGCTCGATTTTAATGCGCTTGACTATGTCGAGTTCAGCGTACAGCTCATAAAGTTCATCATTCCACCGTGTTCGGTACTCGCCATTGACGCAGATTGACGTAGATCTTACGAAGAATTTTTCTCTCGAATGCTCCTAAAGTCTTTTCATCTGAACTGCTCAGCGTCCCGTTCTTAAAATCTGTCTTAAGGTGATGAAACTGTTAAATTTTTAACATTGCGCGATGTCGTTTCTACAAAAAAAAATTTACGAACGGAAATCTTAAATAATATTCTCAAAAAACATAATACAAAAATATTATTGAGTAAATGACAACTTGAATTTCGTTTTCAATAATAGTAAATGTCATACAATGTGCATTATTTTCTTTCCACACACATTTCTCGAACCACAGGTTGAACAAAATATATTGCTGATCATCCCTCACCACATTCGCTGCTCGGTGGCTCCATCACCTCTTGTTTTCTCTCGTAATGAACACATTGAGGTCGGGTAGTTTTGTTGTATGGCACGAACGAAAACATTCTGTCGGAAGACGGGGCACAACCAGAGTGACCAGAGTGGAATATTATATTCCACTTTGGCATATTTTACCTTCGGGAAGCATATTTTTTTTATAAAAATATGCAGCATAAAAAGTGAAATATTTTGCGTATTCCTATATTTTTTAATATTAACAAAAATTGCAATAAAAAATGTCTATTTGGTTGCTAAGTGGTCATTTTTGGCTATCGACATTTTATATTTTTTCATCTCTAACCACCTTGTGAAACGCAATATAAGGAACTCGTTTTGTGGTCACCTTCTTCGTTGTCAATTTTATTGCAATTCATTTAATAACTTGGCGCAGCTTCAAAAGTGAAGTAAATTTGCTTATATGTTTGTTTGGTTATATTACAGCAGTAAGTATTTTACTTAAGAAAACATTAGGGGTATTCACGATGTGTTGTATTTTCCCTTGTATTGTGTATTTTTAATAAATTTGATATTTGTAGTAAATTTTGTAATATAACAAAAACAAAGTGCACAGTTTTCAAAATACAACCCTGTTGAAAAAATACAACGATGAAACACTATTGTATTCTGTGTAAATTTCGTTGTGTATTAGATCAGCTGATTGTAAAAGCATTTCTACTCAGCGTAGAGGAAGCTACAGGCTACGCTGTGAGATTATTTAATACAAATTAATATAATTTATTCTTTCATTTCAATTTTTGTATGATTTCCTTTAGTTAAATGATGATTTTAAATTAATATTTCCAAACAGAAGTTCATACCAAAATCAGCTGATTTTAAAAATACAATATATACTTTACTGAAGGTTCGTTCACAAAGTTGTAAGTATTGTAAATCTTGCAAAAATTTATCACAAATGCACCACATCGTGAATATCCCTATTATTGCAAACAATATTTAATTCTTTTAACTATTTTGTGGATTCAAAACAACAAAGCAGAAAAAAAGTTATTGATCAAAGTTGGGAATCTGAAGGAGATTTATCAAAATTTGTACTTTCCTCGCATAGTTTACCATTAAGCAATGCTGAGGTTGAGAAAATTTTTAGTTATATGAATCTTATTAAAAACGAAGATTCGAAATGGAATGCAAGAAAAACTCTTAAATAATTTGTTTAATGTAAAAACATGGCAACATGTTTAAAAAAAGTGTTGTAATACCTATTATATACCAGATAGCTTAATAAAAAAATTTAGAAATGCGAACTTCTATGATAATAATCCAAGCAACAATTTAAGTATTGATCTCGAACAACGTTCATAATTTTTTATAGGAGAAGCCAAAACCTTTTAAAATAGCACATATAGTAGATATTAAAGTAATAATTTCTTCATAATTTCGTTTATTAAGTAGTCATTTTTAGGCATTTGTCCAAAAAACAGCTTTTAAATCTAAAATATGTCCCATTTAAAAACGTTTTTGGCTTCTCCTACAAAAAGTTAAAAATGTTGTTGGGGTTTTTATTTTTTAGGTGACAATATGTAATACACCTATAAGTTTCTGATTTAAAAAATTAGTTTTCTCTGTAAGAAAAGTATTTGACTATTTTTAAGAGAATATTATTCTTGAAAAGACTTTTGGTAAGTACAAATCAACTGATATATGCTTTGCTTACGTTTTATTAATATAATTTATTTAATATTAACTTATGTTTTATAATTTTAAGTGCTATAGTTATGAAATGAAAAAATGCTTTTAAACTTGCTTCTGTGTTTTTTTATATGCATATTTAGTCTTATTTAGATAAATATCTTTTAAATTGAAAGTGGAATATTTTTGTGGAATATAAAAATTGAAAGAGGAATATTTAGCATATTTTTTTTTAACAAAAAGCATATTTTTTCAAAAATCTTCTGGTCACACTGGGCACAACGACGCACCACACAACTTCAGTGGCTGGACTCATGAACACACATTTAAGAGCGATGGATTGCTTGAGTTATAAAACATACCCATGAATTTGGTTGTGCATTCATTGAATGAATGAATTCATGCAGATGTTTAGTTAAGACTTAGGCCAGTTTTGATACATATCACCTACTTTGTTGGCACAATATATCAATTTTTTATATTATATTTATATTATGCGATTTTATTTTTTTTTTCATAAACTTCGCAGTTTTTCGTAGCTTTTAAAAATAAAATTCAGTCCGATACTCTGGACTTTTGTGCCTGAGTAGTTTGGTACGGACACAAATTTTTTTCTCGGGTTTGATGAGTGGCGCGAATATTGCTCTGTCTCTCATTCCTTTGTAACTTTCAGTGTCCATGCAGTTTCCTTCAGCAATAAAAACAAGTTCCGGAACTACTTTTTTGCATCCACCAGTTGTTTCAATTACAATTTCGGCTAATGCAGTTTTTGCATGCATTATCTAAAAAAAAAGAATTTGTAAGTACTCCCGATCTAGACAAATAAGAATTGTAGATTCAAAGGTCAGCTATTACAAAGGTAATAAATTAAAAATCTAAAATTTGTTTTGAACACAAAACATTTTTAAAGTTAAAAGCAAAATTGTAAATGTTAAACTTACTTGAATCTCTTTTGCTAATTTTTTCTCAAATTAGCAGCTTCTTCTTCCGCCTTTCTTCTTCCCTCAACCAAGTACAAAACGCCTTTTATGGCAACTTCTACTTGGCTTGGCGTAGAATTCGTCCGCTAAATTCTGCTCCACACTTGCATTTAATAGCGGAGGAATAAAGTTGCCGAGTTTAGTTCCTTAGAAAATTAACCGATGGTAGAGGAGGGTATTGCAACATATGTAGATAACATTGTGCAGATGACTTAACAAGCGCACTACCCAGAACTGCAATTGTACACACAAACTACTAAATGAGGTCAAGCTACATACTACTACTACTACTACTGGCTTTCGCGGTAAGAGTTATCAGCTGCGCCTCATCTTGATGACGTTGACTACCATCGCTTCCAATACTACGTGCGGTTGATGAAGACAGTGTTGACACTCTCGTGGCTTGTGATGAGTTTCTATTAGCCACAAATCGCTGTAGATCGCACCAGCAGCTGTATCAGCAGCGGGTAGTAAACACTGTGTGTCCATTCGTTACTCTTGCGACGATATGCTTTATGTGTCTACTGCATATCAAACAGCATCAGAGACCGCTGCAATAACAGACAGACAAGGTTTCTAGCTTTTCCTTTTTTTTTTTACATTTCGTTGACCAACATGGTGGCGAACCAAAACAACTCTTTGAGGTGTTTTTCCAAGGAAAAAATAGTTTTCTGAATGGTCGTCGCTGCCGATTCAGTCGATTTGCTAGTCGCCTTGCTTTCAATGGCTGGCGCAATGACGCATTCGTGTTGGCTTACTTGACTTGGCTTGGCTTTGCTTGGCTCGACTGCAGCTGCCACAACGGCGATTGAACGTTTCTAGTCTCTGCGGAAGCTCTGGTATTTTAGATATGAGGACGTGTTAATGATTTTAATGATATCCGACATGTTGCTGTTGCTTCTGTTGATTTTCTATTCCATTTGCCTCACTGCTGCTGTTGTTTTCATCATAATTATTTAAGACATTGCCAGTTATTGTAATTTTAATTTGTAGCGACTTTTTGTAGCGGTAGACGTGCCTTAATGCATTTATTAATATGTAATAAATACACAAAAGTAGACATATTAACTGTAATTAGAAGTATTACATCACATGTTTAAACATAAGTTTTATGGAGGTAACCACTTTGCCAAATAGTCTGCTGAATTTTCATCTGATCTCAATGGAAACTTTCAGGCAATGCCATCTTTTTGCTATGTTCAACAAATACTTAACCGACATCAAAAGATAAACGATGAATTGCTTTATTTCGACTTAACCGATTGTTGTTAAAAAAACTTTGCATTTCACTGCATATTTCACTGAAACTTCCGGCAATGAGAATTGCTTCCGGTTACAAATTATTATTTGCGTTCAGTTCCATTGAAGCAATGACAAGAACCGAATAAACAGTGTTAGCAAATATTCAAACCAGCAAAATCTTGCTGCATGAAATAAGGAGCAGGGCTGTCACTCCAACAAATTAAAAGTGGCACATGAACGTGGACGCAACGTATAGTAAGAGTATTTCAATTGGGATTTTTGACAAGCAGGTAAAACTCGCTAAATTCGTTAAATAAACTTGCAAATACTTGCTATCTAACAAAAGTGTAAGATTAAGAACCCAGTGGGGAAATAAGAAGTCATTACTGCCATAACTAGTTCAGTAACTAGTTACCATGTAAGCACATGTCATTACGTCGTCGCTTACAATTTCTCAAGAAATAATGTCAAAGTCAAAGATTAATGTTACCTCGTAACAATAATCGTAGATATATTCGTTGATAACCTTACGTTCTCGCTTACGATTTGAAAATAAATAACCAAAGTTGTGATACCTGATAATTCGATTCGACAATAATTTTTATTTTTGTTGCAACGAATAACCAGGGTGCGGAAAAATTCGTTCCTAATCGATTAAAATACGATCTTATCATTCGTTTTTTGCTGTGTGTGAGAATTTTCAAACGAAAAATTTAAAAGCAGACGAACATTCGCAATCGAAAAAGGAAAGCTCTGCTTGCGTCATTTTTTTATCACCGATAAATGTTTGAGCTTTGTATTTTTTCGAACGAATTTTTCACACAACAACAAAATTTTTCACACAACAACAAAGTTTGGAATTGTTCATTAAAAATGAGCTTTTGAGGAAAAAATTCACGAACGTTCGTTTGAACGTGGAGTTATTATACAAAATATAAGTTTGTTGTTGTATTTTTGTACACTTGCTGACGTGAAAAGATGAAACCAAACGCAGATGTGAACTGTACATGCATATGAGGAAAAAAGCATATGTTCAAAAGCATATGTTTTAACGCTGTTGAATAAGGCAAATAAACTTGATATGCCCAATCAAATGAAAAAATATGGTTTGTTATCATAGGTGTTATATGACTAGATTGCATGATAGGTACAGTACAATGGGTGATATATGTAATGGATATGGTAGAGTGGTATGGTTTGAAGATAATGGTATAATGGAGAATGGTATAATGGTTATTTTGTTAGTGTTAAGTAAAGTAGAATCGCGGAAAAGTTAACTCGCACAAAGGTTAATCATCGTTAAACAATTCAATTAACTCATCGTTCCCTTAATTCGTATTTCTACCACGTAATTGTAGTAATTTGAAGGTTTTTGAGTTGTTTTGAGGTATTGTAGTATTTTGAAGTAATTTTAGGTATATTGTAGTGTTTTGAGGTATTCTTTACCCACGCGAGAGATTTTTCTCACAAAATAACATGGGAATTACCACATCCCTCAATCGTTGAAATATACCATAAGTGCTATTTATCGTGTTTTTTTGGTAACATAGGAGATGACGGGGCATGACCCCAAGTTACATAATCCCAAATTACAAATTTTTCCGTTTAAAAAGAGGACATAGTCTTAAAAATTGTATTTAGTATTATGACCACTTATTAAGCGGGCATAGCACCAAATGGGGATTCAGACCGCTTGGGACTATGTACACTTTTGAAAGGTCATAATCTCGAGTGATTCTAACAAAAACTATATCTGTGACGATATGCAACAACGCCTTTAGTCTGATTTCAAAGATAAATCTTGCTTTAAATTTTTCAATTGCCATATAAGTTAAATGGAAGTGTCTTTTGTTTTTGTGTCATAACTTTGGCTTTGATCATGCTAGAAGCTCTAGATTTTGTGTGTTTATATTGCTATATGCGTAGAACACAGCTACATAGTGATAACAGCATCTACAAGGTCAAATCAATTTTTTAATGGTTTTTATGATAAAATAATTTGCCCTTGTAGGGCAAAATTTTAAGTCAACAGCAACACAAACAGCGCTGGATGCTACGCATCCGCAACAAATTTTTTTCACGAACTTATATTAAGAAACGAACGTTCCTGAATTTTTCTTTGAACGATTAATTTTTATGAAAAATTAGAAACGAACGTTCGTTGCTTGTTATTTTTATAAGCTTTTATTTAAATTGCTTCGTTCGTATGTATGCCATTTTTCTACAACTTGTTGGTTTCCGATTAAGCTGAAATTTAGCATACATATGTCCAGTTACAATGCAATATTATGATAAAAAAATTTGCCACACCCCCCTTTACCGCCCACAAATCAATAAAAATGCTATATCTCTAAAACTACTGGGCCGATTCAGCTGCAATTTTGGCAGTAAATTTCCTTCGAGTAGAGGATAATTAATGAAAAATGTTTGCCACTCCCCCTTTTACCGCCCACAAATCCATAAAAATGGTATAACTCTAAAACTACTTTACCGATTCAGCTGAAATTTTGGCAGGAAATTTCCTTCGAGTAGAGGATAAAAAACTATAATTTTTTGCCACTCCCCCTTTTACCGCCCACAAATCCATAAAAATTATATATCTCTAAAACTACTCTATCTCTAAAATTATATATCTCTAAAAAACTGGACTGATTCAGCTGAAATTTAAACAGTAAAGTTTCATTAATTAAAGCATGGGTTTATGAAAAACATTGGGCCACACCCCCTTTTACCGCCCACAAATCAATAAAAATGCCATATCTCTAAAACTACGGCGCTGATTCAGCTAAAATTTTGGCAGTTAATTTCCTTCAAGTAGAGGATGATTCAATATTATATATTAAAATAATATACAAATATATAAGAATTAAATTAAAATAAAATAAAAGTGTACTCTTTTTGGTAACGATAAAGGTAAGTAGTTTCTATTTGACTTATAAGTAATGCTGGAGGTAATGCATTACACTCATATTTATAGGTAATATGGTAGTAATCAGTTACATTCCGACTTATAGGTAATACTGGCGGTAAGTTGACCTCTGACTTATGGGTAATACAGGTTGAACAGATCAGGTGGGTCTGTTCCGGTGAACTAAAAATTCACTTAAGAGCGCGAGCTTTAAGCTGCAAATCTTGGTAAGTCGAGCTATTGTTTGCATATAACTTTCGGGCAATTGATGCTCGAAGTTATATGCAAAAAGAGAAAAACAAAATAAGAACAAAGCACCAGTAATTAGTTATCTTATATTTGATTTACAAGGTTTATTTCTAACGTTTTGTTTGTTAGGCACATCTTCAATAGGTGAAATTTACAATAAAATACGTAAAGATTTAGCAGGAACGTTAAAGAAAACTTAATTTATGCTGCTGGCAATCAATTAGTGATTGCTTGCTAAAAATCAATAAGTGATTGCTTATTTCCAATTAGTGGAAATATATAATTTAATTTAATTAAACGCGGTGTTACAGAATGGAAATGTACTACTTTTGGAAATCAATTTGTGATAAACATAAAAAGCAAAAGCCACTTGTCGGAAAAGCCGATCGAGCAACTCGTTCGTGTATCGAGAATCGAATTCGGGTACCGAATCGAATATTTTCTTCACTGAAGCATAGTCTTTTTGTGAATTGGTTTTCGTTTTTATGTTCTTAGTTTTGCTCTGGAAAATAGTGAAATCACACCTAAAACATGAATAAATAGACCAATTTCGATGAATTCGCTTTATTTGGAAAGAATAAAAAAAAACACAATTTTGAAAACAAAATCCGGTGCAATATGGTTTTAAATATTTTTAGTTTATATATTCTTTGATTTTAATTATAAGCTTTTAAGATAAAATAAGTTTTAAAGAAGAGAACAATTACAACAAGAACTCTGTATAGAGTCAATCACAAAGCAGACTAGACAGACTGCTTCGAAAAAAAATATGGAAAGGGTTGCGCCTTCTGTAACAGTCTGTCAGTCTGCTGCTTGATTGACTCTATACAGAGTTATTTTTGTTTTTGGTGTTGTCATTGTTGTTGTTGTTTTTGTCGTTGTTGTTTTTGTTGTTGTTTTTGTAACCGCAGAAGACTTCCCGTTTCTTGGGGAAGACAATCCTTTGGAAGGATTTTATATCCTGTCAGTTTTCGGGGGTTGGCAATCATTGGATAGGATTTGGTATCCTGCGACTGTCCCGGGACTTTGACCCGATTTCCAGGAGGACAGTTGTTGTTGGTGTTGCTTTCTCAAAAATTACCCACCGAAACCAAATAACAAAAATTTAATAAATTGTAAATTAATTAAAAAATCTTAGCTTAGGCTTAATAATCTAAATATATATTAATTTCTATTGCTGTCTCCTTTTAATGACTTCAATCGATGCTCAATCACACTACAATTTTTCGCTTAAAGTTTTTTTTCATCTTAGCAACTCAGAGAGGTGTGGGTTATTAGTTGAATAAAACTATAACAGTAATTGGAACTATTTTCACAAATTTGTTTTTACAAATTACTGCAGAATTTCCACATAAACATTTGTACACCTTATTAAACAAACGATGGAGTCTTTTAATTATAACACAATTAAAACCTTAAAGAGTGCTGCCAAAGCTAGTGCGTAATTTACTAGAAGCAAATACTCAAATATAGTTTAAAAAGATTGATTTAAGTAAATTCACACTATTTCCTTGAGCAAAACATTTTATTACAAGCATATTATTTTTGATATATATCAGTGCATGCTTGCATTAATGATGTATTGGCTCAATTTTAGTTTTGTTTCAGCTAGAACCAAGCGATTTATTTTCGTTTAATTGCAAAGTTACATTTAAATGCAGAAATTATCAAATAAACTATTTTAATATATAATAACAATCAGAAATATATACTTAAAAAACGTAACTTTCTAATCATTTTTTAGTGCTTGATTCAAGTTATTAATGGTGTTCCCTTAACGCTGCTTAAACTGCTTAAACCTCTTAAACTGCTTAACTTTAAGCAATTGGGGAATTTTAAGCAAATTTTGTATGGAACATTTTATACAAGGTTTAAGCTACAATTTCTATGCGTAAATTATGTGAACATGTTTGCTTAAACTATCAGCTGTCAAACTTGAAACAATTCTATAATATGCTCAATTAATAAATGCTGAAATGCAGATTGTTTTAAATATTTAATTAATTTTGTATCTTCTCACTTTGCTTAGGCATCACAAATGTTTAAATTTTATATTTTTCAATTTTTAACATCAGCTGTTATTGACGAATGCGCGAAAAATTAAACAGAATGACAAAGAGTGCATTCCCTTAACAAGAGCTCTGAAGTTTACATGTTTACGAAATGGGAAATTTAAATTTTTAAGGGAATACCATTATTATTTCAATACAATAATGTAATTTTGCATCCTACAATGATTAGTTTTGTAGGAAAATTACAAAATGACAAGTTTTTAGGCCCTTTTTCCCATCTTTGGACTCGTAAAACTTTGAAATTATTTGAAAGTGTCCTGAAAAGTATAGTTTCAAGTGCAATGTATTTTTAACATCCATGCAAGATATGCCTATCCGAAACTTCAACACATGCAACACATTTCCAAGCAAAAACTAATGCACTCTCAGCAATTTCAAATTTGTCAGTTTTGCAATGCCCTGGTTTTGCTAAAGGCGAATTTACACTATTCACTATCATCATTCACTTTGGATGAATCATCTGATTTGTAAAATGTAAATTGAGTTTCATCTTTAAAATGAAGATGATTGTCATCCACATTGAACAGTGAAAGAAGTAGAAGGTCTTTCTACTTTTGATGAAAGTGAAAACAAACCGAACTGATGTGTCATTCGTACTAAAACACAATTGAAAGGTGTTAACATAATTTCAAGCAGAAAGTTTATATATTTTCTATTTAATTGGTTAATAGCTTTTATTTATTTAATTTTTTTAAATGTCAATAAAATTAATCAGCCATCGAACATATTTTGACATTCAACACCAAATCATCCATCAAATTTACTTTGATTAATTTGATCACAAATTACACTTTGAATAATGTAAATTAAGAATTGATTCACTGTCATCGTTCAACGTTCACTATCATCGTTTTGAGTGAAATGTAAAAATTCACCTTAATTAAACATGTTTGCTGTTTAATTTTGTTCATTTTCTTCTCTGTTGTTGCCAAATTTCCATTCGTGAGTGGAGAGTTGAAATATCAAAATTTCGCTGTCGATTATATGCCCTTACATTTAATTGGCACGGAAATTTGTCATTCAACAAAAAAAAATAAGCATTAAGTGTGGTAAAGTGTTAAATTTGTAATTTAACAAATTTATTTTTGCATTTATATAGTTTATTAATGTGTATTCATGCCTTTTATAGGGTATAAAAGTGCAGCAATAAAAATATGAATCTGTCAACCAGAACAGCAAGTGCTTCTTCTCCACACAAAAATTTTTACTCTACTCCAAAATTTGGCGTGTAGTGTTATATGCCCAAAAATTTTTGTTCCTACAGCATACTAAGCTTAAAACACTAATAACAAAATCAGTTCACTGAACATATTTGCCTAGTATAACCAGGGCATTAGAGACAACAATATAAATATACCACAAGTCAAATCGTTGTGTTAAAATTAGAGCCGAAATACTTTTCTTACTTGCAGCAAAATTTGTGAGTTGAGCAAAATTTACTGAAAATAAAAAATCATAAAAAAAATAATAAAAAGCCAATTGCATGAGCATTAAAAATAATGCATTCGAGTCTAGTACGAGCAAATTTTAGTCGAAAAATCGGAATCTACGAGTACGTCTGCTTGTGTTGCTGGTCAAATATAAGCACAACAGGTGATTCAAAATAATTTATTGTAATTTTTTTTTTTTTTATTTTATTATAAAACCGAAATTATTTGTTTAAAAACTAAAAACAAATTGAATAATATAGGAATGTACAATTTTGTTGTCGTTTTTCAACTATACGTCATGGTCCAGTTAGCCTCGCATGGCACAGCAGCGCATGCAACGCAGATAAGCAGCTAGCACACAGCCAAATAAGTGGTGATTATGCATCACATAGCCAAAACGTAAAATACAAAGAAGAATACATAGAAATCAAAATTAATAGATCTTCTATGTTTATCTATGTAGTCAGAGATGCATTTCTGTTCCCGCTTTTTACCTGGACATTGCCATGCGTTGCCATGTTGAGCATAATCAGATACACACAAAACCCATTAAACAGATTTCGAAGTGACGCTTGTTAAGTCATGCACTGCTATACCATACGAGGCTAACTGGATCATTAGTCCGTCATATTTTCTATGTTATATTTCACAATTTTGTGCGTTAGTGCTATATGTTTTGTTTTTAACGTTTAACTGTTTAGCATGTTGCAGCTTACATAATGAAAAGGCAAGCCTACCTGATTTTTTCATTATTGGTATTGGTTAAATAATCACTTAACTTACCGGTAAAACTAGAATGAGTAAGCGAGACTATACTTGACAAGTATACTTGACACTTCATGAGTAAGAAAAGGATAGCATTAAGATCGTACATGATCCCATTGCTCTTAAGATAATCATAGGGCCTTTCGCAGACTGAGCACTACAGTGTATTTTGGGCCATTAACCCATAGAAATAAAAGATAAGGAAGTGGTGTTATACTCACACACACTATACGTGTGTAGAAGGAATTTTCGACGCTGAGGAAGAGAGATAGAGCGTCGTTATTTGACATAAGTTCTTCCCGAGCAAAAAAAAAATCAATTTTTGAGGAAGAACATCTGTCAAAACACAAGTTCTGCTTCATGAGCGCATTCATTATTTAGGGTGGCAAGGGCCTTAATTTTTTTTTATATTGGGATAAGCTTTAATAGTTATTTATTTGTTTACAATTTCTTTGAAAACTTGACATGAAATTAAAGTGGATTAGCAACCTTAGGTTACAAGCTATAACTAGGTATTTTTATATAAAAAAAAAAACTAATTAAAAGCCGACAGTTCGGAAAAAACTACACAAAACTATTTATTTTATATTTTAAAAGAGTTTAATTTGGTATGTATTTTAGTTGTTTAGTTTTTGTGTTATTTTAATATTAATTAAATAGTTTATAAAAAATAGTTTTTTTAAATGAATTGTTAAAAAATCATTAAAAGTAACTTTTGTCGTTTCAGTTTTATTCTGAGTTCATATCTTTTACTTTATTTTAGCAATGCTTTTATCTGTAAAAAAATTGGTAACGCAACATATTAAATAACGGTGCTATATAAAAATTGCATAGTAAGCATGCATCTAAAAAATAAAAAACAGTTTACGCCTTTATTTACTACATAATTGAATGCGGCCCTGTTTGAATGTTTTTGTGTTTGTGTCAACTTCACTGTGTTTGTAAAATACTTCATTTCACTTCAACTACACCGCTTCCTTATATTTTACTTCTATGCATTAACCATGTCTGTTGTTGTAGGGTTATAAGCTGGAGACATTTTTCACTCGGCAAATTTATGAGCAAAATTGCTTTCGCCTCAAGCAGTTTGTAGACTACTCGGATTGAAAGGGGACTTTCGCAACGAGTATATATCAACGAGTATATATCTATAAGAGATTTCACTCGTCGCTCGTTATTTTTTACTCGCCGATATTAGCCATCCATCGACAGGATAGGGTATTTTGATGGGACATTTATTTTATACCCCTTCAAAAGTGCGAGTTTGTTTACATTTTGTTTTCTATATTTTGATCATTTTGGCTGCGTGCACAAGGGATCAAAAAGATCGGTATTTTTTAATGTGCTTGCCTGTTTCTTCTTATTTGAATATCTGAAGAAATATTGCAAATTTTATGAATGAAAATAAATTTTTACAGCTTCTTATTTGCATGTGCATGGTTGAAGAGTTTATTTTGTTTCCAGCTGGACATTTTTGTTGTGATTTTGTTGTAGCTATATTTTGGTTGCTGCTCCAGACAAGGATTTTTAGATATTTCATTAGCTGAATAGAAAGACAGAATTCTGATTCGGCTAATGTAATATTTATTGGATAATAAAAAAATGAAGCAATAAATAGAATTGCTCTAGCAGTATTTAATAAATTTAAAATAAAACAAAGAAATATTGTAGATATAATTAATGAGAATAAAAATTATATTTGATACAAATTTTACAGGTTATTATATATATGTATGTGTGTTTTTTTCTTTCATCTTCTTTAGTTTGTTTCTAGCTGGACATTTTCCTTGTAGCAATATTTTGCTTGCTTCTTTGGATACTCAACCATAATTTTTAGATACTTCATTAGATCAATAAAGAGATAAAATTCTGATGATTCGGCTAATGAAATAATTATTAGTCAGGACTTGAAAAACATTTTTTTAAGTTAAAAATAAAATTAACTTGAATTAACAAAATACAAAATACTTGAATCAACCAAATTTCTTCAAAATCAAAGAAGAATTTATTGTATAAAGATATTCTCCGACAGACGTTGTCCTGCCACCGCTTTACTGCCATATATGAATTTTCATGCTAATCGGAAAAAAAACATTTTGTTTTCACCATTTTCAGTATAGTTGCCGAACTACATAACTACATAAAATAAATACATCTACATTAAAATTAAATGTTTTTCATTTATTTATTAAAAAAACTGTAAAACGTTTTCTGCCAAAGTAAAAAGATGGCTTGTATTATAAGAAAATAAAAGAATTTTGTATTAAAAAAAATACATTTTTAGAAGTATACTTACCACAGTTCTTCATCACGAACCTTTTATAATTATTTAAGTTGAAATACAATTGCCATCAAAGACATATTATGCAATTTATTTTAATGAAGACATTCTTTATTTAAATAAATGTATGTAAACAACTACTACACACAGAAAAAAAAAACCGAAAATCAAGTAAAAACAACCTCAAATTAAAATTTTTCAGTCATGAAATCCAGCTAAAGTTTTTTCACCTAAATTTAAAGTTTTTAGAACTTAATTGAAGCGATTTACACACACGTTGCAGTAAATCTTGTTTTAACATTGAAAGCAATTGTTTCAAAATTGTGTCAAGTTAATTTAAGATTGAAACAATCTTACTTCAGACATAGTATTAAGATGGTTTAACCTTGATTTAAAATCAATACAACATTAATTTAAAGTTAAACGACGTCAAAATAAGAACGTGAAAATCTTGAAATTAAGAATTTTAAATATTATTTTGAGGTATTTTAAATCTTAGTTTAAGTAAAAAGAGCCTTTATTTAAAATGTTGAAATATATGTATATTTTTTTAACAAGAAACTTAAAAAAAACGATCGTTTTTTGTTTTTATATATCAATATATTTTAATTCAATTGTTTGCCAAAAATTATACATGTAACGTATAAAAATTGTTTACATTAAAAATAACTTACTCACTACATATATTTTGGTCGTACATAAATCTTGCCATTATTTACAGGATATAGATTTAATGGATACGTATCGAAAACTATTATTTCTATAATCTGTACATTATTACATTTTTTTCCAACTTCATAAGACTGAAAATGTTTACAAAATTTATGCAAAAAAATTTCTGACACGAGGCAATACAGTTTTTCATTTTCATATAAAAATTTTTCGATCTTATACAACTTAAATATATTATATTTATCAATACCTAAATAATATTCAGATTTATAAAATGTACCTTTATATGTAACCTTTTTTAAAAATTTTATATTTTGAAAATATAAATTAGGTTTTTCTTTAATTTCTGAAAAATAACTCTCTTTTGTTATATCTGAAGACGTTGATACATCAAATTTTATAAAAGACGTTATGGAATTTTCTTGATTAAGCAAAAACTTTGCAAATTTAATTCCGGCCTTAACTGCTAAGGAATATGGCGGATTAACTCTTGAAGTCACATTGGACATGTACATTTTTGCTTGTTTATGTTTTGCCTCAAAACGCATAGACCACACATTTTTCAGTGGACCACACTTTTTAATCGCTCTAACGTAATGGACTAGGAAATGATGTTTTGGTTTTAAGCTACCATAAAGGTGGATATAGTTTGAATTATGAGTACTTATCAAATCTTTTAAAACAACAAGTTCCTGTCGTTCATACTGAGATTTCCCTAATAAAGTCATTAATTGTAAAAGAATTGAAAGAAAATGACAGTGTTTATTTTCAGGCGGAATAAGATCCACCAATCATTAATGGTAAAAAGTGAACGAAACAGCCGACCTCACTTGCAGTCATTTTTAAATTATAACTTTTTAATCTTAAGCTAGTAAGAGGTGGAGAATCGTTCCTTATTTCAGTTTCCCCAAATTGAAATAGTTTTTTTCTACTATCTATTTCATTTAAAGTTATTACTTTGGAATCAATTAAGCCCATTATTATGTTACATACGTCATAAATGCAAACACCTTCCAAAATATCGTGCATAATATCAAAACTTATATTCTCAATGACATGGAATGTGCTTAAACTATTAAATATGCACTTAGACTTACAATCATATGGAGTATGAATATCATAAATAAAATTTTGGATAAGAACCCATGCTGTTTCGCAGGGTTGTGGGTATTTAAGAGAGAGCACATGAAATAGCTTGAAACAAGTATCAAAGGCTTGTAAGAAAGAGTTAAATTTGTACAAACTCTTATCAAAATAAACAAAAAAATTTTTTACTTCTCCTTCTGATAAACCCTCTGCAATTATAAATGGTTGCATCGTCAGCTAAGCAGAATAATATTTGCTTACAAGATCAGCGATCCTTTTTTCGTAGTCATTGATGCAAATAAGGTGCAGAACCAAACTTTCCTGTGAATCCAATATTGTTGCTTTCTTGTTGTGTTTTCCAAACTTATCTACAAACCTGCAAACTGAGGGTAGAACACCAGCTAATAGAATTGTAAGAATGTCATTTTTGGCATCTAAAATAAGAACAAATTAAATAATAGCGTCCCTAGCAACCAAAGTTATGCCTCACCTTTGTTTGTGGTAGATTTTGCTACTGCCAACAGTCGTTTGCAGGGTTCGTTATGAAGGTTTGCTTCATAAAAACTGAGTAAGCCTTTCTTAAACTCCTCCCACTTTGATAGCAATAAATTTTCCTTTCCAGGATGCATTATTCCGAAGTCGATGTTTATCTAGTTGAAATATCATCCAATATATGAGAATTTTTTAAATCGTCGTTTATTGTTCTTACCAATTCTGGAGCCCGAGCGTCAGAAAATAGCGGCCAATTTTCCAAAAAAATTTCCTGTAAAAGCTCTTTTACGTCCTTTTGTCTCATAAAAAAAGTTTTCACCCATTTATCCTTTACTTCATCGAAATCAGCAGCATGATGCAATGAGTTTTTCAGAGAAGAAGCTAATGAAGAATCAATTTCGGGTTGACTGACATCTTCTTCGATGGATTGAGAAAGTTCCTTGCTTGGGGTTGAAGAAGTTTCTTTTCTTCTCTTAGTGCGCTGGTTAACATATTTTGCAAAAAGTTTTCCTCTTGGATTACGCTTTCATGTTCGTGGCATGAAGTAATACTCCTACGAGTAAATAACTAACATAACTTCAGAAGTGGTAGAGCCAACACTCAATTAACCCGCATAAATTACAGATAATTTAATACAATATATTATAAAGCAAATAGTATAAGTTTTACAATACCTTTACACTTGCTTCACTTGGGAAAACGTTGCAAATTTCAACGACAATGCTATGGAACTGCCTTGGTATAATGTTGATGTTATTTCCAATTAAGTCTTCAACGATGATGTTCATTAAATCATTCCGGTTACCATTAGATAAGACACCATTATTTTTATAGCATTGCAGAAGTGCTTTGCCTTTTGAAGATTTCTTTTGGCCTTCTTAAATTGTTAAGTTCTTATCTTTAGGCTCTGACCAAAATAATAAAACAAACTATGTAAAGTTCAAAACTGATTTATTTCCTATACTTCGGTAAACTTAACGTACCGTCATCATGGATCATTAAGATTGATGAGGCGGCTAATGAAAATTACGTGAATCTATTGTGTAACGGGTTGTATGTGACACCTAATGACAGTTTGCAAAGCCAAACGAAGTATTGCAAATAAATACGTTGGAAACAAAATTGCATAGCTTTGTTCTAATTCTGCGGCCAGAGCTTATTAAAAATTAATAATATTTTTTAAAAAATTGAAAAATTTACTTGCCTTTTTCAGCAAAACGTTTTCCGAACACTCCGGTGAAGCCGATATAATGCTCTCACAGCTGCCTTGTTTTTTTAAACAATCATGGACTTTACTTGGCATAGACATGGTTTCATCATCAATTCCAAACTGAAATATTAAGATTTGTTAAGGTTTTTTAGGTTTTAATATTATTGTATTTTCAAATAAATTGTTAATGAAAACATGCTTACGTCTTCTTTTTTCCACATAAATAATTTTTCTCTAAATTCCATGCGTAACCCGAGTGGTGGAATCGCTTCCTTTAAGTCTTCTTTACGCATAAACTTGAGGCTCCGAAACGTAACTTTTGCCTCTGAAATTGCAAAAATGTATACGAACTCGAGTCAGCACAATATATTGTTACACTTCCAATATAAATCTTACCTTTTAAGTAATCCAAAACAGCTTCCAGATCAAACTTTTTCAATAGTTCTACTAATTTTTCAGAGTCAGCGCTGTCTTCCATTTCAACTGAAGTTAAGGCAGATTTGTTGCATCCAGAAGCTGTTGTAACAATTATAGCGTTATTGCAGCCTAAAGTTTTTTGAAATAAACTATCGTCGAAGACAATATCGCCTTCTTGGCTTTCTAAATAATAATTTGTTGTTTCATCCAGCACTTTAACACAATTCTATAAGCACAATTTTTTACGGAATTAAAAAACAAACACCCGATGTTTTCTTCTTGACAATTGAAACGAGAGTAATATAAAGTATCAAATTTTATACCATTTGGCTCTCGTGCTGACAATTTCAAGAGTTACCAACCTTCTTTTAATACGTAACAACCTTATATTAAAGTTTGCAGTCTCACTTTAAGCTTTCACAGTTATTAAGTAAAATCTTGTCACTACGAATTCAAGGTTGTAACGAACTTCTTTTTAAATTCCTCTAATATTCAATTAGGCAATAAAAAAACTTAAATTGCAATTGAGATTGAAAATGTTTAAATAAAGGTTGTCGGATACTTTTTTTAAGTTGTACACATTCTTATTTCTGGAAAGCATAATCTGCTAATGAGGTTGAAAAGATATTAAATTAAAATTTTAAATCTTAAAAGGTAAAACAACGTGTCTTTCAACTTGATTTAACATTTCAAAGCACAAAATTAAAGATTTTCATACTTCTTTTAACATTTACACACTTAAAAATCATCGATTTTACTTAATTCGAGATTTTTGCACCTTAAAATTAGGTGGATTTTATATTAAAGTCTTACAATCTAAAATTAAAAATGCAACAATCTACTTTTTTTTTCTCTGTGTACTTACTACTTACTTTACCGAAATTTAGTAAGTTTTTATTTCGGTATTCCAAAATAAGAGTAGTCGCCGCCTTAATATAATTCAAAGTAGTTTTAAGCCACTGTTTTGAAGTAGTTTTTCAATTACTTCATATATAATGCAATAAAAGCTATTCAAAATTGAAGTGGATGCCGCCATAATATAATTCAAAGTAGTTCATAAACTACATTATTTAAATAAGTTTTTTAATTAATTGTTTTTAAAAACAAGGTAGTTTGTTTCTAGTTTTTCAAAAATAAAAATAAAAATAAAAAATATATCAAAAATAAAAAAGGGATAGTTTTTCAAAAATACATGTACAAATACATATATTTAGTTTACCAGTAACTGCCTACATAAAATTATTTTAAATCACTATTTAAACAACAATTTTTTTGAAAATGTACTTTTTTCAGATTGATTATCCTTCAACTACAACTACAAACTGAGTGTAGAGTAAATATATATTTCACCATTTTGCAAATGATATGGTGCAAGACCATTTGCACTGGATTGTGAATAGCCCTAGTATGTTCTCAGTATTACGATGCACTGTTTTGCATTTTAATGTTATTTTTTTGTTGTTATACAGCTTTTCTGCTATGAGTTGGCCTTTGACACCTTCGCTTGCTTAACTATAATATACAGTTTTTCAATATTTTTTCTTGTAAGGAACTTATTAAGATGCATCCTTCCTTGTGGAGTACGAATAAAAATTTTTTGGAAATAAAATAATTTTTAAAAATGTAACAATTTTAAATGATCCAGCAGAAAGAATGATATGACTTCTAAATATGGTAAATAATACGTGGACAATGGATCCAGGACAGCAAAATTGTGTTATCCAAATAGTTGAACATTACAATAAAAATCATCCTGACAACAGAAATCGTACAATACTTCGCAACTTAAACTAATGTCGTATAACTTTGTTTCTCATGGTTATTTACATAAATACTAATGTAGCTACGTTTAATAAAAATAAAATTGAATTTTTTTCGAAAAAACTCACTGTACAGTTGTGTTTTTTTTTTAATAAAAATACCATATTATATATCTTCAAATTATACATGAAATTTTTTGCTGTAAAATTCTTCAAAATACAAAATTTATATAATTAAAAACTTCTTCCTTATGCTCTTGTAAAGCGGGGTAATGTGAAGTTATCAAATTTCGAAAAAAATTTAATCAAAATCACATTGCAGAGTTTTTTAAAAAAATGTACAGAGCAAATTGCAAATTTTCTTAAAGCATAAGATGGAAAATTTTATTAGCTTTTAAATAAGTATACATTGATAAAAATTGTTTCATAGTGATATGAAAAATACTGAAGAAAAAATTTCTTGTTTTTTCGAAAATATAATTTTTTTTGCCAAAAAGCCTTTGCGCGACTATTAAGGGGACTTTTCGAAAAACGTTGAAAAAGTGGGACAGTCTAATATACATATATTCTATTTATTTTTATTTTTCTTAATTTTTTAAAATAATACACTACCTTCATGGTTAGAAATCTTGGAATAAATTTTAATACAAGCATTAAAAAGTATTAAATTTTGTAAAATTTGTAAAAAGTGTTAGTAAAAATTGATTACGAAATTCGTAAATTTTATTATTAAAATTAGTTCTGCATTTTAATACAGTTAAAATATTAAAACGATAGGTATAAAGTAAATTAAGCTCAAATTTTGGCACTCGATTTGTTTTGAGTTCTAGATGGTTTAAGGGAAAAATATTTTACCACACCCTCTTTTACCGCCTACAAATCAACAAAAATGTCATATTTTGGAGGGTTTTGGTTGTATTAGACTAAAATTTTGTAATATAGCTTATATAGATACGTTCGGAAACTATACTGAAAATGGTGAAAACAAAATGTTTTTTTTTCCGATTAGCATGAAAATTCATATATGGCAGTAAGGCGGTGGCAGGACAACGTCTGTCGGAGAATATCTTTATACAATAAATTCTTCTTTGATTTTGAAGAAATTTGGTTGATTCAAGTATTTTGTATTTTGTTAATTCAAGTTCATTTTATTTTTAACTTAAAAAAATGTTTTTCAAGTCCTGACTAATAATTATTTCATTAGCCGAATCATCAGAATTTCATCTTTTTATTGATCTAATGAAGTATCTAAAAATTATGGTTGAGTATCCAAAGTAGCAAGCAAAATATTGCTATAAGGAAAATGTTCAGCTAGAAACAAACTAAAGAAGATGAAAGAAAAAAACACACATACATATATATAATAACCTGTAAAATTTGTATCAAATATAATTTTTATTCTCATTAATTAAATCTACAATATTTCTTTGTTTTATTTTAAATTTATTAAATACTGCTAGAGCAATTCTATTTATTGCTACATTTTTTTATTATCCAATAATTATTACATTAGCCGAATCAGAACTCTGTCTTTCTATTCAGCTAATGAAATATCTAAAAATCCTTGTCTGCAGCAGCAACCAAAATGTAGCTACAACAAAATCACAACAAAAATGTCCAGCTGGAAACAAAATAAACTCGTCAACCATGCACATGCAAATAAGAAGCTGTAAAAATTTATTTTCATTCATAAAATTTGCAATATTTCTTCAGATATTCATATAAGAAGAAACAGGCAAGCACATTAAAAAATACCGATCTTTTTGCTCCCTTGTGCACGCAGCCAAAATGATCAAAATATAGAAAACAAAATGTAAACAAACTCGCACTTTTGAAGGGGTATAAAATAAATGTCCCATCAAAATACCCTATCCTGTCGATGGATGGCTAATATCGGCGAGTAAAAAATAACGAGCGACGAGTGAAATCTCTTATAGATATATACTCGTTGTAATCGACGAACTGCTTGCGGCGAAGACAATTAAGTCCCGGTTTATACTCGTCAAGACTTGACGGTCAAGTTTTGCATATTTCCTTTTAAACTTGACGATTCAATTTACATTCGTCAAGAGTTGACGGTCAATTATTTCTTGCACTCCTCCCTTTCCTTCTCAAGTTTGTACTGATGACGCCGAATTAAAATTGAAAATAGCGGGACAACGAACGAACACAAAACGAATTGCCCAAGAATTGACGGTACGGTCAATTTTTTTCTTTCCCTTTTGTTACGATTCCCGCTCCAACGAACGCAAGACTTGACCGTCAAGTCTTGACGAGTATAAACCGGGACTAATTATTGCTCGAGAACTGCCGAGTGAAAAGCGAGACTTAGTAAAGCATATTGCACAACCCTGCTTGTTGGTATCTACTCGTTAAAGAAGCGACAATTTCACTCGTTAGTTTGCAACGAAAATGAATGACAATGTTAAAAAGAAAAGCAAAAGTTATTTTCATATTTTTCTGGTTGTACGTCTGCATTTGTGATGAATTGTTTAAAATAATATTTCTGCTAAAATAAATTAAAAAAAAGCTTCAATTTACACAATCAAAAACTGCAAGTTTCTTGTGTAAAAGTGAAGACTTCTTAATGCAGCAGAGTGAGTTTTTCTATGGTTATTTTAACTCTTATTGTAAGCAACGCAACAATAGAGCTTTAGGTCCAGAAAAAATATATCCTTTCACTTTTGCTACGTTTAAACAATTTGGTAAGTTGTAAATTACAATTGGTCACCAAAAAGTCATCAAAAGTGTTCCGAAAAAATATTTACCAAAAAAAGTGAAAAGCGCGCAGTTACTATACTCACCCAGACGCCTCCACTCAGCGTCGTTCCGCAAAAATTACCTCTTCGAATAATCTTCAAGCATTATAAATAAATCTATAGTATAGATTCTATACACAACATCCAATCCATTTTAACAAAACTCATCGCCAAAGTATGTATGTGCATTTGTATATCTTCTATTTTATTTTGATCTACTGGTTGCAAACAAAATTTTTAAATATATAGCTAAAAATAAAACAAAAATGTTTGCTTATGTTTTTGGCGACGTCAACACATAAAATTACATAAACATTTGTCTCTATATTCATAGTAAAGCAGAGCAATAAACTGAATGGCTAAGCCAATTGAAAGTAAACAGCAACAATATCGTTATTATTTTTTTTAAGTATAAAGGATAGAAAATAAATGTACATAAGCTTTTGGACCAGGCTTTAAAGTTCATTGCTTATGCTTAACTATATGAAAATGTAACGTCAGCTGGTTGCTCTGGTGTGAAATTCAAGCTTTTAGCTGTGCCTAATCTTGTCTACGTTTCCATTCACTGACTTTATTGTAGCACGTACTCTTTTTGGTACACTGTTGCTTATTGATTCGCACTAACTCCAGAGAGCAAAAAATATGGTTATACTCTGGCACAAAGTTGAATACCCACACTATGGTTTGGTTTATTAAAAAAATAACTTCTAATAAAACTGCAGAAAAATCAATGCTGCAAAAAATTATTAAAAAGTTCCTCATATTCCTAAAATCCTTAATGAAAACTTAACATCATAGAATAAAAAAAAAATATTTTCAGCCGGCATTCGGAGCCAGTAGCGTAATTATATTTTGTGTGCCTGCCCGCAGGTTTCTAAAAGCGCACCGCTATTAACTTTTAGACCAAAACTATGTTATTAGTAAGTTACTAGAAGCGTAAGAGAAAACAAGAGAACTCTTGACAAAAAAAAAGAGAATTTTTTAATTCAATAGTCATCATTTATTACAACAGTTATATTTTAAAAATATTTTATTTCATAAATAAATGTATATTTTATTTTAATAGAATCTATTAAAAACCAGCAATAACGTAAAAAATACTTTTTATAGTATCAAATATAATAAAATTTATAATAAATATTATAAGATTTTATGACAAAGTAGGCAAAAAGAAAACATGTATTAATTTTTATTGTTATGTATTTTATAACTTTTTATTTTATTATTAAATAAACAAATAGGCAGGCTTCAGGTCAGTTTTAATTATTTATTAATTATTTCCAATACTTCGAACTCCTTCGGAGTACATTATCAAGGACTAAAAACATTTGAAAATACTTATAATAAAACAATTTTGCACTTAGACGGTTAAAAAAGCACTTACAATTATATTAACAATTTTTTTTTAAATTCACTGGCTAACAACATTGACATCAAATATTGGAAATAATTAATAAATAATAAAAACAGACCTAAAGCCGGCGTGTTTGCTTATTTATATTATTTTTTTTTAAAGTTAAACAAACTAAAAGTTTGAATAAATGCGATCAATAATTTTTTTATTGGTGAAATGATAAGTTTAAGATGTTAAGTTTTAATGTTTTGTATTTGACGTTAACTGTTAACTGAAGTTTTTTCTAACGTAACAAAATATGACCAACTGATTGATTAAAATAACATCAGTAGCTGACGTGCTAAAAATATGAAAGCAAACGGGTAAATCGACTTCGGCCATAATCGAGTTTTGCCAAACAAAGACGCCTTTTGCTCTGAATAGTCGGTTTTTTTTACGTCGATTATTGCACTCTGAGAATTTTAATTTCATCACATATTATTCAGTTATTTTTAATTTATTGTTGTTAATTTAAAAAATAATATTTTGCGAACGAAATAAATATTTTAGTATATCTTAATTTTTTTATTAAACAAAAGTCGCACGTTACATTCTTGGCCAAAAATAGAAGGATTGATCGTAGAGCTATGAAAATTGGCACGAAAATCATTGGTGACAAAATTAAGAAATATTGAAAAAGTTATACAAATCCGCCCTCTACCACACCCACTTCCGATATAAACGAAACCAATTTTTGCCTGAAACTTCATTATGTCTTGTCTCAAAAACACGAAATTTGCTACATAAATTTCTTTTGTGATTATAAATAAATGAAAAATTTCATAGGCGAATGTCACGACCATTAATTATATTTTAGTAACTCAGCCTTGGAAAATACTACCAACACAAGTTAACTACGTTTTTGTTTATATTTTTAAGCTTTTTCGATTACAGCAAGGAAATTTTAAAAATTGAGTTGTTCTGTGCTTGTAAATAAGTCGAAATTTTGAAAAATAATCAGCTGCCATACATCAAACTTCATACATCTCACATTTTAACTAAACAGGGGCCGAATTACCGCATCTGTGTCGAGCAAAATTGTACAAGGTTGATAGGTACTTGTCTCGTCGTGCTCTTCGTAATTTTGCTCGATCACGGATGCTGTAATTCGACCTCTGGTCACCATAAAAAATGTATATCTTCCGTATTAGCAAGTATCAGCAAGAAATTTTTTGGATTTCGTGTAACGCACTTCTGATGATATTTTCGTAAAAAACTTATAGTCAATCTTTCTCAAAATTATTTTTTAAACACTTTTAAAACTTGAATATTTAAAAATGTGTATCCCGCTTTTTGTGATTAATTTTATGATAAGCTTAAAACCATATGTTCAAAATGTAAAAAAAAGTAATATTGCCACACAAAAAATTTAAACTTTTTCAAATATAAAAAAAAAATTAAACAAAAATGTAAATAACAAGAAAAATTGTATTTTTAAAAAATGCAACTTTGACTGCTTAACGTAACGAAATGGTTGCTACTATTAAAAAAAAATTAATTTTGATTTTTTCACCCATGATATTTTCTATTGAAAGCCATACAAAATTTGGAAAAATTCAAACATCGATATATTAGATTTTTGACCGCTTATTTTACACTGTGCGTCGTTCTCCACTTCATTTGTCATTTTCATAAAGGGACTTGAGGGCGCCCCTGACATAGTTGCGACCGCCTGCAATGCGGGCTCTGCGGGCCTGCTTTTTACGCCACTGTTCGGAGCTCATTACACTAATAAACTATTTTTATTTTTTTACTACATTTGGGGTGTTTTAGGAAATACACTTCTTTAATGTGTAAAATGAAAAAGTATTTTTGATTTCTCTTATAATTTTTTTGACAAATTAAAACACTACTTTTTATGCACAAAATATTCTTATTCTTTCTTATTGTGTTTAAAATACAGCCTTAAGACTTTGTTTTATGAAATACACTCATTCATGATCATAAAATATACTTTTACAAGATCGTTAAATACCAGAGCTTTAGAAGAATGCATTCAATTTGATTTTATTCACAAAAAAGTGAATCAGTGAATAACGAATTAAGAATGAATTTAATGAATGCAAAATTGATTTATAAATAAAATTTTTTATTCACGTACATTTCTAAAAAAATCATTAATTATTCATTTCCATTGTTCATTTTTGTTATTCAAAATAATGAATAAATTTTTTTATTCATTGGAATGCTATTCACAAAGAATGCAATTCACAAAGAATTTCTGAATTTTCAATATTCTTTCTATATTCATTATTAATTTTTATTCATTTTTAATTTTTTATTAATTATTCATTTTTTATTCCTTATTAATTTTTTATTCCTTATTAATTTTTTATTCATTATTTATTTTTTATTCCTTATTAATTTTTTATTCCTTATTAATTTTTTATTCATTATTCATTTTTTTATCATTGTTACTTTTTAGTCATTATTCATTTTTTATTCATTATTAATTTTTTATTCATTTGTTATTTATGGCTTAGGACTAAAACGAATAAAGAACAACAAATTAATAATGCATAAAAAATTTGTAATGAATAAAAAATAATGAATAATTTATTAGAATTATTTAGAATTATTTATTTCGAATATAAAAAATAATCGAGATAATCAAGGATTTTTTATTTTCGGCATGTTTTCGTGTTTATAAATTACTCCAAATTGTATTTTATTATGTATCTCAAAAATGTGAAAAATTCTCTAATACAAAAATGCATTTTATACACTTGTGAAAAATCTGTGGTCACAAGGAATAACGACTAAACTCAGTGTATCGTAAAAAACGATATTTTAATTGCACGAAGTACGACCTATTCTTTTGAAATATATGAACCGTTACAAACAAAATATGTGCAGACATAAGTAATGATCAATTCTGGGCAAAAAATGGATGTCTTCAAAATATGTGCAGACATAAGTAATGATCAATTCTGGGCAAAAAATGGATAACTTCCAAAAATTGGCAATAAAGTAAATTCAATATCGCTTTTTTACGATATTTTGAGTTTAGTCGTTATTCCTTGTGACGACAGAAATACCCTAAATGTGAAAAGGTTTCAAGTTATCTTTATAAAGCGATTTCAGGGTAAATATTGAAAAATTTAAAAAACTGAGTGTGTATAAATTTTACCAAAGTATTTTTTACAAAACTCAGCGGGCATTTTGAGGTCACAAAACACTACTTTTTGGTTTTTTTTAACACTTTATAAACTTAACAGACACTTTTTATAAACTACTTTGCACCAAGCAATAAATAAAACTACACTAAAAACTCTTTAAATTTTTCCAATACACCGATTTAGAAAAATACACCGAAATTTTACACTACTTTTGTTCGAAAATCAAGAGGGAAAAGTTTTATAATGGTTTTAAACTCCAAAAAAAAAATCATTTCCAGGAACAAAAATAACCCAAATTTTTTAACGAATACAAAAACTTTGCGAATACACTGAACATTTTTATTTTTTTTATTTTATTTATTTTACCATTATATTTACCAGGGTTATTACCCTAACAGATTACAAATTTACAACTTTAGCTCTATTAATACATTCCTTTGGAAAACCTTGCATTTATTGTTTACAATTAAAAATTAATGAAATCTATAAAATGCTAGCTTAGAAAAAAAATAAACTGGCCATTTCAGCCCTTCGAAGGACTTTGACCTAGCTTCAATTGATCAATTGTGTTGTTCGTGTAATTAAATGTTTAAACATAAATGATCGAGAAGTGGACCTACGAGTTTTATGCCGACTCCGAACGGCTTATGTTCTCAATAAACTATACAAGGCAATTTTTACTCTGAGTTTTGCCATTGTCTGCAGAGAAGTGGCGGCCTAACAGAAATATTAATTCAATTCAAAAATCATTGTCTGAGCTCAGGTTTTAAACCGGGGTTCTTTATCTAATGGGCCACACACTCTACTAGTAGGCTACGGCCGCCACTTATAATTAAGTGCATATATGCAATTTTACTGGTACTGCAAAAAGCCCATCTATGTTTAGAACTTATGAACTTTTATGTCAAATATATATTTTAAGTGTACAAATATATATTTTTAAATATTTAATTTTTGAACAATTTTA
This sequence comes from Dichetophora obliterata, assembly GCA_963920525.1. Taxonomy (NCBI): domain Eukaryota; kingdom Metazoa; phylum Arthropoda; class Insecta; order Diptera; family Sciomyzidae; genus Dichetophora; species Dichetophora obliterata. The sequence continues at coordinate 23,939,409 of OY986437.1, read as the reverse complement.
TTTATTGCCATCAACAATATCTTCTTAAATCCAAATAAATGTAAACATAAAATACACATTTTTCAAAATCAATTGATAATACATGACCCTTATTTTAGATTTTTTTAGCTTGTAAGTTCTTTTTGACGTGTGCAGTTTTAAAATATTAGTTGAAATTCATCATTACTTTGAAAATTCCATTATACTTAAATATTGTCTTTTTTCTTTTGTTTTTTTTTTATTCTTTTTTAATATTTTTTTATCAGTTACTGATAAAGTCCGGAGTTAAGGAGAGACAGTTTAAAAATCCCTCCACATTCAATATGTATTTATGTACTCCAGAAAACTTTTATATATTATTTTGTATTTCTTATTCTTATTCTTGTTGTTGTCACGCAACGTGCATGTTTATTTCATCAGCCAACTTCAATTTCATCACAACTTTACTGCACATATCATCCCTGGCATTTTAGTATAAAAGCTTAAGTTGCAACTTAGCTAACGTTCATTCAGTGTTTGACCACGAAAACATGAATACAAACGACAGCGGCAAAATATTCCATTTAATTTTTTATTTAAATCTTGCCGTTCGAAAAAAATTCGCCGATACTTAAACAAATGTAAACTTGATCTTTCAGACTGAATTGAATTCACTCATTTCATCGAAATCTAAAAGGGAAATGCATGAAAACGCATTCCAAGATCAAAAATTCTTCAAACGGAAATAGAAACAAGGAACATCAACAACAACACACACTCACACACCGACGAGGCGTTTACAAAACATAGCGCTAAACATGAGCATCTCAAATGCGGCGGCACCTGGTGCACCAACTTATAAACAACTGGCAGCATCCACAGATGAAAATATTTTTGATGGCATCCATAATCCACGCACCGACTACACCATTATACGAGGCAAAAATGTGCTCGTCAGTCCAACAGAGGAACAATTCGAGCTACTAAAAAAACGTCTGGAAGAGCGTACTTTTGATTGTCGTGGTGAAACCATTTACGAAATTGGAGTAGGAGAAGGTAATGAATTTCACTCAATATGGTTTGTGCACATAATTTATTCAATCGTTATTAGATGGCAGCGACAGTGGGCTGGAGGAAGAGGAGTACAAGGCTTCAGTTGCTACACTCCAGTCATTGGCCACAACAATTGATGCTGATATGGTTTTGTTGCGTCAGCGCAAGGGAGAAAAAGGTCTCACCGGGCAATATTTGATAAGAAAACGTGTTGACACTTCTGACTTTATGGAGATTAGGTACGATTTGCACGCTTATTAATTTATTGACATGGTGATTGTGAATAAAATCAGTCAAAAAGTTTATTTTCAACTTCTGACCTTTAATTTTGTCTTTGTTTGATCCGTTGGTCAAAAAAATTCAGCAATCAGTGGGTTTTTGCATAGAGTTGTTAGGGTTCACAAACCCTGTTTATCCGACTAGTGAAAGGACCCATCATACTTGCGCTCATATCACTGCTTCTATAAATGGAATTTGATCACTGTTTTTTAAATAAAGTCTGAAAGTTGTACTTTCTTAAGGGTCTATTGAAAAAATTTTCAAGATTTTTAAACTAAGTCGTCCGGGGCTGAAAAAAAATCATGATTTTTCGACCTTTATTAGCAGATGAAAAGATGACAAAATACTAAAAAAATTCAAAATTTTACTAAACAATTATTTTAATTATTATTGTAATTATTTTTTTTACCATATTTGATCACCGACCAGCAGCGTAAAAACGACCACCACATTTTTTCTCGTAACGGAAAAAATATCAACTCAAAAAGCAATCTGAGGACTTGTAAAATATTTGTAGACCTCTATTGATAATATTTAGAAATTTGACACTTTTTCCCAAAAAAATAAGGAGCCCGATAGAAAATGGGTTAAAAACGAGTATGAAAAAGGATTGAGTTATGGGTATGAATGAGTATGAGTAGAAGAATAGGTATGGATAAAGTTATAATTTCGTTGTGCGTCAGAAAGGCTGAATCGCAAATGTGATTTGCTATTCTTGTATTTTGTATTTATTTGAGGATAAATTAGTACTGTAAGATACAAAAAGATCTTTATGAAGTATGAACAACGGTGTGTCATAAATAATCAACTTATAGCAAATAATAATTATTTTAAGTCTAGACTTACAGCCCTATTCTGGCAAATTAACAAATTGTTAACCAGTATTTTGAATATTTCTATACGTTTGTTGTAATTTTTTTATTTCAAAACAAAATTTGAAGCTCAAAAATAAAAAATTTTGATAAAAATTGTCAACTGCTTTTCAGTTATTGACAATTTCATTAACAAATTTTGTTTTTTGAGCTTTAAATTTTGTATTGAAAACAACAAACACATAGAAATATTCAAAATACTGGTAAACAATTTGATAATTTGCCAGAATAGAGCTGTTAATTTATAGTTTAGAGCAAAATTAAAAATAGAAATAGAAAGTACATAATCAACAGATGACACTTGTAAAATTTTAAAGATATATAATTGATTACTAATTATTTTTGTTAACAAAAAATCATGTATTAATTTCCACATTATGGATGAATTTATCCACCAGTGGCAACCCTACGGGGGATAAAGAGGATATATCGCTCCCCTTTGCCCATCACCTGTTTTATTTAAAAAATTAAGCTTTTTTTTATTATTTTGAAAAAATGCAATTAAATTTTTACATAAATTGTTTGAATAAAAAAAATTGCTTGTAGGGCATTTGCAATTGTTTTTTGTTTATTGCACTTTAATTTGGTCAAAAACTTGTCCAATTGACCGAATGTACTTTTTACTAAAATATACAATTGTACAAAAATAAACACCACTGCTACCAAGTGAACAAAGAAATAACAAGTGTGTCAACTGTTTGACACGGAGCTTACAATTATACTTTGTTTCTGTGATGAAGCGTCCAGACAGTTGACAAGCCATTAAACAAAATGGTATAACTTATAAATAAGATTTATGATAAAACTACAAGCATGCGAAAAAGTATTGCAAATTTCCAAAAAAATATATTGAAGTTTCTTGTCGTCTGTCATTCAATATGTCATTATACTGTCCTAGCAACTGTGCCGGCAACTGTCTTCAATAATGTTAAGACAGTAGAGCAGACAGTAGCAAAAGTGAAGGCCTTCCTTTGAATAGTTTTTTGACATATAATCCAAAATGAAACGAAAAATCAACTCGTCAACAACAGCTGTTCAAAGTGTGGGACATTTTTTCACTCAAAGTTCACAAATTTTTCTTTAATGATTAACAAAATTATAATTGCACATCAATGATAACTAAAAACACACTGTTTGCAATTGATCAGCTGTTTCAGACGAGTTGATTTTTCGTTTCATTTTGGATTAAATGTCAAAAACTCTACCATTTGCCATTTTTTCTTAGTATAAATGTGTGCGTTTAGCAGGTGCAAAATTTACTCAATATGTTGAGACTTTGATCAGTATCAGTTTTTGCTACTTTTTGTAACTGCAGAACGGTATGTCTACATTTGATGTCAGCGCAGTGGTTTCAAAAACAAAGTAAACAAAAAAATAATCAATAAACTCATTAAATAATCATCATTTTAATTTTTTAAACTGTTAAAGTTTCTAACTGTAAGCCGCAACACGTTGAGTAAATGTAGCGAAAAAATAAATCGCGACTAAAAAACACTCAACATGTTGTAAACATGTCAGAAACTGGTCAGTTGCGTTCAGCAGGTAAATACTCAACGGTTCCGCAACAGTTGATGCATCTGCTGAACGCACACAATCTAACTCAGTTAAATCTTACAAGTTTTGTGGATTTAAAGAAATTCAACTTAACTTGCGTTTCCATGGTGAGTTAATCCCTAGGTAACCCTGGCTTTACACGCCATTGTCTCGTGTTAGCATCGAGTAAATTTGCCAAAAACGAAGGAACTTCTGGAAAAATGTTTATAGAAGCAAAGTTGTTGGCAGAAAGCCTTGATGTAACTGTAAGACTTACAAGAACTCAGAAACATGACGGCCTGTCAATAGAAAAATATTTCCGTGTTGAATTGTTTAATGAATTTTTAGACTTTGATTAAATAGAGTTGAAGGAAAGATTCAGAAACCATAGAAAAATACTAACTGTATTCCAAAAACCTTTTATTCAGAAAGTAATCTGAAATCCACCTTTGAGTATTACGAGCAGTTTCTTGACTGTCCGCCATTAACAGCTGTACACGAAAAACCAAAGAATTTTTTAAACGTAAAAAAGGGACACAAAAAGATTAAATATAATTTTTCCAAGGATTCAGTCTTGTAGGTAGAGGTTTAACAAACATTTTGGTGTATAAATCGTCCTTTTATGATGAATGGTTTTAGAGTTATGACGAAAAAACGAAAAAAAAAATTAAAAACGCAGTCATGTGGTTAGAGTAATTACAAACGGGAACGGTACGAAATCTCAAGCGACAAAATCTCCACCATAGACAAAATCTCCAAGGTACAAAATATACAAAGTCAAAATATCAAATGGCAATTTATCCAACGACAAAATCTCCAAAATCATAATATCAAAGCCAAAATCTCCAAATTTTGTATTCTTATTTCTTTTTAAATTTAAGCACCATTTATGAACTCGTGCGAGTTTATAATTTGTCCCTTTTACATATTTATAGATTTTGTCTCTTGCTATTTTGAGTTTGGCGATTAAGTTTTTTATATTTTGGATTTTGAGGTTTTATACCTTGGATATTTTGACTTTGGATATTTTGACTTGGAGATTTTGATTTGGAGATTTTTGTCTTGGATATTTTATACCCAACCCATTACAAACATTTTGGTGTATAAATCGTCCTTGTAGGATGTATGGTTTGGGAGTGATGACTAAAAATAATAAATGTTTTTCGCCTACTATAACTCCAAAAAGTGTTCGATAACTCCTAAACTAGAAAGATGGAGCAATACGCATTTCGACAGAATCCCACCTTAAGGACGAAGTTATGGCGATAATTTTAATGCAAGAATCGTCCTTGTCCGATATATAGTTTTTATTTGATGGCGAATTATATGGCGAAAAAACGAAAAAAAAAATTCACCGACATACGAAAAAAATTTAATATTAGGGCTATTCCCAGTTACGGGCAAATAGCTTTGCAAATGTATGCCCTACCAAATATTTGCCATCAACTGTGAGCACACTTCTTAGAACACTGTTGCAAACAAAACTCACAGCTGTTTTGAAGGAAAAAAAAAACAGCACGAACAGTATTTGTGGTGTTTTTCATTATTATTTATCAAAGTGTATTATTTATCAATGTAGTTCCATATCAGAGTCTGTTAATTTTGTTTTATTAGCGGCGTTTGGTTAAAATGTGACAGCTGATTGATTGGCAAATAAGAGTTGCCCATGCTCGACTGTATGCAATGCGATTTTAGTGTTGCAAATTTGATACAGTCGGGCAAATGCAAATCTATACATTTTGTTGTTGTGTTGGAAATATTTGCCATCATATTTTGCAAATGCCACGATGCCACGCTATTTGTCCGTAATCGGGAATAGCCCTATTGTTTTTAAAATTTTTCCGGGGATACATTCTTTTAGGCAGAGGTTTAACAAACATATTGGTGTATAAATCAGTCATGAGCAGGAAAATAAATTTAGTGAGCCAATGTTTTGTTTTTTTTTAAACAAAATTATACTCATTATTGCTTTTGCTCATCAATAAAAATCCTAATAAGGTTACACTGATTTTCTATTTCTATAAAAAATTTGACCAGCAAAACAAAAACAAATCATGTGTGTTTGTGTGCAACACATGTAACGGCACAAACATCTCAAGCGCAGCGCCATTAGGTCTGTTTCCGTACTCTACACTGTGTAAGATTTGTGTAACTTCTGGTAAGCTCGAACTGAGAGAGTAAAAATGAAATTTGAGAATATTAGCAAAAGTACGGAAACAGCTTCTAGCCAGTTTCGAGCACAAAACAGCTGATTCTGACAGCAGACGAGTCAAACGTAAATGGCGCCAATTGAAATTGTTTGTGAAGTAAATTTTTTTAAGCTATAAAATCTTTTAAGCTATGTTTTAAGTTATAAAATTACTTTAAATAATTTATTTATAGCTAAAAATTGGAAGATCAAAAGAAACTGCACTTTGTAAATTTATTTTTAGCAGCACAATTTGTGAATATTTGTGAAAAACATAAACAAACATTTGAAATTTGCTTGTTCTTCTTGATGCTTCTTCTTATTGATGCTTGTTCTTAATTTACTCGAAGTCTTGAGTTCTAGCACTCTCTATGCACATTCTGTGCTCGAGAGAGCGATTTTATGCTTGTTCTTCTCCCATTTCTTACACAAAAAGTATGGAAACAGAAAATAGCGACTCACAAGTCACACAGTGTGAGTACGGAAACAGACCTATTGATTAAAGCGCTGATTATAATAGACGGAACGGAACGAAGTCAAGTGTCATTGTGGCGGGACGAAACGGTTTCAAACGGAGTGGCGATTATAATAGCAACGAAAGAGGAATTAAATTTTTTCTAAAATATATTTTATTACAAAACAAATTCCATCAATTCTTCGTTTCTTATTATTTTAAAACATGAATTCAATCAAATTTTATCAAACATACAGAAAACAAAACAAATGCAGAATAAAATTAATAGTAGCATCTGTCAACATTAAGTTTTTGCTCAAAACGTAACGGAACGCAGCGGAAAAATCAAATATCTATAGATCTCAACGTCACGTGCCGCTTCGTTCCGTCTTATTATAATCGAACTCATAAGAAACTCATGCAATAGATTGTAAAGTGACATTTCTCAACATTCTATAACGTTCCGTTCCATCCGCTTTTTGTTGCCTTTGCATGCATGTGTTGTTAGCAAGTTAGAAATTTGGTGAATGTCGGTTTTGTTATTTTTTGTACGTGTTGTTGTTCTACAAATGTGCAAACACAAAATTGATAAAACATAACAATTTGTAGCTGAGCAGCCAACTGAGCCAATTGACCTTCTGGAAGCCCATGTCTGGTATAAATCTTCCTTTTATGATGTATGGTAAAACAAAAAATAATTCACCAAAAGTGACATATAAAAGTAAAATTGAGGTTAAAATTATTTTTAAAAAATACCCAAGAACGCAGTCATGTGGGTAGAGTAATTACAAACATTTTGGTGTATAAATCGTTCTTTTAGGATGTATGGTTTAGGAGGTATGACGAAAAAACCAGATGTCACTATTTAAATTGACAAATTAAAAAAAATTTAGTCCCTCTACGACAATACGAAGTATAAGCTCGTTTTCTGGGAGTGCTTCTCTACTAAAAACAAGCAGCGGTTTCTCCGATACATTTTGACTATCGCACTGTGTAACCGATGAACAAGGAATATACAAAATAAGTAATGTGTGTTAATTAAGAATGATGTATAATAAATTATTACAAATATATATGACGATTTTTTTACTTAATATCTGAGAGTAATGAAAATTTTTTAAATGTAGTAATAAAAGTTATAAAAAAAGTAGTAGTTATAAAAACGTAATAGTAAAAAATATTAATCTATTATATCATACAATATAATTCATAATGTATTCATAAATAAATAATTGTTATTATTAAGCATTTTTTTTTTTAATAATTTTTGTAGAGTTGCCGTTGTCGGTAATGTAGATGCAGGTAAATCCACGTTATTGGGTGTTCTCACACACGGAGATTTGGACAATGGACGTGGACATGCCAGACAGCGGCTATTTAGACACAAGCATGAAATGGAAAGTGGACGTACCAGTTCTGTGGGTAATGATATTTTGGGTGAGTTACTCTTTGCACAGCACTTTTAAATCATTAAAAGTCATTTAAATAAATAACTCTTTTCGCCTTAGGTTTTGACAGTATTGGAAATGTAGTCAATAAACCGGATCATGGCACTTTGGACTGGGTTAAGATCTGTGAGAAGTCGGCGAAAGTAATAACCTTTATTGATTTGGCCGGACACGAACGTTATTTAAAAACCACCGTTTTTGGCATGACTGGGCATGCACCAGATTTCGGAATGCTTATGGTATTAATTAATTTGCTTAACCCCCCAATCATGCCCTTTTTGCCAAATACAAATTACTATAGATTGGCGCCAATGCTGGCATCGTTGGAATGACCAAAGAACATCTGGGTCTGGCTTTGGCACTTTCAGTACCTGTTTTTGTTGTTGTCACTAAAATTGACATGTGTCCGCCCAACGTTTTGCAGGATAATCTTAAGTTACTCTTTAAAATTCTCAAATCACAAGGATGTCGCAAGGTACCAGTTATGGTCAAGACACCGGACGAGGTTGTGCTTAGCGCTACAAATTTTGTCTCAGAACGTTTATGTCCAATATTTCAAGTTTCGAATGTTACTGGCGAGAATTTGCCATTGTTGAAAATGTTCCTGAACTTGCTGACCACGCGTATGGCTGGCCAAGATGATCAGCCGGCTGAGTTTCAAATTGATGACACCTACTCGGTTCCCGGTGTTGGCACTGTCGTCTCAGGTACCTGTCTGCAAGGTATGATTAAGCTAAACGATGTGCTAATGTTGGGTCCAGACCCACTGGGTAACTTTATACCGATTGCTATTAAGAGTATTCATCGCAAACGCATGAATGTCAAGGAAGTGCGGGGCGGACAGACAGCCAGTTTCGCTTTGAAGAAAATAAAGCGCTCACAAATACGCAAAGGCATGGTGAGTGATTTTTTCCTTTTTTTTTTTTTTGTTTGGTCTGTAAATTTTTGTAATAATTGAATTAATGTATTTTTAGGTTATGGTCAGTCCAGATTTGAAGCCCCAAGCTTGCTGGGAATTCGAGGGCGAAATTCTAGTACTACATCACCCAACCACTATTTCCTCACGCTATCAGGCAATGGTTCACTGTGGCAGCATCAGACAAACGGCTTCCATTGTAAACATGTCCAAGGAATGTTTACGAACAGGCGACAAAGCTCATGTAAAGTTCCGTTTCATAAAACATCCTGAATATATACGACCTGGCCAGCGCATGGTCTTCCGCGAGGGACGCACCAAAGCAGTTGGCAATGTGTTAAAGCCAATAACTAATTCAGTAGCGGTTCAACATCGCCCGAAACCGAATAAAATGCAGGCACGTGGACAGGGCCAAGGTGGTGGACACGGTGGTCATGGCCAAGGACATTCGCATGCGCAACCACAAAATCAAAATCAAAACCCAAACGTACAGGCAGCTGCCACAAGCAGCAAGCATCTACAACCAGCCGCCGATATGGATATGAAGCAGAGTTTGGAGGGTGTCCTGGAGATGAGCGTTGATAAACGTGATGTACGAGGTGGCAAGCGCACGAAACGCGGTCCTTCTCATAATAGCAATGCAGGTGGTAGTGTTGGGTCTGGCGCAACAGGCAGTATGATCAACAAGGACTCTGCCTCAACGCAACAGTCACAAACTACAACTTCACATATCACTGCCAAGCTGCAGTAAGCATTAAGTCATTGATTAGGCCATGTTTTTTTTATTTTTTTTTTTTTTTTAAATGTAGCAGCCAAGTGTCAGTGTATTTTGCAGAAACTTTTACTTGATTTACCAGATGAATTAAAGTATACATTTATTTTTTTCCTACTTAACATTTTAATAGAAAGTTCAATTAACTTAACTAAATTTATTTACGCTTACGAATAGAAGACAAAATTATTTTCGAATTTTCTTTAGAACACTTTTGATTTAAAGGATTTGTTTGTTTGCTATGTACAATATAAAAGAAAACACAAACTCAAAGACAATGTAACATATATGATATCAAGAATTCTTGCAACAAAAGAAAGCAAAGCAAAAAAAAACGAAAAATGAAAAATTCCAGAGAAAATATTTTGATATAGAAAAATCATACATTTTTAACGAAAGTGAAGAAGTTTTTATTGAAGTGGATTTTGAAATTTAAGTATTTTATTTAAGTTTATGTTATAGCAGTCCACCGTTAGTATTTCTTTTTTGTCTTTCACTGTAAAATTTTTAAGAAATATTTAGTGGAGTGGTTATAAAACAATAACTAAATTGCTTTTCTTTCCAATTGGCTTGAAGTTTCTTTAAACTAAAAAAACAAACAATAACATTTATTTAAAATTAATAAAACTATTTAAAGAAATGATTGAAAGGTTTTTACTTTTTTTATATATTTATTGGATGTTTTAAATTTACAAGAAAGAAAGTCTTTGAATATTAAATGAAATTATGTTTGGGAGCTCTAAAAAATAGATTACTTATCTAAAACTTCTTCTTCTTCAGTTCATCTTTTGCACCTTCGATTTCTTTTTTAAGATTGTTTTTGAAGAGGTTCATAAATGATCTGGAATAAAAAAACAGCGAATTAATTCTGTGTCAATATCAAGGCTAAAAAATAAAGACATGGATTACGTATAAAAAGATGCAGTTCTCTCTTAGACTATTTCATAAAATTGGGAAAAAATAACGGGTTAAACAAACACCCATGACGGACACGGGACACTTACGGATGGGCACTTACTCTGTAATGCGATTTGAAAAGCAAATTCAATACGAAGACGAAATCACACCATTTACGTGGTCTTTGTTTTTTTAGTTTACCATTTTTAGTTCACCATTTACGTAAACCACACTATTTACGTGGTTTTTTGACAATTTTTTTATTAGTTCGAATTCAGTATGAACTTTTAAAACAGCTTTTTAAAGCAGAGGGAGAAGTTACTGCCATTAAGTAGTCTTAATTTATGTATTTACATGGTGTGATTTTGTTTTTGAGAATCACATTTGCTTTTCGAATCTCATTACAAAGTAAGGCGAATATGGGTTCGAGCATGGTTCTTTCACTTTTTTGTCCTTTCCTTCATTTAAGAATTATGGAAAACTAAAAATCCACAACTTAACTGTGGAAAATGTGGAATTAAAAGGACAGGAACAAGTCAGGGCTGTAAATGCTTGCCGAGGGAAAGGCATAACAGGAAAGGCCTCGGTTAAAAGCAATACAAATTGTCATTCACGTTTGTTTCGCGTAATCAATAATTCACGTATGGTTCCAATCAATGCCTCTAAATAATCTATCACTTTCCTTTCAGGTCAAAGACCAAACCTTGTTTGTTTGCATGCCTTGGTTCTTTGATTTTAAAAAAAGGCCCCAGTAGTAACAGAAAATAAAAAAGAGTGATTCGGTGGGTCACTAAAGGTTTGATTACCCGAGCGTAACGTGAGGTGGCGCAGCGGGATGTAGCGTATTGCGACGTTGCCTCGAGGATAATCGATTACCGAAATCGTAGTCGAACGTAGTGCAGGCGCCGTAGTGCAGGGCACTCATTTTATTCTTGTAGGCTTATTTACTTCTGCTTGTCAATAAAAGACTGCATCCTTTTTTATATAGTATTAAAATTTACAATAATGTGAAGTTCAACAAAATTGTTCGCTTGTCCCACAGCTGTCGAACTGTCAATAGAAATCTATTTTCTACAGACTTCTACGCTGCGTCACGCCACGTTACGATTTCGGTAAAGACTTGTAAGCATTTATCATTAAACAGATTTTAGCTTGACAATTGGCAACATCGCGCTACGTCACCTTTCGCTTGGGTAATCAAGCCTTAAAGCAAATCTAAGTGCAAGTGATATAAGAAGACAATTGAATTTAGGAGTAGGTGTACGAAGAGTCCAACAAATAATGAAGGCGCACTAACCTAGTATATGAAAAAAATGTGGCTAACCAGCCCTTAAAAAAATGCACAAGATAACTAGATTACCGTTTCCCAAAAAATATCGATTTTGGGACGATGAATGAAAATTAGTTGTACTCACTGATGAAATAAAATTCAATATAGACGGTCCAGATGCTTTGTATCAACACGAATTCACTCAGAATATTATGTTCAATTATTAAATTAAGTTCTTTTTCATTTTGGAGGAGAAATTCCTAGTGCTGTGTTCACATTTCAGCAGGATAATGCAACGATTCATCGTTCAAAGAGGACAATGCAGTATCTTGGGTCCAGTGGCGGCCGGATTCTCAATTGGCCGGCGATCAGTCCCCATATAAACCCGATCGAGAATTTGTGGGCTATATTGTCAGCTAAAATTTTTCATCATGGACGCTAGTATTCAAACATAAGGAGCTGAGAATAAATATATTAAAAATATTGCATTATCCACTTGTATTAAAATGAAAGAATTCATTGATAGGCGTAGGAACTGAGGACAGATACAACTAGAGTACTTGATACACAAGATTACCGAGACCAAGTATACAGGTCAACAAGGGTCAAGAAGCAGATAAATTAGCTCTATCACGTCAGGTTTTTGTGATATCCTACGCTTAACGTTAATAAACCACTGTTTTGTACCATTTTTGAGGTTATGTAGTAATGCCATCTATTATTTTTCAGAAACCAATATTTCACCTATTCTTTTTAAGAAAAAGAACGTCCTTCGCATGTCATTGAATTTGCTCAAATATCTTTTTTTTCGTTGAGATATCACATCTTGAAATGTTTTTCAGTTTCTTAATATGGGAAAATTTCATAAGGATCCCTTAAGGCCCCTATAGACGAGCAACTAATCGCACAACTGGTTGATAAAATGGTTGCTGGTTGATGAAAATAAGCAGTGTGTAGGTGGGTTTTTGGTTTTTTTCAGTTTTTCAACCAGTTTTCCAACCAGTTGCTGAAAATCAAAAAGTTTTGATTTTTTCGGCTGAAGCTCATCGAGTTGATCAACTAATTGTCGTGTTTTTAGCAACTAAACGGAAAACTGAATTTTTTTCTTCGGTTTTTGTTGAAGTTCTGCTATGGGCATTTTATAAATAAAATGTTTTGAATTGAATTTTAACATCTGCCATCAATTGAAAGTTGTGTCTGTAGGAAAAAACACAAACCAGTTGATCAACCAGTTGTTCGATTAGTTGCTCGTCTATAGGGGCCTTTAGACGTCAAACAGTTGAAACTTGAAAATGTCAACATGTCATATCTCAACGAAAAAAAAAAGATATTTCAGCAGTGTTTTTTGCAATTTTAAGTAAGGATATCTCAAAAACCTGACGTGATAGAGCAGAGAATTCTGCTGGCAGATTCGGATTCAGCGCTCTTCAATCTTTCGGAAATAAATATTCAAGTTTCTGCTAAAAAACGAAGTCAAATTTTGTTGGTCTGTGTTGCCTACACGTACAGAGAAGCGGTCTTGAGGTCTAGTCTGCCAAATAAGCCTTATTGTTTTATCTATCGTGAGTTCAGCCAATCTTAAAATGGCTTTTGAAAATTATCTTTGAGCAGTGGCTTGAAAGTTGCGAGAGTGATACCAGGTTTGTAAAGACCCATTGATGTCACTAAGGTGAATTTTTCTCTTAAAAATATATCAAATAAATTGGCCATTTCAGCCTATAAAAGGACTTTACCTAGCTTCTATTGATCAATTGTGTTATGCGTGTTATTAGATGTTTGAACACAAATGATCGAGGCCTGGTCCTTCGAGTTTTATGCCAACTCCTAATGACTGATGTTCTCAAGTAGCTTTACATGCCAATTTTTACCCTCTGAGGTTTGACATTGTCAGCAGAAAGGTGGTGGAAAGGTTAAAAAAGTTCTTACGATTTTGTTTTTACCGTTTTGAATTCCAAGAACCGTATTGTTCACTTCAGAACATTTCTAACCAGCTGGTAAATTACGACATGTTTCGTAGTTTAAGGCTGAGATAGCTAGTCAAACTCGACTGGTTTAAGATATCCAGAGATGCACAATTTGTTTCTAAATGCCTAATCGATCAGCCTAAAGAAAATCAAGCACTCACTTAAAGCGTTCAGGTGTCATCTCATGCAATCCACGTACTTCGGCTGCATTTTTGGCACGATACATGATGGAAACCACAAGTTGAGCAGCACGACGCATGGGATAGCTATCGGCCATTCGTTGAATAAGCTGTTCATTGTTCGCCAAATATCGCATCAGGAAGCGGAAAACCATTTTGAACATAAATTGTCTAGAATTGCGTGTCTTTGTATTTGCGTATCAGCTGTTGCTTCAATTTTAGCTGATTGCGCAGCAGTTCCAACTTTTGCAACTGTTCCTCCTTGTTATAATCTATGCCAGGCAGTTGTTTGATTTGAATGCGAGCTGAATCTAACCGTCTCTGTAACTCCAAAATCTAAAATAATAGGTGAATGACAAGAAATAAGCAGCTGAAACAAAATGACATGTTATCACTCACTTTTTGGCAGCAATCCTGAGACTCTCGTTGCTTTGTTGCGTTGTCCAGAGGATCTTTTTCCACGCTGCAGACATAAAAAAGAAATAGCGTAGAAATTTTTACATTATTTTTTTTTTTTGCATTACATAACGAAACTAAAGTTTTTTTATTGTTTTGCGTACATTTTTATTTTTAACTCTTCTGCAAATGTTGCTTTATGAATTAAAAATATTTTTCACTATAGCACACTAGTTTTTAAAGAATAAAAAACATTCATAATTGGTGATGACATTAATTTACGATTTGACCAAATAATTTCCTCGCTACCTAAGGGTCTCGAGGAGTCTTCTTAAGCTAGGGAAGTCTAGTTTTCAAAATGAACTTATATATATATAAGAAAAATAACCTAAATTGCTGGCACTACAGAGGAAAACTTACCAGCGCACAATATCGTATATAACTGGCAAAATTTCAATATCAAGCTGATCAACTGTCAAATTGCCTGGGCCAGATTCTGAGCTGCTGTTGCTGCCGAAAGATGTGGATGCGGAGCCTCCGTTGGGCAGTTGGTCGCCTACGTCAGAAGTTGGCGGAGTCTGTACGAGTCCGTCGGCACTGAGTGTTGGTTTCTTGTCCACAGGTTCACCGCTAGGCGACAAATCCATATCATTTGCTGAAATTTTCAATTAAATGTACCGTTTTGTTGATGCCGCTGTTTTCATAATTTTATCTTCTTAATTTTCTGACATTTTATTTTCATCGTTTTTTGTAGTGAAGCTAGCAGCAGTTGCAGCGTTGTCAAATTTATTTTGCACATACTTTTAGGCCGCCATAAAGCAAAGGCATTGAAGCTAGAAGCGTTCGAAAGAATATGTAACTTATTACGCACCGTTCGTCGATAGATCGGACAACAGAGATAAAGAGATGGGAAACTCCGTTGGAGAGGGATAGCACTATGCTCGATTTTACTTTAATTTGGCTCCAATACTAAAACAAAACATTTATATGGTGTCGTAAAATCGACGGAAAACAACCCTGGTTTATGGTAGATTTAAGAATTTCACCAGTTACGTTTGAGGTCCGATAACTGTAAAACTGCATATTATTGGAACAAAATGGGTAACAAACGGTATACCACAACAGACTTCAGAAAAGCAATGGAAAACATCCCTGAAACATCATGGTGAAATTATCTTAGAATAATTACACCATAGGAATAAGTCCAAGCAGTATTGCCGTTACGAAAAATTTATGGATACTTTTTTAAGCCTCATATATGAATGTATGTTTTTATTTGCAAAAATATAAAAAAGTAGGCATTTCTTTAAATTCGACAAAACGTTAAGAAAAATTATGATATTGAGATATTTTTGGACAGTACTTTTTTTATCATACTTTTTTTTAAAGACGATGCTCCAGTGAAGTAAACATTCGATTCGGTACCCAGCGGCGGTCAACGCAGAAGAGGACGAACGCATCTTCGTTGGAAAGATCAAGTAGAGGACAACCTGACGAAGCTTGGCATTTCCAACTGGCGCCAGCAAGCGAAAGACAGAAATGGCTGGCGCAAATTCTTAGATGAGGCTAAGACCGACATACGGTTGTAGCGCCAACTAAGTAAGTAAGTAAGTACTTTTTTTATCAAAAAATGCATTAACGCAACCTCTTTACAAAGAACTTTACAATATTGTGATAAATATATTAAGTCTGCCTCATAGCACAGCTGCTGCTGAATGAATGAATTTTTTCTAATTTATAGCTTACTATAAACGATAAGACTAGTAGACTTTTTTGGGAATAGGTAAAAGTATATTGTTTTGCAAAATACTTAAAACGAATAATTTTTAAATTTAATATAAATAAAGGGCAATTTTATTTATATAACATTAAACTAAATAAGCTATTAAATTACTTTTTTATTTTTTTATATATTATTTTGTATCTTTGCTGTTAAATAATTACTACTAATAGTATTGCAATTCGATTATTTTTTATAAAATGTGAAATAATTATTAAATTGTGAAAATAAGTACAATCCTTTTATGTTTGTAATCGTAATATAATAATAACAATCACAAAACAATTACGATACCTTCAAATGACGAAAATAATCAAAACTAATTAAAAGTAATCAAGAAAAATAATCCGACTACTTTTAGAAATTTTGTTTAACTCTATTTGACTATTTAAAAAATGTCAGTCTAAAATACTAAAAATGTTGTTAAATTTTTTTGATAAACAAACAAAGATATGTTGAATTATTATTTATTATTATTACCACTCCAAAGTTATATTCACAAATCTATGTTTTAAGCCATTTCATTATATATAAAAAAGGCGTAGGAGAAACAGTTCTTCCGTTTTTCTGATTTTGATAATTTTTTTAATTTAATTAGAGTAGAGAGAAGAAGTTCACCAAATAGTTATGTGACCTTTGACCTGAAATATGAGCATTGAAAGAAGATTTCTGAAGTAAAACCTAAACTATAAGGAATGGAAGAACTGGAATGGTGGAAATTTTAGATATTAATACAATGTAGGAAAAATATTTTTCACTATCTCTTACGGATACCCTACAATAAGCATTTTTTATAGTATATTTTTTTATTTTACAAATAGTAAATTCTGAAAAATTTTGATATAAAAGTTATGACAATATCTCGAAAACTGTTGCTTTCTTTCGAAACTTAAGATTTTCTTATTACAACACATTTTCTTAAGGCAAGGTAATGCCTCAGAATGAGAAAATCGATTGAAATTTCAGAAAGTTGGTCGAATTTCGACCACAGGCGATACTAGTAATTATAAATCGTTAAACTTACTTTCTGAATTTTCTTACTTGATGAATTTTCAATTCTTTTCCAATCCCTTCTCATCAAAGACAGACTGCTGTGATTCTTTATTCTGTGTTCAATAATTTTAAAAAGTTCAGTGGTTCAGAAATTATAATCAATCTGTATATAAAAATTCAAAGTTATTTTAAAAGTTTTTTTTAATAAAGAAATTAAGTTTACTTACTAATTTAAATCCAAGAGGGCTTTTGTAGTGAATCCAATTGTTAAAAATTTCCTCGGTTTTCGATGGCTCCGAAATATTTAAGAGGTGATGCTTTCAAGTAGCTGAATAATGCTTCTTGATTTCAGTTATCCTTTACATCGTCCCTAAATGTGCTTTATGTCATCTTCTTAAGCTATATAGAAACAAATTTTACAAAACTTTATTTCTGAATGAAAATTTCTGGAATTTCCTGCATCTGTGCCAACGTGTGCTCTTTTTCCTAATAGAGCACTGCTCTCTGAAAATCGTATAGTATTCAAATACTAAAATAATTATGATTTATAAGGCACTTCTGTCTATTTCACTCTCTAAATCTAATATCTAATATATAAAAATTAATATTTGTTTGTTTGTTCGTTTGTTCGTTCGCTATGCGCTGCAATACCGTTCATCCGATTGCGATAAAACTTTGTCAACTTATTGCTTGCACTTACGCGAACAATATAGGCATATTTAAAATTTGCCACACCCCTTTTACCGCCCACAAATCAATAAAAATTATATATTTAAGACAGTTTTTGTCGTATTAAACTAAAATTTGGTAATTAAGTTCGTATGAGAGCTATCGGTAACTATACTTAAAATGGGCGTGGTCCCACTATAGCTACGCCTAATTTTAAGAAAAGATAAAGAGACTTCGAAATTACTGGTCCGATCGAGCTAAAATTTGGGCATCGGATTTGTTTCGAGTTCGAAAAATTGCCACACCCCCTTTTACCCCCCACAAATATATAACAAATTCAGAAATTCAGTAATCCACTTAAACTTACACATGCAGTTTTACTGAAAACATTTTATGGCGTTGGACAAGTACAACCCAAACATGCAAAATCGAATATAAGTATAATTAATGTCAAATTAATTAAATAATCTAATAATTGATCGATTTTTCGGTCAAAGTCATGTGTAATTGAACATTTGGTTGTGAAAATAGCCACCTTTCAGTTAGAACACTAGCTTCTGGCGAAGCAAAAACTCGTTTCATTTCTATGGTGAATTTCGACAAACAATCGAACACCAATGAATATTGAATATTGAAATAAATGAAGAAGCAACTAGAACAGATGGCAACCCTTGCTAGAGTTGATGGCGGTGATCTAAAATGGCCTCCTGCTTTGAAGTGTCATATGATTAGCAGCCATACAATTCATAAGAATGAATTAGAGGATCTGCACATTCATATGCTAGTTTAAACAGTGAGTTGATCACAGCTTAATCACTCAAAGACTACTGATGAGGAATATGTAGCGATATCCGAAACAGACTGTCTAGTCAGCTAAGTGATTGACTCTATACAGAGTTGTTGTTGTTGTTGTTGCTGCCTTCTTGAAAACTCACTTGATCTAAAGCTCACAATCTTAATTCATGTAATTATTCAATAGATCATAAAAACTAATTAACTTCGAATAGCTTTAAATTTATGGGTAACACAGCGTCAGAATTCAGTATTCGACCTCAATTCATACATGCAGTTTCATTAATAACATTTTATGGGCGTAGGAAATGAGAGACTGGCATCTCGCATACAACCCAGATTTGTGCTATCGAATAGCTTTGGAATTATAGGTCGCACAGCGTCGGAATTCAGTATTCGATCCGAATTTACACATGCACTTTCATTGGTAACATTTTTTGGGCGTTGGACACCTCCCATACAACCCAAATTTGGGATATCTAGCTGCTTTGGATTTATAGGTCGCACAGCATCGAAATTCAGTATTCGACCTCAATTTACACATGCAAGGGAGCGTGGCAGCAATGCGCTGGGTAAATTAAATAAAAGTTTTTATCTCTATATATTCCAATAGTTTTATTTTTTAATTTTTTTATGAGTCCAAGTGCAGCTCGACTATTAATGACTCCAAATCATTCATTGCTTTTTCCCTTTTTAAGTTAAATTTTTTTAAATAATTTTGAAAGTATATCTAATACACATATATGTAATTATATTTGAATTATTTAAACTTCTCTTCCAAAATTTTCTTGTAACGTGCAAAAAGCAGTCAGTGGTGAAATTACGGACGGTTAAGAGTCTGTTCTTTTATTTGGGTAAATTTTATCAAATCAAGAAAATTGCATTGTTGATTTGATTAAATTTTGTCAATCGATCTCAAAATCGATAACTGCATTATCAATATGGTAAATAATTTGTTAATTTATATTCAAATTGATTAAAAGTTATCCATATAAAAAAAAAACAATTTTTGTTAAACTAATAAAATTTTCATCATGTTGATTAAATAAATCAATCGTAGATTTTATCAGTCTTGATAAAAATTGTTGTTCAATTGATAAATTTTTGTCAATATTCTAAACATTTTATCAATATGATAACATTTTTGTTACCGTGAAATAAATAGAATGTTTTTATTAATACTTATAACAAAATAATTTTTTATTATCAACAAGATTGATTTTGACAAAATATTTTTGCATATTGTTAAATTTTTAGTAAAATTGATGAAAATTCTATCAATCAAATAGTTATCAATAAAAATGTTTCATTTTGACAAATATGGCTTTGTTAAGGATTAAGAAAAAGTTTTATCAGTATCACAATTAATTTTATTTTGAGTGTAGCGAGTGTTTGCTTCAGTGTCGATCAGTTATAAGCAATTTTATTCATTCTTTGTAGTTGCGGTGGTCGCTTAGTTCGAATCAGCGACCCATTTTTACCTAGTGTTTGCTCCAGCTTCGAAATTGCAAAAATAAAATATTTAAAGATGGCAATCCTATTGTAAAATAAATTTCGGAATTAGTTAATTCTATCAACGGATTTGTCATCAACGACCCATTTTTACCTAGTGTATGCCCCAGCTTCGAAATCACAAAAATAAAGGTGGCAACCCTATTGTCAAATAAATTTTGGAATTTTTAAATTCTGACAACGGATCTAGCATCAGCGACCCATTTTAACTAGTGTTTGCCCTAGCTTCGAAATCACAAAAATAAAGATGGCAACCCTATTGTCAAATACATTTTGGAGTTTGTAAATTATGATAGAAACAAATAAAAAACAAACCATCTTTTTTACCCATAAGTAGTTCAGTGCCAATGCAGTAAGTTATACTTCAGTTTGGTGCTATTGTTCTATAGATTAAATGTAAACACGTCGTAAAAAATTACTTTAAAAATCCACGAATGAACTCAGTGATGCCTTTTTCGTAGATTTTACGACTAGTTTAAAAAATTGTTTGAACGAGACCACAAATTAAATATATAAGGGCACTAGAGGGCTTAAATAGTTTTCAAAAATATTTCTCTCAATTTCTCAGTAATAGTCTGACGACGTAACAAAATGGCAAAAGTATATATTAAGTTTATTAGTTGTTACTTCTTGTGTTAGTAAATAGCTAAATTAAAGTTATTTAGACGTAAATTTTTAAAAAGCCGAGATACGTATATTTTATTTTCTCGTTGATCGAAGTCTGTAATTTTTAATAGATTGAGGTTGTTGAACAGTGTTATGTTTTAACATTTTATAAGAACCACATAAGTTCAAGTTCTGAAAAATAAAGAAATTATCGAAGCAAAATTATCGAAATAAATCTATTTGTACCATTGCATAATGCATTTCTTTTGTAGAAGAGTAAGAAACAAATTTTATAAAAAACTGAAAAATAATAAAATTCACCTATAAATACCTTTTTTTTTTTTGTCAAAATCATGCATTTATTTTTCTTAACCACTAAAACTAAAAATTCATTGATGCCTTTTTTCATAAAAATGTTTTTTTGTTTTTGCAATTTTATCACGGTAAATGTATCATATCATATCTTATAAAAAAACCAACACAACTGAGTTAACACAATAGGAAATGATGTTTGGACCCATACTCAAAATTAAAAATCACCAAAAAACCTGATATACTTACATACTTTCTTTTTTGTGATTTTACTCTTTCTTTGAAACGATTGTGTAAATCGACAAGAATACATAAAGCCATTAACAAACGCAGTACAAACCATGACACGCTCTTTACAGTTCAATGAACTCAAGTTAGTGGTTTTTTAACAAAACACCGGTCAGACTGATGTTTTGTCATTCTGTCATCCAGAACAATTAAAAACAGGATTTTATAAGCAATAAATTGAGTTACAACACGACTTAACTTAAAAATACGTAGAACGCTTTAAAAATAATTTTACAATATTTACACATAATAAATTCTATCACAATAAAAACTATCACGAATAATTTTTGGATTAATTATGTTTACTTGATAATAAATAATGTAGGTAAATTAAATGATTTTGCTCAAATCATTTATTTTGATAAAAATCATTCATTTTAATTTTTTACTAATTATGCAAAAACGAACCAACGCCAAAGTGTTAATGAAATCAATTTAGGCAAAAAAAAAAACAAATAAAAATAATTATCACAGTTCATTAAAATTAAGCGTGACAGCTTCGATCCAGACTATTTTAAATATTAGTGTGAAAAAATTAACAGAGTTAATCATATTTTAGGTGTTTTTTTAGTTAGCACCTGAAAATATGTATTAAATATAATAAGCAAAGTGAGGCAACTCTAAACAAACTTTGAAATAAAGTTGTTTTCCAAAAATTATTCATGCCTTAAAATTTAAGAATTGATTTATTTCAAGAAAATGTTAGGTGCTTATTTTTCAAGTGTTTTTTATCCAACCTTTTTTAATTATTTAAATAATAGAACAATATATATATAATGAAACAACTATGTAAGATCTTACTATATACATTATTTGTAGCTGTAAATATCGTAAAAGTGTAAAAAAATTTTTGTGTTCTTAAAATATGCTAATTATTTTGTGATATTAAAGATTGTTATAAATATTTACATGCATACATTTAAAAAACTAGGACACTTGCGTAATGTATCGATTTAATTCAGACGTGCTGCGTTTTTAAGGCTTTATTTATATAATAATTATAGACTTCTTTGATCAATGAATTTTAATAGAGGTGGCAAAAAAAAAAATAATCTGTGTATCTGCGTTTTTAAAGTTTATTTCTGAGCTTTTTTTATAAATTTTGTAAGCGTACTCTAAATTTAGCTATTTACTAATAATTAGTATATGGGCATTTCCAAAGAAAAATCAATCGTGACAAAGGTTAGGTTAGGTTAATCCGGATGCCTTCGTGAAGGCTCACATAGACCAATTCAGGTCCTTAGTGGTACCGGTAGCGTACAAAAGGAACCTTTGCGTTTATTTGAAGTCTTTAAAGGTTTGCGTTGAATTCGCAAACCTTAGGAGGGATTCCAGAGATACTTTGGTTACATCTTTAAGCGACGGGAACGTCGATGAGCCTATGTTTTTTAGTCTCGATCTAAGTATGCAATCTTTGCGCGGGCGTGCCAAGATGAACAGAGTTCGTTTTTCGCATTGTGCATTGCACATGATTTTCGAGATTTTGCACGATGTCGTATCCAATCGTGACCAAAAAATTAAAACTTTTTAAAAACGTATTATTTTATGATATTAAATAAGAGAATCATTTTAATGGTATTAATTTAAGCAATTCCTACATAAATTCATTAACCATAATGATGAAATCGTCTGCACTGTTTCACAGATGCAGTTTTTCTTTTTCGTAAATATTTAGTAAATGTTTCATAAACTTTTTTCTTTTAGTAAAAATGGAAAGCATTTGCTAAAGATACACAGTAAAAAATATGAGCATACATTTTATACTATTTTGTATACATATAAATCCAAACCAAAAATGTTATAAAAGTTATACCATCAAATCTTATAAATTTTCTCAGACCATTTTTCTCGTCAGACCAGTCGAAACTACTATATTTTTAAATTTCCCGAATTCAGTGAATTTATTTCTGTCGAACCAGAATATATTTTGATTAACACATGATATTCATATGAAATTTTTAAATTATTTTTGTTTTATTAATTTTTATAATATTGTGTGGTATAAAATTTATAAATTATTTAGAATAAAAAAAATTTATACCACACAAATGTTATAAAAAAGATAAAATTTACCCTCAAATTTTTTACTGGGTAATGAAAAATGGTTGAGGCAAGAAAAGGAAAATATATTAAATTTTTTTTAATTACTAAATTACAAAATTACTTAATTACCGAATTAAACTGCAATGGAAAAATATGTCGCGTGCTAAATTAAACTAATGCAAGTATTTCAACATGACACCTATCACTAGAATGCTACATTAATGCATTTTAGTTTAAAATAAGTCGTATTAAAGTTTTTTGTTCCGTTTTGCAGATTTCTGCATTTTTCGAGATGCAGTCAAAAACGAGTTCCATTTTTTGTCGCGTGCTAGTTTCCGTACGTAGTGCTTATATAACATAAAATCTGCAGAACCGAAATTTCGTACTAACCATAATGCTACTAAAATGCTATCTCAAAATAAAAAATTAAAAAAATTGCTGTTGAGTTTTCTTTATGTTTTTGGACCTTAAAGTCGTACGAATGTCGCGTTCTCGACTGTGGAAATGCTCATATGCGTTTGACATACTACCACAAATTTAAAAAACATAAGCATGCAACTATATTTTGATAATATTTTTTTATTATTATTTTATTATATTGTATATTAGCCCATGCGAGTTCGTTTTTGGTTGGTCACGGAAGAGGCAGGACCCGTACTTCATCGACATTATTACATCTAAGACCATTTCTTATAAAACCCCTCTCGTTCTATACTCTTCGTAATATCATTTTTTAATTTAAATGGAGTTAAAAGAAAAGCTATTTTGCAATATATCCGAGAATAGATAAGAACCAGGCATAACTAAGAAAAAAAACCGGCTATAAGTTTCAAAATAAATGCCAGTAGATGGAGTTAGCGCAGACTTTGATGAACGACCATGAACTCAATGAAATTATCATTCGTGAAGGATGTCCAACAGAACAACTAGGTTAATCCAATAAATTAAACATTGAACTCATTTCCTATATGGTATGTAAATGCACACATAAAAAGTATTTGGCTTACACTGAGAAAAAAAACAC
Organism: Dichetophora obliterata; assembly: GCA_963920525.1. Classification (NCBI taxonomy): domain Eukaryota; kingdom Metazoa; phylum Arthropoda; class Insecta; order Diptera; family Sciomyzidae; genus Dichetophora; species Dichetophora obliterata. Next base: position 23,915,211 of record OY986437.1, on the reverse strand, counting down.
ATTCCATGACGTAAACATCAAAGTAGAGCAGTTAAAAGTGAACGTTTATTGCATGAAAATAAGATTCGAAGGGCGCATTTCATCTCTTATGACAACAATACAGGACAATTATCTTATCAACATTCAGAGAAAACAACGGATATTACAAATAAATGCTCCGTATAAACTGTACAAACACAAAAACATTTAATGTGAATGGTTAGACAGAAGTTATCAAAAACTCGCCAGCAGGCAAGTTTTACATACATATATATATATGCATATGTGAGAATTAGTTAGATAGACCTATAAAATACTTGTTTGCACACATATCGAGATATTGACATAGCCAACGGAACAATAACACAGTCCAACAACCAAAATAATAATAAACTTCTATCAAATATTTTAAAAAAAATGTTCACTGTACCGGCGTTTTAAAAGTTAACGTCTAAGTAATTTTTAATAAACTTTTCAAGTTAACTCTAAATTTAGCTATTAACTATTAAAAGAGTAAGAAAACTACTAAATATATGCATTTGACATTGTTGTTGTGTTCATAACCTTATAGTGCAAATTTATGAGAAATATTTTTGTAGAATATTTTAACCCTCGCGCACGTTTTACTAGGTATTTTTGACCACTTTTGGAAAAGTTTAAAAAAGTACCTAAAACATAGTCCTAAAAGTTTTACATATTTTATATTGATTTTCTTAAGACAAGATTTGTCTCAAGATTTTTGGAGAAAAATAGTCCTAGTTAAAATTAATTTTAAAAACGAAAATTTTAAAATGCGATTCTAAAATGTTCGTTTGATTTTTAACAATAAATCTTTTCAAATGCAATAGTAAAACATTTATTTTCATTTAAAAAGCGGAAATTTTAAAATTAGATAATATTGGTTTTCAAAATTACAGTTAAATTTTAGTTATCTTATCATCAGCTATGTCCATCTTGTTAAAATTTTTTGATGATACTGTATCCCAGTGGCTATAAAAAAATAGAATTTTGTCAGATATTAATTATTTTATTTGAAATACTTACCTTAAGATAAGATAAGATAAGATAAGATAAGATAAGATAAGATAAGATAAGATAAGATAAGATAAGATAAGATAAGATAAGATAAGATAAGATAAGATAAGATAAGATAAGATAAGATAAGATAAGATAAGATAAGATAAGATAAGATAAGATAAGATAAGATAAGATAAGATAAGATAAGATAAGATAAGATAAGATAAGATAAGATAAGATAAGATAAGATAAGATAAGATAAGATAAGATAAGATAAGATAAGATAAGATAAGATAAGATAAGATAAGATAAGATAAGATAAGATAAGATAAGATAAGATAAGATAAGATAAGATAAGATAAGATAAGATAAGATAAGATAAGATAAGATAAGATAAGATAAGATAAGATAAGATAAGATAAGATAAGATAAGATAAGATAAGATAAGATAAGATAAGATAAGATAAGATAAGATAAGATAAGATAAGATAAGATAAGATAAGATAAGATAAGATAAGATAAGATAAGATAAGATAAGATAAGATAAGATAAGATAAGATAAGATAAGATAAGATAAGATAAGATAAGATAAGATAAGATAAGATAAGATAAGATAAGATAAGATAAGATAAGATAAGATAAGATAAGATAAGATAAGATAAGATAAGATAAGATAAGATAAGATAAGATAAGATAAGATAAGATAAGATAAGATAAGATAAGATAAGATAAGATAAGATAAGATAAGATAAGATAAGATAAGATAAGATAAGATAAGATAAGATAAGATAAGATAAGATAAGATAAGATAAGATAAGATAAGATAAGATAAGATAAGATAAGATAAGATAAGATAAGATAAGATAAGATAAGATAAGATAAGATAAGAGAAGAGAAGAGAAGAGAAGAGAAGAGAAGAGAAGAGAAGAAGAGAAGAGAAGAGAAGAGAAGAGAAGAGAAGAGAAGAGAAGAGAAGAGAAGAGAAGAGAAGAGAAGAGAAGAGAAGAGAAGAGAAGAGAAGAGAAGAGAAGAGAAGAGAAGAGAAGAGAAGAGAAGAGAAGAGAAGAGAAGAGAAGAGAAGAGAAGGAAGAGAAGAGAAGAGAAGAGAAGAGAAGAGAAGAGAAGAGAAGAGAAGACAAGAGAAGAGAAGAGAAAATAAGATAAGAAAAGCGGCAAAATATCATGTTTAAGGTGTTGAAGTTGTATGGGAGGTGCCACGCCCATTGTTTTATACTACTTATATTATTTATGGGAATTGACTTCGATAAAGCTTTTGATTTTAATTTCAAGATCCTAGCTTTCACATGCGTCGAGTTATTTGGTTTTGTTAAATGTCGTTGTTAAGCGCCACCTATGGCAAAATTTTTGCACTATGTGCACAACAAACAATAAGGAAAACATATTAGGGGTATTCACGATTCAGTGCACTTGCTTGTGCAGTTGAGGACTTGAGGACTTGTGCAGCTGAGCAGTTAGGTTTTCGTGAACACACCACCATCACCATTTCAAAGCTGTCAACATTTTTCAATGCTCACAAGTGCACAACTACTCAAGTCCTCAAGTTGAAGGTAATAGTAGAAAAGCACTTGTGCAGATTTTTGACGTACGTACAATTTGTTTTTGTAAAGTGCACAAGTCCTCAAGTCCTCAACTGCACAGGCAAGTGCACTGAATCGTGAATACCCCTATTATAAAATGTTGAACTCAATCAGAAGGTTAGTTTCGGAAAAATCACTTTTTGATTTTGGAGTTGTATATGAGGTGCCACGTGCCCTCTTTTACAAACTCGCATAATTTTGTTTTAGAGTTAAATGTTAAATAACTCAATTTAATATTTAGCTTTATTGAAAACTTCATCAATCTTCACCACTCATAAAATCAAAATTATTTACCAGGCAACTCTTTTTTATTCAAATATAACAGCTGTTCACTAAATAACACATTAACACTCAACAAAAGCATGCCTTAGGGCATGTACAAAAGTGGCAACATTTAACACACCGGTTTAATTTGTGTTTACATGCAAAACAAAAACAAAAAATGAACAGGCAAAATATCACATTTCAGAATTAGCACATTAAACCTTTATTAGCATGAACTGTGAATTGCCTAATTCTTTTTATCAATCTGATGGCTTTCGCTTTGATAAGCGGCAGGATATCGAGTTTGAGCTGTTGAAGTTGTATCGGAGGTACCACGCCGTTCAACATTTCAAAAATAAATTTAACTGATACTCCTAAACCATCTCCAACTCAAAACATAAATATGTACTGCCAAAATATCAGCTTAATCGGCCCAGCAGTCAGTGTTGCCAGGTGCCTTTCACCATTTACCCCTAGATTGGATTTGAAAACACCCTAAAATTCCCCCAAAAATTTTTTCGGAAAACATACAAAAATTTAATAGGGTGCAACTGAAAAGTTGTGCAACTGCAGTGCAAGCCTATTAACCCTTTCAGTGGATTTGCCCAATATATTGGAAACGTCAGAAACTAATTTGTATTTTTATTTTGCAACGCTTTTTTTTCAAATTTATGTTTTTTTTATCTTTTTATGGCTTTAGTGATAATTATATTAAGAGAGTTTAAAAATAAAGACCTAAAGGGTTGAAAACCCTTTAGATCATTGAAAGGGTTGAAAGCTTTTAAAACGTTAGTAGCGTAGTTAAAAATCAAATTTATGTTTTTTCATCTTTTTAGGACCTAAATGAGAGGCATATTGCCTCAAAAAAATTATTTTGTTCTTGGCTTAGCCTAGCCATTGAAAGGGTTAAAAGGCTGAGCTGTTAAACGTTTTAAACAAGAGCAGAATGTTGCTTCATTACTCTCAATTGTCCAATGTGAAATTGACCTAAAAATTAAGTCTTATTTTTTCAGCTTATCTTTTTTGTCTATAGTTTTTCCCATATTTGGTTTGTTTTAAGTTTTTACACGGAATCAATCAATTGCAAGTAAAACGCAAACCAAGTTTGAAGTGAAGTGGGAAATGATTGGTAATTTATTTGAAGTGTAAAACACTTTATTTCCAAAGGTAAATTTATCAATTACCCCTAAATAACCCCTAAAAAATATATAATCTCCCTAAAAAAAACCCTAAAGATTCGTTAACCCTAAAATTCCTCGACACAGTTAAAAAACCCCTAAATCTAGGGGGAAATCCCCTAACCTGGCAACACTGCCAGCAGCTTCGGAGATTCTCTCTTGCTCATACATAAGCGTGAGCGTAATTTTATTTAATTTCTCTTTCGCTTTTTTAAAAATGTTTTTTAAAGGGCAATGGGCAAAATGGTCGTTTGACCTACAGAAATTAAATGTATGTCAAATGAAAGATCTCTATGATTACACCATTTAATATTATGAGATGTAGGTAAACCATCGGAGAACCGGGATAGAAGCGTTTTGTTTATTTTTAATTTTTGGTAATTATTCGTAAGTGATTACTCATATATTTTTTTAATGTAAAAATTTGGTACGTAGGCACACTCATTTTTTTGCATATGAATATAAACTAGAGGGGAGGAGAAGATGAGTAAAGGTAGGGATGAATGGTCGGTGTATGATTAAAAGGACGGGATGGGGAAAGGGCGGAAATTTAAAATACCAGGCCATTTTCACAAAATAAACCTAGTTTCTGATCGAGGATGGGGCGAGTAGAGGGAGGGAGGAGAAGAGGGAAGAAGGTTGTGAGTACAACAGATTGGCCGAAGGGTGAGAGAAGAAGGAGATAAAAGAACACAAACCGGCATGCCTTGATTGAATCAAGATAAAGTAGAACCGGATACGGAAAATGCGTGTGAGGAAAGAGAAAGGTGCAAAATATGATTGGGAACGAGGGTATGGGTTACGGGAGTGGAGAGTAAAAGGATGAGCAAGAGAGTAAGATATCGCTCTTTCAACGATGTATAGTGTGTTGTGTTTTCGATCTTTTAAACAAAATATTAATATTACTTAATATAATATTAATTATCAATAAACTATTATATAAAATTAAAGTGCAAATATAATGTTACCACTTTACTCCATAAGTACTGGGCCGATTTTTATGAGAAAAATGTTAAATAATCATATTTATGCTACAGTTTTATTTAATGGTATTTTTTTAACTTCTAATAATAAATGTATTTAATTAAAGTGCTAAGTTTTTTTAAGAAACCATCCCAGCTGCAACGCATTGCTTAATCGTTTTTTTCACGCTTTGTGTTGAGGGAGTTTCAATTTAATGCATGTTGCTCTCTTCTCTTTAATGTTTGTGCTCAGCTAGCACAGCACAACCAAAAAACCGATGAACCTTAAACGAGGCGAAAAGTGAAATACAAATAAATTTAGAGCTGCGATCTAAAACAAAAGAAAAGAAGACATTTTTTTTCTTTGGCATGTATTAGATCAGTGTCGGGCAGCTTTGCACACTTGAGATTGTGTTTGTGCAGTAAAATATGTATTTATCTCTCCTACAGAACGATCAAAGCTTCAGTGTTCAAGCGAATTTCAAGCAGATGAAATCTGTGCTTGCGTGTTCCTTGAATATATTATATAATATCTGTGTCGATAAGCAATAATAGCTTAAGTCGATTTAAGACAGAACTGAGTTATTGATATAGTTGTGTTCCACGTATATATCATTATGCACACACAAAATCTAGAACTTTTAGCATGACCTTAGCCAAGGATATGACGCAAAAGTTAAAGAACCTGTCATATAACTTATATGGCTATTGAAAACTTTGAAGTAAGATTTTTGTAAACTTTGAAATAAAACTTAAGCTGTTATTACTCATCGACACAGATATAACGTAAGATTACACTGTATAAAATTTTATGTATGCAAAATTTTTGGAAGTATGAGAAAATTTTTTATTTTTAGTAAGTAACGGCATGGTGCGGCATCAAAGAGGTAAAATGAAAAAAATTATGCATTACAAGGCATAACGATTATTTTCTTTACCAATATAAGGTAATTAAGGGGCATGCGATAGAGAAATTAATTAATTATTAAAAAGCGACATGTCCACATATCATATCATATAGTGATTAATTCCAAGTACGTATAACGAAAGCATCTTACGATGTCAGTTTGGCCTTGGCAAAATACAATAAGCAACATAAGCACAATAAAAAAACATATTTGTTTTTTACTATTAGCCTGCCTTTTTACATTTCCGTCTGCTTGTCTGTATTTCACATTATCCGTCTGTCGGTCTGTTTCCTTTTGACATTCCGTCCACTACTTATTAATTTAATTTCGCAATACAAATCCGAGCAAAAAAATATCCCATAATGCCTAGTAAGATTTCTGCAAAAAGCGCTTTAGCACTGCTTTGTTTTCAGTGTGAGCTTTAAAGCGCTCATTAATACATACTCAAGATGAGAAAGTATAGGTGTGCAAAGCTGCCCGACACTGTATTAGATTGATAAAACAACGTCTGTGGCCGCGGATAACAGTGGCGTGCTAGTATATTATAAAAAGCAATAGTTTATTATTTTTGCGCAAAGCCTTTGCACAAACCAGATATATTTCCTCTTCGATTTAGGTGAGCAAACGAGGTGGCAAAGTTATATGATCAATCAGATGTTTTCGTTTTTCGAAAGTTAGTTAATTACTTATCAGAAGCCGGTCAAAAAGCAATGAGAGAGGCAAGAATTTGTGAATTGGAGCTAAAGTAACACATATTTAATTAAAAGTTACAACTTAAAAACTTATTGGCAACATATGAAAATATATTGCAGCTGACATATATGCTGCAAATGAACAATCGACTTTAAGGGTTGTTCATACAATCTGCTGATTAGTGTCCGACCGAATATTCGGTTTCGGTTTCGGTTTCGGTTACAGCCAGTTTCGGCCCTTTGTGTCAGTTTCGGCGATTTTGCCTCAAATGGCCGAATAACCGAAACTAGCCGAATTTTTTGGTAAAAACTTCTTGCTTCAGTCATTTAATTCAAATATATAAATTTCTACAACGCATTGCACAAAACAAAAATTTTTATTTCGTCTATAATTTGATTTTTTCTCGTGTTAACGTAAAACATTTTTGTTAATTTTATGCGTGAGATACTATCATTTTCGATTCTATTTTATTGCATTTAATGCATTTTCGATTGCATTTAATATTAAAGTTTTATAGGTACTGAAGCCAAAAAATGATAATTAAACTTCCAAACGAATTCTGTGAAGGAGAAGAAAACGAAATATTTCTCTTTTTATAATACTCAACCATTAAAAAAATAAAAAATACTTTGTTTTGTAGTTCTATAAAAATGTACATTGTAGGTGCATACTATTTTGAGTTTGTACTGAAGTTATAAAGAATGCAATGCTTTTTTGATAAAAAATGAAATAAAAAATTATCTTTTTTATTATTATAGTAAATTTCAATTATAATAAAAAAAAATAAACTGGCCATTTCAGCCCTTGAAAGGACTTTGACCGAGCATCTATTGATGAATTGTGTTGTGCGTGTTATTAAATGTTTGATCACAAATGATCGAGAACTGGACCTACGTATTTTATGCCGACTCCGAACGGCTTATGTTCTCAAGAAGCTTTACATGGCAATTTTTACTCTCTGAGGTTTGCCATTGTCTGCAGAGAGGTGACGACCGAACAGAAAAATTAATTCAATTGGAAAAACTCTCTGTCTGAGCTGGAATTGAACCCGGGCTACCGCGGCTCCTTAGCTTAGGGGCCACGCACTCTACCCACTAGGCTACGGCCGCCACTTTCAATGAATTATTATAATTATTTATTAATTTCAATTAATTATTATAAATTTCAATTAATTATTATAAATTTCAATATTCAAATAATACTTTATTATATTACAATTTTTTCCTTTGTGTACGAAAGTACTTTTGTTTCCTTTTAATAAAAAAAATTATTTGTAAAAACTTAAATTTTCATATTAATAACCAAATTGCATTATGGCCAAATGGTCGAATATTATAAAATGGCCGAATATCCGGTTTCGGTTTCCGCCAAAATTCCGGTTTCGGTCGGACACTACTGCTGATAAAAATAACTTATTGCTCAACTTATAAGATTGCCACTTTGCATGAATACCCTTATTATGTTAATATGTGTGTGTTAGCAGTGTGTAACCAGTGCCGTGTCAAGGCTTTTTCAGTTGGAAAATATTACTGTGGGCCATATTACACACGTGTGCCATATTTACCGCACTTACTCTAAATATTTAAAATAAGAAAAAAAAATAAAAATTTAGAGAAAATTTAAAACCTGTATTAAAAATTACTCAGACGTTAACTTTGAAGACGCCGATACATGTTTCTGTTTTTTTTCCCCTCCATCAAAATCCGTTGATCGAAGTCTGTTGTTTTGGAAAAAGTAGAAAATTGTCAAACAGTGTAATCAACGAAAGAATCGCTGTTGATAAAAAATGCAAGCCCAAAATGACAAAACCAAAAACTGAGACTGATTAAATTCACCTGAGCAGAGAGTTCTTTGGAATCAAAGATAAGACTATACTGGCTGTGACGCTCACAACTACGAGCTAGCAACTAAATCCACTATAAAAATCTGATTGTTAATAAAACTAGAGATAAAATTTAGCTCTAGCAGTTCGTTTCAGCCAAAGTTGCTCTGTGGGTGCACTCAGAGATCGCCAGCTTTAATTAACAGACTTTCAAAATCGAATAGATTTGAGTGGATTCGAGTGTGAATGACAATAAATGAGTTACCAATACTTGCGGCTAATAATGGCCAAGAGCAAAAGCTTGTCGAAGTATTCGGCTGGCCAGAGAGTTTAGTACGTTTGTTACCACCATTAATGCAACAAGTGGTTTTTGGGCCGGTTCAGTTTAATTTTGTGAATTATTGAATTTTCCGATCGTTTGTTTTTATTTGTTTTTTTTTCGTTTTGATTATTTGTCGATTTGATCGTTTTGCTATTGTTATTGTTTTGTATATAACACTTTGATGTCGTGTTGACTAAATTCAAAGAAAAAAAAAAAAGGAAAAGAACATATAACTAATAAAAATCAATTAGCATCAATTGTTGGCTAAATAATTAACTTTGTATTCGTGACAAAAAGCGATCGCCGAGCGGACTAGGCGACAACATTGTCGTTGTCGACATTAACTGGCAAGCAAAAAACAAACAGAAAATAATAGAGGAGGAAAAGTCAAGTGAAGGCAACCACACAACAACAACTACAACATCAACAACAACAAATTATAAAATAATAATAAAAACACGATTAATGCTCATAAAACTTTTTGCTAATCACGCTACAGCGACGTTGCATTGCCGCCAACGTCGATTCACCCTTTTCTAGCTTCTCGCTGCTCAGAGCGTACCGACGTAGTCGCGACACGCGTTTTAATTGATCTGAAGTGAGTTTAATTGAACTGCTACCGTGGTCGTTGCTTGATCGCGAGCGGTCGTCGGTCGTTGGTCGATCGGTAGGTCGTTTGGAACGGTCTTAGAACGGGTGAGCAGAGCAACCCCCGGGCTTTGGCTCTAACGAGTAACATTCAATCGTATCGTTTAGATATAGAGAGGGCGTGATTTTAAGCCCAGCCGCAGTTTCCCCAAAACATTGAATACTCTCGCATCGCATTGTTGTTCTAGACTCGCGCTATCGTAGTGGTTGCTCCAACCAAAAGATTCTGCAAAAATGCTAGTTTCGTTTCGCTATGCGAAGCTAAGCTTCGTCGTATTAAAATTGCTCCTATAACGAATGTGTTGGGCAATATTTGGTGCTAACGGAATTTGAAAAAAAATAATCGTATTGCAAGAAACGTGTCTTAGTTTAGCCGCAAAAAAAAAATATATAAAAAAAATATTTTAATATATAAAAAAAATGTTGCTCCTATCAAAAGTGGAATAAAAACAAGTCTACATTAAATGAAAATAATAACAAACATTATTTATCAGCTTAACCAATACATTAAATACGTGAATTTCAACACATTAACGCCTAGCTCTGTGATCGAATGCAAATCGCTCTAGGCTTTGGAGAAGTGTTGTCAACAGACAGAATTAATTTGTATGTCATTTCATTAACACATGACACCATTCAGAAAAATTGATTTTGGAAAAGTGTTTCTAGGAGTTTGTGCATAAAATTACAGTTCATTAAAGAGAAAACCATTCCAGCATCATGTTGCATGACCCCACACAAAAGTGATAAAATCTTATCAAAATCGTGTCAAACTAGTGATAAAAATAACCAAAAACTCGTTTAAGCACCAACAAATTCAAAGAAATTTAAATAAATTGTGATTTTCAAATCTCAAAATTATTCACAAAAAAACTTAGCCGAGTTATTCGTGTTGTCGTCAATAAATGGAGAAAGCTGGCCGTCAATTGCAGACTAGATCAGATGAGCTCCAGGAAAGTTTCATGTACATGATCAACAAGATGCTGTTAAAAATCGAGAACACGCTACTACGAAGCCATCGTCAACGTGAAACCACTGGAATTAAGAAGCTGTACAACTCCTTCTTCGTTCTGTTTTAATTCATCCCAGGCAACACGGATGCAACAATTGTTAAAGTAGTTTTAACAAATCTTTAACTATTGCCAACCCATTTTACATATTTTGAAAAATAAAAAACTTAACTATAATTAAACCAAAATCTAGCCAAGTCAAGTTAGTAAAAGTTACGTAAATAGAATCAAATCAAACGTTGTTTCGGTTGTTAGTGCAAAACGTAGTGAAAATTCATTCGATCGACGGTCAAAAGTTCTAAGCTGTTGTGAACGACCCTTTGTAAAAAAAAAGCGAAGTAACGATTAATCGGTATTTCAAACCAAAGTTGATGAGTGTTAACGTAACGGTTTGTGTATATTCATAAATTGCTGTTGCCTACCAGAAAGTAGTAAAAACTTTACTTTAAAAATAAAAAAATAAAAAAAAATATAAAATCACTCCAAAGTGTTTCTTTCTCAAGCCCAATCTTACCATTTTTCATTTGCCACTTCAAACTACTTGCCAAAATCTAATTTGTCTTGACTGCGAAATCGAATGGCTCTTTCGCTTCTACAACAACATCCTAGTTTTACGGACTTGCAATCCTTTTTTGATCCTTTTCCAATACAACGTGTAGCAGCAGCGACAGCGACAGCAATTGCCGATCTAACCAGTTTTAGCGGCATTGATCCAATGGAATACACTAACAGCAACAATCATCAGCCTCATCAAAGGGTGAACAATGTTAACAGCAGCAACAGCAGCAGTAGCACCAGCAGCAGCAACAACGATGGTGTGGTTTTAAGTAGCAGTGGTGTTGAGCATCATTTTTCCACAGTAAATAATAATAATCAGGTGAGTGTTAATAAGAGAGGCTAATTCCATGTAAATGTATCCAATGCACAATTTTTGTTATTGCTACACACTGAGATAAATAATTCAGTGTCAATAAGCAAAGATAGCAATTTCCTTATATGCCCTTATATGTTTAATATTTGCACGATGTGGAAACGTCCTGCCCATTTCGCATAGATTTTTTTGCAATATTTGTGGACTTAGAGCGAAATTTTTCCCAGGTCTATGCATATTGTACTTTTCTATAAAAAAACTAATAATAATTGTAGGCCTTAAATAATGGCACTAGGCGAGACACAGGTAGCGGAGGATACAGATTCACTGGATATTTATATACACCTGGGTATCGCTTACTTTTCTTGTTTTCTTTGCATAGGGTCATCGCCCTTTTTATAAGAGCTGATGTATCTTAACAGTGTGAGAGAGATCTGAGCATGACCTATCCTGAGTTAAGCTCAATGTAGATTAGGTTGAGGCTTAACTCGCACTTGCCACATTTCTGTTTCATCTATATAAGTCCGAATTTTACATGAGTTGTACATTAACATCATCGGAGAAAAAATTGTCCAAGAGCCGAGAAAATTCTTTGACTTTGTTATCATGAAGCGCAAATCTAGCGGCTATCCATCGTCTATGTTTAAAGGTAATGTCACTTCGTCCAATTCTCTTGAAATAAGCAACTTGTATGTCGATCACTTTAAGGAGGTCTTTTGTCTTCCTACCACCTTATCTGAAACTTCTCCTAGCTCAACTATTATAGTTTATATTTAACCCAGGAAGAGATTTCTAATGCAATAAAAGAACTGGATATATTAAAGGGACCAGGACCAGACTTAATACCTACAAGCTTTTTGGTGCGATGTTTAGACCAACTGCTATTGCCATTTCACATAATCTTTAATGAATCACTGGTTTGTGGGACATTTCCTTCATATTGGAAATCATCCCATATTACGCCAATTTACAAGAATGGTGATAAAAGATCAGTTGGAAATTATAGAGGCATAGCAATCTTGTAAGTCATTCCAAAACTTTTTGAAAAACTTATTTGTGAAAAGCTAACAAGTTTCATTAACCCACGTCTAAATGAGCAGCAACACGGGTTCCGAAAAGGGCTATCTACCACCACTAATCTCATGATTATGGTATCAGATGTTTTAGTCAAAATGGAAAAAGGGCACCAAATAGATGTTGTTTATACTGATTTCAGTAAAGCTTTTGATCGAGTTGATCACAACATTCTTATATATAAGTTAGAAAAATCTGGTGTTGCGGGGTCTATTGGCTAAAATCATATTTAAACGGCAGATCCCAGTTTGTTAAATTCCAGGGAGTTCTATCGAAAAAAATTGCAGTCTCCTCGGGAGTTCCGCAAGGTAGTCATCTTGGTCCTCTTCTTTTCAACATATTCATATCTGATCTGTCAGAAGTTCTTAACGATATCCCACATCTTATGTATGCAGATGATTTAAAAATGTACTATGCAATTCAATCAGATGCAGATGTAAATTTTTTGCAATCAAAATTGTTGTCTCTTGAGCAATGGTGTTTTCAAAATAAACTACATCTTAATGTCAATAAATGCAATGTTATTAGCTTTTCTCGTAAAAACAACGTAACATTACATACCTACCACCTCAATAGTACCGAACTAAAAAGGGTCAACCTTATAGTGGATCTTGGAGTTGTCTTAGATTGCAAGATGCGCTTTAATCTGCACTATGATAAAATTGTGTCCAGGGCCAGCAAACAGCTCGGTTTTATAAAAAGACGTGCAAATGAATTCAAGAATATATGGCTCACTACATCCTTGTACCGTGCATTAGTGCGCCCAATACTTGAATATGCATGCATAATTTGGAATCCATCTTTCGATTCCCATAGAGAAAGAATTGAGTCTATTCAAAAGCAGTTCTTACTATACGCGCTTAGAGATATGTACAACCCCCATGATTATTGTAGCCTTCCATCATATGAAGATAGACTCAGCCTTTTAAATTTGATGCCACTATCAACAAAAAGATCGTTATTGGGCTCATGCTTCACATTTGATGTAATTAATGGTGCTATTCACAGCGAATATATTTCTAAAATTATTTCCTTTAACGATCCAATTAGGCGCACTAGGCATACTCGATTGTTAACTGAATATCAGCACCAAACTACATATGCAAATAATGAACCCATCAATCGTTGTTGCAGAGAATTTAATAATATCTCTATATAATACTCACCTTCTATGTCCAAATCCTCTTTCAAGCAAACCCTATATAAATCACTCAGTAATCAGAATTAACCCAGGCCTCAGATAAACTACATACATGTATGGATTTATATGTATAAGCATTTAGTTTAATAAATCAAAATTCTTTAACATCCCTCTCCAAATCTCCGATTTACGTCCTTTTGTCCTTATAGTCTTTAAGAATAATATATATACATCGTATCTTAAGTGTGTATATAGTCTCTCTTGTTTTATTTTTAATAAAAAATAAAATAAAAACAAGGAAAGGGGAGAAGAAAAACAAAAAACTTAGTAATCTTAGTATAAGTAAACAAAATCTGTTAGAATAAGTTAGAATAAGTAAATTGCATTGCCTTGTTTGGCCAATAAATAAAAAATAAAATTTTAGCTAACTGTACTTTCCCTCTGATCCGATTAAGCATATTTTGGGGTTTTTACCTGAGAGTGAAGTCGTTGTAGCAGCCTATTTCAATGTCCACAACCCAGCTTGGTTACGTCACTCGGGCTCATTAAAACCTGTTGGAAAATATGTTGAACGATTTGCTGAATGGAACCAATTGATTCAACTAGTGAAGAACCCACTTTTCCCTCAAAGTGCTAGGTTAGGTCAGGTTAACCCGGATTTCTCCTGACGGAGGCTCACATAGACCAGTTCTGGTCCTTAGTGGTACCGGTGACAGTCAAAATAGCCTTTGGCGTTAATTAAAGTCTGCAAAGATTTGCGTTGAGTTCGCGGGAGGGATTCGAGGGATATTTTTGCTACATTTTGTCGTATCAGGAACATCGGTGAGCCTAGGAGTTTTAGTCTTGATCTGAGTAGGGTGGAGCATTTGCATAGTAGGTGCTCCAGGGTCTCCACCGTGTCTGGTTCCTTGCACTTCCTGCAATTGTCATCAGTGATGATGCCCAGTTTTCTCGCGTGAGCCACCGCCATGCGGTGACCAGTGAGTATACCCACTAGTGTCCTACAATCTCTGCGCGGGCGTGCCAAGATGAAAAGAGTTCATTTTTCGCATAGTGCGGTGCACATTATTTTGAAGATTTTGTAAGATTAAGATCGACACTATCTACGATTCTCTGCTTGTGTGGCTCTTTTTTCGAGGTTCCTGTACATCTCTTGTAGCGGAATAGGTACATGTTCTGCGAATTCTGATCGCCAGTCCAGCGCCCGAACAGCGTCATTTCTTTGGAGAGTTCTAATCGATAAAAAAGATTCCGACGTCGATTTTGGATTAAGAGATATATTTAGGTGCTTAGCAGTTTAAATAATAAGTCTGTTGCTATACCGTCTGCCATCTCATTCCCCTCAATGCTTTGATGACTAGGGACCCAGTAGATGCGCTCTCTCTTCGCATAGTGCATGCAGTGCATCTCTGCCAGCCAGGACATTTTTGGACTTGATGGTAGTGGAGTGCATGGATTCAATTTCCGCTTGGCTGTCGACGAAAATGTTAATACAAGAGTGGTGTGTATCTCCGCGGCCTTCCTGATGGCAAATACTTCCGTCTGGAAGATGCTGAAGTGGTTCGAAAGTTTGTGTGGCTGCCTTATAGTAGCCTCTGCACAATACACAGCCGCACCTACCCCCGCAGTCATTTGGAATCGTCTGTAAATATGCTGACCGCCCGCTGTGCTTGTTCTATACCTTTGCAATATGCATATAAACCAGGGAAATCAACGACTCATGCTCTTCAGATCCTTACTAACAAGATTGAAAAACCATTGGGGAACAAAGAAAATGCAATCGGGTGCTTCCTAGACATTAAAGGTGCTTTTGATAACATCGAATACGCTCATATAAGCGAATGCATTCAGCACAAAGGTGTTGATGAAACAACAAGTACTTGGGTGCATAACGTGCTGAAAATCAGAAATATGAAATCAACTTTAGGCACGGCAGAACTCAGAGTAATTGCCGCAAAAGATTGTCCACAAGGAGGATTTCTCTCTCCAATTTTGTGGCTCATTGTAGTTGATGAACTCTTAGAACTTCGATGTGCAGGGTTGCACTGATGACATCGTGATCCTTATCAGAGGGAAAATACGAGAATACTTTATCGTATCTCCTCCAGAGAGCACTCAACATAGTAGCTAAATAGTGCAGGGAAACGGGGCTCAATGTCAACCCTAAAAACCAACATCATCGTTTTTACCAGGAAAAGAGTCAGAGAAAATCTTAGTGTACCTACTCTTTTTGGTGAAACCATAAACTTCTCAAAAGCAGTCAAATACTTAGGTGTGACGCTTGATGATAAACTCACATGGAACCCACATCTAAACAACACCATAAACAAAGCAAAAGCCTCATTATGAGTCAGCAGAATTTTTATAGGTAGAAACTAGGGCCTAAGCCCCAAACTAGCCATGTGGATGTATATTTCCAACTCGAGACCAATCGTCTTATATGCCGCACCAATATGTTGGAGTAAGACGATCCAAAAAACAGCTCAAGTCAAGCTCAGCAAGTTGCAACGACTAGCTTGTGTCTGTACCACCATTACATCTTCTTGTCAAGAAAGGAGCTCTGATCTTCACAGTCAAGCGCATCATTGACAACCATTTGTATTTACCAAGTAACACTCATCCAGCGCTATTAGACGAAATAACTAAGGACAAGAATCGGAAGTTATTACCCTGGGATCTCTGCCTCCAAAAATACAACTTCTTCTATAACTTTTAAGTCTCCTTCCCAAACAGAACTACATGGGAAACAAAAAGACCACAGTTTACTGGTGACTATTAAGCCTGGTATACTGATGGCTCAAAGACAAATCGTCGGCCTAATTCTAATACGACGTAAGTCAAAATTAGCTATTGTTCAGGAAGAAAGGAAAACTGTTTGTTATTTGTATGAAGCTCATACGATAATTTATTGTTTCAAACGTTCTACCTCCCTTTTTTTCATACAAACATTAAAAACTAAAAAAGGACATAGATGAAGCTTTGACTAATCTACCTAAACTGCTAATAAAAGTTACTTTGACCAATTTTACATACGTCGTATTAGAATTAGGGCGACGGAATGAAGGTGTGGGACCTGGCGTTTTTGGCCCAAGGCAGGGAAAATCTAAATATGCCAGCATGGGCACAGGTAACTCAGTCTTCGAAGCTGATGTCCATGCAATTAAGATCTGTCTAAGAGAGTATGTAAAAACATTTACATTCACTCCGACAGCAAAGCTGCTCTACTTCCACTTAGCGCATATAAAATCACGTCCAAACTCGTATATGATTGCCTACAATTGCTTATCAAGGTGTCTACCCATAACAGAGTCCACATCATTTGGGTACCAGGCCATAGCGGCTATTTAGGAAATAAGATTGTGAACAAACTAGCCAGAAAAGGAGCTGTAAGTTCCTTCATAGGCCCAGAACCATTCTGGGGCACTATGCAACATAACATTAATATGTGGCACTACAGAAAGATAGACACTACATTACTGGAGGGAAACCAAAGGTAATAGGCCGGCTAAAACATTCATGCCAACCACTTCGCTTCAAAGAACGAAACAATTCCTTACTTTGAAAGGAAACAACTGCCTTACTTATAGAGGTTTGTTACAATAGGACCTTAAGGCCGCAGTAACTAGGTGACTAGCTCCCTCCTCACTTAACTATCTATCTATCTATCTATCTATCTATCTATCTATACCTTTGCACCAGTCGTTTGGTCGGCCTTTATAGTCTAGTGGAGAGTGCGCTAGACTCTCAACCCAGAGGTCCCTGGTTCGAATCCGAGCTCGGGCATGGTTCTTTTCACTTTCTTTGTTCTTTCCTACATTTAAGAATTTTGGAAACTAAAAATACACAACTAAATTGTGGAAAATGTGGAATTAAAGGAATAAAACAACTAAGGGCTGGAAATGCTTGCCGAGGTTAAGGCATAACACTAGCCTCGGTTAAAAGCAATTCAAATTGTCTTTCACGGTTGTTTTCGCCTAATCAATAATTCACGTATTGTTCCAATCAATTCCTGTAAATAAATCTATCCGTTTCCTTTCAGGTCAAAGACCAAACTTTGTTTGTATAAGGCGCATGCCTTTGTTCTTTGATCGTTTAAAAAAAAATAAGAGTTAGTGTTTTGGAATTGTTAGTGGTACGAGGTTTCATATAGTCTGTGCTACTAGATAGATCCTTACCAATTCTACAATGTCCGAAATTTTGGTCGTGCATGTTGCCTACCGCCGTGAAGCATTGTGCCATTTTTCCAGCTATTAGTTTTTCGTGTATGTCCAGGTGGTACATACATAGAATAGCTTCAAGCGCTTTAGTTAGAGTTGACTTCAGTGCCCCCGTAATGCATAGACCTGCTTGCCGCTGAGTTTTCTGCATATGCTTATGGAACGTTGATTTTTCCACAGCCAGCCATCACACTATAATTGCATGAAGTAGAATAATATGAACTGTCGTTACATAGATCCAATACATTAGAATAGGCGAGATACCCCAGGTGCTGCCTAGCCTTTTCTTGGATTCTCCATGCTTCCCTTTCCATGCACCCTTCTGCAAATTACTAAAGTGTCTAGCCATACATTTATAGTTGGTGTTGCATCAATTGCACGTAGTCCGGTGACGATTGCCTCAGTTGATACATTGTTGAATTCACCTGATATGTCTAGAAAAGCACCAAGTGCGTTTTTTTTCTGGTGGAGGGCTTTTTCTATTGGTACTTTCTATTGGGAGTGTAGTACCGTCTCAACCAATTTCCTTTTCGTATAAGGAAGTAGTTCTTCAGATACACGAGGCTGCTCTCACCTGCTTTCGGTAGGAATACGACTCTTGCTGTCCTTCAGTCCTTTAAAGAACCAGGCACATGGTTTAACCGAATAATTATAGTGATCACTCCGTTGAATATATTATCAAGCCACGGGACGTCTCGTAATTCGGCCGTTTGCAGGAAATTTGTCAGGAAATATACCGTCTGGTTCCGGGGAGTAATATCCCGAGAACGAGTTTATAGCTCACAGAATTTTGTCTGGCTTTATTTAGTCACGTGGAACCTGTAGCGGATTTGTCCAGTTTCTTCGTTTTATAATATTATAAGGAGCTTGAGTACAGCCATTCAAGGGATTCCTGACTGCTCTGCGTTCACTCACCATTGCCTTTGCGATGCTGGATCTGAATGGTGGGTTGCTTTAAGAGTAGCTTCCTAAGCCTTGCTGTGTCTTTTCTATGTTTGAGCAGAAGTTCTTCCAGGAGTGTCTTTTTACCTTGTGCATGTTTGTTTCAAAAAGTCTAAGCCTGCATTTGTAATTCCCCCCATTTTTCTTTTTGGTCAGCTATTTTGGTTTGGCTGAAGAAATCTTTTAGGTAGCATCTTTGCTCTGTAAGATCTGGACTTAAGATATGCTTTAAGAAGATAGACCGAGAAAATATTCAGGGACGTCTTAATTCCCTCTTCCGTATTAATTTGTATGGGAGAAGGTAGCTTAGTCTAAATGATGTTTCTAAAACGGTTACAGTTAATATTTCTGGTGTACCTGAAGATATTTTAAGCTAGATTGAAGTTAAATCCTATATTGAAACTAATATATTTGTGATCCGAGGAGGAGGACTGGTCTAGTACCCTCCAATCTGTGACCAGATTGTTGGCGTCAGAGGATAGTGTTAGATCTAGCAAATCCGAGAAGGTGGGGCCTGCATATAAACGTTGCTTTCTTGCCTATGTTAGCCACGCTTAGCTATATTGTACGACTCTGCGTGATGTGCATTGGCATCTGATGCGATGACAACTGCCTGCTTCCTTTCGCCAGCTATGTCTGCCAACCCATGAAGCTCGTCGGGAGTACGTTGTTGTCGTACGCCATGTAGCAGGAGGCGACTAGGATCGGTTCATCAGCGTCGCCCTCTAGCGCCACGACGGTGAGATCGTCAGTGCTGTAATGAGACATTAAATAGATATAGATGTCTTTCCTTATGAGGTTGGCTGTTCTTGTTCGACTTACTGTTGGTTCGAAACACGTATTGAATGTGTAACTTTAGGCTAGATACCACGTTACCCGAGGTAACCCGAGGTAGGCTCCTTCCTTTAATGTGAGAAAGAGTTCTGTGCTGGTGGTTTTACTTTTGTGGCTATTTGAAGTTTTTGTTTTTAATAACTCGATTTTCGAAAAGAGAACTAGAGAACAAATTTGGTTAGCAAAATATTACAAATTTTAACTGTTATGACATAGTATAACATTATGTTATGACACTGTTTTTTGTTTTTTTTTTTTGGAAAAAACTCAAATGAAACTACGAAAAAATAAAAGTTTTTCATCGAAATTTTGTAGACAATTGATAAAAATTGAAAACGATAAAAAATGCATAGTTAGGCACCTTTGTTTTAGGTTTAGATCTTTCTCAAATAATTTTCCCACACAAAAAAAAAAGGATTTTTGAAAAAGAATTGAATATCGATACCTTGTAAATATTTGGAAGGCGATTGAAAGATAAGGTGATTTTGCGAAGCACTTGCGATTCGCCCAAGGTTTCTTTGGAAGATGGATCGCTTTCCGATCGACCAAACGATGATTGCGCGTTTCAAGAAAAATCTACAAAATCTTCCTGCGCTCATTCCGGCGATCGTTGGAAGATGGCTTTTTCAAAATCGATCGTTGGAATATGAAGAAGGCAATTCTATGTACTTCTCCGCTAAAAACAATCATCCAAAAATATTAAAAAATTATTTTTTGGGTTGAATTGCCGTATGGAAAAGTATAATATTCATATCAGCACGACATGCGGTGGTTGAGCTTTTTGTTGACCGATTTGACAAAGAATGTCCCCTATAAAATAACTTGTAACGTTCAACAAAGACGCTTCGCAACAAATCGCTGAGAAACTCTAAAAGCGATTCGTAAGCCACTCTTGTCGGCGAATCGCTTAAGACCCCTTTTGCCGATTTGAGTGCGACTCTCCCCGCGAATAGTTAAGGACTTCTCTTGGCGATTCATTTTAGACTCTTCCCAGCGAATCACTAAAGATCGCTCTCGGTGACTCGGCGAATCGCTTACAAACCCTCTATGCGATTTGTTCGCGAATCTTCCCGGCGAATCGCTTAAGACCCCTTTTGGCGATTCGTTAGCGACTCTTCCCAGCAAATTGCTTACGCTGGTGATTGAAAATGCTTGCAGGGTAATAAAAAGCAAAAAATACGATATGAAAAAAATTGTTGATATATAATTTCTTTATAATATTATACCAGAAAGTGACAAAAATTATTACGCATCTAAAAATAATAAATGGATTAATTTCTTGTTGAGGGCATCATTTGTTGTTTTTTCCGGGATGCGCCATTTTTTTAATATTTTGTGTGGGAATATTTTGATATGTATTATGTTTCTTTTGGAAATATTTTCATTAATTTTGTTTGTACTATAACTTTTTCTTATAATTTTTGTAAAGTAATTTAACGAAAAGCTTTTTGATTTTTTTTAAATGAATAAAAGTTTTTTATTCATTAAAGTTTTTCAAGTAGCGTTTAACGAATACATATTTTTTTTTTCAAATGAATTGCTGTTGACCAAGAAATTTTAATGTCCGAATTTTTTCCTTAATGCTACTTTGCTCTAAGTGTATGGATTCACACCAAAATACGTTTGAAATGGCGTATAGATCAAAGTAGTTGAAAATGTCCTTTTGTACGTGAAATCAAGGATTAGGAAATATGTTTCAGGTATTGCCATTTTTATAAAAATTTTTGGTGAGACATTAAAAAAATCCTACCGTACAGTTTTCAAAGAAAATGGCTTCAAACGTTAATTTTGAACGACTACGATATTTTTTTAATTTAAGAATTAGTAAGTATTGGTAAATTAGATTGGTTGGTAAATATTTTGTACCCAAAACATCTGTTTATGTACTATAAATGTAGCGATACACGCTTGTTTTAGAAAAACATTTTATCATTATATGTTTTACCTAGTATTTGGACGGTCACCTTTAATAAATCTATTTACTTTGCTTATTTCAACGGATAAAAGCTATCTGTGTTATCACTTCAACTGCATTTGTATTAACACCACAATCTCTTCAATTCTCGATGTCCAGTGTAGTACAGTGAATGAGACTATGAGAAGTAAACAAACTCTGTTATCAACATGAAAAAAGCGGTTTTAGTTGCTAAAGCCAGCGATACAAGATGTCAAACTCCAACGCTGTTCGTGGAAAAGTGTCGGCGTTAAAACTTTGTATAGGCAGCGTTTCAAGATTACGCATATACAACATATATTGGTGTATAAGTTTATCAGTTGTGGTTCAGAATTCATGGCAAAATTTTAAGCGTTTTTTCAGATTCTATTTAATATTTTATTTAATTGTTGCAGCCTACTTCCAGAGATCTTCGAGACAAAATAACAAACTCAAGTATTTATGATAATGCCTAGAATAGTGTTTGACGTTTTGACTTATTATAACGTTGGAAATGCAAATAGTAGTACACGTTCGCGGTTATTTTTTATAATATTTTCCGTTAGTAACACGAATATTATTTCAACTAATATTGTGCATTTAAAAGTGGAATGCTGGATTTAGTGCTTGTCAATGTGTAAGACATATTAATTAAGGTGAACTTTCATACAGCCATCAAAGAGAATTAAGTGTTGATTTCAGTTGAATTCATAGAAATACGAGCTGACCAGAAATGAAAAAAAACGTATTTTAAAATATATCTGATTAGAATAATATATACAGTGATGTGCAAAGAAACAGAGACAGCTGTATTTTTATATTTAAAGATGCATGTTTAAAATATATCTGATTAGAATAATATATACAGTGATGTGCAAAGAAACAGAGACACCTGTATTTTTATATTTAAAGATGCATGAATTATATAAGAGGTGCCCCAGATATAGCATTAATTCCCTCGGGTGGTGATTCTCCTTGATTAGGTAAGTATAGGTAGATTAAGTAGTATAAACTTTATAGATGAGGATCACCCCTACCTCTCTTCGGAGCAAGAAAGTGAAAACTTGAAAATATGTGTCATTATCTCTTACCCGATCTCCAAAGTCAATAGCATCTTGAAAAAGAGACTACATGTCCTTCAAACCAATGATACAAAAGCCGTTTTCTAATCTTACCACACTAAAAGCTAACTGTTTTACGTGTGGTAATTTAATACGAAAAAGTAGTTATGTTTGGATTGAGGACTCAAGTACTATGGCAATCATAAAAATTATAAAAAAAATTGATTTAATATTCGAGATATTTATTATCAAAGTTGAATTCAACATTTTTTTAGAATTTGGTTGCTCATAACTTTCTTAATTTTTTTTTTTATTTTTTTTTTTAGTCAATGAACATAAGCTCTTATAGACTATGGAATATAAAATATGTTATAAAGATGAATATTAAATATGTTACAATTAAATTTAAATTCAATTCACTATAATTACTATAAGATACAATTTATTTGAGATTATTTTAATAATAACAATTTAGAGAATGTTTTAAGGATTCTTTAGAATCTGCAAAATCAATGTTGCAGTATAACATGCAATTATTAAACTCCAACATAGATCTAAACATTGGCGAGTTAAAGGCATAGTTTGATCTGCATGTTTCTAAATAAAATACGTCAAAGTGTCTTAATGTTCTCGACGGAACATTAAAATTTATTAATTTGAGCAAGTTAGGACAATCTATCGTTCCCCTTACAATGTAAAAAACTAACATTAGAGATAAAATTATTCTTCTATTCTGAAGAGTTTTTGGCATTTCAATTTGAGAATTAATGGCTCTAAAAACAAAACGAGTAAAAGATTTTTGTACTCGTTCGAGGCGTAAGGTGTGAGACGCATAGAACGGATTCGAGATAAATGAAGCATATTCCAACTTTGATCGAACTATTGATGTATAAAGACACTTCAGGGTATAAGGGTCTTTAAAACTTGATCCATTACGTCGAACTAACGCAAGTAGCGAGTATGCTTTCGGTACAATATAATTCAAGTGACCTATAAATGTGAATCTCGAATCAAATATAACCCCGAGATCTTTAGTTTCACTTACGAATTTCAACCAAGTATTACCTAAAAGAAGCATGCCATTGTTTGTACACCAATCAAAAATAGCATTTAAGTCAGATTGTAGTAATACAGCATCTTACAATGACCTAATTTTGAGAAAAATTTTTAAATCATCCGCATATAGAAGACATTGCGAATTCTTTACTTTTGATGTTATATCATTTATAAATATAATAAAAAGTAATGGACCCAGTTTACTTCCTTGAGGAACACCAGAAGAAGCTACAAATGGTCTAGATAGTTCGTTTTCAATGCAAACATGGTTTAACCTGTCACTCAAATATGATCCAAACCATCTTAATAAGTTAGAATGGAAACCTATTTTCGCTAATTTTTTTATTAAAATATCATGAGAAACTTTGTCAAAGGCCTTTGAGAAATCAGTGTATATTGAGTCAACTTGATATCCCTTTTGAATGGCAGAAATACAGTATTCCGTAAATAAAGTAAGGTTTGTTACCGTCGATCGACCAGGTACAAAACCATGTTGGAAGGGAGATATTAAGCATTTTACGGCAAAATAAACTTTCTCTTTAACTATTGCTTCGAACAGTTTCGATACAGAGGTAAGTTTTGAAATCGGCCTATAATTTTTAATATTATTTTTATTCCCAGATTTATATATTGGAGAAATAAATGATACTTTCCAATCCGGAATAAATGACCCTGTAGAAAGAGATTTGTTGAAAATTAGCTGGAGGGGTTTTGCTATGGATTTAACACAATTTTTTAAAAACAAACTGGATAAACCATCACAATCAGGCTTGGTAGTCATTTTAAGATTCAAAACACCCTTAACTACATCCTCTTCAGAGATATACAAGGAACCTAAATCAATCAAAGGGCTTATATCTTTTGTAGTATCAGCTGAACAAATAACTGTTGGTTTAAAATTTGACTCAAAAAAGTCAACAAAAAGATTTGCGCTTTCAATGGCATTTTTTGAGTCTTTATTTTTAAAAAACATTGCAGTTGGAATGTTTGAGCTTTTTTTCTTAGAATTAACAAAACTCCAAAATGCTTTCGGATTCCACTTTATATTTGTTTCAAAATTTTGAATGTATTGTTTGTATAGAAATTTATCTAAGAAATTAAATTCTCTCATAAAATGTCTATATTTATTAAAGTAATCAATATTTTTAGACACCGCCCATTTTTTAAAAAACTTATTCCGAAGATTTTTTAATGTTAAAAGACCAGGGGTATACCACGGCAGTTTATACTGTTGCGTGCTTTTTTTAGGAACATGCTCACAACAAATCCTTAAAATGATAAATTTAAACAACGAGAAACAGTCTTGCCAATTTATGCTATTAAATAAATAATTCAAAAGATTAAAATCACAAGCATTAAAATTAAAGTTAAATTCATTAATAATTTTAGTCTCACTTTTACGAAATTCGTAAAATTCAATTTCTATAGATTAATATTTTTACTAATGAATACCAAATCTAATATTTTATTTACATTATTGCGACTTTATGTAAAATGTTTTATAAACAACTTAATGTCAATTTGATTTTCTTCTCAACAAGTTATAAGCTTTGGAAATCGACTAAGAGATACATTAAATCTGGACTAAAATGTAATGACATATTTGTCCAAGTTTTTCCTCCTGTCCTGAGGTAGTGACCCTCATCCTTGCATTTTTTTACTCGCCTAATCAAGGAGAATCACCACTCCACGGAATTAATGCTATATCTGGGGCACCTTGTATATAATTTATGCAGCTTTATGTATAAAAATGTATGCGTCCCTATTTATTTGCACATCACTGTATTTCTAAAAGTAATTATTCAAGCGTTGAAAAAAATCAAAAATTGTTTTTATTTCTTACAATTTTTGTCTAATTATAAAGCAACAATTAGAGAAATTGGAATTTTCGATGTATCAAAACTAAGCAGTAGTGCAATTCACAAAGTTGTGCCAATGGTCTTGCATCATAGCATTTGCAAAACGGAACAGTTTATGTGTACTCTACACTAACAAACTACGTATACGGAGATGCATTTACTACGCTTTTGCAAATATGTAACACTAAAAATCCGTAAGGGCAATCCACGATTTTTAGGCATCGTTGCAAATGTGTTTTTGTAAGGATAGATTTTTTTAAACTGACTTTTAATAGTATGATGTTGCAAATGCTATACAACAGCTGTTTTTGGTTTGCATTTTTTTTTTAATCATATTTTTGTGAACAATGTTTACATAGTTGAATGCAATTTTTTACAAGTAAATAAAATGGAAAACTTTTATTTTTTATAACTTCCTCCATTTCTTTACCACTATTTTTATAATTGCAAATTGAACTTTTTTTCTGCGAAAAATGTAAACAATAGACTAATGCATAATCTTGTTGCAAAAGCAAAATTAACTCATTTTACAAAAACAAAAAGCATTGATATGCATTTGCAACATTCATACATTTGCTTTAAGTGAAAATTCGTGAAACTAGCCACCTAAAACAGGAAGTCGTAATTTTTCTATATATAATGGATATTATTAAAGTGTATATGAAATAAAAAATAAATTGAAATTTTTTAAAGTTTTTTTTTTTCAATGACTTACAAAGAATTTAGTTTTAGGCCACTGTTTTTGTAAAATTAACATTGCTAAGTAACGGCTTGCTAAATTTTTTAAAAAAATAATTTTTGTATTTTAACGTGTATTAAGAGTACTTGAACTAAAATCAAAAAATTTTAACAAGCCATTATTTAGCAATATTTATTTTACTATAACAGTAAAAATTACAAAAAAATGTGATCCATTTGTATTGGAGGTGCCACTCCCACTTGTCCAATCACGCCAACTTTTGACACATTTCCTTTAAATGATGCACTTGATGACTGACTAAGTTTCTGTTGTCATGGCTTTACTGGTTTTTAAGATATTTCAAAAAATAAGATCCATTTGTATGGGAGGTGCCACGCCCACTTGTCCAACTATTAAAAACTTTTTTGTACTTTTATGTGCCAAAAGCACTGAAAACGTCATCAAAATAATTTTTTCCCTCTAGTTTGTACCAATCATTCCATTGTGCAGTGCTCTGCATGGCTCGCACAAGACAGGTAGTAACAGACTTGGAGACAGATGGAGAATGCATCATTTTTCTTTTTTTGTATTATTTTTACATATAGAGTAGAAGGGGGTAATGTCGTGCACTGGCTTTTTTAGCATAAAAAATTGAGTGATATACCAGCCGTTGGTAAGGTATGGGCCTACTGACCTACAGAGCTCATGCATACAATACTAGCAATATCCATGCGTAAGGGCAATATGTGCGACGTTTTTTAAAAATCGCACGTTCTCGGGACGACGAAAGTGTTTTTTTATCGGATCAAAAAAATTATTTGTCTCGCAGGAAAATATACCAGGTAAGTGTTTTCTTAAAGCAAATTTTGCGCCGAAAAAAAAGATGTATTGTGTTCGAAAAAATGTTTGTTCTTTACCGATTTGTCGAAGTCAACCTTGAAAACGACCTTTGGGGCAATGTCATGCATTTGATGTGGGGCAATGTCATGCACTATACAGAAAAGAAAAGGGAAGGAAACGCGGTCGCCCTAGTATCAAGGGAGTCGTGAAGCCATAACAAAACGCTACATCGGATGCTTACTCGTTGTATTCGCTTGTCATGTACGGCTTTACGAGCACTTTAAAGTTGAGTGCACGACATTACCCCCTCTACTCTATGTTATATTTTTTAAAAAATTTTTTTGTGGTCCAGAACTTTGTTTTTTAAATTTTTTATAAAAATTTTAATTTTTATTAAATTTTATAAATTTTATAAATAATTAAATTTTATCTATTTTAAAGAAAAAATTTTTTTTTTCAAAATCATTTTTGTAATTTAACGATTAAGATTACTTGGCCCACAAATCAAGGAATTTTAATAAGCCATACTTGGCAAAATTAATTTTACTAAACAATGGCCTAAAACTAAATTCTTTGTAACTCATTGAAAAATAAAACTTAAAAAAAATTTATATTAATTTTTTTTCATATACACTTCAATAATATCCATAATAGATATAAAAATTACGACTTCCTGTTTTAGGTGGCTAGTTTCACGAATTTTCACTCTATAACAAAAGGCTGCTGCATATGCAATAGTATATTCAAAAATATTTGTGAGTAAATATTACTAACAGCTGCGTCCATTCTACGAATTTTATTCGTAGTTTTCAGCCACGAATAGGATTCGTATAATCGACGTATATTAGTACATATTACGAATACTTTATTCGTATTCCTAAAAAAACAAATGTATTAAAAAAATTCTTTCTGAGCTGGGGTTTGAACCTCGGCTCTTTAACTTACGGGCCACACACTCTACCAGTAGGCTACGGTCACTTTACAATCATGCATTTCCTTATGTTCTGTAGATGTTCGACAAACAAGGCTGAACGATTTCGGTTTTACATTTTTTAAGCTCTACTAATAATTCGTACATTCTACTAATAATTCGTACTGTCAGCCTACGAATGATTTTTTTCTACTAATATTATTTTCCATTCGTAAATAGTACGAAAGCATTAGTAAATACTACGAATGTAATTATAAGAGTTACAAAGTTATTCGTACGAGAAATTTACGAATATTATTATTTATATGTACACAATCATTCGTATAATGCACGTATACGAATTGATTTGTTTTTGTTTACGAATATCATTAGTATATAAAACAAATATATTCGTAGATACTACATTAGGTATCAGAAAAATTGTACGAATGAATTCGCAAAGATATCACAATAAAAATACTTTGTATATTGAGCGAATATTTGTAGAATGAACGAATACACCTAATCCTGTTTTTGCACGGTACATACGTTCCAGAAAATATCGTGTAAAAAAAAATCGTGTAAAAAAAGACACACCGTAATGGAAAAATATTAGATTGGTTCAACAACCTCAAAAAGACTACAAAAATTAATAACTCGGTAAAACAAACACATATTTTGTTCTTCAGTATATCATATTCATTTTATTTCACATATTATAATCATTTTATAATTTTTTCTACATTTATTCAAGCTCAAGACCATTTTGTTCTAATATGAATTTTCATTTATTAGCTTCATATTAAATTTTCAAAATGGTCTCGAGCTTGAATAAATGTAGAAAAAATTTGAAATACAGACCGAATAATGAAACTCCCGCAGGGAGAAATGATAAAAGTCATTTTATAATTTTAAAGAAATAAAAACAAAAATTAAAAAATTTACACATTTTAG
This sequence comes from Dichetophora obliterata, assembly GCA_963920525.1. Lineage (NCBI taxonomy): Eukaryota > Metazoa > Arthropoda > Insecta > Diptera > Sciomyzidae > Dichetophora > Dichetophora obliterata. The sequence goes on along the minus strand of OY986437.1, from coordinate 23,886,439 downwards.
ATATAAAAACACAACCTAAATATTAAAAAAAAATCACATCTTCAAGTAACATAAAAAACAAAATCATTTTAAAGTTCTCAGGAAATAAAAACACAATTTAAAAATAAAAAATAATCTCATATTCAAGGATAATATAATCAAAGAAAAAAAAAACAAAGGAACTGCCAAATTCTAATCAGATTTCTTTTGTCCGTCTAAAAAGAAACGTGTGAAAACAGGATAAGTTTTGTCGTGTTATTTTAAAAATAACGTGTAAAAACAGGATAAGTTTATTTCTGTCGACCGTGTTATTTCAAAATCGTGTAAAAAAAGACCGTGTAAAATCAGGATTAGGTGTATATTGTTTACTAATATCATTCGTAGAAATTTTACTAATAAACTTTTTGAGTGTAAGAACCCACAGAACAAGTTTTTACACTAAACTATAGTACATCTGGGTAATAAATTTGGACTTGAACTTTAATACTTTAAGAATGTAGCGTTCGGTTTATTTTTTCATTTATCGCTTTTGCTTCGTATGGCGCAATAGCCCAGTGGTAAGAGTAGTGAACTTGAAATCTGAATGTTGTGGGTTCGAGTCCCACGGTGTTTATTTTACTATTTTAAACCTTTAATAATTTTAAAACCAACGTTGTATTAAAATCGTATTTGAGTATTTTGCAAGTACTAGATTTAAGACCAAAGCTGGGGCCGAATTACAGCATCCTTGATCGAGCAAAAGATTGATAGGCATTTGTCTCGTCGTGCCCTTCGTAATTTTGCTCGATCACAGATGCTGTAATTCGGCCCCTGGTGTAGACTTATGTTTTTTTTTATGATATTGCTCATTTTTAATTTGCATATCTTTAATATGTTTTTAAGGTTTAATATACGTGTAAAAATGGAAAAACAGCAGCTTGTTTCAAACATTTTTGTGAGGTGCAAGGAGTTGTTATATTTTTTGAAATTTATACATTCTATTTTACACAAAAATTACAATATAAAAGTTTTTTAAACTCAACTAATACTTCGTACATTCTACGAATAATGCGTACGGTCAACCTACGAATGCATTTTTTCTACTAATATTAATTTAATTCGTAAATAGTACGAAGCCATTAGTAAATACTACAAATGTAATGGAAGAAACTACGAAGTTATTCGTTCGAGAAATTGAGGAATGATATCGCTATTAGTCAAAGATCATTCTTCGGAGCAACAGATGGTAAGGGGCATTTGAGCGTATAACGCAAATGAACTTGGACGATAACATTTATGTTTAAAAGTAATTAAACACAAGATGAAAACAAAGAAAAATAAATTTAAAAAACTAATTGTTTACCCAAAAATTGGTTTAAAAAATCGTTTTTCTGTCATAAAGATGATCCAATTGGGATAATTTTTTAATTTTTGGTAAACTTAATAAAATTTCTAACAATCTTGCAGCATTTAAATTTGAGAAAATTGCAGCGATCTACGAGTAAGCGAGGGCGAAAGAAGCGAAAAACAAATTTAGGAAATTCTGAACAAAGTAGGCTAATTTCGGATCAAGCACTAATTTCTAAAAAAACCTGATGGCAAATACTTGTTAAGAAAACGCTTTTACATTAGAATATCTTATGGTCAAAAGTTTTTTTATGAGTAAAATTTAAAAAGGAAACTCGATTTGAAACATTTACTTTATACTTCTTTTTTAACAATTCATACAAAAGGTATGTTTCCAAACTCGATTTTAGTAACTTGCATTCTTCTAGAACTGATGCATGTTGAAAAACAGAAATAAGTCAGTTGATGTCCATGCGATGAACATTTCAAGAATAGCGACAATTCTAGTTCTCGCGGATTTTATGGATTTTTACCTCCTAAATCCAAATCTGATAAATTTCAGGCCGCTTGAAAATGGTTTATGGAGTTTTAGGCCTCCAAAACTGTAAAAAATGGTCTAAAAATCTTGCTAGCTTTATTCGTTAAAAAAAGAAAATATTTTGAAATTTTTGTATTCTTATTTGAAAAGAGGAAAACTTGGGAGCTAAATAGTTTTTAATGCGATTTTGTTTAACAATAAAGGAGACCTCACATTATTTAATTTCCTAAATTACTAAGAATATTTATTGAGAAAAAAATTTTTGGAATTACATGAAAAAAAATTAAATTTGAAAATGTTTCGAGCATGATACGAGAAGTATTTTTACCCTATCTTTGAAATATACATAATTTTCTTATCAACAAGCGTATCATGATAACAAAATTAGTACCAAAAATCTCAGAAAATAAAATTATATCGGTTAAATTTTCTTTATGTGCATTCTAGACTCCTTTATGTCTTCCTCCCCCCTAGAACAAATTCTGCGGACGCCCATGCGCGTAAGAATAGTTGCATTTATCAACATTTTCGTTGTTAGTTTTAAGAGAAAAGTCGTAATGTCAAGAGTGTCACTTTTGTTAGCCAAAACAAAGGCAAAAACATTTTAAAGAAAGAATATTACACTTGATGCAACAAATTTCTTATTTAAGGGAGTATTCCTGGTTGGAAGGCTGTTTTTGGGCCCTTTTTGAAAAACTTCTCATTCGAAAATGCAAAAAGTTATTTAAATTCTGTTTTTTTTTTATATTAAGAACATATTAAATTAAATAAAAAAATGTTTTTCCTTTGTACGAGAGCTGTTCAAAAAGTTGTCAGCCTTTAAAGTTGAGAGTCGAAAAAAAGGTATGCTGCTTGCGGCCCGGACAACTCGACTTTGGATCATCTGAAATCGAAAAAGTAAACGGCGTTAGATTCAGTACAGATGTAGTTCTAGTCCCTAACTCAATCATAATTTTGCGATTATTTTTTACAAAATGCCTGTCATTGAAGGATGAAAAACCTATTTTGGGTCTTTTTTTTTAGTTTAGTGCAAAAAAAAAATAGTAAAAAATTGTTTAAAATTGTGATTGAGGTAGGGACCAAAATAGTGACAATTTTGCGTCGATTTCACTTTGTTTCATCAAAATCGGTTCAGAACTACGGGTGCAACCTGGGCCGTAAGCTCGAAAAATTGGTTTCGAGATAAACGAAATGAAAATTTTGAGCATGCAGTTTCAGAAATTCGACAATTTTGCGTCGATTGCATTTAGTTTTATTAAAATCGGTTTAGTAGAACCGGAGAAAAGTGACTTAGAAGTTCAAAAAAGTCATTTTGAAAAAACTCAAAGAAAATTTTAGGCAATAAAACATAATTTTATTTGTGAAATACTTACATATACCAATCTGCAATGCCAGCCCCATAAAGAACTGCTTCCTTTTCTTCAAAAAATGAGCACTCAGTGGCTCTTTGTGCTCTTCGGGCAGTTCTACCTTCTTTTGATGCGGTCAGAGCTCTGGCTTCGGACCTTTTCAAATGTTCTTCGTTCCGAGACATGGCGAAATCATATGTGACGTTGCCAATCGGGATGCCCATTAGGTTAATTATTTGAAGTATTGGCAAAAAACCTTCGTTAAATATGACAGTTGCAATATAAGTGGCAATCTCAATAGTGCGTGCGCCGGTGTGCATATGCTTCGGTGAGAATGACCACAGCACTGTGTTGAAAGATTCGTTGCTGTTTTGAGTTTCGGAGCCAAGGCATCTGTTCAACAAATCATCGGCTGACAGTGCTTCGTAAATAGGTTTGATTGCTTTCTGGACTCTCTAATTTAGTGGTGCATACGTATGCTTGAAGCTGTCGATTGTCCCTTCTGCTACCGCTTTTTGCCAAGCGCACCAGCTCGACGCACCGATCGGACAGTTATGGTGCTGTGGAGCTTCATCAGTCGAGATTTTGTGCAAAAACGTTGCCCAAACAGCCTTTTTCATGACAGCAACCGACTATGGATGACGACGAATAGCGAGGCTATAATATGTTGTTATTTCAGAGATGACTTTATCTATGAGTTTGCATGCACTCTTGCCGCCAATGCCTCTGTTCTCTTTTTTGGCCTTGCGGAGTCTGGTGCCCATTCTTTTTTGCACGTGCGATATACATTCTTTTTTTTCGACGATTGGGTCGCCATCGTACGGATCGTCGTCTATAATAGCTTTGAATATTTTTGAGTCGCCATCGCCGATATACTTGCAGTATTTTACGCCATGCTTTTATTTATTTATTAATTTCATCTACTGGGCTTCGCCCTCACAGATTACTTAAAATAAAACTTATAAACTAGGTTGATATGGTATCTAAATTAATAATTTTTTTATTTATTTACGGATTCAATCTTACAGACTAATACATTTAATTGAATACAGTAAATAAAATTAATCTAAAACTATACTCATTAACATTGAAATTTATGAACGCACCTAGCAATTGGTTCATTGGCATCGTAAATTGTCCTATGAAAGGAATCAATGAATAATCTATTATTTCTTAAAACTCTAGGTGGGTTGTAAACACGAAATAAACTAGACAGTTCTGAACACAAAATTTTACCAGTAACAATATTATATGCAAACATTAAAGAAAAAACCTTACGCCTATCCTGAAGGGAGGTTAGACCAAGAAATTAACGCCTAGCTATATATGATGGGAGACCATCTTGCCAGTAAAATTTGCAAAAGCATATTTAGTAAAACGTTTCTGAACACTCTCAATTTTATTAGAGTGAACATCAAAATATGGATTCCATATCAGGCAGCAGTAATCTAAACGACTTCTAACTAGAGCTACATACAGAGCCTTTACCGTCAAAGGATCTTTGAAGTCTTGTGTATTTCTTTTTATAAAACCAATCATAGAATATACTTTGGCTACAATAAGGTCTATATGTCTGGTAAATTCAAGTCTAGAGTCAAACAATACACCCAAGTCTTTGACTTCGTTTTTACGAGAAATATGACAATTATTGACTGAATAATCGAACATTATTTGGTCGGAACATTTAGTAAAAGAGACTACACTGCATTTGTTTATATTTAATAGAAGTTTATTTGAAACGCACCAATTGTTTAAAATATCTAAATCAGACTGCAGATTATGACTGTCTGAAAGCTTCGAAATTTTTAAATATAATTTAACATCATCCGCAAACATAAGACACTTTGAGTGTTGAAAGTGCTGCGGTAAATCATTAATAAACACCAAGAATAGAAGCGGTCCACAATGAGTTCCTTGAGGTATACCGCAAAAAGCATCCACCAAAATATCGGATTTTAAAGATCCAATTTTCACAAAAACTTTTTTATTAGTTAAAAAACTTTTAAAGAACTTAATAAGATGGTCAAAGACTCTAAACTGCTTCAACTTATTTAAAAGAATAAGGTGGTCTACTTTATCGAACGCTTTTGAAAAGTCAGTGTAGATAACATCTAACTGGCTATGCTGCTCAAAGCTGTTGATTATCTGATTCGTAATCAACGCTAAATTAGTACATGTTGACCTTCCTGGTAGGAACCCATGTTGTAATGCACATATATAGTTTTTTATACAAGATAAAAGCTTTGTTTTTAGGATATCATCAAAAAGTTAATGATCGCTCTGTAATTAAGAACATTGAATCGTTCGCCGGATTTAAAAATAGGAGCTATCGGACAAGTTTTCCAACACTCTAAAAAGGTGCATTTATTTAAACATGACTGAAATAGCATTACAAGCGGTGCAGTTATACAAGGTGGCGCAAAAGTAATCCTCCTATCAGAAAATGCTATAAATTTTGCGATTGGCCTATTTTAGCCCTATTTGACCCTAATGGCGGCCATTTACATGACATCATATTCTCGACTTTATGTAAAAAAATTAAAAGACCAAATAAAAATAATCCACAAGAAGAATCAAAGTTTTTCATTTTTTTTAAATTACAACCAAAAAACATCACAAGGTTACTTTTGCGCCACCTTGTATTTACCACGCAAAGTTTAAATAGCATGGGTGGAAAGCCGTCATGATCAGATTTATAACTTGGTTTTAGGTTCGAGATGGCATTTATCACATCTTCATCTTTTATTAAAAAATTTTGCAATGGATTTGAACTTTGATGATCAAAGGAGAGACTCTGAGTGTTATTATGTTTTTCGTAAACACTTTGAAAATATTTTGCAAATAGATAACAAGACGTGTTTTGGACTGATATGGCGAACATTTCCTTTATCGCATCCACCTCCATCTTTCCAGAGCTTCTTTTATGGTTGGCACGGCATTATGCGGCTGTAGACAGAGCATAAAAATACGAGGTACAAAGAGCACGTCCAAGGGCTGCTTTTATTTACGCGTGCCTGCGTATTTGCATTTGTATGCAAAACAACAACGAAGCAAAATACGTTTTATAAATTGGCGAACAAATAGCAGATCGAACAAATGGCAGACCAGCGTATTCGAACTGTGAATGGCCTTATTGAGATGTTTTAATGTTATTTGGGCTGGTTCTTAAGATGATCTAATGCGGAGAAAGTGCGAAAAAGCTGTAGTAGCTGAACTCTATTGTTATTGCATGTATTATTCCTCTTCGTGGTCTTCAATCCAATTTCATATGCCAGTGGGTCTTCTACTTTCTTAGCTTCCCAATACTTGCAACTGTTGCATACGCTGGACTTTACAACAGAGTCGACTATTTTTTTTTACTGTATTTGCCGATCAACGTTGTAGCGCCGTATAGTCAAGAAAAGCCACGTTTTTTCCAAGTGCCATCACCTGATACGGTAAACATTGTTGAGTCGCACTGTGGATCGGCTGTGACCATGACATCTTTCTCTTCTTTCGCGGCTTTTGAAAGAGTGTATCCATAGATGCAAGTGCGAGCTGTATGAAAGTTCTCCAGGGCAGTGTTGTATAACGAGTTACCCACACCTCTGCCGATATCCATGAGGCCACAAAACGTGTTAATGCCTTTTGGCTCAATGCCTAAAAGCCTCATGACAAAAATCAAGCGCCGGTTCATCAAATATGATTTGCCAACCAAAGACGACGAAAAAATGTATGTAGTGGTCGGGCAAGCGCAGTGAACACTGATTTTAAACTCGATTTTTCCTTCACATTTGGCACATATCACCAGATTAGCAATCGCCGAGAAAACTGTATAAAACTCCAAAATGCAATTCTCCGTTTTGTTGGCGTAATGCTTATGTCTTCGTTTTCATTACTTTTTAATTTTTTTGCCGATGTACTTGTGAATTCGGTGTCCTCATCTCTTTCGTGTTGGTAACCACGAAACTGGCGTTTCAAGGGACGAGTTTTTCGATTGCTACCGATGTTTCTTTTATTTTTAATTCTATTACTTTTTCTATCCATTGTCTTTAGCACAAACAAAATTTTTATCAAAACTGTATGCGCGCGCGCGTCCGTTTTATAACTCAATTCAAAGTGACTGTCTGACCAGAATCATGTCGTTGTCGTGTCGGTGAGAGAGAATCGCTAAGAGTTGACCCAGAATTATAGCGTTGGCTTTGTCGTTTTGCTTTTATTCAATCTGCCATTGTTGATTTTCTTGAACTTGCTTCAGTGTTCTCATCGTACTCCGATTGAACTAATAATTACTCCACTTCCGTTTTTTTACTACTTTTTGCAATACTCTTCATATAAATTTACTGCATTTTCAACTGAAGGCTACTCCTATCATTATTCGAGCAAGTAGGAACACTGTTAACTCGCTACATTGGTTGACAGATTCTTCAAATTTTGTTAAAATATGGCAATATTTTTATAGAGAAGCTGATAGAGCTGTCAAATAAAGGACAAAGTCAAAACAGAAATAGAAAATTTCTATCTTGGCGTTTTCGTTGTCGTATTCTGCCGCAATTTTCTCCCATAAAGGCTGGATTAGCCAAGCGTAAGGTAACGTAGCGCGACGTTGCCAATTGTCAAGCTAAAATCTGTTTAATGATAAATGTGTACAAGTCGTTACCGAAATCGTAACGTGGCGTGACGCAGCGTAGAAGTCTGTAGAAAATAGATTTCTACGCAACGTTACGATTTTTGGTAGTTCGACAGCTGTGTTACAAGCGAAAAAATTTGTTTAACTTCACATTTTTGTAAATTTCAATACTATATAAGAAAGAATGCAATCTTTTATTGACGAGGTCGCATTTCGGCGAAAACATTGCTGGACAAAAAAGACCTTATCTCCTAAAGTATTTTGAATTTAAAAAAACCTATTTAGGACGATATTCTCAAATATCCAAGCTATAAAAATATGCAAAATAAAAATCGAAAAAATTTTTTGCCAACCAGGAATACTCCCTTAAAAGACTCAACAGATGTTTAACTGTTGATGTAACCACTTTATTATTACTTTTACTAAGCTTCAATTTGAAAATCAACAATATTTTTTTTAGCATAGCAAATTTATTGTTATAACAAATCAGTAATTACAAAATACTGTTGATTTTACCACTATTTTCTCGGTGAATCTAATATAAAAGCTAATATAAAAACATAACAATTTTATAATCTGAAACATTATAGTTGATTTTTGTAAAATATAATAAATATGTTCTCTTATGATTGTAAATGCCTCTAAAAAGATTTTATTATTGTGTGATAATTTCATTAATTATTTCGTGCTAGATCTAAACATTTTCAATATATTGCAAATGAGTAATAACTTTCACAACAAGCAGTAAATTAGTTTAGGTTATTTACATAATTTTCCGCTATTGATTTGCAACAAATGTACAAATTTAAAATTGATGGTATATATTAGCATAAAAAGTGTTACAGAATACTAAAGTAGTTCCTACGTTCAGACATTAAATTGCTATAATTTATGTTGTTTGACATTTACAATTCTTGTCTACATCGTTGTTTTTTTATTTCGCATTTCAGCATTTACATAATACAAATCGTGCCTACATCACCAGTGGCTACCATCACCAACACATTTCGAATGACTACGAGCAAGTGATAAATTTTGTTGACTCTCCACCAAATTCCGAAGGATCTTGGTCAGGTAAAATAGAGCAGACACCTCAACAAAAAATAAAAAACAAAAAAAAAATAAAAATTATATATAATTTTTCAGACGAACATTCAAAAGGATCTCCAGGACCACAAATTATTGAAGTGCAATCGCTCTACACCAATTGCAATACACGTAAGAGACGAATGGATTGGGATTCCTTGGATATTGGTCAAGGTGGCAACACATCATCGGCACAGTCGGCAGATATAGCTAATAAAATTCCACACCTAAGCGGCGGAAATTCTAGTGATGCACAAAATAATATCAATAATAATAACAATACTAATTCACAGCAGCAAGATAAGGAAAAGCATAAAAAGGAAAAACTAACCGGTAAGTTAAGCAGCTTCCTTAAAGCTTTCTCATCCTAAACATCGAGTCGTGTGATATTCATATATTCGACTTTAATCTGTTTTTCCGTTTGAAAACAGGTTTATCTTTTCTCAAACACAAGCAGAAACTGTATTGTGAGTTTTGAGTTGAAATACATTTTCAGTTCAGTCAGGTTTTTCAGTTAAATCGATCGCGTAAACGGGTTTCTCTTCATGTAACACAACATAAACAAATAAAAAAACCCCCAAAAATTAATACAACAACGTTATATAGCTCAAGCAAAAAACTGTTATGAGAGTGGAATTCTTAATTTATAAACATGATTTGGTGATGTCAATAAAATTTTGTGAAACCCAAAAATAAAACGAGTTTATTACAGAAACTGAATAAATTACACCATACTACAAATGTCAAATATTTGTTTAACATCGATTTGTTTTAAAATGACATCGAGTTTTGAAAAAAAATTGTTGTTCTTTAAATCGTTGAAATATGACACACTTTAAATGTTTATCTTCACAAATCAAATCAAATTTGGTTGAAAATCAAATCATAAAAATAAATCCTAAAAATGGAGCACTCCCCGAAAGGCGTACAACTGACAAAAATTCTGTACTTTTGATGTTGTTTTTTTTTTAATATGTTTTGTATATGATTCTATAAGAATTTAACTTGAGTTAGTAGTAATTTTAGTAGTTTCCAAAAACCAGTTACCACATTGTTCTTTTTTCAAAATCGATTAACAGCAAAGTAAGGTCATTTTCGTAGACAACGTTAAAACAATGTTTCGAAAAACAAGTTTAAAATGTAATCAGTTTAGGAACATGGCCAGGGCTCGGATTATGATGACGTAAAAAACTGCAAAAATTTACGAAAAAAATGACAGAAATGACCTAAAAACTGCAGAAAATGACCTAAAAACTGACAAAAATGTCCTAAAAAACGCAAACATAACAAAAAAATAAAGCTTTAAAATAAAACATTACTGAATAAAACATTACATAACAATATAACTAACAATATAACTATAAGGTACAATTTTTAAGTTATTAAAATTAAAGAATGTCGATTGTCTGGCAAAATGTTTTTATAAACAGAAATCTTCTTTCTACTTCTGCACTGACGTGAGGAACATATTTAAAAGACAATAGGGGTATTCACGATTCACTGCACTTGCCTGTGCAGTTGAGGACTTGAGGACTTGTGCACTTTACAAAAACAAATTGTACTTACGTCAAAAATCTGCACAAGTGCTTTTCTACTATTACCTTCAACTTGAGGACTTGAGGACTTGAGCAGTTGTGCACTTGTGTGCATTAAAAAATGTTGACAGCTTTGAAATGGTGATGTGGTGTGTTCACGAAAACCTAACTGCACACCTGCACAACTGCACAAGTCCTCAAGTCCTCAATTGCACAGGCAAGTGCACTGAATCGTGAATACCCCTAATATGACACCGGATGTTAATTACTCTTCTAATTTCATAGTATTAAAGTTTTTATCCCCTAAGATTTTAGCCATAGAGCATAAAAATATAGTTAATAAAAATAAACATATCCTGAGTTTTTATATAACACTTGTTTCATTTTTCTACATACCCTTTCGTCAGTTTCACAACGCGCAGAGCTTTTTTTCATATAGGGTTATATACAAAGCTACTCCTTTTTCGAGAAGTACTGTTTTTGATTGAAGGAACTCTATTGCTAAAGGAATATGTTTAAAAATTTGCTTTTTTACATTTTTTAGTACGAAAAAAAAAATTATTTTAAAATTACACAAAAATTACCTAAAAACCCGAAAAATGCTCTAAAAATTTAAAATGTCCAAAAATGGGAATAAAATAACTTAAAAATCTCTTAAAATTACCAAAATATCCCCTAAAACTAGTAAAAATTACCTAAAAACTAAAACCGATAAAAACGATAAAAAATGACAAAAAATGACCTAAAAACTCTTCATATTTGGAATTTAGGAAACATAAATGGATGTTCCAAATAACCAAGGAATGTCTTAGAAGAATGTCTCAGAAAAAAGATGACATGCCATCGAAATACCCTGATAATGACTCTTATTGCATACTTCATGATCTTCCTTATAGCGAAATTGAATCTTTTATTCAATTGAATTTCCTTCAAAATTCTTTTTTTAAATGGCATTTTACTTTTTTTAATTTTAGAAAATTTTTATTGATATTTTGGAAAAGCTTTTTTAATTTTTAGAATAGGAATTTAGAATCTTCCACCTTTAAGGAGATTCAGCATTTAAAGTACTATTGCGCAATTGTTTGGCGTTATATATTAGGGGTATTCTCTATGTCTAGGATATGCCGTTGCACGGTGCAATAATAGGAAATATACAATCCGTGCACCGCCGCAACAACAAAATACAAGTAAGAAAAAAACGTACAACATTTATACGGCGATGCTATGAAATATACACATTAGGTACATTATTGCATACAGCATTGATAATGCATGCATATGCTTGATGTTTTGTATTTATGCCAGCAAAAATGCAAGCTCATTTCCATTTTTCACGGCGATGTCATACAAGAGCATGTGTACTGTGAACCCGCACAATTACTAATACTGTTATGCATGGGGAATTAGTACCCAGTAAAAAAACATTCGATCGCTCCTATGAGAAGCAATAACAGAGCGCTCTTTTGCTGTTTTATTCTGTCAAAAAGTGAGCACTTGTGCTCTTGTGCTACTTTACTGTTTTAAAAAATCTATAGGCGAGCAATCAATGAAAAAAAAGCACATAAAGTGAGGCATGTGCTTTGTAAGAAACTCGATCATTATTTGCTGTGAAAAATCGGCCATTGTAGTCTAGTGGAGAGTGCGCTAGACTAACAATCCAGAGCTCCCTGGTTCGACTCCGGGTTCGAGCATGGTTTTTTCACTTTCTTTGTTCTTTCCTACATTTAAGAATTATGGAAAACTAAAATATCCACAACTAATTTGTGGAAAATGTGGAATTAAAGAACAGAAACAACTAAGGGCTGGAAGAAATGCTTGTCGAGTTTAAGGCATAACCTAGCCTCGGTCAAAAGCAATTCAAATTGTCTTTCACGGCTGTTTCGCCTAAATAATAATTCACGTATGATTCCAATCAATTCCTCTAGCTAATCTATCTCTTTCCTTTCACGTTAAAGACCAAACCTTGTATGTATAAGGCGCATGTTGGTTCTTTGATCTTTAAAAAAAAAACAAAAAATATTTTAAATGTTCCTTTGCTGATACATTTGGATCATTTATTGATTGCTAATTTTTAGCTCCTCTGGGATGTTAAAGGGAGCGCTACCCTTCCTAGGACATGCAATGTTAAAAGAGAACACAAAATACACCTAGCTTGGATCAATAAGGAGCACTCCCAGATCGCTCATAGGATGATCCACTTTTCTGCTGGGTAGTTCTCTATGCATACATTGTCATTAATACTCCATGTATACATTGTTATTAATACTGTATGCATCCACATTGTCATTAATACTTTAATAAAAAATTGCTGTTGTCATTAATTAATGCTCAACCCAGCAATTTTTTGCTCATCTTATTTTTTTTCGTTTTTAAGAATGTTTTTTGTTATTATATTAATATTTAATAGTTACGTTTATATTTTCTTAATAAATTTTTTCAACCGCACTCCTTGAAATTTTAACGCACAACGACAATGGTAGTTTATATGTTTAGAACAAGACTATGCATGCAGGAATAATGTTTTAGCACAGATACAGCATGCATATTTTTGTATCCATGAGACAAACTACATGTTTACTGTATGCATTCAAAATTGGCATAGGTAAAATTTATAGGAATTTTACACAATTTTTTTTTATTCTTTTAACTACGCATGATGGGTACATTCCTTAGTACCAATACAGCTTGCATATTTTAGTATGCACGTTTTTCTTATGACAATGCATGTCTTGTTCATACTTCTGCTTGCATACAGTATGCATGTTAGGGTATACATGCTACTCTGGACATACTAAGTAATTTATGAAATGCAACCCTGTGTTTGGAACGAGCGCAAAGTGCAGCTCATTACAGATTTCTTTGAGCTGAAGGCTCACTTGCAAGGAACCTTGTTTGAGCTGTTGATTTTACTATGCTGAACTTGTACAATAGGGTGCTCTCAACCTCTTGGATATTTTTTTACAATCTGTGCTCTCATGCAACTATGCTAGACATAGAGAATACCTCTATTGATTCTTATTGAAAATTGCATGATCTTTCTAATCGTGAAACTCAATTTATTCACAAAACTTTTGATTATGCATAAAAAATGTATTTAAAAGTATAAATTCTTTTATCTTTAAATTTCGGCATTTTAAATTTTTTATAAATAACTATATAAATAATAAAAATCTTTGGCATTGGCAACTCTTAGAATGGTATCTGTCATGTTAGAAGATACAGTATTTTAAGTACTAGAAACAAATCTTAAGCAATTATAAAATAATATTATTATAACACGAATGGTATAAAAAAGCAGAGACTGTAAAAAATGATTATTTGTAGATTTTTAAACCAAAAAAGCTTTGTGAAAAAATTGTCGTACCGCCGTTTTGAAGGTGCCATTAGAATTCGCTCACATTGTAGAACCTTATTTCCTATTGATTTTTAAAATTTTGACTCTTAAAATTTTGAACAATAAATAAGAACTATTTCTGATTTTTATTTTTTAAGCCAAAAATAAAAAGCAAAATTTGCCGTATTTTTTTTTTTTTGAGCACAAAATAACTGGTAAGTTATGATTTTTATTTTTTAAGACAAAAATAAAAGCAAAACTTCCCCGATATTTTTCTGAGCACAAAATGACTGGAAAGTTTTGATTTTTAGTTTTTAAGGAAAAAATAAAAAGTTAAATTTGCTTGAAATATTTTTAAACACAAAATAACTGTTACATTTTTATTTTTATTTTTTAAGGCTAACACAAAAAACAAAATTTGCCCGATATATTTTTAAGGACAAAATAACTGTTAAATTTTGATTTATTTTTTAAGGCAAAAATTGAAAGCAAAATTAGGATTTAAGCGTTCTGTAGAACCAAAACTGTAGTGGATGAATAGCAATATTAGGGTTTTTACTAATTTTGCTTTTTATTTTTGGTTAAAAAATAAAAAAACAAAACTTACCTGCCATTTTGAAAGGCAAAAATAAAAAGCAAAATTTTCCCGATATATTTTTGAGTTCAAAATGACAGGTAAGTTTTGGTTTTTTATTTTTTAATCAAAAATAAAAAGCAAAATTAAGGAAAACCCTCATTTTGCTATTCATCCACTACGCTTTTGGTTCTACCGTTCACTTAAATCCTAATTTTGCTTATTAAAACTCAACAGTTTTTTATGCTCCAATATTGGTCCAATTTAACTTTTTATTTTTGCCTTAAAAAACAAAAATCAAAACTTACCAATTATTTTGTGCTCAACAAAAATATCGGGCAAGTTTTGCTTTTTATTTTTGCCTTAAAATATAAAAATAAAAAATTACTGGTTTTTTGTGCGTAAAAAATATGGGACAAATTTTGATTTTTATTTTTGGCTTAGAAAAATAAAAGCAGAAATAATTATTACTTATTGCTCAAAATTTAAAAAGTCAAAAGATAATAATTATTTTGTGCTTTTTATTATGAAATGCATACTTAGTACGGTCTCTGTAAAAAAGTAATTGTTTAAAATTTAAAAAAAAGAATTATTTAATTTAATTTAAGTCAAATAACAAGAAAGATCATGCATATTTACTAATCTTCTAACAAAATTTTTGAGACCCTTAATCGTCTTTGAAAAAACACTACTTGATTTTAGTAAAATTCAAAAATTCCACAATTCGGTGGAACAAAATTCAAAAATTCTGCGCACAAGTTAGGGTCTTACAGATGTATCACAGAGAAAAAAAAATTCATAGGATAAAATTTATTTTGTTATCCGCTTCACGTGAAACGAGTCATATCTTGTTAGGAATTCATGAAAACAAATATGGGCATTTCCAGAAAAAAGTTTACAGTGACCAAAAAATTAAAATATTAAAAACTTATTATTTTTTATATCATTTAAGAGAAACATTTTAATTTTATTAGTTTCAGCAATTTCATCATATATTCACTAATCATGATGATCAAATCGTCTGCACTGTTTCACAAATGTAGTTTTTCTTTTTCGTAAATGTTTCGTAAGCTTTTTTGTGTTAGTAAAAATGGAAGGCATTTGCTAGAGATAATGAAAAATTTTTTGAGGCAAGGAAATGGCAATATATTAAATTTGTTTTTAATTACTTAATTACATAATTACTTAACTACCTAATTACTTAAATACCCAATTAAACTGCAATGGAAATTTTAGTAAGGTAACGCCAAAAACGTAACGCTAGATCAAAAATCCTAATAAAAAAAACAGAAAAGAATTTTAAATTTTATCACTTTGAAAAAAAAAACTTCTAAAAAAAGTTTTTAAACTAAAAACTTCTAAAAAAAAGTTTTACACAAAAAGTCTTGCCCACCATAATATGGGTTGGGCTCAGGGACAACACAAGACATAACAACTAACCATGCGTTAACATAGATCTAATCATACATTAGTTTTCAATCTACTATTGAGTTGACCTTTCGATAAGTTAACATCAAAAAAGCTACAGTTGTTAACAAAGGTACTCATGCGATTTAAAGAAGCAGTAGCCATATAATTTGTGCTACTAAAAGGTAAGTAAATTAAATTGTTAGCATTTCTACTGCTTCTACGGTTAGTGTTAAAATTTATAAGAGTTAGGAGTTCCGGTGAATCGAACCCACCAGTTACGAGTTGGTGTAAGTAGACGATATCAGCAGACTTCCTTCTCTCATTTAAGGATTGCATTTTTAATAGTTTTAAACTATCCTCATAGGGAGGAAGATTTAAGGTGTCAGTTTCACTTAAGCTCCTTAGAGCAAACCGAACAAAACGTTTTTGGATTCTCTCTATACGTTCAACATGTACATTGTAACTTGGAGACCAAACTTGACTTGCAAACTCCAAGTGAGGACGGACAATTGAATAATACAGCGTTGTAGTTGTAATCATACTATTAAATTCTTTGGCCCAGCGTTTTATAAAACCGAGCATAGAAAACGCTAAACGATAGCTTAGAATCCATGCATATACCAAGATCTTTGACAGAATCTACACGATTTAAAGCCGTATCTTTTATCTTATAATCAAAAATTAAATTATTCCTTTTTCGCGAAATGGTCATAGTTTGGCATTTATCTGGATTAAGAAACATATTATTTTTAGAACACCAAACTTCAAAGGATTTTAAATCAGACTGGAGTAGAACTGAATTGTCTTTAGAATCTACTGTTCTGTATATTTTCATATCATCTGCATAAATGAGCAGATGAGAGTATTTGATGATGTGATTTGTTACATCATTAATGGCTAAAATAAACAGAAGTGAACCAAGGTGGCTACCTTGAGGAACACCTGATGCAGCAATAAATTCAGCAGACAATACACCTCGAAATCGTATTTGATAAGATCGCTATGTCAGATACGATTGAATCCAGCTTACAAAAAATTGTGGAAAACCCATTAACTTTAGTTTAAATATAATAATTTGTGTGGTAGTTTATCAAATGCTTTACTAAAATCAGTGTAAATACAATCGACCTGGTTACCTGAATAAACTGAATTTAAGCAGAATGTTGTAAAATCGAAGAGATTAGACACAGTGGATCTGCCAGTAACAAATCCATGCTGACGAGTTGTTATGACACTCCCACAATGAATCTTCACACGATCATACACGAGCCGCTCGAAAAGTTTTGGAATCGATGAGAGTTTAGCGAAAGGCCTATAGTTGTTTACATCATTTTTTAAAAACCTTTACAAACAACCTTTTAAAAATAGGACTTATAAAAGATTTTTTCCAAAAAAGTGAAAAATTACATTCCCTAATTGATTTATTGAATAATATGGAGAGTGGTTGGCTTAGAACGGATCCACATTGCGTTAACACTGCGGCAGGAATTCCGTCAGTTCTAGCATTAAAATCGTCTTCGATCGATCCAATATACTTAAAAATATCCTCTGAATTAAAAGATATAGGGTCCAACGAAACCCTGGGTGTAGAGTTCATATATTCAAAATAATCTTCATCAGAATTAAAAGAGTCTGAACAGAATGACTCTTTAAAGAGAGTGGCAAATAGGCCACAAATTATAACGGGATCGTCAGTAAATCCGTCAGAAGTCTTAAATGATGAAGGGAATCCATCAGTTTTTTTTTTTGGTGTTTATGAAACCCCAGAATTTCTTTGGATCAGACAATATTCTCAGCTTAATATTGTCTAAATAATTTTGATATAGGGTAGCTGAGCAACTTTCAAAATCCAAAAACAAACGCTTGTAGGTTTCTAGGTCATTTAAGTCTAAGCTACAGACATATTTCTTCCATGCCCTATTCCTGTTGTTGCGAAGAGTCTTTAATTCCCTTGTGTACTAAGGGTAAGCACAATTTTTCGCAAATTTGAGGCTATACGGCACGGACTCAGAAAACATAGTAAAGATTTTCATATAAAAAAAATTAATTGAATCTTCAAGATTATTACCATTAAAATATTCTAAAATTACATTAAGTTTACTATGAAGTAAATGATTCAACCTCAGAAAGTCAGCTTTTTTGAAATTGAATTCATAAACTTTATCTATTGAATTGGAATTCACTATATTTTCCCTGTCGGACTTGTACCATATGCTCAGTGGTGGATGGTAGTCATCAACAGAAGTTAGAGCATGAAGGGCCCTCATAACAATCACGTTGTTACAGTCTGTAGTTAACTTGGGGTAGTTAACTTGGGGTTAATTGTTGTCATTGTTTTTACTTAATATAGTGTTACTTAATTACTAAAAACTTTTTAAAAATTATACTTTTTCATTCTATTTTTTTAATATTTATTCGTACAAATCGTCCGTAATGCCAGTTTGGAAATGCCCATATATAAAATTATTTCAGAAATTGAATATATATAAAATATATTGAAATGAAAAACAAACATTTATTGTGTGGTCCAAAAAATTTTCTAGCAAATAATTTTTCCAAATAATTCCATAGATTTCCATGGATATTTAGGTGTTTTGGAAAAATATAGAGTATTCTCAAAAAAAAATTCTGACGTTTGTTTTAAAGAAAAAATTAGTATGTATTTTAACTATTCACGAGTACTAGTTTTACATGTATGTTGATTTTGTCATACGTTCAAAATGCTGTAGCACGGTGTATAGTACCTTTTAATATAACTGTAAATGTAACTTTATTTGCATTTGCACACTTGTTATCTTATAGAATTAGGTTTTTACATAAATTATATAAAAGGTAATCGCGGAAAATCATTAAATATGCAATCTACCACTCTTTTCAACCTTCAAAAATACCTTGAAAAATTACAAAAAGCCATTAATATTTTTTCAACGAATAGTTTATGGTTTTTTATAATAAAATTAAAAAAAAATACTGTACAAACATTACAGCTTTCCATATTACACAATAAATCAATCAAAACAATTGCAGGCTTTGATCAACGAATTCAGTTAGAGTAAAGTAAAAGCGTTTTAAAAGTTAGCGTCTGAGCAATTTTTTATAAAGCTTTTAAATTAACTCTCATTTTAGCTATAAAATAGCTGTAAGTAAAAGAAACTTCTTAATGTATGCATTTGACATAGTTATTGTGTGCACAAAACTGCAGTGAAATTTAATGAAAAATATTTTCGTAGAATAATTTAACCTTCTGGCGCTCCATTTACAAAAAGTTTACAAAATTTCAAAACACGTTTGCTTTACATTTTTGTTTTATCTATAGTAATAAAACTCATTTTCTGTTTGTTTGTTTGTTTGTTTGGCCTTTATACAAATCTAAACGGCTGAACGGATTTCGCTCAAACTAGGTACACATATTAAATTTATCCCGACTTAAAATGTTACATGCTTAGTTTTTGCCACGCCCCCTCTGAAATTTTTCAACTAACGGTAATTTTGTTATTATAAAACTTTTTAGTATAGGAGATTTTTGAATATTTAATTTTAAAAAATGTTTGTTATTTTGACATCAAAAACACTGACATATCTTCAAAATTGGAGAAATTTTCAGTACAACGACTTTTTCATAAAACATCGTTACCTAAGAATCAGAAAAAAACGACATGAAAATCAAAGTTTGGTCTTTCGATGCAAATATCTCCGCTGTCCATTAATATATATCATTCAAATTTTTTTTTTAAAAAAAGTTCAATAAAATCACTTTACAAAAATAGTTTGAATTGTACCGTTAAGTCAGTGTATATATGTTTTATGATTATGTCAAAAAAGGTCCAAAATATAAACTTTTTACTCAAAAATGACTCAAAAATTGTTGTTGTTGTAAAAATGAAATCAATTAAAAATTGCAAATCTGGCTACTTTTCATATGACATAGCATTTATTTGCAAAAATTCTTCCAGCTAAGCGCAAAAATTATTTTGCTGTTTTTGTCATCAAAACAACAAGGATGTGGTTTACAACAAAAATATGTTGTTTTTTCGTCATAACTCCCAAACCATACCACCTACAAGGACGATTTATGCACCAAAATGTTTGTCATTAAAATATCCATACGACTGCATTCTTAAAAAATATTTTTTTTCAAGAATCTTAGTTTTTTACGTCAATTTTTGTGATTTTCTACTTTTTTTCGTTTTTTGGCCATAACTCCTAAACCATACATCCTACAAAGACGATTTATACACCAAATTGTTTGCCAAACCTCTGCCTACAAGACTGCATCCTTGCAAAAATTATATAACATGTTAATTTCTTTTGTCCTTTTTTGTGAATTTTTTATTTTTTATGTTTTCGCCATAAAATTCGCCCTAAAATCCAAACTACACCCTTTGATTTTTTTCGCGAAATTTATTTTTTCCAAAATGTTGTTTTTATATTTTTTACAAAAAATTTAAGTCTCAAAAATAATTTATGTGAACAAATTACCCCAATATCTCTTTCCAATCATAAGTTATGGCTAAAAATCTATTTTTTCATACCAGACTTTTAATAAAACTGAGTTTTGTTTTAAATTTCTCTATATAGGAATGAAGTTGTGTGTCTAGAGTAATTATAAACATTTTGGTTTATATAAAATCTTCCTGTATAAAAATATATATCACTGTATCATCGATAAGATGACTGTGAATAAGAATGCTGTAAAAGTTAATATTTTCATGTTTAGGCTGTGTGCGAATTGATCTAAATGCGACCTGAACTAAATAGTGTCGATAATGCAGTGCTTCCTAATTTTGGAAGCATTTAGGTAGCTCGAGAATTTCCTAAATTATTTAGGAAGCACTGCCTTATCGACTCAATTTAATTTAGGTCGCATTTAGATCAATTCGCACACAGCCTTAATGCGTTATTTGAACAATTTTGTTGAAAGTCAAATTTCCACGCCAATTAAATGTACCGACATATAAAAGACAGCGAAATTTTGACATTTTATCTCTCCAATCATGGTTGTAAGCTTGGCTGCATTGAACAAATTTTTCGGTTCAATTGCGTACTAACCGAAATTATGCTGGAAAATATTATAAATTAGAAATAAGTACTGCATTACTGACACGGTTCCAATATATTAGAAAAGTCGTTAACTGTTACTCAATTTAGTTCTTTTCGCACACAGCGTAAACTTGCAGCAAATAACATAATGGCACTTCTTGCACTGTTCTTGCAGTTTTTTCAGCTGGATTTATGTCGATCTGTTAACGTCGATAATATTGCAACAGACTGCTGTATATACTATAATAAAAATTAAAAAGCAACTGATTTCTTAACTTACACCTTTTTGCTAATTTACATTAAAAAACGACTGTACAATTTTTCGTATAAAATAGGAATTCAGAAGATTTAAGAAATTGCGTCAACTATCAGACTCAATTTATAATAATTTTTAATTTAGAGACACTCCAATTGTTATTTTCCAACTCTAAAAACTACTAAAAAATTTTAGGAAGATTTTTATAAATATGATTTTCATTAGCAAAGTGCAAGTAACATGCTTACCAGTAACCAGTAAATTCAGTTTAGAACTAAAAAACAGTTTTTGATAGTGAAAAAACAGTGATAAAATTATTTCTTCGTTAAAAAAGCTTGGTAAATTTTTTAACTAATATTTTTATAGTGGTCTCAAACTTAAATTCAACACGTTTTTGCAAAATTCCAAAATTTACAAAAACATTAAATCGAAAAGTGTATATTAAAATGTTTATATGACTCTCGAGTAACACCGGGTATATCAGCTAGTCTGCTCTATAAAAATACGTTGATTGAAGGATGGTGCTGTTTTAGAAAAGATTGAAAATTATTAAACAGTGTTATCATTCCATTTAAACACTCTCAGTTGTTATTATTACATAAGTTAAATTGAGAAAATCTAGCACCTGTTCTCAAAATGAATTGAAAAACTCCCAAAAACTCAGCATGTTTTCATAGGTTTTCTCTTCAGAGTATCACTCGTGCATAAAAGCATTCAGCCTCTGCTTCAATTCACAAATTTAATTTCTTGCAACACATTTAAATGTGTTAATAATTTAAACAAATAAAAGCTCAAAAAATTTAATTTATCTATACTTTTTTATAATTTCATGGTGTTAATAAAAAGCTTAAAAATGTATTATAATCTTTAAAAAAAAAATTAGCACTGCATAAATATACGAAATTTTTTCACTCAACATCTTTGCTATAAAAATTAACATTATTTTCGAAGACGATCACATTTAATAGATAAGAAAGATATTATCGGTGTAGCATGATTTTGCAATAATTTTTTTATGTTTTTCTGAGAGTTAAACAAGTGCGTTTCAAACGCTATTTTGGCGCATAGGTACATTTATATATATACGAACAGAAAATCTTTTTGGACGCATGTGAATACGTGCACAGATTTTGAACTCGACTTAAATTATCGAATATCGTATAAATACGTACATTTAAGAAATTCAATGCAAATATAAAAAACCCCCAATTTCTAAATGCTTTCTAAAACTGTTTTATTTTTCATCTTTAATTTAAATGTACGTCAAACTAAATAATTAAATACCAGTTGCCAAAAATTAACATACACATAATTCATTATCATAGAGAATATGCTTTAAGACGATGCTAGTTTTTTTTTATTAAACAAATTTAGGCTATAAACTTATTATTATTCAATGCTATTTCAAGGAATTTTTTATTGTGAAGGTATCTTCAACCAATTTGTTGGTGTTTTATTTAAATTTTTTTATTTAAAAAAGAGTAAATATTTTGATTTACTAATAATAACATATTTAGATATTTTGCGTCATCAGGTTATGGAAATATTTTTAATTCTGAATAAAATGTGGAATATATTAACATTTAATATATAACGTTTTGAGTTTGTTTTTGCAAAATAAATTTATTAGACCGAAGTCTTAAGATTGTTATTTGTTATTTAGATAGAAAGTACCCAGCTAATTTTTTGATGCAAATTTGACATGCATTCTTGGGGGCACTGCTTCCAGAAGACATTCTATAGATCAAACAGTGCTTTTTATTAGCCTCATAAAGATGTTCTTTCAAGTATAATTATAAAAAAGGGTGTTTTTTTACAGAGTGATACAAGTTTAAATCATAATAAAACATAGTCATATATTTTTAATATCAATGAAACTGGCTTAATTGAATAGAAAATTTTATGACATTAATGTTTAAATATGATTTTTGCCATGTGGCCGCCACGGCTGGAGCGTACAAGGCGCAATCTGGAACACCAATTTTCACAAACTTTTCGCAGCATTTGCGGCCGTATCTCGCCGATAACTCTTCGAATGTTGATTTCCAGGAGTTCAATTGTGGTTAATCGACGTAGGCAAGTGACTTTACATTACCCCAAAGAAAATAATCCAATGGGGTTAAATTACATGATTTTGGAAGGCCAATTAATTGGGCCATTTCGTGAATTTATTTTTTCGTCAAAAGTTTCCTTGAGTAAATCAATTGTAGCGCACGCTGTGTAACATGTGGCTCCGTCCTGTTGGAACCACATATCAGCAAGATTAATGCCAGCTAATTGAGGTACGAATAAACTTCGAATCATGTTCCTATACCGTTCACCATTGACAGTAACATTCTGACCATCATCGTTTGTGAAGACATATGGGCCAATGACTCCGCCAGCCCATAAAGCGCACCAAACAGTAATTTTCTGTGGATGGAATGGTGTTTGGACAAAGGCTTGTGGATTCTCCTCACTCCAAATACGACAACTCTGTTTATTTACGTACCCATTCAACCAAAAATGGGCTTCATCGGAAAATAAAATTTTCCATGGAAATTCAAAATCAATATCAATTTGTGCATCAGCCCATTCGCCGAATTGGTGGCGCATACGATGGTCGTTTGGCTTTAATTCCTGCACAAGTTGAATCTTGAAAGGTTTTAAGCCAAGATCTTTTAGTAAAATCTTCCATAAAGTGGAATGACACAACCCCAGTTGCTGAGAACGGCGACGAATTGATTGATTAGGATCATCTTCATCTTCATCTTCAGACTGTTCGGCGTCTCACGGGATGCACATTATCAGTAACAGTAAATGTGGTCTGAAAACGAACTATTGTTCTTCGAATTAGCAGCTCTGAAGGACGATTATGTACTCCATAAAATGGACGAAGTGCACGATAAGATTGACGAACAGAACCATTATTTTGATAAAAAATTTCCACAATTTGCACGCGTTGCTCTGGTTTTCGTCGATCCATAATAAAATGTCAAAGCAAACCAAACAAAAAACAACTATCAGCTGTTAAATTGGTGGTCAAATAAACGAGTGATGCCAACTCAAAGTTATGTCATTCTATAAAAAACACCCTATATATGCTTTAGATATTTTCCGTGGGATTTTTTAAGCCCCAATGAAATCCAACCACTTAATGTTACTTCCAACACCAAAATACCAAAATGGGAAATATTTTGTGTGGAATTTTTTTAAACCCCCAACAAAACCCAAACACTTTTCATTTTCAATCCCGAAATCGCGAAAATATCGGGAAAGAAGACATTTTTCCAGGCATTTATTTTACTCCCAAACCACAGAAACCATTCCATTCCATGGTTTTGCCTTCTTAAATTTCTTCTGGAAAACAGCTACTAGAATCCTTTCATTGAAGGGTTTAAAGAAATCTTCCATTGAAAAAGTTCTGGAAGCACTTCTAGAGAAGACTAAGGTAAGCATTCCTCCCAATGACATGCATATGTTAAGAGAATGCCTTCTAGGTATGAAAGTGGAAGGGATGAAATTCAAGACTTTCCCTTCCACTTCAGCTTCCTATGGAAGCACCTTTTTTGCTGGGTACTTGTTATTTATGACAGCAACCGAAAATAACAGTTATTTCTGAAATTTCTATTCAAAAATTAAAATAGAAAGAGTAGGTCTATTCAATATTTGTATATAGCAATGTGATGCTTGTTATCCAAGGAATAATAATCTTTAATGATTTTTATTTTTTGATTTGTTTAAAAACGTCAATATATAATCGTTATTATTTGGCCAATTTTACAACAATCAAAAATAAAAGTTAAAATTAGACTTTGATTTTTTGATCAAATATGTAAGCTAAAATTTGACTTTTTTTTGATCAAAAATAAAAGTTAAAATTTTGCTTTTATTTTTTCGATCAAAAATATAAGTTAAAATTTGACTTTTATTTTTTTGATCAAAAGTAAAAGTTAAAATTTGACTTTAATTTTTTTGATCAAATATAAAAGTTAAAATTTTACTTTTATTTTTCGATCAAAAGTAAAAGTCATATTTTAATTCCTATATCATCTGCTTGTATCATCTATAAGTGAAAACAGAATGTGCAATGATAAGCAACTAAGCGATGCAATGCAACAATATGAAGATCGATAGCAATGTTTTTATCCTTGTGCAAAAATGTTACGAATATAGGTGTAAAAGAATAATGAATTTTTTCTATTAATTGTTTTGAAAATTTAAACTTTTATAACAGTTAATAAGAAAGAAATAGATCTATCAAATTTTTAATCTCTCTTTTTGATCGGAAAATAAAAGTCAAATATTAAATTATATTTTTGAACCAACAAATAAAAGTCATATTTTACCTCATATTTTTGATCAAAAAACTAAAAGTCAAATTTTAAATATTATTTTTGATCGATATGAAATCAGTTTAAAAAATACGATTGTTTGTTTGTTGACTTTTTTTTAAAAAAATCATAACCGTCACGGTCCCTGATTTATGATAATGTTTAGTTATAGACTTACAAAGAATTAGTTTTATACGTGAAGGTATTGAATTATTCAAATTTTTTTAGACTTTTTAGCAAAAAGTTAGGTTCAAATCCTACCCGACATAAGTCATTTTTGTGCCAATATAGATGCATTGGACCTGAGTCCTATATCTATAGAGCTATTCTCATAGGTGCAATTAGTCTTGCATCATAGCATTTGCAAAATGATAGAGCATATTTCTACTCTACACTAACGAAATCTACAGGTATGCATTTACTACGCTTTTGCAAATATGCAACACTAAAAACCATAGCTTATTTTTACTATATATACATTAGGCCGGGCCGATTTTCGGGGAGGCAAAAAAATCGCCCATTGCTCAGTGAAAATCGTATTCTAGGGATCAAAATAAGAAACTTTGCCCGAGGAACTATACCTCTAAAACGAATTCTAATGCCCCAACTTTTGACTTTTGTCCCGTAGGGTCAAATTTTGAAAAACCCCTCTTTGACCCATTTAGAGTGCCCCAATCGAGTCCAAATGTATGACCGACCCCCACTAGCTTTGGAGGGCCGATCCACCCATGCCAGTGGCGACTCCATTTTGCTTATGTTTTTATGTTAAGTGCCAAAAATTATGATTTTTTTAAATGTTTGTATGGGGAACCCCCAGAGGGTTCCAGGGGGTGTGCCATTGGCATGGGTGGATCGGCCCTCCAAAGTTAGTGGGGGTCGGTCATACGTTTGGACTCGATTGGAGCACTCTAAATGGGTCAAAGAGGGATTTTTCAAAATTTGAACCTACGGGACAAAAGTCAAAAGTTGGGGCATTAGAATTCGTTTTAGAGGTAGAGTTCCTCGGGCAAAGTTTCTTATTTTGATCCCTTCGAGCCGTTTTCAATGAGTGCATTGAGTCAGTTTATTACAAAGCCGCTCGATCCGAATGTATTTTGAGTGTACTCTGAGTACTGCTCCTTCTCTGCCAACGTCTCTTAGCATTAATTAGTTTTTTCTTGCGTTGCACTTTTCGTAAGTACTGTCTTTTACTTGTCTGCAGGCCATGTTAGCTCTCATTTTTTGTTTGTTTTTTCTCGAAAACTCTTTCTTGGTATTTTATTGTTGCACTCTATGGGGCATGTCACACGTAGCGGACATGAACAAATTTGTTGTTGTTTTCACGGGTAAAAGAAGCTCTCTCAATTTTCAGTTTCTTATTTTACCCGCGAAAACAACAACAAATTTGTCCGTGTCCGCGCTAGTGTGACATGCCCCTATGGAGAAAAAACAATAACAACGCTTTTGGTTTTGGTTTGTTAGACATAAACAAATATAAAACAAAATCAAAAGGCCGGCGCACAGTGGTTAACAGTTGGAAATAAATAGCAAAACTGATAATTTCTTCTTGTGATTTTTTTTTTCTTTGCGTTGTTTAAGAATATTCTAACTAGCATGATTCCAAACTATTTATCAGAAATATATATAGGTTTTCTGTATTAGTCTTGCATCATAGTATTTGCAAAATGGTAGAGCATATTTCTACTCTACACTAACGAAATGCCTTAAAATAAAATTGAGTATTGCACTCTGGTTATTTTTGAGTACAAAAAGTATTATTGAAAAAGTTTTTTGCATACTTGAAAAAAAAATTTTATTTTTTTTGCAATAAATTTCTTATGCAAAGTTGATATGACAAAAACACGTAAATTTATTTTTTTGCAGAATAAAACATAATAAAACAACATTTGGTAAAAACTAAATGCGTTTCGAAGAAAATATAGATTTGTGTAGTCTCAAGCTTTATTACTATAGTCATTTTCTTTAGGATGCTTTTAGTCATTTCTTTATTTAACGATCACTTCTAACGAATGTGCGGCATATTAATATTTAGGTATATTTTTTTTTAAAAATCGTTTAATTTTCAATGTAAATAGTGAAAGCATTTACTTACTAAATACGATAAATGGTTTAAAATGTTATAATTTTTCTTTTGCAATTGTAGAATATATTTACAGAATTCTTAAGTATTCTATAGTGTGTTTCTCAGTCTAATAATTTGCTATGTTAACATATAGTAAATATTTTTTAAATAATTACAATTAAATTGAATTAGTAAAACAGTAATGTGATATGTTTAAAGTTAAATTAATTCACATTATCTTATAGCTTACTATGAAATATATATAATGAATTTCGCAATAAAATGCTTTCACAACTATTCAAATATTCAAATTCCCTTGTCTAGAAATGTTCTTCAAACATCTTCAATTAGCTGAGAGTGCAATATATATTCTTTGATTCTAAACAACAGAATAAGAATACGTGCACGGAGAAAATTAATTTGCTTGAATCAAGCAAATGTTTTGCTTAAAAGCAAATCAGCAAAACTTTTCTCAATCAAAATGTGATTTAAGAAAAAGATTGCTAAATTGCAATCAATCCTCGTGTATTTAGGAAAAATCAATATTTTGATTTAATTCAATTAAAATTTTACGAAGTTATTATAAACTGAAAATCAAATTTTTACTTAATTCAATTAAATATTTGCTTAGTTATTATAATTTGGAATAGCAAATTTTTACTTAATTCAAGCAAATATTTGCTTAGTTACTACAAATTAGAATAGCACATTTTGACTAGTTTTTGCTGAAATTTAGCATAATTTTGAAGTGGCTGAGAATCAAGCGTAAGTTTTGCTTAACCACAATACTAATTTAGCAAACAGTTTTCTCCGTGTATGCAAGCCATGTTTTTAAGCTACACGACCTGTGCTCACTTTATCACAATGCTAAAAAGTATGCTATTATCTTTTTTTAACTGTTGATAGTATCACATTTACAACCAGCGCCAATTTGGGGAAAAAAGCATGAGGTTCACTCCTTTTTTTTTTTTGGAATAAAAACGAAACGATAAGCTTTTTTTTTGATGATTTTTTTCTGTTTTTAAAAAAAGCAAACAAATAATATCTTTGAATACTATAAACCACTAATTTAAACAGTTTAGATGCTGCGTTTCATTGAAGTTGGAATTGGGAAAAACACGTGAAGTGGAACATTTCGTATGGGAGGTGGGCGTGGCAAAAATTTTTTTTATGTTAGACATATATCGAAGTTTTCTGACAGAATGGTTCTTGTATGGGTTTAAGACAAAAAAAAATATGGCGTTTTAAATATTTGTGTTGTATGGGAGGTAGGTGTGATTGAGGGTGGATTTAAAAATATTTGTGTGTGTATTTTAATAAAGCAAATTCCAAATAATACACAAAATTTAATTGGTTTACGATGAGTCCTTATTTATTGACAACTTTTGTATGGGGCTCAACCACTGTGCGGCGCACGTGTCTGCTTGCTACTTGTTCGTCAGCACGTGCAATAGAAGTTTAATTTAAATTATGCGCATGTGATTTGGCAACTTAAGGTTACAGAAAAATAAAAAAAAAAAAACTTTACAAATTTAATAATAATTGCTGATTGCAGAAAATGAATGACACTTACGATACTATCGAAACTACGTATTATTTTTAAGCCTCAACAATTTTACCTCATGCGCAGCTTTCACTGTGTAAGATAAAAACCAAAAGCAACACAAGAACTACACATCTGTTGGTATCTAAATGCTTATGAAAAAATAGCACAAAACAAATACAAAAAATTCGCTCACTATTTACTGCTGCGCTCTACTGCGCTCTTTTTCATATCTGTGGCAGATGAGCCGAGTGATTCGGCTACTTGTGTCGATTATGAGTATTTCGGCAAGTATAATAAGTATCAGCAAGACGACAACAACCATAAGTATTTATGAACCGAAAAAACCCGATCTTTCCCGATCCGGCTCATGACTTAGGATACTCACATTTATTTGAACCGCCGCATTCTAGCTTCGTAGAAGAGAATATGAGTCGATTTGCGTGCGCTAAGGGTGAGTAGGTTTTTGTACTTATTTTTTTCGGATATACTCAGAGTCGCAAAAAATTTATCCGTTACAGATCTCTGATGCATACTCAAAATGGGAGAGTCGTAAGCTACCCGACACCGCAATAGAAGCAATTATAAACACAATAGCAGAGGCAAAGAGAGATAAAGCTTTATGCTGCTTGTATAACAATTTAATAAAGCAATGATTTTTATGTTGGGTTTTTTTTTTGCTACTTTATAAATTTAAATTTTAGTAGCTTTTAAGAGTGGTTTTAATAAAATAAAGGATGCAAGATTTTAAGTAAAACATGTAGATTTATGTTAGTGAAATAATTACTAAAATCGGTTCAGTAGTTTTTAAGTTTAGCGTCGTCACAGATACGTGAGAAGTCTTTTATATAATAGTATAGATAAGCTAATTTTTCTATCGCCTTTTTTGTAAAGTTTTGGAGGAAGAACCTTTTGAGGAGGCACTTTTTGAGATATGAGCACATTAAATATTTTTTCAAAAGGCTGGCAGCTCTAGCATAAAAATTCCAAATATATGTTTCTTTTTTAAAAATCACTTTTCAATAGCCTTCTAACGATACTTCTTTTATAAATATAGGGTTACAGATATTTTTTATTTTTATTGAAATTATTTATTATTATTTTATTCAATCAATTAAAAATAATATAACAATGAATATAGAAATACCCTAAAGCTAACATAAGATTGACTCTCAAAACTGCTTTCAGATGCCCACTTTGAGCATGTGTTGAAATGCACCATGATACACTTAAAAATTTATTGGAAGTGACTCCATTTTCGTAATTTTTACTTTTAGCAAAAAATGGTAACCCCATATCTTTACACAAAATGGCTTTAAAAAATTAGCTTATATTCTTATAAGTGGAAAAGTAACCTTTAGCCAAAATTTTAAGCATATCGAAGAGCATGAGGTCAATTTTTCATAAAGTCAGAATTGCAAACTGACAGCTGATAGTGAAAAAAAACTAAAGGCGAAAAAACTGCAAATACAAAAACGAATTCATTGTACGTTAAAGCTTTTCTCGACACAAAATTTATTTAAGCAAATTTTTTTTTCTGTTTTTTTTTATTAAACTGATGTATTTCCTTAAACTCATGCCTATTTAATCAGCAATAGATTAACACTTTACCAACGTGTTAAATCAATCATATGTTTGAAGGAAAGTCCATGTGTTTTTCCAGAAATGTATGTTATCAAATCATTGAGATGATTATAAATTAAATGTTAGACGGAAAGTTCAATGCAAGGTTTGTTTGTTGATAACGACTTGTACTGAGACATGCAGACACAACAAAAATAATAAAGTATCCACATATATTTGATTAAAATTTTCCGTTAAAATTTGATTTTTAACCTTCTTAATTATTTGTATACAAACTTTTTAATAAATTGTATTTGGCGTAAATGATATAACAAGAATATCGTTAACCCATTAACCGCGCGGTTGGGTATTTTTTATCTGCTTCTGCAGAATTGATCATGTCTCAGGACTGGTAACAGCTGAGTGCTTAATTTTTGTTTGTTGCTTTAAGTAAACATAGAGCTATATATTGTTATTGTAGTGTTTCATGAAGTTTTTACGTTAACTACTAGATTTACAAAGTCAAAAGCGATTAAGTTTAAAAATCAGAAAATTTGTGTTTTTATCATTTGTAAAAAAATTTATATGTTAAAAAAATGTAAAAGTTATCTTATCCAATTAACCATCTATACCTGATATTTATAGAAAACTACTGATATTAAACTGTGCTGTCGTTGCAGAAGTTATGTGTGCCCATTTAGAACACATTGGGTATTTTTATACCCAATTCATATCTCGCCTACGATGAAAGATACAAAGTTTAATTGAAATGTGGCAGTTCCTGTGATCCATATGAGAAAGTACTAGGAATTTTAAAAATCGTACGAAGCGTTTGGGAGCCGCGGTTAATGGGTTAACCCCTTCGAAGCAACTATTAGCACAGTAATGCAAAAAACATTCCAAATTTGGCTGATGATCATTTATTGAACTTACATAAAGAATCTATGCAGCAGAGTTGTTATTGCAATCAGTGACTTCACAGACAATGACTTCAGTTTATGATTGCAATTTTTAAAATAATTTTTTTGTAATGACTTCAACACAAGAAGTCCTTAAATCAGTTTTGAGTTATTGAATGCATAAAAAAAATTTAAGTCATTGCTGATTTCATTGAAATTGTAATCGCAGTCATGACTGTAAAACTAAATTGATTACATTTTATTTATTTTTTGAAAAGATTGCATTCACCTTAAGTCTTTGCTAAAGTCTTTGAAGTCAGTTTGAATCCTTGAAGTCAAATGATTGAAATCCCTCAAAATTAATTAAGTCATGACCGAGGGAAATATTAAATATTCCTTTAATATTTTAGTGCATAAATGACTTCAAACTTTTTTCTTATGGCGTTTTCGTTTCTCGAAAAAACGCTACCTTTTTTTGCATTTTTTGTAAATTCTGCCCTCTTGAGAAAAAAAATAATGGTCTCTAAAATTGAATCGTGTTCTTTTCTCGAAAATGTTGACCTTAAAAGTAGAAAAGATTTAGAATTCGCAAAGATGGTAAAAAGAGGGCAGAAAAAATGCAACATTTTTTCGAGAAACGAAAACGTCATAGGTCTCTGGGTTCGTGTGCCCCCAAAAAACCAAAATCTTAGGTTTACCTTTACTTTGAAGTTCTAATTTTGCTTGAATAAGCAAAAATTTATTTTGCATACAACTGACTTCATAAATATTTGAATATGAAGACCAAAAGACTTCAACTGACTTCAAGTTGTTTCACAATTCAGTGATTTAAAACGTGATTTCAACTCACTTCTAATGATTTAATGGACTTGAAATTGATTACAATTAAATGCAATTAATGACTACAAGGAGCACGACTTCAGTCATAGTGAATGAATCAAAAGACTTCAACAGAAGTTTTTACCAATTAATTACAACGTCATGGCATAAAATAATTGCTGATTTCAAAACTTGAAGTCATGAAATCAAAAATTATTGAATGACTCAAAGCAATTTTTTGGCATTCAGTGTCAGTTTTTTATTGCATAAATGCAATTTTTGACAATTCTGCTATATACACAACCGAAAATAAATGCATTTGAACATATACCATAAAAATATAGTGTATGGGATGGGATGTATGGTATTATGGAACACAGAAGATTGACTCTGTGTAGATGACCTATGCTTAAGAAGGTGCTAAACGTCTGCATGGATACAATCTTTTCTGCCACAACAACGTAGACACATTCAGTGTCGAGTTCAGTAGCTTACATAGCTATAACAGCGAGTCAGATCGTGTTCGAGATATTTAACGAAAACAAACGATCACTGCCGGGCACTCGTCAGCAGCAAAACAAATCATGTGCATGCTTTGCTTTTGAGTAATATGATTTGATTTGCTTTTTCAAACCAAAGACTCGAAAATGGAATCGATGAACCCAACGCACCAAATCATTTACAAATGATCATTCTTGTGCTTCGTCAGAATTTTGCCGGGTCAGAGATTTAAAAATTGTATTTGCAGACCATATAATTCATTTTTGGTCTCGAATCTGAGGTCAGATCTTAAAAAAACTGTATTTGACACTAGGGTGGCCCCGAAAAATGTGTTTTTTTTATACTCTTTCCCTTTCTAGATGTATACAGCTGGTCACTGAATTCGAATCTGATGTAAAAATTTCAAGATATTTTTTGACAATAGGGTTGACCCTAAAATGGGTTTTTTTTGCTTCTTATTCCTTGTATATGTGCAGGTAGTATTAAGGGGTCGTTTATTTTGCATCTGATTTAAGAATTTCAAAAAGTGTTTTTGACATTGGGTGGACCCTATAAATATTTTTTTAGTTTTATACTATTTGTATATGTGCTAGCATTATTAAGGGGTCGCTATTTCTTTAAATTCTTATGTTAGAATTTTGAATAAGTTTTTGACATTAGGGTGGACCCTAAATTGTCTTGGATTTTTATTCCAGGGACAGAAAATAACGATTATTTCCAAAAATTATATAAAAAAAATCAACTTGTTTCAAATGTCGGAGCAAATTTTGGATTACTTCAATATGCTGCTTAATGCATGTTCTATCGGAATTAGAATTAATTTTTATTTTTTGAGCTTAATTTTTTGCAGCCCACTTTTACGGCTGTGCGAATAATCGTCCAAGTTACAATCGCCCAAAAGTGCGGAAATGAACAATCGCCAAAAAAGTTAAAAATTTTGGGCGATTGTTTGTTTTTTTTTTTTGGGCGATTGCTCATTATGAACTTTTCATTAAAAACTTTTTTGGGCGATTGTTCATCGCATTTTTGGGCGATTGTACATTATGTACAAGTTGTATTAGTCTGTGCGAATATTCACCCAAGCTGCAATCGCTCAAATTGCGAAATGAATAATCGCCTAAAAAGGTTTTTAATGAAAAGTTCATAATGAACAATCGCCCCGCTAAAAAAAGAAACGCTAAAATTTTTGGGCGATTGTTTATTTTTAGTTTGGGCGATTGTTTATTTTGTAGTTTGGGCGATTGTGTATTGCTTTTTGGGCGGTTGTTCATAATGAATGTTCGCAAAAATTTTGAAGAATGAATAATTGCTATAAATAAACGATTTTTACAGTGTCTTCAATAAGTCCGACATATATTTTATATTGTTCATTTTGCGTAGATTGCACTCCACAATGCATTTAAAGACAGTTAACGGTTTGACTAAAATAATTTTGAAGAAAATGTACGTTTGGTTTTTTGGTGGGGGAACGTTATGTCGTATTCGGGATGGATTTTCTCTTGTACGGAATTTTAAAAACATTATTCCGTACAAGAGAAAATCATTCAGAAAAATTAAATGTAGCTTGGAGCGGACATAATGTCCATGGACCTTCAGTTCATTTTCTTTTGGACATTATGGCCGTGGACATTATGTCCTCCCTCCGTTTTTTAAAATGAAATGATTTGCCCTTATACGAAATGTTTTTTAACATTCTGTACAAGGGCAATCATTAAATTCAAGGGCGGAAATCATCCTAGCCCTTTTTTATTAAGTCAATTGTTTTCAAATATAAATTTATGAAATATACATTGTTATATGTATATTTGGGCGGGTCGATTTAAAAATCGCCCATTGATCACTGAAAATCGTATTCTAGGGATCAAAATAAGAAACTTTGCCCGAGGAACTATACCTCTAAAACGAATTCTAATGCCCCAACTTTTCCGTAGGGTCAAATTTTGAAAATCCCTCTTTGACCAATTTAGAGTGCCCCAATCGAGTCCAAATGTATGACCGACCCCTTCTAGCTTTGGAGGGCCGATCCACCCATGCTAGTGGCACACCCCCTGGAACCCCCTGGAACTTTGTTTGTATGGGGAACCCCACAAGGGGGTTCCAGGGGGTGTACCATTAGCATGGGTGATTCGGCCCTCCAAAGTTAGTGGGGGTCGATCATACATTTGAACTCGATTGGGGCACTATAAATGGGTCAAAGAGGGATTTTTCAAAATTTGACCCTGCGGGACAAAAGTCAAAATTTGGGGCATTAGATTTCGTTTTGGAGGTATAGTTCCTCAGGCAAATTTTCTTATTTTGATCCCTAGAATACATTTTTCACTGAGCAATGGGCGATTTTTAAATCGACCCGCCCTAATGTATATGCATACATTTACATCTTCTTTTATTTGGGCGATTGTTTATAGCATTTTTGATCAATTTATAATAATTAATAAAGACCCAATATATTTAAGCGATTATTTATTTCACGATTTGGGCGAACGTTCGCAGTTTTGGGCGATTGTACATTGTGAACAAACGCACAAATTGTTTGCCGTATAAGTCTGTGCGAACATTCGCCTAAGTTACAATCGCCCAAACCTAAAATGAACGATCACCCAAAAAAATTTTGGCGATTGCAACTTGGGCGAATATTTGCAAAGACTAATACGGCTGTGCGAATAATCCCCCAAGTTACAATCACCCAAAAGTACAAAAATGAACGATCGCCCAAAAAACCGTCAAAAATTTTTGGACGATTGTTTATTTCGGGTTTGGGCGATTATTGTTCGTTTGTTTTTTTTTTTGGGCGATTGTTCATAATGAACAAATTTCAAATTTCAAAGAATGAACAATCGCCCAAAATAAAAAATATTTTTTGGGCGATTGCACATTATGAATGAACGCCAAATTTTTTTAGGCGATTATTCATTTCACGATTTGGGCAAAAGTTCGCAGTTTTGGGCGATTGTTCATCGCTTTTTTGGGCGATTGTACATTATGAACAAACACCCAACTGTTTTTGAGTGATTGTTGATTTTTGGGCTTGGGCGATTGTATCTTTTCGTATCAGTTTCGAAATCGCAAAAATAAAAAATGTCAGGGTTTCAATAATCCAATTGTTGAATAAATTATAGAATTTGTAAACTCTCACAATGACTTTGGCCTATTTTTACCTAGTGCCTGCCCCTGCTTCGAAATCGCAAAAATAAAGGTGGCAACCCTATTTTCGAACAAATTTTGGAATTTCGATAAAAAGCAAACAAGCAAAACAGGCTTCTGGCGAAGCAAAAAACTCGTTTCATTTCTATGGTGCATTTCGACAAACTTTCGAACACCAATGAGTATTAAAATAAATTAAGAAGCAACTAGAATGGATGGCAACCCTTGATAAAGTTGATGGCGGTGGTCTATAATGAAATATCATATGATTAGCAAGCATACAATTCAAAAGAATGAATTCCAAAAAAATCTGCGCACTCATATACTGGTTTAAACAGTAAATTGATCACAGCTTAATCACTCCAGATACTGAAAAGGAAAATGTAGCGATTTCCGAAACAGACTGTCTAGTCAGCTATGTGATTGACTCTATGGCGCCTGTTACCCGTTCAATATTTATTGCGATACTTGGATCGCGATCCAAATTCATGGATTGATGGATCGCGGTTGAATGCTACACGTTCAATATTTATCACGTCAGTATTCATACAATTTTTGCTAAGTGTGTTCACGAAAACCTAACTGCACAAGTACTTAAATGCACAGGCAAGTGAATACCGCTAATTTTTATTTCACCGCCTACTGCTGTATCGCGTATTGATGACACAAAATATGCTACACGTTCAATATTTATTGACAGTTTGGCGATCCGATCTAGATTTCAAAATATTTAAATATTTTGCGATCTGGATCACGATCCGTCAGTATTGCATGCTACACGTTCAATAAATATCACGATACTGTATATTGATCAATATATATTGAACGTGTAACAGGCGCCTTTACAGAGTTGTTGTTGTTGTTGTTGCCTTCTTAAAAACTCACTTGATCTAAAGCTCAGAATTTAATTCATGAAAACAAATTTTAATTGTTTAAAAAAGGTCCTTGTGTTTCTTTCTAAATTGTTTATTAAGACGTTCAGCAAGTATGTTTTCAGCCGAAAAATTAGATATACAGTATTGCCAGAAATTTTTGAACGACATTCTACATTATTATTATACTGAATCAAAAGAAAAAACCGCATTTTCGTAGTTGGTCAGTTTTCCTTCTTGTAAGCCGATGATATATGCTTTGTGGATATTGACTTTTGTGTGGGGTTAAATTAATTGAGATTGGAGCAGTCCATTTAGGGAGATTTTAGATTTTTTCTTTTATGGTAATTGTTTTTACATAATAACTTATTATTTCTGTGCATAACTAAATAATCCAAGAGCTCTAATAAATATTACTATATTCATGTTTTTTCAAGTACAAAGCTAATTTAGCTATATAATAGTTAATTCTATTTTGTACCGTTGTTGAATCGTTGTGAGTTTAGAAAATAGAAATGTCATCAGCATATTGAATTGTTTATACATTTTTATCAGTAGGTAAGTCATAAAGTTATAAGTCAAATAAAATATGTGAACAAACAGAATCTGGCGGAGTTCCAGAAGACACACTCTCAAAATTTGAGTAATGATTCCAAAGTTACGAAGCTTAAAAACTAAGCCATCATGGGCATTCTGTTTATATAGTCCATATATATATATAAAGTTTTTTTAACTTTAAAATTACCAATTTGCTTATACAGAAATAAATTGAAACATTAAAAACTAATTTAGTATTGAAAAAAAATTAGACAAGTTTGATTAAAAATAAAAAATGTAACGACTTTTTTTGTAAAAATATCAGTTTTATCTGTCCTTTTGAACTCTTCCTTCATCAATACTTAATTACGTTCCATATTTCCCAATACTAAATTGTGGCCCTGTACCTATCAATTTATTTGTTGGTCGCAAAGCGGCTTGATATTTTCATGCATACAAACCAACCTTATACTCGTATATATGAATACGTGCCTGTATTGATGATAGTGCTCAAAGTGTTAATTAAGTGTTTGCTTTTTTTATTTTTTATTCAATATAATCAACACTATGGTTTGCCATACTACTTTACAGATAGATAGTTGCTGCATCCATAAAATATTTCTATAAATTTTCCCTTTCTAGACTTTAATTAATATTTTCAATATCAAGAGCAGACAGTTGTTTCGGTAGCGTGTTTTTAAGCTGATCAAACAGAAAATATTTAAAAATTGAGAATTTTTAATAGTTACAGTGTTTTGTAAACAAATGCAGTTTTTTATTGAACCACAGAATTAAACATGCAGAATTATCGTAGCAACTTATTTCAAAGCAACGATAACAATTGTCGCAGATTTTGTCGATATCAAAATCTAATGGGTATGTCAGAAAGGTGTGAAGTGGAAATGCCTGCAAATACATAGATCAAGTACATCAATTTTCTCACATAGTAATTGAAATGTAAACAAAATAATATAGTTAGGCATCATATGAATTGACAACTATTATAATAAAAGAGTAATAGTAATAGAAATAGAAACACGCGTTATTGTGAAATGGCGATTTCCTATCAAAACGTTGATTAAAGTTATTAAAAAAACAACTTACTAAAATATAAGAAAATCTGTTTGTCTTTTTTAATGCATAGAGAGAAATCTCATTGCAATCTTTAGCTTGTTTATAATTGAAAGAAACACAGAATTTTGCGAGAATATTATTGTTTTTTATAAAAAATTATTACTTTAATATGAAACTTTTATAAAAAAGATATGAAACTTACCTGTTTGTATAATTAGAAGGCAAAAAATTTTATTTGGCCTCAACTCCTTCTAAACCAGCTAACCGACTTGGTTGATCAAGGAATCATTAGATTAGGCTGTTTTTTTAAAGTGTGTTTATGTTGAAGGGGTTTTCCAAACATTAAAAAAAAAAAAAAAATAGCAGTAGAAAATCAATCGATATGAAATTTGGATTAGGAAAAGAGAAATTTAAATTTTTTAAAAATTTTAATATTGTCATGAAAAATTTCATTTTATGCATAACTTAAATGCCAACTATGTTTAAAAGCACTTAAAATGCAAATGTCTTCAGTGGAATTTCAACGGTTTTGAAGAATTACATAAATTTAGGTTTTGTCCTTTTTACTTTAAAACGTAATGAAAGCCATTGTTCTAGGTTAAATATAAGTTTTTTTTGTGCCTTTTCTAAAACCAATTTTCATGTAAGATTTTATTTTTATTATTTGTTCGCTCTTTCTTATTCTAAGTTAAAAGTTAATGTATTTATTTTTTCAACTTCCCATTTCATATTACGGCAAGAGTAGATTAAATCTTTTTTAATGCAATTTCGAAAAGTTTAATGTTATTGTACCCAGGGAACGTAACGGTTATGATTTTTTTTTTTAAAAAGTCATCAAATAATCGTTATTTTTGACTGATTTCATTTCGATCAAAAATAAAAGTTAAAATAGGACTTATATTTTTTTGATCAAAAATTTAAGCTAAAATTGGATTTTAATTTTTTTGTTAAAATTTGACTTTTA
Organism: Dichetophora obliterata; assembly: GCA_963920525.1. Classification (NCBI taxonomy): domain Eukaryota; kingdom Metazoa; phylum Arthropoda; class Insecta; order Diptera; family Sciomyzidae; genus Dichetophora; species Dichetophora obliterata. The sequence goes on along the minus strand of OY986437.1, from coordinate 23,847,115 downwards.
ATTTTCGATCAAAAATAGCAGTTAAAATTTAAAGTTTTTTTTTCGATAAAAAATAAAAGTTAAAATTATACTTTTATTTTTTGGTTGAAAATAAAAGTTAAAAGTTGACTTTTATTTTTCCGATCAAAAATAGGAACTAAAATTTTGACAGATCTATTTCTTATCAACCCTTGGACAAACACATGGTTCTGGCCAGGCATATTTAATTTTTGAGCGTTAATTAAACATACTTCTAGTTTAGGTAGATACCTGTATTTCCCGGTAGCCGCCTAAAATATTGTTGGCTTTCTATTTTAAATAAAATTCTAAAATATAGTTCCAACACGAAGAAAACTGCAAAAAAAGTCCCCCTCGAACAAACACATGTGCCTGGCTAGACCCCTATACCATTTGTATGAAATAAATTATTGTTATACATATTTTGGGTTATTTTTCTGCAAATACAATGCAGATTGTTGTTTCCAGGTATTTCTTTTATATTTTGGGTTGTTTTTATGTGAATTCAATGCAGACGTTTACTTCCAGGTAGTTTTTGTGTTCATTTTTCTCTTATCTCTTTCTTTCGTTTGTGATTTCGGTTTTAAGTTCAAATAGTTTATTATTGAATGCTTAACATACAACATCGACAGTCCGAAATATAAATATTTTGTGCGGAAACTAAAGTGAAATGATTACTATTGTTATGGCAGAGGATTTAGAATTTGTGTACAATACGCGCTTGCGTACAGGCAGCCTTACTGATAATTTCCAACAACAACTATCTTCAGCGTTACAGCTTGATTTCACACTTCACACAGAAGCAGACGTAGAACTACGTTTATTTAAAGACCAAAGCGGTGAAAACACAGATTTTGTGCCCGAAGATAACGCCTCGGTCATTGAATATGAATTGGAAATTGAAGCAAATGAAATATTCGACAGCGATGAAGAATCCGAAGAAGGAAGTGCGAATGCACCAACTCAAGCTGCAGACGATTTTTGCTTGGAAAAGATGGTACCAAGTGGAGTGCAGCTGAACCCGCTACAGTTAGATTCCGCCAGCACAATATCATGCGTTTCAGAGGTGAACTTTGTGCGCCCACGGTATGGAAATAGCTGCTCATCGATGGTTACACTTTCGTATGGTTCAAAATTACTGGCAAGATTGTTATTCAAGAAGTTCCATATGTCACGAATGGGAGCAGCTTTGTCGGTTTGTTTGCGTACGCGCGCATTTCGTCAACAAACCGACAAAGCTGCTCCCATTCGCGACATATGGAACTTCTTGAATAACAATCTTGCCAGTAATTTTGAACCATACGAAAGTGTAACCATCGATGAGCAGCTATTTCCATACCGTGGGCGCACAAAGTTCACGCAATACATCCCATCAAAGCCCGCAAAGTATGGCACAAAAGTATGGTGGGCATGCGATGCGAAAACCAAATATCCGTTGCAAGGAATACTGTACACTGGTAAAGAGGGAGAACAACGAGAGACAAACCAAGGCGAAAATGTGCTCATGAGTTTGGCTAATCGATACGCCAACAGCGGCAGAACTATTATTGATGATAACTTCTTTACAACATTAGACGCAGCTAAACGTCTTTCGTCGATTGGACTAGCGTACTTTGGCACCATTAGATCCAATAAAAGGTGTCTTCCCAAAGAAGTGAAAAAAGACAGCAAACGGCCAGTGCTTTCATCTGCGTTCGATTTCTATGATAACCTTGTATCACTGTGCAGCTACGTTTCAAAAAAGAACAAAGGAGTAAATCTACTATCCACTGTGCACTACACCGAGAAAGTTGAAGGCGTAGCAAAAAAACCGGAAGCTATATTATTTTACAATTCAACAAAGGCCGGCGTTGATACAATGGACCAAATGTTAACGCATTACTCCACAAAACGGTCAACCAGACGTTGGCCATTAGCATTTTTTTACAAAATGATAGACGTCATGGGATTAGTCGCTTATATCATATGCAATGAAAATACAGAAGGAACCAGAAAAGAGAAGCAACGAATGTTCGTGAACACGCTGAGCAAACAATTGATGCTTGCTAATACTGAAAATCGCTTGAACAGCAACCATATTTTGGGACAACATTCAACCCGTTTGGCCATTGAATCTTTCTTTGGAAGGCCGTTGAATTTTCCCAGCAACATGCTGCCTAACCAACAAAGCGGCCCTAGTACACTGAATTCCAGAAAAGATTGCAGAATTTGTGCTACGCAAAACAAAAAGCTGCGTAGGAAGACACGTTTTTACTGCACCAAATGCACTTATCCTGTGTTTCAACAACATTCTAAAGTTGATTATACTTGTTTTTCATGCATTCCACAAAATATATATCAACAAATCAAAAAAAAAACTAAAGACAAAAATAATAAACGAGCATACTTAGAAATTCAAAGTTACGGTACCCTTTTTGCCATACAAATGCATAAAAACGTATAGGGGTCTGGTCAGGCATATGTGTTTGTTCGAAGGTTTCAGAATATGTGTTTGATGGGGGGTTAACTATTATAATAGTTTAATTTTTCAAAACAATTAATAGAGCACATTGTTTATTCTTTTACACCTATGTTCGTAACATTTTTGCACATATCTTCATAACGTTGCATTGCATCGCTTAAAGTGCTTTAACACTATATGTTTTATACATATGACACGTCAAAAAATTACAAATGGTTTTTAGCTACAGATAGTGTGGAACATATGAAAATGTGGTTTTGAAATGTCGTTTGTATTTGCGTGTGTAAATTTTTGAATTAGAACCGTGTCTAATTTCGTATGTTTTTCCATCTGTACAAAATGTCAGTTTGATAAATTTTTTATTTGAAAATGGAAGAAAAGGCACATTTTAAGATATTTATTCAATAAATTGATTTAAAATTAATTTATTCTTAGTTTGAATGGCTACAGGAGGACTCTTAAGAGCTTTAAGGTTTACAAAAAATTTCAAAAGCTGTTTTGTATTTTCAAATGACGTGTCGATAATGTGGAGACAAAAGAAAAAAGCTGTCTGACAAAAACTTACATGTCATATGTATGAAACATATAGTCTGGGGGCACCTTTAGTTGCTTACCATAGCACATTGTGTATTAATTTATTTAGAAAACGACTGGAACATTCACTTCAAGCAGATAATATAGGAATTAAAATATGACGTTTACTTTTGATCGAAAAAATAAAAGTCAAATATTAACTGTTATTTTTGATCGAAAAAATAAAAGTGAAATTTTAACTTTTATATATGATCAAAAAAATTTAAGTCAAATTTGAACATTTTATTTTGATCAAAAAAAATAAAAGTAAGATTTAAACTTATATTTTTGATCGAAAAAATAAAAGTCAAATTGTAACTTTTATTTTTGATCAAAAAAATAAAGTTCCAATTTCAACTTTTATATTTGATCAAAAGAATAAAAGACAAATTTTGATCGAAAAAAAGTGGTCAAAAATTAACGATTATTTATTGAATTTAAAAAAAAATCAGATAAAATAAAATCATTAAAGATTATTATTCCTTAGCTAACAAGCATCACATTGCTTTATTTAAATATCGAATAGACTTACTCTTTCCATTTGACTTTTTGAATAGAAATTTCGAAAATAACTGTTATTTACGGTCCCTGATTGTACCATCAACTAATCATACTCTATCTTACCATACCATCATATTATGATAATCAAACCATTAACTTTCATTTCTTGTAAAAACCTTTTTACAAAAATTTAAAATAAAAAAAACTGACTATCCAAAAATAAAAATACACATGTGGGCATTTCCACCAAAATTAATTCCACCGCGACTCAAAAATTAAATGTTACTGAAAATTTTTTAAGATTTTAAAAAAATCATTTTAGCCAAATCGTGGTTTGCTTAATTGTTTTCTTTTCACGTTGTTGTGTTGCAAGAGTTTCAATTAACTCATGGTAGAACTAGTAAAGGTATATGCATTTCAGATTGCTCTCTTTTTCTCATAGCCAGAATTGTCAAACTCAAGCATTTTGCTATTCTTGCCTATTTTCGCTTTCTTATAGCATTATCATCGTTTTCAGATTTTGTATGAGCTGTCAACTTCGTTTTGACAGTTGCGGCAGTCTCCCTCTCCGAAATGCATATACCTTCTCTAATTCTGCCATGAATTAACTCCAAGTTGCTTCCTTCTCTTTTCTTTTTACGCTCAGTTAGCACAACAAAAAAAAAGAGTTGAGATCGAGGCAAGGCGAAAAGTGAAATACATATAAATGCAGAGTGGTGCTTCAAAGCAAAACAAAAGAAAAGACTTTTTTTTATTTATTTGACATTTATTGAGATTGATATAAAAAAATGTCCATGGGGAAACCGCGGACAGCAGTGGCCTACTAGTTTTTATATATAATATATCCAGCTATGTTTTTTAACATATTCTTAGTTTGAAAAGCTAGTTTTCTTTGTGAAAAGTAAAACCTTTTTCACATGGAGCCGTTGAAAATTGATGCAACTGCAACAAAAGTTGCTAACGAATGTATTTATACCGAAGCCTTCACATGAAACAACTTTTACTCAACAAGTTGGCAACACATTCGCAACCAGTTTCATGCAACATGCTGCAATTTGAATCGGCGATTTGTTAAGTTTGCGATGTGTTTTGTGTGCTACAAAAATGATTTATCAGTTTATAAATATGAAATAAGTGCAGATAGTGGAGAAATATCATTTTTTGTCCTCAATTTACTTTTTATATCTATTTAGCAAAGCTTCAATTCAATAAGTATTTGTGTTGCTGTGAATTTTTCAATGTTGCGTTGCGACGTGACTTGCTCATCTGAAAGCGTAGGTTGCAATTCAGTTTAAAATTGAAGTGGCTTGCAACTTTTTAGGCTGTTGCGTTGCAGTCGCATTACTTCTCAATTGCTCCATGTGAAAAAGGCCTTAGTTTTTAAAAGTTGCATTAAAAATTTGTTTAGCACTATTTGAATTAATTCTTTCTTCTCTGAATTTTATTTGAGCTATTCTAAATTTCAATTGATCTATTCCTGATTCAACTAATCTCTTCTGAATTTCAACTGATATTTCTGAATTTTAAATGGAATTTCAGAATCAAATTTCAAAGAATTTCCAATGATTTTTTCTGAATTTGAATTGATATTTTCTAGATTTCAACTAATCTATTCTATATTTCAATTAAAATTTCTAAATTGCAATTGATCTATTCCGAATTTAATGTGGAATTATGAATTTCGAATGCTGTATTTTGAATTTCAATTGAGATCTCTCCTGAGTTTCAATTGATCTTTGATGAATTAGCATTATTCTCTTATGAATTTCAATTTATCTGTTATGAATTTTAAATTGAATTCTGAATTTCAATTAATCTTTTCTAAAATTCAATTGGTATTTTTTGCATTAACATTATTCTATTGTGAATTTCAATTGATCTGTTATGCATTTTTCATAATCAAATTTCAAATAATTTCAAATGATCTTTTCTGAATTTGAATTGATCTTTTCGAAATTTCAAATAATCTATTATGAATTTCAAATGGAATTATGAATATTAAGTGCCCTATTTTGAATTTCAATTCATCTATTTCGCATTTCAACTGATCTTTTCTGAATGTTAATTGATATTTCTGAATTTCAAATGAAATTTCAGAATCAAATTTCAAAAAATTTAAAATTATATTTTCTCAATTTGAATTGATATTTCCTACATTTCAATTAATCTATTACGAATTTCAAATAGAATTATGAATATCAAGTGCTCTATTTTGAATTTCAATTTCTCTATTCCGAATTTCAACTGATTTTTTCTGAATTTGAATTGGTCTTTTCTAGATTTCAACTAATCTATTCTAAATTACAGTTAAAATTTCAGAATTTCATTTGATCTATTCTGAATTTAATTTGGAATTATGATTTTCGAATGCAGTATTTTGAATTTCAATTGATCTTTCCCTAGTTTCAATTGATCTTTGATGAATTAGCATTATTCTTTTGTCGATTTCAATTGATCTGTTATGCATTTTAAATTGAATTCCGAATTTCAATTTATTCTCTCTAAATTTCAAATAGAATTTCATAATCAAATTTCAAAGAATTTCAAATGATATTTTCTGAATTTGAATTGATCTTTTCGAAATTTTAAATAATCTATTATGAATTTCAAATAGAATTATGAATATCAAGTGCTCTATATGGAATTTCCATTTCTCTATTCCGAATTTCAACTGATCTTTTCTGAATTTGAATTGATATTTTTTAAATTTCAACTAATCTAATCTAAATTTCAATTCAAAATTCTGAATTTCTGTTTGTCTTTTCTGAATTCAATATGGAATTATGAATTTTAATTGATTTTTCCTGAATTTCAATTGATCTTTTCAGAATTACACTTCAAAATGGTGTAGAAAAACTGTCTACAATTCAAATTATTCATACCTTCTCACAGAAATGATCGCATTGTGTTTATATGTATTTCCCCCTCTTTGAATTTCCATCAACTTTATCAGAGAGATAAATGTTTAGTTTGATTAAGTATTAAAATATTATAAACAAAAACCAACGTTTGTTGTTAATTAATGTGAAATGCAAGTAATTGTGGTGTTTTGCTTGAGGGTATTAAGCGACTTATCTGAAAGCCTAAGCGTTAATAAATCTTTTTAACTATCTCAAAAATGACAAAATATTATCATTAACTAAGCTTTATAGAGTAAAAAGGGGGAGGTGCCAGTGTTGGATAAGATATATTATATAATTAGTTAGTTTTACATAATTTTTATATATAAAACGGTTTATTAACTATATATTTCGCAAAGTCGAGAACCTGCCTCATAAATATGTGTCATATGTAGCATTGCTATAATTTATAATTATTAAACGTGCGTCATATCAATTTGCTACACCAAATGAAAAAAGAATAGTATAGATTTTAATTAAAATTAATTAAATACAATATAAATATTTTCTTAAATTTCTTTTTTTAATTTATGTTAATTGAACTACGAGTATCATATTTTGCGTCTAAAAATTCGTTTTTATCATATTGTTTTTATTATTTTTTTCAAACTGTTCTCATAATCATAAACAAATAAAAACCAGACTCTGACGTAGATACGTCTGCTACTAAATGTAAAAAAAAATACTTAGCAACAATTCCAATGGAGTTACGCTTTATAAAAGCCAGTTATCAATAAGAACTTCAAGACAGGTGTTTTTAAATAATATCAACAATACATAACAATCGATACAGATGTCACAACATTTTGAAGACATCATTAATTAATTGCGTCACTCACTTTATTTCAGACAATGTCAACATATTTCTATGTTTTTACTGATAAAATGGCAAATTCTATGTTTTTATTGATAAATATTCAAATTCTATGTTTGCAGGACGCGGCAGTTGGACTGATGATATCGATTTTGATTTGAATGCTGAATTTAATAGCAACTCATACTTGAACAAGTAAGAAAAAGTCTTATATTGCTTTATAGACAAATAAACTATCGTGTTAAATTCTTCGTTCGACTAATTAAGCAGCGAAACATTTTTGTCATTCTCCACGGCGCTAACCGTACTTAAGCAGGAGCCACAAGCAGAACAGCTGAAGGATAACAAAAATTCAGCAGGATGCGTTGCAAAACTAGAGAATAAGACTATTGAACAAGCGGCCAATAACTCTGGATCAAAGAAAACAAATGACTTGAATGGCTCTCCAGCAAGCCCCGCTGCTGGCTTTGAACAGATAACACGTTTTGAAAAGACAATTGTTGCTGGACATGACAATCTGGAGTCCTTTTCAGGCGATAAAAATAATTGTAAGCTTGGGCTTTTATACGCAAATCATATTATTTGAATTTGTTTTAAAAATTTTACTCTTGAACAGCTCGAAAGAGTCCAGTGGCTGTACAGCCAACGGAAATTGCGGCCGCAACTTCACTATCGGACGATCACAAGTGAGACCACATCCTCATCCATCAATTAAGAATGGTTGAAATTTTTTGGAAATTTTGATTTTTTTATAGATTTCAATATATTTTGGCAGCCGCAACATCGATTGCTACCAAAAATAATGAGGAAACATTAACCTATTTGAACCAGGGTCAAAGCTATGAGATCAAGTTGAAAAAAACTGGCGACTTGTCATTTTATCGGGATAAAATTCTGAAGGTAGGCTAAGTATTTGAATGGAGTAATGATATTTTAAGCGCGGAGAGATATTTATAAGGTTGTGGCACTTGAGAGCGAGCTCGGTAGAACTGTCAGAATGAATGCAAAGAAATCAAGGTAGAAGAAGAATACATGGAAGAACATGGTAGAAGAATACAGGTAGATGCACCAGATGAGAGCATACTGCCGGATATGTCAAAACGAAGCAAAACTTTTTATTTCTTTTCTTTTGTTTCCATTCGCCACACAGCTGAATTTGACAGACATGGCAATATGGAAAGAGAGCACAGACAGCGCTGCAGCTACCTCTATCCTTATACCATGGTAATGAATGCATAGAACAATGAAAAGGCACAGTTGAAATTTCAAGCAAAGGCGGAAGGGAGCTCATTTCTCTGAAGTGCTAAAACCTTACAAATGAACATTGAGAAAGGCTATCGCGTTTCTCATAATATTACATAAAATTCTAAACTTTACAATAAAATTTTTAATCCAAATAAATAATTCTAAATTGATTGCTGGAAAACTGAATGTCGGTACAAATACTCACTGCAAAAAAAATTTTCGAATAAATACTTTAAAATGCTTGAAAATATTAGTTAGGATTGATTTGACATATTCTTTAATAGAGAAAAAAAATTTCTCGATAAAAGAGCATTATTTCTCTCCCTGAAAGGCTTTAAAACAAGAGACAAGTCATGCAAAAGTTAAAGCTAAATGGCGTTGATATGGCAAAATTTATTGTAATGAATTTTTTTTAAGTAAAATGCTGTCACAGTAATTGATTATGAAACGCGCTTTTTTTAGGCTAAATTTACTTCCTTTGTAGTATGTCACACACGTCAAATATTTGTCTCTCAGACATTGGAAGTTTCGGAATCTGTTTAGTGCAACTCTTATTTTTTTAAGTTCTTTGAAATTTTTAAAGTGAAAACAACGAGACATCGGGTGTGAGGCGGTTGTACCCTTTTGATGTGTGACATACTCATTGATTTTAATTACATTGTAAAAAACAAAGACTGAATCTTTATTTTTGGCAAAGACTTGTTTGTTGTCACGTTTGAAAAGAAAATATCAGCTATCAGATTTAAAAATATAAAATAAGTTGTCAGATCATGATACAAAGAACTACAGATAAAGTATTGCGCATGTCCACCATCTTTGCTGTGACGTGAAAGGTGCTCATTGGTTGCAACGTAGTCACAATTTTTTCATAGGGAATAAAGATTTTAAAATGCCTAAATTTTCTTATGAAAACTGGTTTTACTGGAATGAAATAAATATTGTTAAATAAAGCACATGTCCAAAATAAAGTAAATATATTTTTTAGAACTGTTTGTGAAAAAAATGCATATTTTGTAGGGGTGTTTTTTCCCCTTTTTATCGATTTACACAAAAAGCGGCTACGTTGCTTGATGTGCTTGACAGAATTTTGACAGTTTGTTCATTTTCATTTTGATATCTTTGTCTCTTTTTGACATTTTCTTTTGAATGTATTCATCAAGTGTCACATTTGACGAGCACCAATGACGAGGTGCGCAGTAAATTTTGTTTGTTGCGCCGGGAATACTTTACCTGTAGCTCTTTGTATCATGCTGTCAGATAACCAAATTGAAGCAATTGCATATTAAGAGTATTCACGATGTTGCGTATTGTACATTACCTTGTGTATTTTGAAACCAAATACAAGATATTATCGAAGGTTCATTCACAACAAGTGGTAAAAACTGAAAATGTTGTACCGAACTTATAGGACAAATACACTAAATCGTGAACAACCCCAATACTGCTGTGCAACTTGCCACGGTGAAAACTTGTGCCGTTACAAATCTTATAACATTTTGCATCGTATAACTATCAATATCGGTTAAATAATAAATAAAAACATTACCAGTTGTCTTCTAAGATCTTTTGAAAAATCAATAACTCGATAATAAATCGATAAATATATTTTTGATTCAGCTATTCGGTTTTTGGAACGAAGTTCCTTTACACTGCTTGCGGGTGGTGTGATTTGGTAGAAATCGTCACATAACAGTGCGATTGCTGTGTGTGTATGCGTGCGAGTATCGACCCAGTCGGCAATAACAGGAGTTCGAATCACTACTAGCAGGCCTTCATATGGATTTCGAAGTGCTGTCACACTCATATCCAAGTATACTTTCTTTTTTCTATGAAATGAAAACATTTTTCAGGCCTTCTGCTTTCGCGATTCTAAAAAGACCTGCTAGAAGCCCTTTTTGAGAATTCACGGTAGAAAGAAAAGCAATATATATATCAACTTGAAATAAGAAACTTATGTTAGAATTTAAAAAATTTGTACACTAAGGTGGACCCTAAAAATATTTTTTTTTTATATTTTTTGTACATGTGCAAGCAATATAAGGGGTCGCTGATTTCGAACTTGATGTTAGAATTTCAAATGCTTCTTGACACTAAGGTGGAACCTAAATATGTGTTTCATTATTGTATACTTTTTATAGATCGCTGATCGCTGATTTCGAATCTTATGTTAGAATTTAAAAAATTTTGTACACTTGGGTGGACCTTAATAATGTGTTATTTTTTAAAGTGTTTTTATATGCGCTAGCAGTAAAGTTTTTAAAAAGTTTTTTTGACAATAGGGTGGATCCTAAAAATGTGGTTTTTGGCATTATACTTTTTGTAGATGTGCTGGTCGCTGATTTCGAATTTTATGTTAAAAAAAAATTTTACACTAGGGTGGACTTAAAAATGTGTGCTTTTGTTTTATACTCTTTATATATGTGCTAGGAGTTTTGCTGATTTCGAACTTGACCATAGAATTTCAAAAAGTTTTTACCACTAGAGTGGACCATAAATATTTCAAATCTTATGTAAAAATTTAAAAAAATTTTACACTGGGGTGGACCCTAAAAATGTGTTTTTTATATTCTTTGTATATTTGCAAGCAATTTAAGGGGTCACTGATTGCGAACTTGATGTTAGAATTTCAAAAAGCTTCTTGACACTAGGGTGAACCCCAAAAATCATTTTTTTATTTTTTACTTTTTGTGTATGTGCTGGCAGTACTAAGGGGTCACTGATTTCGAATTTGATGTTTAAATTTAAAAAATATAGTGGCAGTAGGGTGGACCCTAAAAATGTGTTTCATTGTTTTTTGCTTTTTGTAGATGCGCTGGTCGCTGATTTGGAATCTGATGTTAAAATTTCAAAAGTTGTTTGATGCAAGGGTGGACCCTAAAATGTCCTTTTTCTTTAGTGGGGACCTTAAATTGTACGAGCATCTTTTAATTTTTCAAGCTATGATAACCGATTTTGGTATAATTTGAAAAAAAATACATGAATGATATTTGGTATACAAATTAAAATAGATTTATTATGCAAAATTCTTATAAAATAAAGCTTAAAATTAATTTTTCGTAGTTTAAATAAAATAATTTTATATTAACACCAGAGAACTGCACAAGCCTACAAGCCACAAGTACTTGAATTCAAGAATGTATCCAAACTTGTAAAAGCAAGCTTCATCCAGCTTGCAAAAATGCCAAAATACAAGTCATATTCATGCTTGCTCGTTGGCTTGGCTTGCTTAAACTTACTTTGTCGGGCAGAAAATTGAAAAGCTTGAAACGATCGGCAAAAGCTTGTAAACTCGCAAGTTAATTGAATTCAAAGCAAGTATCCAAAAAATTCAATGAGCTTGTGTAGAGAGAGCTTAAGCCTACAAGGACTTTTAAGGTTCTGTGGACTCCGTGCTTCTGATGTCAAAATTTAAAATTTAAGATGGCGGATAGAGTTGCCACCTAGAATTTTTTTTATTTTTTCGAATTCTTGTAATTTTGAAATTCTGAACACGGATTTGATTTCGAATATAATGTCACAGTTTTATAATTTAAGATGGAGGTTAGAGTTGCCACCTTAATCTTTTTATTTTTATGAATTCTGGGCTGACGCAAACTAAAGGGTAAAAGTGTGTCGCTGAATCCGAATCCATTGTCAGAATTTCAAAATTATAAAATTTTTAATTAATAGGGTTGCCACCTAATAAGATGTCTTTTTAAGAGTTTTAAACATCATTTATCAGTGTTAGGGGTCGCTGATTTCGAATCTAAAGTCAGAATCTTAAAAGTCAAGATAGTGGGTAGGGCTGCCACCTTAATTTTTTATTTTTACGAATTCGAGGCTGGCGCGAACCATGAGGTAAAAATGGGTCGCCGAATCTGAGTCCGTTGTCAGAATTTTAAAATTATAAAATTTTGAAATAATAGGATTACCACCTAATAAAATGTATGTTTAAAAGTTTAAAACATCATTTAAATGTTTTAGGTGTTTAACCCTTTAGTTCGCGGCAGACCCGAATTTGTAAAAATTAAAAAAAAATAAGGTGGCAACCATATCCACCTCCTTGAATCTTAAAATTCTGACTACAGATTCGAAATCAGCGACCCCTAACTTAAAAATGATGTTTAAAACTCTTCAAAATACATATTATTAGGTGGAAGCTCTTTTATTTCAAAATTTTATAATTTTGAAATTCTGACAACGGATTCGGATTCTGCGACCCATTTTTACCCTTCAGTTCGCGGCAGACCAGAATTCGTAAAAAAAAAAAATATGGGGCAGCCCTAACCTCAATCTTAAATTTGAAAAATGTGACATAATATTCGAAATCAAATCCGTTGTCAGAATTTCAAAATTACAAAAATTCGCAAAAATACAAAAAATTCTAGGTGGCAACTCTATCCGCCATCTTGAATTTTAGATTCTGACATCAGATCCAAAATCACCTACCCCGTAAAACTGCTAACCACAGAGTTCACAGAAGCCTTAAAAGCCATAGGTTAGGTTAGGTTAGACCGGATGCCTTCGTGAGACTCACATAGACCAATTCAGGTCCTTAGTGGTACCGGTAGCGAACAAAAGGAACCTTTGTGTTTGTTTTAAAAGTCTTTAAAGATTTGCGTTGAGTTCGCAAACCTTAGGAGGGATTCTAGAGACACCCTGGCTACATCTTTAAGTGACGGGAACGTCGATGAGCCTAGGTATTTTAGTCTCGATCTAAGTAGGGCGGGGCATGTGCATAGTAGGTGCTCCAGGGTCTCCACTGTGCCCAGTTCTTTGCACTTCCTGCAGTTGTCATCCGTGGTGATGCCAAGCTTCCTCGCGTGGGCTGCCGTCATGCAGTGACCAGTGAGCATGCCCACTAGTGTCCTGCAATCTTTGCGCTGGCGTGCCAAGATGAACAGAGTTCGTTTTTCGCATTGTGCATTGCACATGATTTTCGAGATTTTGCACGTTGTCGTATCTCTCCATCTACGATTCATTGCTAGTGTGGCTCTTCTTTCGAGGTTCCTGTACAACTCTTGTAGCGGAGTAAGTACATGTTCTGCGAGTTCTGATTCCAGCCCGGCGCCTTCCTTCGCTAAACCGTCTGCCATCTCGTTTCCCTAAATGCCCTGGTGGCTAGGGACCCAGTAGATGCGCACTCTTTTCGAAGCGCATAGTGCATCTAGTGCATCTCTGCCAGCCAAGACACTTTTGAACTTGATGCTAGTGGAGCGCATGGATTTGATCGCCGCTTGACTGTCAACGAAAATGTTGATGTTAGAGTGTTGTGTGTCCATGCTGAGGGCTATCTCAGCAGCCTTCCTTATGGCAAATATTTCCGCCTGGAAGATACTGCAGTGGTTCGGCAGTTTATATGGCTGCCTTATATTAGGCTCTGCGCAATACACCGCCGCACCTACCCCCGTAGGCATTTTGGAGCCGTCGGTAAATATGTTGACCGCCTGCTGTGCTTGTTCTATACCTTTGCACCAGTCGTTTGAGCCCAGAAGAGTTCGTACTTTGGAATTGACTATCGTGCGAGGTACCACGTAGTCCGTGCTACTAAGTAGATCCTTTCCGATTGTACAATGTCCAAAATTTTGAACGTGCATGTTGCCTGCTGCCGTAAGGCGTTGTGCCGTTTTTCCGGCTATTAGTTTTGCGTGTATGTCCAGGGGGTCCATACTTAGAATCGTTTCAAGCGCTTTAGTTGGAGTTGACTTCAGTGCCCCCGTGATGCATAGCGCTGCCTGCCGCTGAGTTTTCTCCAAGTGCCTGAAGAATGTTGATTTGTTCACAGCCGGCCACCACACAATAATCCCGTAGAGTAGAATAGGCCATAATAAGCTTAAGCTTTTCCAACACAAGCACATTGAATTTTTTGGATACTTGCTTTAATTGGATACTTGCCTTCAATTTTAAGCTTTTCAAGCTTTTTGCCGAAGACATCAAGCTTTCCTTTACTTGAAACCTCGTGCCGTTCGCTTTTAAGCTAGCATACTTGCAAGTCGCATGCTGTCGCGGGCTTATTTATATTCAACTAGCTGATATACCCGGTGTTACTCGGGGGAAAAAACGCAAAATTTTGATATTTAGGTTTTAATCGTTCAGAAGATAACGATTTTTAGCCAGAAAAAAAAAAAGCTTTTGACGTAAAGCGTATGGAAATATGCAAAATGGTTTTTTGTCATTCTAAGGAAACGGCGTTATTAGAAAAAGACGTTGTACTAAAAATTTGTGCAATCTTGAAGTTATGTGAATTTTTTGGTGTCAAAATTACAGAATTATGTGATATTTATTTCCAAAGCTATTCGATATCAAAAATTTGGCTTGAATTGGCGGAGCCACACCCCCTTGTTCAAATTTCTAGTGGAAGGATATCACCCAATAGTAATTCCATACTGAATTTCGTTGTTATACGACATTTAGTTCCAAAGCTATCTAATATCAAAAATTTAAAGTGTATGGGCGTAGTTTCCAAGGCCCATTCCAGTTTTCCAGTAGAAGGATATCATCAAGTGGCAACTCCATACTGAATTTCATTATTATACGGCATTTAGTTACAAAGCTTTTTGATATCATAAATTTGAATTACTTGGGCGGTGCCACACCCCTTTGGCCTATACTTGCTCAATTTTGCCAGTCGAAAGACACGACTAAATAGTACGTTCTAACCGAGTTTCATTAATGTGTGGCTTATAGCTTGAAAGTTGTACTGAAAATTTGGGCTGTTAAAAAAGTGTCACGCCCTACGTCCAACGCCCATAAAATTTTACCAGTAGAACGGCAAGTGAAAATTAAGGTCGAATGCCGAGTTCCGTTGCTGTGCGACCTATAATTCGAAAGCTATTCGATATAGAAAATTTCATTTGTATGGGAGGTGCCACGCCCCCTGAGTTTTTCCGATATTTTAATAGTTATTCTGCTATTCGGGATGAACACAAATCCAACAAATGAAAGATCATTAAAATCGGTCCAGCCGTTCCGGAGTTATAAATGGTGTAACAAATCCGACTTTGTATATATAGATTATAAGCTATACTTGATTCAAAATTATCTAGCTCAAGCTAGCTTGAACTTGTATTTTAAGCAAGTACTTGAAATAGACTTCAAGTAGGCTTGTGCAGTTCTTGGATTTACACTGAATACAGCTCGGATGTGGATAAGTCGGAGAGGTTCGTAGATATACAAATTATTTGACATTTTTTGGTATGAAGAAAAGAAGTATTTACTATGGAAACTATAATTGCCCACCAAATAATACTACTTGGCATAAATACTTGTATTCGTTCAGTTACTTATTTTGCTAGAAGCAAACTCCTAAAGTTATGAGATATCCGCTATAATATTTTGCTCAACTCGAGTGGTCATCTTTCACCAACATCAATGTTTGCAATCTTGGGGTCTTGGACACCCTGTATATGCCCTAGATACCGTAGCTTAAATTTAAATTTATATAAAAATATGTTTCTTGTGAGTCCCCTTCTTTACACGACTGACTGAAACACGTGGAATGCTTTTCAAATTGTTTTTCTTATGATATAAGCAGAATAAAATCATTTAAAATTGCAAATTGAAGAAAAGTCAATGCGAAATAATAATTTAAAAAACTACTCGTTAATATGTTAATTCTTAATGAATCAACATTAGACAAGCAAACATTGAAGTGTGCTTTTTTTTTTTGTAAAGCGCGAATTAGTTTTATACATAAAAACTTTCCATTGTGTATAAATGCTGACCCAACCTCGCAATCAATTAATAAAGTTCAAATAAATTTAAATAAAAAAGTATTATTAAAGAATAAGTCGATGTTTGAGATGATGATGATGATGAAGATGAATGCGCATTTTTCAATTGAACTTAATTTGCCTCAATTAAGGGTGCTACAACACTGCCAAAGTGATCACTTTTTTCATAAAATACTACATAAAAATAAACTTCAAATGACGCCATTTAGCAAAAATTTAAAAAAAAATTCATTTACATATTAATAATCAAAGCATTTGCTGATCTTCGCCACAAAATGATGAAACCGTTGAAGCATTTGGGCACAATTAATTGTCATATTTAACCGATTTTGTCCGATTTTGTCTTTCAGAGTGTTATAAAAATCTGCTTCCATGAACGACGTCTACAGTATATGGAACGTGAACAAATGCAACAATGGCAAGCTTCACGTCCTGGTGAACGCATCATTGAAGTCGATGTACCACTTTCGTATGGTCTGTGTCACGTGTCGCAGCCATTGAGCCCGAACTTCTTGAATACCGTCGAAGTCTTTTGGGATCCCTTAAAGGAGGTTGGCGTCTACATAAAAGTCAACTGTATATCAACCGAATTCACACCCAAGAAGCACGGTGGCGAAAAAGGTGTACCATTTCGACTTCAAATTGAAACTTATATTGAAAATACTAATACATCGTGCGGTGGCGTGTCAACAGCAGGCACAACATCAACAGGTGCACTTGCATTGCCCACATCACCAGTTCAAGCGGTGAGTCCGTCCGGCAGTTTGACGCCAAACGCCAACACTAACAGCAACAATCAGCTAGCACTAACTAATAAACAGCCAGTTCATGCAGCTGCTTGTCAAATTAAGGTGAGTCTCCTCGGCTCAGTAACACCAAAGAGTCGTTTTATTCGCCTCAATTTTAAATTAACTCTGTTGTAACAATTTTAATTACAGGTTTTCAAGCTGAAAGGCGCCGATCGTAAACATAAACAAGATCGCGAAAAGATACAAAAACGCTCACAATTAGAGCAGGACAAGTTTCAACCAAGCTATGAGTGTACTATAATGAATGATCTTCCTTTGGATTTGTTAACACCATCACCAGGATGTTTTAGCCCTGAATAGTAAGTATCTAAAAATTTGATCTTTTAAAAATATGTCCCCATCATATTTGCTCATAAGAATAGCACATAGTCATTGTCAAAAAAAAAGTGATCTGAGAAAAAAACATACTTTTTATAATATACTAGCTGAAACCCGGCGCGTTGCTGCCACTCTCCCTTGTCAAACACCCATAAAATGTTATCAGTTAAACAGCATGTCTAAATTGAGGTGGAATACTGAATTCCGAGACTGTGCGATCTATATCCACAAAGCTATTCAATATAACAAATTTGGGTTGTATAGGAAGTGCCACGCCCTCTTGATCACCGCTCATAGAATGTAATCAATTAAACTGCATGTGTACATGGAGGTTGAATACCGAATTTCAAAACTGTGCGACATATAACTTCAAAACTATTCGATAGCACAAATTTGGGTTGTATGGGAGGTGCCACTCCCTATGCCCATAAAATTTTACCAATGAAACTGCATGTGTAAATTGAGGTCGAATACTGAATTCCGAGGCTGAGTTAGCTATAACTCCAAAGCTATTCGATATCGCAAATTTGGGTTAAATTGGAGGTGTCACGCCCCCCCCCCTGACAAACTCTAAAAAATTTTATCAGTAAATCTGCAAGCGTAAATTTTGGTCGAATACTGAGTTCCGACGCTGTGCGACCTTGAACTCCAAAGCTATTCGATATCACAAATTTTCGTTGTATGGGAGGTGCCACTCCCCCTTGATCAACGCTCATAAAATGTAATCAATGAAACTGCATGTGTACATTGAGGTCCAATACTGAATTCAAAAACTGTGAGACCTATAACCCCAAAGCTATCTGATATCTCTAATTTGGGTTAAATAGGAGGTTTCACGCCCCCTTGTCGTACGCCCATAAAATGTAATTATGAAACTGCACGTAGAAATTGGGGCCGAATACTGAATTCTGACGCTGATATTCGATATCGCAAATTTTCGTTATATAGGAGGTGCCAAGCCCCTCTTACCAATAAACATAAAATTGAATCAATGAAACTGCATGTGTACATTGAGGTCGAATACTGAATTCCGGCGTTGTGCAACCTATAACTCCAAAGCTATTTGATAGCACAAAGTAGGGTTGTATGGGAAGTGCCACTCCCCTTTGCCCTACGCTCATAAAATGTAAGGAATGAAAGTGCATGTATAAATTTAGGTCGAATACCGAATTCTTACGCTGTCAACCTATAACTTTAAAGCAATTCGATATCTCAAATTTGGGTTGTAAGGGAGATGTCACGCCTCCCTGTCCAACGCCCATAAAATAAAACCATTGAAACTGCATGCGTAAATTGAGGTCAAAAACAGAATTCCAAAGCTGAATTCCTATAACTTCAAAGCTATTCGATATCACAAATTTGGGTTGTATGGGAGGTGCCCCTCCCACTTGTCCAACTCCCATAAAATTTCATCACTGAAACGGTACGTCTAAATTATGGTCGAATACCGAATTTCTAAGCTGTGCGACCCATAACTCAAAAGCTATTCGATAACAAAAATTTTTTATATATTTGTGGAAGGTAAAAGGAGGTGTGGTATTCCTCTTAAACCATCTCGTACTCAAAGCAAAGCGTACTTACAAAATTTGAGCTCAATCGGACCAATAGTTTCGAAGTATTTTTATATTTTCTTAAAAGTAGGCGTAGATGAAGTGTGACCACGCCCATTTTTATCAAAGTTAATGATAGTTAGCATACGAACTTATTTACCAAATTTTAATTTAATACGACCAAAACCGTCTTAAATACATCATTGTTATTGATTTTTTGGCGATAAAAGGGGGTGTGGCATTATTTTTTTCCTAAACCAATAGAAGGAAGTTTTCAATTTGGTTCAGTCGTTTTCATGTTTTAAGCATCCGAACAAATCACGATTCATTTTTATATATACAGATATTGATTTGTGGGCGGTAAAAGTGGGCTTGAAAACATTAATGTATCGTGACTGCCTCTTGGAGTTCCTACACAGCAAGTTTAACTACACATAAAAATGTGTAGAACTCCGGAATTGCCATGATTTCGAAAAAGTGGGCGTATGTATGTTGCGACCAAGCACCTTTTAATGTACAGTTACTGAGAGTAACCATCTGAACAAAACTACTAAATTTTAGTGTTTTACGATCGAAACCGTCTTATATATATCCTTTATTTGGTTTGTGGTCGATAGCGCAAATTTGGATTGTATGGGAGGTACCACACCCCCTCGTCCAAACGTTACCAAAGCTCACAGGAACACAAACTCTCCTCGGCAGACGTTGTTCTGCCATAGACCGCCTTACTGCCATATACGAAAATGTCGAATAGCTGCCGAAAGTAACCATATGAACTAAATAACCAAATTTTAGTCTAATACGATCAAAACCGTGCAAAATATAATATTTTTGTTGTTTTGCAAACGGTAAAAAGGGGTGCGGCAAAATATTTCCCTAGAGCCATCTCGTAATCGAAACAAATCGAATGCCTAAATTTCAGCTCAATTTAGGTTAAGCCTGGCGCACTTTACTTCACTCGACGCTAACTCCCCGAAAAGTGAGTTTAACTTAAATGGGACAGGCCTATTGTTAGTGCACTTGCCGATATGAACTGAATTACAAAATTTTTGTCTAAAACGACCCAAACCGTTGAAATAAAACGTTTTCATTGGTTTGTGGGCGGTAAAAGGGGGGCATGGAAACCAATTTTTAGTACAGTTGCTGACAGTAACTGCACAAACTAAGCCAACATTTTAGCTCCATCGGCCGAGTAGTCAATTTTAATGATTTCTCAAAAAGTGGGTGTGGCTGTATATCGATGACGCCCTTTTTAAGTACAATTTCCGAAAGTAACCATACAAACTTAGGTATTACATGTTAGTCTCATACGGCCAAACTGCTTTAAATATAGCATTTTCACTGATTTGTGGGCTCGAGAAGGGGGCGTGAAAACCAATTCTTCGTACAGTTACTGTCAGTAACTACACACACCAAAGTACCAAATTTCAGTCTTATATGACCAAAACCGTCTGAAATAAAACATTTTCATTTATTTGTGGGCGGTAAAAGGGGGCGTGGAAACCCATTTTTAGTACAGTTGTCGACAGTAACTGTACATACTAAATAACAAAATTTTAGCCTTATACGACCCAAACTGACTGAAATATAACATTTTTATTGATTTAGGGGCGGTAAAAGGGGGTGTGGCAAAAATTTTTCCTCAACCATCTCGTACCTGAAACAAATCGACTGCCAAAATTTCAGGTCAATCGGTTCAGTAGTTTTGGAGTCTATAGACATCTCACAGACAGACACACATCGTTTTGCTTTATATATATAGATATTGATTTGTAGGCGGTAAAAGTGGGCGTGAAAACATTTATATATAGTGACCGCCTCCTAGAGCACCTACACAGCAAGTTTCACTATAAAAATGTGTATACCCAGCAGCGGATTTGCCAGTGGCTACCATAGAACTAATACAGAACAAATTACCAGGTAAGGAAGCATTACTTTTTTCAAAAAGTAATGCGTCTGCATATAGCAGAAGTAATTAACTCATACCTCATTACCTGTAATGTAGCATACAAGGAAAAGTAATGCAGTGATTTTTATAACTTAATACAAGTAGTATGTTACTCCATAACTTCTAGGTAATGCTGAAGGGAGGCGATCACTGACCTCCTGTCTCATTCAATGTTAAATGTAAGGCCTTTTATGCATAGTAAGGTAATATAGTCGGAAGTAGTGGTTATTACAAGGTAATTGATGCTTCATATATTCGGAATATATGTATTCCATCCGCTACTGGGTAACTTCGCAATTACCATGATTTCAAAAAGTGGGCGTATATATATTGTGACCACGCCCATTTTTTGTACAGTTACCGACAGTAACCATTCGATAGCGCAAATTTGGCTTGTATGGGAGGTACCAAGCCCCCTTGTCCAATCGTTACCAAACCTCACAGGAACACTCTCAAGATGTGGGTTCAGTTTCCCTAAAAATTTCATAACGATCGGTTCAGCGGTTTCGGAGTCTATACGTGATATAGCCACATACCCACATACCCACATACATACATCCATTTTTATATATATAGATTCGAAGGCCTTTTTTTTAAAAAAAAAAATAAGATCAATGAGCCAAGGCATGCGCCTTATACAAACAACGATTGATCTTTAACCTGAAAGGAAAGGGAAAGATTATTAGAGGAAGAATTGATTGGAACCATACGTGAATTATCGAATAGACGGAACAACCGTGAAAGACAATAGATTTAATATACATAGAAGGGTGGTAAAAGTAGGCGTGACCACCACTTGGTCTCATAACACATACAAACCCAGTTTCATTATAAAAATATGCACAACTCAGGAATTATAATGATTTCTGAAAAGTGGGCGTAGTCACAGTTTGACTACTCTAATTTACAGTAACCAGTACCGACCAGTAACCAGTATTTACAGTACCGACAGTAACCATACGAACTAAATTAAAAAATGTTAGTACAAAACAACCGAATTCGTCTGAAATATAGCATTTTTGTTGATATGTGGGCGGCAATAGGGGTGTGGAATTTTATTTTATTCGAGATTACGATTTTAGCCTTGACAAAAAATGTGGTAAATTTGATGCCTTAGGTCAATTATTGCCTACTTTTGCAAAAGGTGGTACACATGGAAAAATACTCGACTTGGAAATAAATCAATCTACCCAAATTGTCAGCCATAGTAGATTGGTAGATGGTACTTGGGTACAATGACTCTTTACAAAAACAAAATGTACGGCATTTGTTTTTGCACCAACTACCCAAGTCGGTGTGAATACCCCTATTGTATCGCGATGTACTATATGCGTAGTATCACTAA
This sequence comes from Dichetophora obliterata, assembly GCA_963920525.1. Taxonomy (NCBI): domain Eukaryota; kingdom Metazoa; phylum Arthropoda; class Insecta; order Diptera; family Sciomyzidae; genus Dichetophora; species Dichetophora obliterata. The sequence continues at coordinate 23,824,942 of OY986437.1, read as the reverse complement.
TATTTTGGAGTTATTATGCAATAACAATGATTTATGGAATTTTTGATTTTTTTTATGTTCATCCTTATAATAATAAATATTAAATTGTGACTGTCTGGAATAAATAAGTGATATGCTACGCAATAAACAATTTGCTCATTCAACTGTTTTATGCCACTTTTAATGAATTTATGGAATTTTGATAACATGTTTCTTTCAATAAGGTAAAATAATTTTAAAACTTTGATACTTTGATTAAATACTTAGTCAAAGGTTATGCGAGCTAAAGAACCGTTGTTTACTTCAGGAGCTTTATCTGTACATCATAAATGTGATAAGAGATAATTTATTTAATTTTAACTTTTTGAAAGAAAATCAGAAAATAGCAAAGAAATTAAACCAACGATAATTGTTTGTGGGACTGTGGAAAAACCTTAAGTTTATTACTGAAATTTACTAGATTGTATTGGAATGAACATAATCTAAGTTTAATTACGTCTGCATATGTACTGTATGTAGATTGTTGTATGGGAGGTGGACGCCTTCGTGGGCGAATTCCATAAACATTCCAATATTGCATATCCTTGAAATATGAAGAAATCTTAAAATTTAGGAAAAACTGTTAAATTGTCGTACTGTAAAATTAATTTATATTTACTTGAAAAAAAAAGTATAGCAGTAAGGGGACTGCCGACCGAAGCGAAAACATATATGTAAAATATTAGTATTCCCTGGAAGACTTTGTCCTGCCACGGACCGCCTTACTGCTATATGAGAATTTTCATGCTAATCGGAATAAATTTTATATTTTCACCTCCTCAACCTTTGATTATTTCTTTCAAAATATTTTTTATTCAGATAGCATTTTTATTTTATAATTACACCAAACTATTTTATTACATTTAAATTGAATGTTGTTGATGTAAAAATAAAATACAGGGAGCACTATTGAATGAAATATAATCCCCAAAAAGGATATTTATTTTTTTCTTTCAATGTATATGTAGAGCTGTAGCTAAAATAAAATAAATGTACTTTTTTATATATATGATATTTTGTTTGATGGGTCTTGAAGTGTCTTTTAATGCCTGCATTTGAGATCTTGTTACAAGAAAAACAGAAAAAATAGCAAGCAAAATGCAGTTTATTTTCTGCCCCCGATTCGGTTTATCCGTACATTCAGTTCATCATTAATGCACATTATTTTCATCTCTTATCACTTCATTGTATTTTAAATTATGGATTTTAATAAAAAAAAACAAAGTAAAACATAAACAAAAATATAAATGAAACTTATTGAAACAATTAATATACACTTAAAATACATAATAATACACACATACATAAAATTTGTATTTACATACATTTCATTGAATTTCATCTACATTATTTTCACTGTTTGTGTCATTAATCATTGCATTATATTTTTAAAAAACCTTTGCAATTAAATGATCCATTCACAACAGGTGAATCCTCTGAATGCGGCCAATGTGTGTGACACACGTTCTCTATTTTTTTTCTTTTGTTTGACATTCGATGGTTGAAACACGAAATGTCACTCTTACCTATTACTTATTATACCATGGTCCCAGTCGGAGAATATGCTGGCGACATTTATAAAACTAAAAATGTTTTTATGTTGGTCATGAAACTCAAACACACGCTCTTGGATATTGGCTACCAGGCGCTCAGCTCTTTTCGTTTGACATGATTTTAACAGAATTGTAGGTATTGTCGAAAAGGAATCAAAACAAACACAGAATATAAGGGGTACTTTTTAAAGTCTCTCCGTGTAAAGCTTACCAGGGGTCGAATTACAGCATCCGTGATCGAGCAAAATTACGAAGAGCACGACGAGACAAGTGCCTATCATTCTTGTACTATTTTGCTCGATCACGGATGCTGTAATTCGGCCCCTGGTTAATATGCCTTGCTGAGCGCCTGGTAGTCAAGATCCAAAAGCGTCATTTAAAAACCTACTCGCTGTCATGACAGAATAACCAGGTAGGGCCGGCTCGCTTAGTGCCTTCACGCGTTAAAGGCCAAATAGACTACACAGACTGTTTGCGCAAACAAGACATTTTTCTCGTCATAGCGACGACTACACAGACTTTGTTTGCGCAAACTTGATTTTTTAGTTAAAATTCTATTAAATTTTTCTTTTCTGCTTCCAATTTTCATGGCAAATCGGGATTATGGCAAATCGGTGTGATTTTCACTACACACTATACAGACGGTTTGCGCAAACACAACCAAAAATTAAAATATTTTAATTTTTGCGCAAACATCTGCACAAACCTAAAACAGCCACTGTCGAACAACACGTGTTTGCGCAAACAGTTTGTGTGGTCTGTTTGGCCCTTTAACAAAGAGTGGAAAATGAAAAGGTTGAAATAAGAATATTATGTTTTCAAATTGTAAATAGTGCGGACACGTGCGTTAAGTTTGTGTTAATTTGAATAAAAATATTATAAAAACAGTGTAAATAAAACTATAAAATGCCGAGGAAGTGTTCAATTTGCAAAAAAAGCAAAAAAAAACAAGTTTAACCAAAAATCAACTGCAAAACATGAACATAAAGAAACTCGAGATGAACAGCTGGTTTTGACAGCTAGCTCGCTCTTCTCTGCTTTCTAATTCATTCCTTTCCGAGTCGGCCCTACCTGTTTATTCTGCCATGCTCGCTGTCTGTGTTGATGACGAGAGTTACTCGGAAAATCACGATGACGCAAAGCAAAGATTTACCCTCTACCAAAATCGTTCAACGCGCCTAAAGAAGTTTTCACTTCAAAAAAACTAAAATTTCTGGACAATTTGAATAATTACAGAAAAACTAAAATTCGGTTTGAAAAGTGGCTCAGCACTGATAGACATAAAACTTTATTATCTTGAATTTTATTGCTTGTCAAGATCGTACAACTGGTGGTTCGCGAGATATCTTTATACACGAAGAGAATTATGGGCTGATATCAAGCCAAAACGGATATAAATCACGCCGAAAAATTATTGTTTCATAGCTTAGCAAACTTTCATCTATTTCAATACAATGAAATACTTATTTCGCTTTTTTGTCAAATTTAATGAATTGCATTCCTAAATTACTTATTTAGTCCAAAAAAGTTATATTTTACTATATATAAAGCTTGATAAAATTATAACAGCTTTCACTCAAATTAGAGTAAAAATATAATGATTTAGAATACGGGAGGTACTAAATTACAACTTTGGAAAGCATTGAATCACAACAATGTTATGCTAACAATATTCTCGGTTTGTATTGATTAAATAAAAAATTTTTATTATTTACAAATTTTTTTTGAGTCAAATTAGATGTAAACCGGATAAGAAATTTTAAAATTTTTATGTGAATACGTACAGCTTTGTATTGATTTTATACAAGTTTTTTTTTAATTTATTAAATTTTTGATGCAAATTAGGGAATAAACAGGCAAGAATTTTTAAACTTTTGGTTTGGATCCGTAACACTTTGTAATAATTTAATACAACTTTCTTTTAAATTTTCTTATTTTTCGCTTGAAATTAGGGAGAAATCAAGAAAGGATTTTCAAAATTTTGGTTTGAATCTGTAACTATTAGTACTAATTTAATACAAATTTTCTTTTAATTTACAACATGTTTTGTTACAAATTAGGGTAAAATCTGGTCAAAATTTTGTAAAATTTTATTTAGGATCTGTATTGCTTTGTATTCGTTTAATACGATTTCATTTTTTTAATTCAATAAATTTTTGCCGCAAATTTGGTGAAATTTGTGTTAGATAGTGATATTTAGAAAAATTTGGTTCCGCTGAAATTAAAAGAAAAAACAATTTCATTAATTTTATTTAATAAGAAATTATTATAAATAAGACAATTTAAAACATGTTCTTCCCTCAAACAATTGATATGACAAAAAAGGGTTTAATTTCAAAAAAATCTATATCAAAAACTAGCGCGCCCGACAGACGTTTTACTGCCCCATTTAAACTAATTTCTTTGTGATAATTTTCATTTTATGAATTTTGGAAAAAAGTGTGGAAGTGTCCAAACAACGCGCCATTCGAGCCACATATGCCACTCAAGCCACACGTTTCTTTTTGAAGCTTCAATTCGTGACTATCAAAACCGTCTTAAATAAAGCATTTATATATAATTGTGGGTGGTAAAAGGGGGTGTGGGTGTTTTTTATTAACCGAAATATTAACCTTATGATTGTAATTAGACATATGTTGTATATTAAGTAGCCCAAGGTGTTTTCGTTCCTGAGATGTTAAGAGACACAGCATGAACGATTGTGCATACAAAGAAGGGCGGTAAAAGTATGCGTGACAACATTTATATACATACCCAGTGTGCCAAACGGATCTGTTACGAATCCGTAACGAACTCACTTCTTCATACATTTTGTCCGAAACGGATTGCGTTTCGCATCCGGAACGGATCCTTTTTCGTATGAAATTCCTCTCTCCGTTACGGACTTCAATTACGAATCCGTTTCGGACTTCAGTTACGAATCCGTTTCGGACTTCAGATACGAATCCGTTTCGGACTTCAGATACGAATCCGTTTCGGACTTCAGATACGAATCTTTTTCGGGCTTCAGATACGAATCCGTTTCGGACTTCAGATACGAATCCATTTCGGACTTCATATACGAAACAGACGTTTCAGACTCTTTTTTTTTTAAATAATGCGAACTCGCAACGGACTCGTTTGACACATTTAGCTACAGATGTTAAAAATATAGGTTCTCTAAACAAGTTTGACGCATTCAAATTCGAAAACTTTTTGCAGGAAATTAAACGTAAATTAAAACAAAAAAAATTATTTTGTAATCAAATTTATAAGAGAGTAGTGGAGGGTAGTTTAAATGATAAAAAAAATAATTCAAAATATCAAACAAAGTACAATGTTGGTGAGTTCCAGGATGGCTCATACTTGTTTTTTCAAACAGCTAAACATTATTTTTCATTGAAGCATCCCAATAACTTTTACTGCTATAATGACAAAGCGTACAAAATTCACGCAATTAAAAAAGTTTCCGAAAAATATCTTGTGTACGGCTATCCTATAGTCACATTTAACTAGACTAATGATAATTATTTAAAAATTCTGACAAGTACTTTTCTTCGATTTGAAGGAGAGCTTGAGGAGCACGAGCCTTATGAAATAAAAAAGTTGTTTAAAATAAAAATAAGCACACAATTGTATTTCGTATCCCTAATCCACTGAAAATAAAATAAGAAATTGTAAAACAAATTTAAGACTGTCTTTTATGTTAACGTTGTGGTATTTTTTTTTTTTGACGGATTCGTAACGGGTTCGTAACGGGTCCGTCAAAACATAAGAGCGATTCCTCTCAAAAATACGAATTGCTTTTTCCATTTTTTCGGATCCGCCTCGAACTCAGAACGGACTTCAGAAACGAATCCGTAACGGACTTCAGATACGAATCCGTTTCGGACTTCATATACGAATCCGTTTCAGACTCTTTTGGCGGATTCGTAACGGGTTCGTAACGGGTCCGTCGAAACATAAGAAAGCGTAGTGCGTACTGACGGACTCGTAACGGGTTCGTAACGGATCCGCATCCGTTTTTGTGCACATTGGGTAGTGATCACTACTGGGTCTCATAGCACATATACACCAAATTTGAATATAAAATATGAATAACTCGGTAATTATAATGCTTTCTGAAAAGTGAGCATAGTTATAGTTCGACCACGCCAATTTTTAGCCGAGAGTAACGATAAGAAAAAAAATTACAATTTTGTTTTTTTTTAATACAGCAAAAATCGTCTGAAATAAAGCATTTCATTTAAGTTATGATCGGTTATAGAGGATGTGGCAACTTTCGTTTTTTTATTACTTTAGGTATAATCCTTGATAACAGATGTCGTAATTTTGGTGTTATCATTCCTGAGATCTTAAAACAGTTTCAATATAAAACATGCATAACTAAAGACTTATCTTTCGTACCTGAAACACACTAAAAGTTTTTAGTACTAATTTTATTTCTTGGTGAAATAGAAAAAAATAAATTAAAAAGGAAAATGCTGGCTTTGAAAGTGAATGGTCATGTTACAGAGGATTGCATTTTTTATTTTTTTGAAATTTTGATTAATTCTCCGTCCAATCGTTTTTCAATCTCTTCATTTTATAATTTTTATAATTTTTCAGAAACAACCTTAACTTATTTCTTTATTTCACAAAAAACTTTGGTCAAAATATTTGTGGTTGAAAAAATATTCAAAAACAAAAATGGCTTTTTTAATGTGGCTTTCGCATGCATAAATGTAGGGTTTTTTTAAAGTTTCTATCGTAAAAATTTAAAAACGTTTTATACGATCGAAAAATCAAGCCTATCATACAAATTTAAGATTTTTTTTTTATTTTTATTCATTTTGTATTATTGCAATTTTGTTTGCATAAAAAGTAATGATGTAGTGAAAGAATCATGACAATTTCTCAATTCATTTCTGAGTTATACTCTTAAATACTGTTAAGGAGGAGTTCAGTGACAAAGCCATGTACAGAAGAATTTAATGTATAAAGATATTCCCCGGCAGGCGTTGTCCTTTCACCGCCTTACTGCCATATACGAATTTTCATGCTAATCGGAGAAAAACATTTTATATTTTAATCATTTTTAGTATAGTTGCCGAACGTAACTATACGAAATATATAAACTAAATTATCAAATTTTAGTCTAATACAACCAAAACCGTCAAAAATATGTGACCTTCTCAGAGAAAAGGGACCTATTGTGTGAAATTGAGAAAAACGCATTTTAAGTTTCATAACGCATTATCACTGTGAACACACCTTCAGTTGGGAGATGCGATTTGGTAAGGTTGATATGATTGAGTGCCGACTTTGGTGACGTCATTCCTATGTGGTGAGGTATTTTTTTCGCATTTAGTGTGAGAATACCTTTGCTATTGTTGCTGCTCTGTTTGTTATGTTATAGTTTGATCGCAAATGGTATTTGTATGAGAATGTCAGGGTCTTATGTACTAATTCACAGAAACGGGATTTTGTAGCTCCTAAACCAAAGCGAAAAAAAATCGAAAAATAAATCTGAGCCTGCCAGCAAGAAAAAAAAATCGAAGCACCGTATCACGAGAAAAAGAAAGCTGAAGTCAAAGCGCCGAAAAAAGAAAAAACTGAAATTGTCAAACGGATGAAAATCGAAGTGCCAGATCACGAAACATTGAAAAAAATCCCAAACTCCAAAAAAATTCGAAGACTGATGAAAAAAAAACAATTTAAAACCAAAAAATCAAAAAAAAGTAAAATTTTAATGTTTTTCTCATGTTTATCGATTTTTCCCAAGTTCGTTTTGTACGTTTTTATGGGGTAAATAAATTTTTATCAGAAATCTAACTCATTTCATCTTATTCTACACCCTTTTAGGTAAAAGAATCCACTCTTAAGTCCAAACCCGTTTTTTGACACACTAGGTCCTTTTTCTCGGAGAAGGTCACATATAGCATTTTTGTTGATTTGTAAGCGGTAAAAGAGGGTGTGGCAAAATATTAAACCATCTAGAACTCAAAACAAATTGAGTGCAAAAATTTGAGCTTAATTTAGTTTATACCTATAGAACTTTGCTTCACTTCATGCTTATCCCCTGAAAAGGGGGCGTGAACATAGTTCGGCCACGCTCATTTTTAGTAAAAATTTCTGAAAGTAGCTATAGGAACTATCTAACCAAATTTTAATCTCAAACAACCAAAACCGTCTGAAATATAGCCTTTTCATTGAATTGTGGGCGGTAAAAGTGGGCGTGGAAACCCATTTTAAGTGCAATTGCCGACAGTAAGCCTACACACTAAATTACCAAATTTTAAGCTTATACGACCAAAATCGTCTGAAATATAGCAGTTTAATTGATTTGTGGGCGGTATAATGGGGGCGTTAAACCCCATTTTTAGTACAGTTTCCGACATTAAAATAAAAAAATAAATTACCAAGTTTTAGTCTTATACGACCAAAACTGTCTCAAATATATAGTTTTTATTGATATGTGGGCGGTAAAAGGGGGTGTGGCAAAAATGTTGTCTTTTACAAACCTTTTCCTTATAATTAAAAACACTGAAATTTCAAACACACTTCACGACTTTGTTTTACATATATATACAGTGTTGCGCAAAAAATAGCAACAAAATCTGTACGCTGCTACAAAATCGTGTATCTTTTTAAATATTAGGTACACACAAAAATGATTATAGGAACCAAAGCATATATTCATACATCATATTAAAAACAAAACATATTCAAATTTAGTTTTGTTTTCTTTATTAAAATTTAAAATTAATGTGATTTCATTCAGTTTGTCTGAGAGCAAAACAAAAGCAACATAATTAATATTTGGTGTAAGATTCATTATTTTTGATAACCACTGCACATCTGAGCGACATCGACTCTATTAAATTAGATATGTTGGTATTAGGTATATGTTCCCAATTAAGTTTCAGGGCTTCATACAGTGCAGTCTTATTGGAAAACCTTTGACCAGAAACTTTTACCTTCAAAATCCCGAAAAGATTTTCAATGGGATTCAAGTCATTGTGACTGTGCCGGCCAATCAAGGACTTAAATCCCATTACCTCTTATGTTATCTTTGATGAGCTTTGAAGTGTGCTTCGGGTCGTTGTCGGGCTGAAACGTTCACTGAAGCGACATATTCCACTCTGAATGTGGTTGCATCTTGCTTTCTAAAATGTCATTATATACAAATTGATCCAAAATTCCATCGATTTTTTTAAATGGTTCAACTTCATTATAGGAAAAACAAGTCCAGACCATAATGGCACCGCATCCGTGTTTAAAATTTATTTTGCAGTTTCGGGCTTCGAGTCGTGTACCTGGGTGGCGCCGTACGGCGTAATCAAGTTAAACTTTGATTCATCGCTTAAAAAATGGTTTTCAATTTTTGGACGATCCAATTTAGGTGCTCTTTTGCAAGACTAAGTCTAAAAAATAATAAATTGCAACTTGTTGTTACAATTTCAGACAGTAACACCTCACCTTGTTTTTTATGCTTAGCTGTAAGCAAAAGTTTCTCTGCCGATCTGTAACTTGTTTAATCGTTCTCAACGGCTCGTCTTCAAACATTGTTGTGATGGATATCTAAATCAAGTGTCCGAACAACCTCTTTGGATGTGGCAAATGCATTTCGTTTGAACACGCCACAAATGTTCCCGTCATCACGCAGCGATGTCTTCTGCGGCCGCCCTCTTTAATGTACCGTTGTTTCGTCTTTTGTGATGGTATATTTCTTTATTAATCTGCAAACTAGATATTTGTGAATTTCCGTTTTTATATTCGGAAATAACTTGCAATTTAAGAGCTTCACAGTATTTAAAACGTGCCATTATAAATGGAACAGTCAATGTCACAACTAGCGCAAAAACAAAACTAAACTTAAATGTTTATGACTTACAAACAACACGTGCTTTACAATAACGGAACTTTTACCGGTAATTCTTGGAACTTCTGTTCTCTTTTTACATTTTTCAAATTTTGTTGCTTTTGTTTTGCTCTCAGACAAATTGAATGTAGCCACATTATTTTGAAATTTAATTAAAAAAAAACAAAACCAAATTTGAATTTGATTTGTTTTATATATGATGTATGAATATATGCTTTGATTCCTATAATCATTTTTGTGTGTCCCCAATATTAAAAAAGATACACGATTTTGTTTCAGCGCACTTATTTTGTTGCTATTGTTTTGCGCAACACTGTATATAATAGCGTTGCTGCCGCGGCTCCGTTGCCAAACGCGAAGAAAATGTTATCAGTGCAACTGTACATGTAAATTGTGGTCGAATACTGAATTCCATGGCTGTGCGGCCTATAACTCAAAAGCTATTCTATATAGCAAATTTCGGTTGTATGTAAATTGTAAATTGTGATCGAATACCGAATTCCGAGGATGTGCGGCCTATAACTCCAAAGCTATTCGATATAGAAAATTTGGGTTGTATAGGAGGTGCCACGCCCACTAGAGGTAGGAGGATGAAATGAACTTTACGACCTATTCTCATACCTACCAAATATACATACAAAATTTCATGAAAGTCGGTCGAGCCGTTTCGGAGGAATTTTGCCTCAAACACCGTGACACGAGATTTTTATATATTAGATTAAAGTTTTTTCTGTTTCACAAGATATAATATAACATTGAAAGTGCTTATCTATATATTTTATAATGACTTTAGTAACAATAAGCTGAATACTATTTTCAAAAGCAACAATGTGCATTATTTTAAAAACATATCATTTTTGTAGACGAAAAAATTACATTTATAAACAGTCCCTTTGTGTTCAATTTGAGATAAGAAAATACATTTTTCACAACAATATTGATTGAAATGGATATTAATATTATTAATAAAGTTATATACATTGAATGATGTTCCGAAATTAATTTTTCAATTTTGAGTATATCTGCTTCACTAAATGAATATAGCAGAAGCTTATTGACAATAGTTTTTAAAATTTCGCCATACTTCCTACTTTATTAGCTTTAGGAACTTTATGCCCAATCATCAGAGACAAAAAGTAAAGCAAAGTGAATGTTTCTCTAGCACTTAAATGCAGACTCTTTTCGCGTAGATGAATTGCTTTTATTTGTGGACATTTGTTGCGTATTTGGATTTCACCATAATCAAAGTTCTCAATTTTATCGTTGAAATCATCTAATAGAAAAAAAACGTTCGTCTATAAAATATTTAATTGAATGAATTAACCCATATTTTATGGCCCCTTCGAAAGCGTCATGCATTATATCTGAAAAAATATTTTGAGTCACATAAAAAGAAGGTATACTGTTTAATATTGGCTCATATTTTATACCAGTGGCTCGAAGTTTTTACTAGATAATTGGATAATTTTCTAGATTTCTATGCAAAGAAATATTTTCGTTGAGCAGACTTTGCGTTTCAATTTTAGGCGTTAAGCATAGTCGGCAAAAAATCTATGACTAAAAGACTGACTGAAACCCAACAATTTTATTGACAGCTAGATTGTCTCCGACAAATAAGGATAAAATAAATCGTACATTTGTGAGCTCATTTTCCTTATTTTTGATTTTAATACCTCTAAGTTCAAGATCTTTCAATACCTTTATCAGGTATTCGACCAACTTTCTGAAATTTCAGTCGTTTTTCGCACTCTGAGGCATTGACCTTGCCTTAAGAAAATGTGTTAAACTAAGAAAATCTTCAGTTTCGAGAGAAAGCAGCAGTTTTCGAGATATCGTTATAACTTTGATATTAAAAATTTTCAGAATTTACTATTTGTAAAATAAAAAACTGTACTATAAAAAATGCTTATTATAGGGTATCCGTAAGAGATAGCGAAAAATTTCCTACATTGTATTAATATCTAAAATTTCCTCCAACGCCATGTTCTTCAATTTTTTTATAGTTTAGGTTTTACTTCGGAAATTCTTTCAATGCTCATATTTCAGTTCAAAGGTCACATAACTATTTGGTGAACTTCTTCTCCCTACTCTAATTTATTTCAAAAAATTATCAAAATCGGTTCAGAAAAACGAAAGAACTGTTTCTCCTACGCCTATTTTTATATATAATGAAATGGCTTAAAACATCGATTTGTGTATATAACTTTGGAGTGGTTTGAAATATTTGAAAATTTTTTCACAAAAATTATTTTTTAAGCTGTAGAACTTTGTAGAAAATGTAAAAACAACATTTTGACAAATTTAATTTTCATCAAAAAATCATGGGGGTAGCTCATGATTTTCCATGATAGAAACTGTTTTAACATTATGTGTCAAAATGAAGCAATTTTCGCTAATAAATGATATGTCATATGAAAGGATGTGAAAAAATAAAATTTTATAAGAAAAAAAAATTACAACAACAAAAACGTTTGGCCTATTTTTTTAGCAAAATCTGAATATTTTAGAGGTATTTTTAAAACCATATAAAACATTGAATTGGTGAGATAACGGTAAAGCTTTCCTTATTTCTCAAAATTCAATTAATTGATCTCTCAGCCAAAGAAAATTTGATGAAAATCGAATGAAAAATGGCCAAGATATTTGCTAGCAAAGTGAAAACTTGAAATTTCAATCGTTTTTTTTTTCTCATTCTGAGGCAATGACCCTGCTTCAAGGAAATACGTTGTACTGAGAAAATCTACATTTTTTCAGATATCACAATAGTTTTGATGTCATTATAACGGAAATTTTTTTTTACATATTATCCGAGAAAAATATTATTGGGGGTTGGAATTAATTTTAAAGGTTTTTTTTCGGTTTTTGAGCATTTATTTAGAAACAACGGTACAATGTATATTATTCAAAGTATTGTCCATCGTTAGCTACAACATTTTCCCATCTTTCTGGCAGCATATGGATTCCGCGCCGGAAGAACGATTCGTCTTTTGAGGCAATCCACGAATCGACCCATTTTTTGGTATCCTCGTAAGAAGTGAAGCGCTGCTCAGCCAAGCCATGCGTCATCGATCTGAATAGGTGGTAGTCGGAAGGGGCTATGTCTGGGCTATAAGGCGGGTGGGGTAGCACATCCCAATTCAGCGCCTCCAACGTTTCCTTGACGGTTCTTGCAACATGTGGCCGTGCGTTGTCATGTTGAAAAACCACTTTGTCGTGTCTTTTGGCATATTCCGGCCGTTTAACCTTTAATGCTCGGCTCAATTGCATCAATTGTTGTTGGTAGCGTTCCCCAGTGATGGTTTCGTTAGGTTTTAGCAGCTCATAGTACACGACACCCTTCTGATCCCACCAAATACACAGCATAAGCTTGGCGCCATGAATATTCGGCTTGGCGCTCGATGTTGATGCATGGCCGGGTGGTCCCCACGATTTTTTTCGCTTAGGATTATCGTAATGGATCCACTTTTCATCGCCAGTGACAAAACGATGCAAAAAACTCTTCCTTTTATGCCGTTGAAGCAGTTGTTCGCACATGCAAAATCGCCGTTCAACGTCTCTCGGCTTCAACTGGTACGGCACCCAATTTCCTTGCTTTTGAATCATTCCCATGGCCTTCAAGCGTTTTCCGACCGTTGATAAGTCGACTCCCAATGATTCTGACTATTCTTGAAGGGTTTGACACGGGTCTTCATCGAGCAAAGCCTCCAATTCCTCATCTTCAAACTTTTTCGGCTGGCCCGGACGCTCTTTGTCTTCCGTATCAAAATCACCACTTTTAAACCGACGGAACCAGTACTCACAAGTAGAAATCGATGGAGCATAGTCCCCGTAAGCCTCAGTAAGCGTGCGTTGTGCTTCAACCGCTTTTTTCTTCAAATGGAAGCACAAAAGTAAACCTTCTCGCAAATTGCGTTTTGTTGGAACGAAAGTCGACATGTTCACAGAGAAAAAAATATATGTTGTTTACACTTCAGTGGAATGACACATACTGAAAAATGAAGCTTAGACAATGTGCTTTGAAATGAATATAGTCACAGGTGTGCCCGATGCGATCTATTGATAGTTACGCCATCTCTTAGAAAACCTTTAAAACTAATTCCAACCCCCAATACCAAAAAAGCTTTCGTATACCGTTATATTTCTAAACCAATGACGTTTCATACAAAAATACGTTGTACTGATATAACATCTATAGCTTTCGAGCTATCACAATAATTTTCATGTCGAACGAAAATTTTTCATAATTTTCTATTTGTAAGAAATTTTATCATCACAATATATATTCACACTTTTGACATAAAAAAATGCTTATTGTAGGGTATCCGTAAGAGATGGCGCAAAATGTCGCAAGTATTTTTTGCACACCTTATCAATGTCTAAAATGTCCTCTTACTTTATAATCTTAATCATTCTGTGCAGCCAGATCTTTCATTGGATACCTCATTCACTATTCTACCTCTTCTTAGCCCTTATATTCCTTAGGTCAGTGGTCATAAACTTAAAATCTAAAATGATTCTGCACATAAAGGGCGCAGTACCTTTCGAATGATATAAGTTTCATTGCCCTTATTCTAAAATTAATATCGAAAAAGCGTACGACAACATTTGATGTTTGCCTATTAATATATGTGACCTTCTCCGAGAAAAGGGACCTAGTGTGTGAAAATGAAGTTTTGAGAAAAACGCATTTAAAGTTTCATAACGCATTATCACTGTGAACACACCTTCAGTTGGGAGATGCGATAGATAGATAAGATAGATAAAATTTCATCTTATTCTACACCCTTTTAGGTACCAGAATCCACTCATAAGTCCAAACCCGTTTTTTGACACACTAGGCCCCTTTTCTCGGATAAGGTCACATACATGATGTGGAAATAGGCTTCAAATAGCTCAAAATTGACCATTTGCAAAAAACTTCTTTTTTAAAATATAACGCCAATCTAGCTAAACCAAGGACGCAGTTGTACTCAGGGGACTCCTCGAAATTCAAAGTGGTCTATTTTACCGCAGAACCAAAAATTGAGTATCAAAAACTAATAGGATGGTATAGTATGATGGATGAAGTATGATTAGTTGATGGTACAATACCATTAAACTTTTCCAAATTGTGTTAAAACAGGGGTCGAATTACAGCATCCGCACGACGAGACAAGTGCCTATCAATCGTGTACAATTTTACTCGATCACGGATGCTGTAATTCGGCCACAGATTTAATCTTCTCCTGCCATTATTTGAAATGGGACTTTGTTAGTAAGAGTATATTAACCCTGAATAACCAATCATATTTCTAAAACGTTATAACCAATGTTAATTGATTCGACTAACACGCTCCAAAACTCATTTTTGAGGAGCTCATGGTACATAAAGTACATTTAAAGCTATTGAAAATGGGAAAAACTATGTACATTTAACTAGAAATGAAAAATCATTAATATTGGTCTTTGGTTTTTTTTAGATATTTTCATACGCTACATATTTTATCAGTTTGAAAAAAAAACAGAGCAGTGTTAGTCGAAACGACTAACATTGCTTATATTCAATTCAATAATTGAATAAAGACGGGTTCCAGGCTTAAAGAGTTAATCAAATAACCACTTAAAAATCTCTACTTTTTTTTGTTAAAATTTTTTTTTTTTATTTTAAAAGTTTTTGATGAAAAATTAAATTTAACATTATTAAAGTGCTAAATATAGCATGCAAATTAACTAATAATGTTTGGCAATATTTAAATCAATATAAACTCTAAAACATATCGATATATTAAAAAATGGACTTATACCACTTTATAATATAATAGCTCATATACTATATTTCATAGGAAAATTTCAGGAAGACCTACAGAGCTCGTTTAAATTCATAAGGAAATGGAACTGTTGTTCATAAAAACACACCTCAAATGAGTTTTTACAAAATAAGGCCATCAAGATTTACTTACTTGATTCTTCTTTAATAAGACTGCTTTTTAGAAATTTCGATAGATTATCAAATCATCACCTTAAAGTTCGTTTCATGCTGTTTAGGGAAAAACCACACACTTTACATGTGGTTACAACTATTTCAAAGTCACATGGCATGTAATAAAGTAAACAAGTTTTGCAGAAAATAAAAACAAACATTATATAAACAACTTCATTTGCAACCTGTTATCGACAACGTAAGTATTTCATGAATGCGGCATGCATATCGTGTATTTTACGATCAAGACATACGAGTACCTGTTACCAATATTTTTGCACAAAGTACGTAGCATGTACATATGTACTTTGTGGTTAAACCTGAGCGCATTATAGTCGAATGTTTTATTCCTACGAATATATTATAGATATGTGTGTAAAATGGTCATATAAGTTACCAGTATCAATACCATTCTTAGAAATCTATTGAAAAACATGCAATGTGTTATGAAAGTAAACAACAAACAAGAATCAAGGTGAGCTTATAAATTCGATATTGAACATTATGTGGAAGCGGTATGCTGGAGGTGGTAACAAACCAAGAGAGAGAGAGAGGGAGAGTGGCGGGTTATTATGACTCCCTGAAGTCTTTGTTGAAGTTATGTTCCAGCAATATTCTCATTCATTGATTGTGTGTCGTTGCGACAGTAATCATTAACAGATCAATGCAAACACTTAATTTTTTTTTGTATAAATGCCCTAACTTAAGAACATAATTTTGGAACATAACAAACACAAATATCTAATCATTGTGACGACTTGTTAAAATTTTGTTTCTCTTTACAGCATAAAAGTTTGGCCAAACTCACCGGTTCATGTACCAAAATACGATGGAATTGTACCGTACACAAGCACATCTCCTGCTTCAAATTCTAGCCCCATAGCAATCAATAGCGTCACTTCAAGCAACTCACCAACATTGAAACTTATGGATACAAACATGGTGTCGCCACAGCAGGTGATCGCCGCCGATGTCGATGATTGTGTATGTGCTATCGTTATATTTATTGTATATTTTATTACATTCCTATGATCAAATAATAAATATGGGTTTGATTTTTTTTTTTCATTAAAGATTATGAATATCATGCCGGACGCTACACCTACACAAGTAACACAATGGTTGACATACCATCGATTGACGGCGTATTTATCGACTTTTGCGCACTTCTCTGGCTCCGATATAATGCGGTATGTATTTGTTCTAATTATAATATCTTAATCTGAACACAAAGTTAGTAGTTAAAGCTACACGGTTTAAAACTCAGGTCTAAATTATCAAATTAACTGAAATTTTTAGGGTTGAAATCAAAATTGTTCTTACTAAAAATGTTTTTTCAACTAAAAATGTTTAATTTTTCAACCCTTATTGGTTGAAAACAATATCTATTTACTAATTTTAACCAAAAATATTTTCAACTTTGAACTTTTTTAACGATTTAGGTTGATTAAAAGATCATCTATGTATTTTAGTTAAAAAATTATTTCAACCTGGGGATTGAATTATTCATCTTTAAAAGTTTACTTTTTCAGCTATTTTTTTATGAGTTTTTCATCTGTTTTGGTTTAAAATTAGTTCAATCCAAGGGTCGATTTTTTCCATTTTCAAAAGTTTATTTTTTAAACTATTTTTTTTCATTGACGCATTTAACTATTTTTATCTTTTTTAAGTTAAAACTAGTAAGGAATTCGACTGAGCCGAAGTTAAAATACCCTCACAGACGACGATTTTTTCAAATTTCATACCTACAGTATATATCAATTTTTAAAGGTTTTGTGCAAAATTTGAGTCATTAAATTAATTTTTGTGGAATTCAAAGAGATTTTACCATTTTGGTGAACTCACTTTGTATGGGAGGCAGACGTGATTTTTATTCGACTTTTACAAATTTTATACTAAAAATGCATATTAAAGGTTAAAGCTTATGTGCAAGATTTGAAGTCAATAAATTAGTTTTTGTAGAATTGAAAAAGATTTTACCGTTTTGTTAAAGTAACTTTGTAAGGGAGGTAGGCGTGGTTTTCATCCGATTTTTACAAATTTCATACTTAAAGTTTATAATAAATGCATTAATTTTTGTATATTTTAAAGAGATTTTACCATTTTGGTTAATTCAATTTGTATGGGAGGTAGGCGTGGTTTTCATCCGTTTTGGCTCATTTTCGAACTTGACCTTCATTTTTTAATAAAAAGCTTATGTATTGAATTTCGTTACGATAGCTAAAAAATTTCGGATTTTATCGTGACCACAGACGGGCAGACGGACAGACGGACAGACGGACACGGCTAAATCGACTCAGGAGGTGATGCTGATCAATAATATATATACTTTTCTATACCGGCCACGCCTCCTTATCAGCGTTACAAACGGATTGACAAAGTTAATATACACCTATTACGTTTCTAAACGTGGGGGTATAAAAATATGTCAGCCCAAATTGTCGAATTTTTCGTTTTTAAAAGTTTACCTTTTCAACTATTTTGGTTACTTTTTAAAAATTTGTTTATTTAAAGAGATATGATTTTTTTCGCTTCAACCATACATTTTTTTAAAACAGCTATAGTTTCTTTTAGATTTTTTTTATTACCAATTTCCATACCAAAAATGTTATGTTAAAGACCACCATTACCATATACCAAAAAAATTACCATATACTGTTTTTTATAAATTTAAAAATATGTATAATAATAATTTTGTTAAGATGCAAAGAATTGCGAAGATTGAACGACTCTTCGAAAAACCATTCATAAATAAATTTTTAAAAATCTATTAAGGTCCAGTTTATATGTGTTTCAACAATGCCTGCAGCTTTAAGGTGCCTCCTTTGCCTTAATATTTCAATCGATATCTCTTCTTCATAGACCTCATCATGGATTGTGACCAATCTTTGTATTGGTCTGCAGTTAGTTTTCAGAAGCAGTTAGCAAGCTCAATTGCAGGTTTTAGTGATGGGAGCTATTAAATAAAAACATTTTAATTATTCGATAGTTCAAAATAATTCATTCATTCCAGTTTTCATTTCCTTAGACATAATTGCAATAAAGATTCTCACGTATGATTTAAAACAAACACACAAATGACAACAACAAATGCGTTTTAACGAAATTTCTGCGTGTCAGAAACAGAGACAGACAGAGATAGAGAGAGAGAGAGAGAGAGAGAGAGAAACAGAAAGTTTCGCACTCGCCTACTCGTTTTTTAGTATGCTCGAATCAGGGTTGATATTTTCGGTACAATTGTACTTTTTTGGTACAATTTCATATTTTTCCTACTTTCCTACTACCAAAGCGTTTTCGGTACATTTTTTTCACTCTATAATAATCACAGAATTTACAAATTTAAGTGAGCAAACAATTTTAAAGAATAAAAAACTGATCTAGTTCTGAATTTTGGTGCTCTGTAAAATACATAAAAAAATTATTTTAAAGACTCGATTTTCTCCAATTTACAAAAAGTTGCTTAAGGAATTCTTTCAATTTCTTATTTGACAGCAAATATTAAAAGAATATTTTATTTTAAAAGTTTAATAAAAAACCAATTACAAAAACAGACTGCAGATTGCAACAATTTATTTAATTAAATTTAAGCAAAATATTTTTTAAAATAAAGTGGACTAAACACCACAATATTTATATCAGAAGTAATATATCAAATGAAAAAAATTTCAAAAATTTGACTGAAAGTGAAGATTGGCTTGACTGAACGATTTTCACATTAATTTCTTTCTTTACCTTAACATAGAAAGTCTCTGAGTAACAAAAAAATTTTTTCGGTAAAAAAAGAAATTCGCACGTTTACAGAAATTTTTGTTTTTAATTATAAAAAGACCTCTTAACTTTATGTATATACAAACTTTGCGATTAATTAAAAATAAATAAAAACCTTTGTAATTTTTTTATAAGTCTTATGTGCTGAATTGTTAAAAACACATTCACTTAAATAAAAACTTGCAAAGAATTACCTTCGACTGGGTCGAATATACCCCCACAGTATATTCTTAGTTACGTATGTTTTTAAAGCATAATGACGTCACTTCGTATAGATTGCGTTTGTGGTGTTCATCCAATTTTTCGAAATTTCAAATGCAGAACACGTTTAAGATATGGAAGATTATGTGTTAAATATGCTGTTAATACACACATTTTTGTGGAATTTATAATAAAATTTATAAGTTTTTGACGAATTTTTAGAGACTTAGATAACCGTTTTCATAGAGTAACTTTGTTTAGGAGGTAGTCGTGGTTTTTATACTATTTATTATGACAAATTTGAAATGTATGTAGGCTATTCACAAGGTGTGCTATCATGTCATATTGTCCTAAAATTTTACAACTAAAATTTACAAGATAACTGCAAATAAGAAATAGCTGTATGACACTATGACATGATAGCACACCTTGTGAATACCCTAATGGTGAATATTTGAGACCAAAGTTCATATGCAAAATTTAAAGTCATTACGTGTAGCATTTTCAGTGATTTTACCATTTTGGTAAAGGCACTTTGTATAGGAGGTTGCTGCGTTTTTTCCGATTTTAAAAATTTCAATTATATATTAAATTTTTTCGGCCCAAGTTTATGGCGAAATTTGTAATCATAACAGTAATTTTTGTCATTTTTAGATATTTTAAAGATTTGATAAAGTAACGTTGTGTGGGAGTTAGGCGTTGTTTTTTACGATTTTAACAAATTTGAAATTGTATGGTCAATATTTTACTTTAACGCCTATGTGCACAATACAAAGTAACTGCAAAAATGTTTGTGGCGTTTTTAGAAATTTTATTATTTGAAAAAGAAGGCGTGTTGATCTTTGTTTTTTCAATGTTAGCACATACAGGGTTGCCCATATTCGACGGACCCATGTTTTTTTTAAAAAAATCAAAGAAAAAAATAAAAATTTGGCGGTTGGCAATCTTAATCATTTAATTTGTTCCAAGTAGATTTGTTTACATCAATTTTTGAATATGATATCTCTCAAATGGCCACCTCTGGCGTTGATGGCGTATTGTGCCCTTTTTGCAGCATTTTCCATCGTTTTCGCCAACATTTCGGCCGGAATAGCGGCTATTTCTTCACGAATGTTGTCCTTGAGCTCTTCTACGGTCCTTGGCTTGTTAACGTAAACCTTTTACTTCAAATATCCCCACAAGAAGAAGTCAGGCGGCGTCAAATCGGGCGAACGCGGTGGCCAGTCCAAATCACCACTTTTCGACATCAAACGGCCCGGAAACAAATTCTTCAGAAAATCGATTGTTATGCGACTTGTGTGCGGTGGAGCGCCGTCTTGTTGAAACCAGAACTGCCTCATACGCTTTCGACGAATAATTGGCATCACAAAATTGGTCATCATGTCGCGATAACGCTCCTGGTTGATGGTAACAGCATGGCCATTTTCATTTTGGAAGAAAAACGGCCCAATGACCGTTTTCGCACTAACGCCGCACCAAACTGTGACTTTTTCGTCATGAAGAGGCACTTCTTGAATCTCCTGAGGATTTTCAGTGGCGTAAATACGGCAATTTTGCTTATTTACGGTCCCATTCAATGTGAAATGGGCTTCATCGGACATGATAATTTTGTTCCAAAATTCCTCGTCATCTTCGGCCATTTCGAAGACTCTTTCAGAGCGCTCGCGTGGCGTGTATTGTTCCATGGTAAAAATCTGCTTGGACTGACGCTTCAAACGCGGTATGTCATTAAGCGATCTGACATCTCTGTCAAAAATTATGGCGTTGCCAGATGGGTCCGTCGAATATGGGCAACCCTGTATACCAAATTTCAAAACGATAGATTTAAAATTGCGGCTGTAATGGTAACGACAGACTGATCTAGCGAAATCGGCTCAGGAAGTGATGCTGATCAAAACGATAGCTTTAAAATTGCGGCTGTAATGGTAATGACAGACTGATCTAGCGAAATTGGCTCAGGAAGTGATGCTGATCAAGACAATATAATTTCTATAATCTAAGTTAACGCAGTAGTAAACAAAATTTATTCCATACTTTTTTTTCATTTAGTACAATTTTTTCTAAATTTGTATACCAAAATGAAAAAGTTATTTATCAACCCTGGCTCGAATCTCAATAATCGCACGCACACAAACAGCGTACTCTCCTGCTAGTTTGTAATCTGCAATCTCTTTAATAATATGTAGTTTGATTTACAAAAGTTTTTTTTAAATAATAGTCAAAAATTTTACGAAAAAAAAATTCTAAACAGAGTTTTGTTTTTAGCTGTTCAAATGAAAAAGACCCCTTAAGAAGTGTTTGAGATATGAATTTTCGTCGATTTTCGACGTTTTTGGCAATTTTAGTCAATTTTGTGCACTCTACCAAAAATCACGTAATTTTTATTTTTCCATTTAAAATGATATTGCTGATATATTTAAAGTTTTTTATTTCCTCAAATTATTATTAAATTGGTCCTTTGCAAGTGACGAAACAAACTCTTCTATCCAAAAATATAGGTACACATATTAAGTGCATCCCAACTTAAAATGTTACGTACTTAGTTTTTGCCATGAACACTCAGAAATTTTTGAAAAATTTATTATAAAACTTTTTACCATCGGAGATTTTTGTGTATTTAATTTTCGTTTTCAATTTTTCGTTATTTTGACATCAAAAACCTTCACTTATCTTCAAAATTGGAGAAATTTTCAGTACGACTTTTTCATAAAATATCGTTACCTAAGAATGAGAAAAAAACGACATGAAAATCAAAGTTTGGTCTTTCGATGCAAATATCACCGCTGTCCAGTAATATATTTCAATCAAATTTTTTTTGTTCAAAAGTTCAATAAAATCACTTCACAAAAATAGGTTGAAATGTACCGTTAAGTCAGTGTATATATGTTTTATGATTATGTCAAAAAAGGTCCAAAATATTGACTTTTTACTCAAAAAATGTCTCAAAAATTGTTGTTGTTGTAAAAATGAAATCAATTAAAAATTGCACATGTGGCTACCTTTCATAAGACATAGCATTTATTTGCAAAAATTCTTCCAGCTAAGCGCGAAAATTATTTTACTGTTTTTGTCATCAATACAACAAGGGTGCCGCCGCATTTGATTTTTTTCGCGAAATTTATTTTTCCTAAAATGTTGTTTTTATACGTTTTACGTTTAAAATTTAAATCTCAAAAATAATTTGTGTGAAAAAATTACCCCAATATCTTTTTCCAATCAAAAGTTATGGCTAAAAATCTATTTTTTCATACCAGACTATTATTAAAACGGAGTTTTGTTTTGAAATTCTCTATATAATTTGAACGTACCCATTTATCTCTAAGAATGCAGTTGTGTGTCTAGAGTAATTACGAACATTTTGGATTATTTAAAATCTTCCTTATAGTAATCTACTTAGTTTTTCAAATCAAATTAAAAATATAAAAGATTTTCTATTTAGATAGTGTTTTTGGGTCAATTGTTAGAAACCGTCACGTAACAGTGAGATTACAGACTACAAACTAGCAGGAGTGTGAGTATTGAGATTTGAACAATACTCGCTTTGGAAAATAACTTTTTCGAAATTGTACCAAACCGAAATACAAATTGAAATTCTTTTTTTCTCCATGAATAATGAAACTTTTGGATATATTTAATTATTTATTTGAAATATTTAACAAAATTTAATTATTAACAAAATTTGTTAAATTAAATTAACAGAAATGGACAAACAATTTTAAATATAAAATAAATATAGTACTGTACATTCAGTTTTTAAAATTTAATCAAAAAAATATGCGTCTTCCTCTTCTTAAACAGAAATATTTTCAATGCATGCTATGGCAACATTGCCAAGTGGCTTTTAACAAATCTTTTGTTTTAATTAAAGAAGGAACTGAGTCAACAAGCAGACAATTACTGCACCTTGGTTTGATTTAATTTTGAATCGAAAATATTCTTTCAACGTTTGCTGCAGAATGTGAAATTGATAAATTTCCACCAGAAAGGAACTGAAAACTTTATGAAATTAAGAAAAAAGCAACGAAAGATGAAGTCATTATGATAAAAATCAAGTGATTAAAATTGTACTAAAAAGTATTCGTGGCACTCACGTACTTTTTGTAATAAAATTGTACTGAAAAAGTACAAGTGCACTGAAAAATGCAACCCTGATTCGAACATACTTACAAACGAGTAGGCGATTGCGCAACTGTCTCTTTATCTCTGTCTGTCTCTCTCTCTCTCTCTCTCTCTCTCTCTCTCGCTCTCTCTCTCTCTCTCTCTCTCTCTCTCTCTCTCTCTCTCTCTCTCTCTCTCTCTCTCTCTCTCTCTCTCTCTCTCTCTCTCTCTCTCTCTCTCTCTGTTTCTGACACATAGAAATTTCATTAAAACACATTTTTTATTTTTATTTGTGTTCTTGGTTTAAATCATACGTGAGAATATTTATTGTAATTAAGTTTTAAGAAATAAAAACTGCAGCAAATGCGTAATCTGATGTTTGAATTTCAAAAAGGTTTTTGACACTAGGGTGGACCATAAAAATGTGTTTTTTTATTGTATACTTTTTTTGTATGTGCTTGCAGTATTAAGGGCTTGCTGATTTCGAATCTGATGTTAGAATTTAAAATTCGTTTTTTTGTCACTAGGGTGGACCCAAAATATGTGTTTTTTTTTTATACCTATGTAGATGCGGTGATCGCTGATTTCGAATCTTATGCTAGAATTTTAACAAATTTTCTTACACTAGAATTGACTTTAAAAATGTGTGGTTTTTTACTGTCTGTCTATGTGCTAGCAATATAATGGGGCGCTAATTACGAACCTTATATAAAAATTTCAAAAAGTGTTTTGACACTAGGGTGGACCTCAAAAATGTGGTTTTTGCTTTATACTTTTTGTGTATGTGCTGGCAGTGCGACTTCTTAAGGATCGGTGATTTCAAATCTTATGCTAGAATAAAAAGCAAATTTTTGACACTAGGGTGGACCATAAAAATGTGTTTTTGCTTATACTCTTTGTAGATGCACTGGCCGCGGATTTCGAATCTGATGTAAGAATTTCAAACAGACACTAGGGACTTTTCGACTTTTGTTTTATATTCTTAAGTAAGTCCAGTCTTCAATCCTACTTTTAAATCAATTCAAGCTCCCAGCTCTGTTGTGTCATGAAATAAGCATCGCTGGCAACGCAACTGCCTATTTTCATCTCTCAGAAGAATTTTACAACTGGATTTTTAATAAATAAATTCTTTTTCCTAAAATATTTAATAACTTTTTTGATTTGAATGTTCATGTACATAATTTGCCTTATTAATTGGCTAAAATTATATAAAATACAAAATAATAAAAAAAATAAAACTAAACAGATTTTATTTCAAATTACATATTTAATCAGCTTTTGAAATATTGCTTTATTAAATATAATACAAAAAGTTTTAGCTCAATCGGACTTATAGTTTTCCATAATCGTTGACACCGTTTTAAAAAATGCTTTTTTGATAAAATCGCATTTAAAGTTTTAATCGAACATGCAATTTGTTCTTATAGTATAGATGTTTATATATATATATATTCGCTATAATTAAAGATAAAGATCTATTAATAGATATAAATATACAATAGTAATATCTATAAAAAACAAATACGAAAACTAAATTTTTTTCAAATGAAATGATTTTTTCTATATTTGGAAAGTTAATAAAACGGACTTTTATTCAAAAAACACTTTAATCTAAAAATAATTTTGGGAAATTTTAATGATTTGGGCTCCATCCGTTATGGTAAGGTAATTGAATTCGAAGAAAGGGTTCGAAGAACACCCTTTCCAAATTTAAAATAATTTTGTTCTTTAAGCTAGTAAAATTACCTTTTCAATAGTATAAAAATTAGAGTGGGGACTCAATGGGTTAATGAAATATGGTAATTTTAACATCAAAAATCAAATTTTTTTTTATTAGCAAACGAATTTTTCAACCGAATTCAATGTTGGAACTACCGTTAGAAAGGTAATTAGCAGATTTTAATATAAAAATACTTTTGAGAAATTTTGGGGTTTCCATTCCGTGCGGTAAGGTAATTGATTTTGAGGAAGGGATTCGAAGAATACCATAAAAAAATCCAAAAATATTTTTTCTTAAAGTTTTGAAAATTACCTTTTCAACAATATAAAAATTATTGACTCAATGAGATATGGTCATTTTAACATCTAAACAAAAATATATCGCTACCTTAATATAGAAAGGCCCTAACTCATTTTTTGTTACTTAACAGGAGATGAAAAAACTTAATAAAAATTATAATTTTGCGGGTCCGAATTTTCTTGAAATGGATTTTTTTATTTAAGACACTTACCAATTCAATGCTGTAGCAATATTTTTGCAGCAATTTTTTTTCTATAGCAATTTTTTTTGCAAAAAAAATGTAAAAAAAAATTTATTTTTAAAAATAAGTTAGTTCCTTTCTATATTAAGGTAGCGATATTTTTAATGTTGTGTAAAGAGATGAAATGAGAAAGTTTTATGAAATTTATTTCCGTTTTTCAACGGTCATACGTTAATCAAAAACATTAGGGCAGTTCACGATCTTGTTGCATTGTTGCAAATGTGTTTTTGCAAGGGTAGATGATTGTGAGCTGACCTTTTTTTTTTATATTACGATGTTGCGAATGCTTTACAACAGCCGTTTTTTGTTTACATTTTACGTCAGAATACTTTAAAAAATCCAAAATTTTGCGAATTTCTTCCTCCGTCTATTTTTTGTTAGTATTTTCTCGTTTAGTTTTCCTTTCGAAAACTCCCTCCATTTCTTTAGCACTATTACACATGAAATTTTTTGCCACTAAAAATGTAAAAAATTAAAACATCTATTCAATAAGCACTGTTCAAAACTTTTGGGTGATTGTGTTCAATGCAAAATGTAGACATTCGTTCACAATAGCGTTCAAGCATATCGTCATATGAAATTTTAGCACTATTACACATGAAACTTTGTGCCGCTAAAAATGTAAACAATGAAAACATCTGTTCAATCAGCACTGTTCAAAACTTTTGGGTGATTGTGTTCAATGCAAAATGAAGACATTCGTTCACAATAGCGTTAGAGCATATCGTCATATGAAATCAAAAAAGCCGTAACCCAATCGCTCTTATGTTTTGACGGACCCGTTACGAACCCGTTACGAATCCGTCAAAAAAAATTACCACAACGTTAACATAAAAGACAGTCTTAAATTTGTTTTACAATTTCTTATTTTATTTTCAGTGGATTAGGGATACGAAATACAATTGTGTACTTATTTTTATTTTAAACAATTTTTTTATTTCATTAAGCTCGTGCTCCTCAAGCTCTCCTTCAAATCGAAGAAAAGTACTTGTCAGAATTTTTAAATAATTATCATTAGTGATCAAGTAAAATGTGACTATAGGATAGCCGTACACAAGATATTTTTCGGAAACTTTTTTAATTGCGTGAATTTGGTACGCTTTGTCATTATAGCAGTAAAAGTTATTGGGATGCTTCAATGAAAAATAATGTTTAGCTGTTTGAAGAAACAAGTATGAGCCATCCTGGAACTCACCAACATTGTACTCGTTTGTTTGATATTTTGAATTATTTTTTTTACCATTTAAACTAGCCTCCACTACTCTCTTATAAATTTGATTACAAAATATTTTTTTTTGTTTTAATTTACGTTTAATTTCCTGCAAAAAGTTTTCGAATTTGAATGCGTCAAACTTGTTTAGAGAACCTATATTTTTAACATATGTAGCTAAATGCGTCAAACGAGTCCGTTGCGAGTTCGCATTATTTAAAAAAAAGAGTCTGAAACGTCTGTTTCGTATATGAAGTCCGAAACGGATTCGTAACTGAAGTCCGAAACGGATTCGTATCTGAAGTCCGAAACGGATTCGTAACTGAAGTCCGTAACGGAGAGAGGAATTTTATACGAAAAAGGATCCGTTCCGGATGCGAAACGCAATCCGTTTCGGACAAAATGTACGAAGAAGTGAGTTCGTTACGGATTCGTTACAGATCCGTTTGGCACACTGGGTTAAGTTACAAAAAAATCAAAATCTACATTTTGATTGATTATGATGCACCGTACGAAATACATATTCCTGCAAAATTGTACACTCCTACAACTAAAAACGACGTTTTTATTGCAAAATTCTAATAGAACTCAATGCAAGCGCTTGAGAAGCTTTGAACGTTTTTTGCTTCCCGTGTAATTTTTTAAAATGTAACTTACGGCTTTTTTGATTTCATATGAGGATATGAATGAATGTTGCAAAGGCATATTAATGATTTTTGTTTTTGTAAAAGCTACTTATTTTGCATTTACAACGATGTAACAAGATCGTGAACTGCCCTTTTGTGATTACATGAAAAATTATTAGGAAAATTAATGATAGCATTTTTACTGCTAAAAAATTATTATTTTTAAAACATTTGGGCTGTTCACAATCCTGTGCAAATGATCTTGCATCATTACTACTTACTTACTTAGTTGGCGCTACAACCGTATGTCGGTCTTGGCCTCATCTAAGAATTTGCGCCAGCCATTTCTGTCTTTCGCTTGCTGGCGCCAGTTGGAAATTCCAAGCTTCGTCAGGTTGTCCTCTACTTGGTCTTTCCAACGAAGATGCGGTCGTCCTCTTCTGCGTTGACCGCCGCTGGGTACCGAATCGAATGTTTTCTTCACTGGAGCATCGTCTTTCATGCGCTGAACATGACCAAGCCAGCGAAGCCGCTCGATTTTAATGCGCTTGACTATGTCGATGTCAGCGTACAGCTCATACAGTTCATCATTCCACCGTATTCGGTACTCGCCATTGACGCAGATTGGTCCGTAGATCTTACGAAGAATCTTTCTCTCGAATGCTCCTAAAGTCTTTTCATCTAAACTGCTCAGCGTCCAGGTTTGTGATGCGTAAAGTAGGACGGGCATGATGAGCGATTTATAGAGCGTGATTTTCGTTCGTCGAGAGAGGGCTCTGCTTCTTAATTGCCTACTGAGCCCAAAGTAACACCTGTTGGCAAGAGTTATTCTTCGTTTGATCTCAATGCTGATGTCGTTGGTTGAATTAATGCTGGATCCCAGATAGACGAAGTTCTTCACAACCTCGAAGGAGGTATTGTCAACGGTAACGTGGGTTCCAAGACGCTGGGACTGTTTGTTTGTTGCCACTAAGTATTTCGTCTTATCTGCATTCACTGCCAGACCCATTCGACTTGACTCTCTTTCTAATCTGGAAAATGCTGCACTGACTTCGCGCGTATTATGGCCAATGATATCGATGTCATCAGCATACGCAAGCAGCATAACACTCTTGTAGAATATTGTGCCACTACGTCTCAGATCAGCAGCTCGGATGATCTTTTCCATCATTAGGTTGAAAAAGTCGCACGATAAGGAATCACCTTGTCTGAAACCTCGTTTGGTAATAAATGGTGGGGAGAGGTCCTTCCCGATTTTAACTGCGCTGCTGGTGTTGCTCAGTGTCATCCTGCAAAGTCGTATTAGTTTTGCAGGAATACCAAATTCAGACATGGTGGAGTACAGGTGCTTCCTTATTGGGCTGTCGAAGGCGGCTTTGTAGTCGACAAAAAGATGGTGGGTGTCGACTTGTTTTTCTTGAGTCTTCTCCAAGATTTGTCGTAGCGTGAAAATCTGGTCGATGGTGGACTTTCCAGGTCTGAAGCCACACTGATAAGGTCCGATCAGTTCGTTTACAATGGGCTTCAATCTTTCACATAAAACGCTCGACAGGACCTTATATGCGATATTAAGAAGGCTTATCCCACGGTAATTGGCACAGATAGTGGGATCGCCTTTCTTGTGGATTGGGCAAAGCACACTGAGATTCCAATCGTTCGGAATGCATTCTTCCGACCATATTCTGCATAGAAGCTCGTGAATGCATTTAAGTAGAGCTTCGCCTCCGTTCTTAAACAGCTCAGCAGGTAAGCCATCAGCTCCCGCGGCTTTGTTTTTTTTAAGCCGAGCTATAGCTGTCAGAACTTCATCATAGTCGGGCAGCGGAACCTCGATGCTGTCATCCGCAATTGGGGTTTCCGGAATATCATCTCTATTGGCGGGATTGTTGTCAGCGTCGCCATTTAGAAGCTTAGAGAAGTGTTCCCTCCATAACGTCAGTGTACTCTGGACATCTGTCACTAGATTCCCGTTTTCATCCTTGCAGGAAGAGGCCCCGGTTTTAAAACCATCGGCAAGGCGTCTTATTTTTTCAAAAAATTTTCGGGCCTCATTCCTGTCACCATACATCTCAATCTTCTCCTGCTCGCGCTTTTCTGCCTCTCTTTTTTTCCGCCTGAAAATATGTCTCTCTTCCCTCCTCTTTTCTTTGTATCGCTCCTTAGCAGCGCGCGTTACAACCGACTGCAGGGTAGCTTTGTAGGCGGCGTCTTTCTCTGCAGTGGCGTCGCGACACTCCTGGTCGTACCACTGGTTTCGGCGAGAGCGTTGGTAGCCAATCACTTCTTCAGCAGCCGCACGCATGGAGTTGGAAATATGTGTCCACTGCGCGCATATATCATCGATTGGAGGAGTGCTTTGAAGCAGGAGTGAGAGTCGAGTGGCGAAAGCATCGGCTGTCTGTTTCGAATGCAGCTTGTCGACGTCTAGCTTTCTCTGTGTAGGGTTACGTGTATTTTTAGCTGCGCACAGACGTGTACGGATCTTGGCTGCAACAAGATAGTGATCCGAGTCAATATTTGCACCACGGATCGTGCGTACATCCAATACACTGGAAGAGTGCCTTCCGTCGATCAAAACGTGATCAATTTGATTTTTTGTCTTTTGATCAGGAGACATCCAGGTGGCTTTATGAATATTGAGATGCTTGAATCTAGTACTACTTACGACCATGTTTCGTGCTGCGGCGAAGTCAATCAGCCTCATTCCGTTATCGGAGGTGTTGTCGTGGAGGCTGAACTTTCCGACTGTTGGACCAAAAATATTTTCCTTGCCCACCTTAGCGTTGAAGTCACCAAGCACGATTTTTACGTCGTGGCGGGGGCAGCGCTCGTAAGCATTTTCAAGGCGCTCATAGAAAATTTCCTTGATCTCATCGTCCTTGTCTTCTGTCGGAGCGTGCGCACATATTAGGCTTATATTGAAGAATCTAACCTTGATGCGGATTATGGCAAGTCGTTCGTTCACAGGTGTGAATCGCAGGACGTGGGGCCGTAGTCTCTTGCCAACTACAAATCCGCATCCAAACTCGTGCTTCTCCGCATGGCCGCTGTAGTAGATATCACAGGGTGCATGCCGAATGCAACCCTGTCCCTTCCATCGCATTTCTTGGATAGCAGTGATATCAGCTTTGTATCTTTCCAAGACATCAGTCAGTTGGATAGATGCACCTTCCCAATTAAGGGTTCGGACATTCCAGGTGCATGTCCGTAAATCATTATCAGTTTTTCGTTTGCGGTAGTCGTCATCAGATTTGGGGATCATTTTTCTTCTATTCTTATATGTTTTCATTGAAATTGGTTTTTACGGGTGGGCTTCAAACCCGACGCACAACCTATTTTAAGCCTAGGGAGGCCCGCCGCTCAGATTAGCCGCCAAACTAACGGTTGTCAGTTTTGACGTTGCCCAGGAAACACCACGTGGAGGTTTGAGTCGACTTGAGGCGATTTCACAAAGATTATGCTGGCCTCGCCAGGTTGAGACAGTCAGACATGTTACATTGTTCCATCGCCCCCAGTTTCCCAGTTTCCCAGTTTCCAGATCTTGCATCATAGCATTTGCAAAATGGTAGAGTATATTTCTTACTCTGCACTAACAAAATATACAGGGATGCATTTATTACGCTATTGTAACAAATAAGTAACACTAAAAACCCATATTTTTTTCTTTATTTTAGCATGTCGAAAGAGGATTTAATTCAGATCTGTGGTCTAGCCGATGGCATTCGTATGTTTAATATTCTACGTGCAAAGTATGTAACATATACAAAAAATTTACTGCAACTACATGTGTAGCATTATGAATTCTCTATTTCACAGAGTAATAGCACCACGTCTGACCATTTATGTGAGCATGGATGGCAGCAGCTATAATGCCATCTACCTTATCTCCAATACATCCAAGGAATTGACACAAAAACTTTATAAACTATCGGGTTTCTACGATTTTATTGCCAATCATAATACCAGTGGACCCATGGAAAATGGTACCCTATACAATGGCTGGGGAGGAATGCATAACAAATACTCAGGCAGTGGCTCCAATATTTTCAACGATGCTACCAAGTCCTCCATTTATATAAGTGGGCCATCGGGAGTGCACGTAAATGTTACCGACGAGGTGTTGAACAATGAAATTAAGGATGGCAGTCTCTATGGACTTGAAGTACAAAATGGAAAAGTTATTATGAAATTAATCAGCAAGAACGATAACTAAGACAAATTAGCTTATAATATAACAATTTCTGGTTTGTTATTTTTCCTTTTGACAAAAGTTTGGAATTATATAAATGATGTTATTGCGTTAAGTTTCAAATTTATATTAGGTGTATTCTCTATGTCTAGCATAATTGCATGAGAGCACAGATTGTAACAATCCTATGCTTAAATATCCAATGGATCGAGAGCGCCCTATTGTACAATCAACAGCTCGAAGAACTCTATAATTAGCTGCACTTCACGCTCATTTCACCTACTGTTTGGCTGCTCTCTCATTCATTTTTCTTTTATTACAAACACAGGGTTGCATTTCATAAAGTATGCTTCATAGCATCGCCGTATACATGAGCATCAGTGTAGCATTCATAGGAAATATTCTACAGTTTTTTTTACTTGTACTTTGTTGTTGCGGCGGTGCACGTATTGTATATTTCCTATTCTTGTACCGTGCAACGCTCATATCCTAGACATAGAGAATACCCCTAATATTTACTTCATCAACAACGATGATATTCTTTTGACACTCAGCTCAACATCCAACCATTCAATACTTGCCTCAGATCCCGCGTAACTGATGCACCAAACTGCAGTGCAAATTACATTCTTAACGGCAAAATTAAATTCATTCCATTTTATTTTCTTGTTGTTGTTAATATTAGATTTTATTTTTAAACATTTATGTACCTACAATATTGTATAGAACTAGAACTAAAAGCTAAGTAAAAGGATGGAAGAACAGGCCGACATGAACTAACAACCAAACAACATCTGCACCGTTACTTAAGTTTATTACGAGACAATTTAAATAGTTTAGCTCGTTAATATGTAGAAAATTGCAACTTAATTGTTAGGGTCAAGTTTATTTGAATTAATGTAAGGAGGAACGAATAAAGTGGTCTGCGCTAAAAAACAAACCTGTTCTCTCATTATTCTCTCCCAATAACTAGAAATACTTTAAAATCTTCGAAGAGGTGGGCTTAAAGTTAATGTGAATCGCTTTATTGTAATTATTTAGACTGAATTTGATGTTATTAAATAGTAAAATCA
Source organism: Dichetophora obliterata (assembly GCA_963920525.1). Taxonomy (NCBI): domain Eukaryota; kingdom Metazoa; phylum Arthropoda; class Insecta; order Diptera; family Sciomyzidae; genus Dichetophora; species Dichetophora obliterata. The sequence continues at coordinate 23,792,143 of OY986437.1, read as the reverse complement.
TAAGGGTATTAAGCGTATATGTCTTTTAAATCGATTTCGGAGTCATGCTTGCACAAGTTCTATGGAGAGCTTCATAAAAATTGTACAAATTTCTATATGAACCAATCGATTGATATAATAGGCTTGTTGGAAAGTTTATTTCAATACTAATTTTGTAAAATATTAATAACACTATGCGCCACTGTTTTTGTACACGGCATCTCTTAATACGAATATCGCAAAAATATATTGTTTTAAGAATGCTTTTTTTTTAATTTTCAAATATGTTTTTAATTTTTTTCGAATATAGTTACACATATGTAAACATATTATGTTTACATATTATATATCTTGGATACCACTTACACAATTGTTATAATCAAGCCTAATAAAATTTCCTACATGTTTGTTCAACAAATATTTTCATTTGGATGAGTAGTATTTGTGCTATCAAAAGAAATATCGATTCGATTTTTTTCAAAAATTCGTAAAAAATCGAAAACAACAAAAAGTGGTACATTGGGTCATGTGAATAAAAATCAGCAAATGCTTTTACTGAATTTTTCTAGTAAAAAGTATGGATTTAGTGAATAAAAAAAGCTATATCTATATAGCTTTTTTTATATCTATATCTATATAGCTTTAAGCTTTTTAAGCTATATCTATATAGCTTTTTTTATTCACTAAATCCATACTTTTTACTAGAAAAATTCAGTAAAAGCATTTGCTGATTTTTTATTCACATGACCCATTCTTTCTTTTTATCTTAAAAAATTTTACAAAAAATATATAGTCAAATTTTTAGCCAAAATCAAACATTTCTTGTTTTTATTTTTTTTTTTTTTTGTACAAGTAATTTAAGATGTTTTGTTATTTCAGTGAAATAACAAAACATTTATTTCCTAAAGAAAGGTTTTAGGTTCCTTCTGGGATATCTTATTATACAAATGAAAAAAATATTTGCCCCAATGTGCCCCATTCCAAAATTTTTGAGAAAAACTAAACTGGTTATGGAAACCAAAATATTTTTACATGCTAAATTAGTTTCACTTTGTTTGTTTATATATATTAAAACAATAAAATCTATATAATTAACCCTCTAGTGCACAGAACCGCCTTGAGGCGAGTAAGAGAAAAAGCCCCATAATATCTTAAATTCATAGTTTTTATGAAATACTTAATTGGAATCTAGTTTTGGGACCATTATAAAAACTTAAAAATTATATTACCTTAAATTACAGGCATAAATGAAGAAATCATCATTTTGGTAACGATTACAAGCTGCCGATGGATAAATGTTGCAGCATTTGAGCACCACTGTGTGCATACAGCGAGTTTGTACGTAACGATATATGCATGGTACCACATGCCTCCTAGTATCCACAAAATCCTTGTTCTCGGACTTTAAATATAGCATGCTTTTACTGGATCCTCGAAGCGTCGAATAAATTTGCAAAAAAAGTTCGAAATTAAAATGTCAGGAGGATTCGCTTGCCACGAATGAGAATGTTTTTCATAGATGGCTTTTATATTCAGACCCGAAAAACTCCTTGTCGGGAGATATACGTAAAAAGAAAATAAAACATTTACCTCAAGATGTTTTACTATTATTAGAAAAATTGTATATAATATAAATATTTTAAAAAAAGCCTATGCTTCCGTAATTTTTTATAGTGTGGACCTAAGATTCGAGGAAAAATATAAGCGGGCGAACAGCGGTCGAACGTGGGCCACACGGCCGTACAAGGGTCGAATATAGCCTTAAAATAATCCAAAAAGCCTAGCTGCCTAAAATTGGGTCGAAAACGGCCGTACAAGGCCTAAATTAAATTATACACCCGTTGTATGCCACCAAAATTTGCAAAACTCTTATTCAAAATCATACGTATGTGCAACAACAAAACCAAGCCTCACACTGCAATGATGTGATGGTATTGATAGTATTGGCAATATATAATACTATTGGATGTTGATAGTATTGGCACTTGTGTGTTGTTCCATTTTTTGCATGAATTGCATGAACTTTCAATTTGAAAGCTGCTCATTTGCATTGTAGAATAAACACTGTGCGGCCACTGTATGCTCGTTGTGCAGCCAAGATTATTTCAAAACAGCCTCTGTACGGCCGCTATACGACCCTCTTACGGCTGATGGTTGGACAAAAAGTCCTTCATGATCCTTTTACGGCCGAGATAAATACTTAAAACCAGGCCTTATTTGGCCCCTGTTTGGCTTTAGATTAAAAGTAGAATTTTGAATTTTTGACCTTAAAAACCTATATATCTCATGTCTAGGTTTAACCCTTTGACGACGAATGGGTGAAAAATAACCCATCTCCATTTTTAAGTAGTGTGAGCACGATTTTTAAGATATTTTTATAAAGTTGGGCTTAAAGGATTAGAAATCAACGTGGCCTTTAACGTGTAACACATTTTTCGAACTATTTTTAATTTTATGAGAAAGAAACAATTAGGAAGTCAAAAAATATTTTTTTTCCATAGATATACAGCTGTGGACCAGAGACCTGCAACGAGTCATGTTTTTGCGACTTATAGTGAATCATGCAAAATCGAATAGTTATACGTACACATCAAACAACAACCACCACTACCACTCGAAGCACTCTTGCTTCAGAGAGTAACACATCGTTCATTGCATGGTATAATTATTTGACAAGGTAGCCGTGACAGTTTTTTGGCGATTGGTAGTTGTCAAAAACAGCTAAAGAATGTTGTAGTTTGCTGCTGTTGACTTAGTTTTAACTTAGCTTTGATTTATTAAATTTATTCGCCAAGTTGATTAAAATGTTTTTAGTTTGTTCCAGTTGACTAGCTATGCTTAATTCGTCGCTTATTTTTTCACTTTTCTTTGATTAATTGCATAAACAGCTAATTTTGACAACTACCCATCGCCGCTCGTGAGAAAAAAGCCAGTCTACGCTACTACCTTGTCAGTAATTGTGCCTTGGTTCATTGTTTGATTCATCAATCGAACTTCATAGTTCAACCTAATACTGGGGCTGAATTACAGCATCCGTGATCGAGCAAAATTGTACAAGACTGATAGGCACTTATCTCGTGGTGCCCTTCGTAATTTTGCTCGATGCTGTAATTCGGCCCCTGACTTCAACATCAAACCTTGTTATAAATCATACCAAATACTCATAGCTCAAACAGAAGTCCCGAACTAACGCTCTGTTTCTGCCGCTGTTAGAAGAGTTACCACCAAATTTTTTTTAATGAAATACATATAATTCAAAAATTACATTTTTAAAATGCAAATTTTTTTAAGAAAGAACAAGATATCTTTTTGAAACTTTGCACATTTATTTGTAAAAATAGTATACAAAAAAATTTTTCGGATTTTTCCAGCGTGTTTTTTTGGCTGCTGCAGGTTTTTGAAAATAACATCAAAAACGTCTGGAAAAAAATAAGAGCAGGGTTTTAATTAGCATCAAAGCCGATACAGATTGAATTTTTGGCAAAATTGACAAAATGGCGGCGTTTTTTCGAAATTAGCCTATTTTTTGGACCAAAAAATCCCTTGAAAACCAAAAATACTTTACCGATCTTTCTATCCGTAGTTAAATCTATAGACTTATGACTTATCACGCCCGCCAACTCAAAAAATGTGATTTCTAGAAAAAGCGCTTTAAAGTTTTTGACACCGACTATACGGCCTTAACGCTCTGCGTTTAAAACCTTCGCCATTTAACATAGAAATTAATTTCTAATTTTATATCATTAAAAATAGATTCTTTGAGGTCTTTTGAACAAAAATCAATCATAAAAAAAATTTGATTTTTTGAAAATTCAGGTGTGTACTGTCCCCTTACGTTGCGGTAAGCATTTCTTTATGAAACTTTGCTGTGCGATTTATGCCATGGTGCAAAAACGAAGACAACACACCTTGTATATAAGGGGAGCTTCTTCGAAAGAAATAATAAGAAGACATATCAATTTAATGAGGTTTGTTTATTTAAACTAACTAAAATAATTATATTCACATACTTTAAAATCATGAAAATCATAAGCATAAAATAAAAGCATAAAATAAAAATTTTAAATCAGTCATTAAAATCATCAAGAAGTGGTAAACTACTATTGTTATAGTTATGCATATAAAAATATTTATTTTCTTAAATTTTATATAATTACTTATAAACACGCTGAACTAAATTCACGCTATATAAATTAGCGTTTGAATATTTATTTAAAATTAATAAATTCATATAACAAATTTATCGAACCAAGAAAACCGAATTACATATATTTAAAAGAAATGAACGTGCGTATGAATCGATAATAATTTCCGAACTAATATTTTCATGAATATTTTTTTATATGTTTGCTAAGCCAAGCCTGATTTGATTTTTTATTTAATTTTAATTTTCCTAGGGTATTTTATATTTTCAGGTGTTGACAATATATTTTAAACTTACTTAATACGCTTAAATGAATCTTTGATGCAGTCAGCTTTCGAAAGAATTATGGCGCACTTAACTCCAAAAAATTATATAAAACAAACCCGTTGCTCTTCATATCGTACCGTTATGTATAGTGTTACGACACAATCAATAACATCAGAATAATTCAATAATAAGATTCAAACAAAAATTCTTAACTTACGCCTAAGCTGGCAACCCTACAAAAGTCACGATAATTCGTTTGAAGGCCATTAACATGCGATGTTTGCCCGGTGTAAACAGTAAATTAGGGCGAACGAATGAAGATTCCTTCGTTCGCTCTGATCGAACAAGCTTCGATCTTTTTGGGCGAATCCGGTGTTGCGCTGTGTTTAAAAACAGAAAAGTAGCAAAGAGGAATAGCTTAAGAGAATACTTTAAAATATGTAGTAATTTATGTTTTTTAAAGTGTTCTGTTAATTTTCGCTGCAATATGATTGTGTTGTGTAAAGAGCCAATTTAAGTTTTTTAGGCGAAAAACCCTATATTTAAAGATTAATCTTAAAGCGACTGTTTATTTGAGGTAATTTTTTTTAATAATAACTATATAACTTTTAATGCAAATTTTTAAGTTTATGGATAGCAAATATTATCTAATATAGCAGGAATCCACAAAAAAGCTTGTTCAAATAAAATAAAAAAATATTTTATGTTCTGCTGAAACTTTTTGAGTTTTTAATCGAAGATTTTAGAAAAATGTGGATATTAACTGAAATGATAGTTGAAAAATCGATTTGTGACTAAAAGCGATTCCTTAAAGTTATAACATAAAAAGTATTAAGTTATAACATAAAAAACGAAAAATGTGAGAACATTTAATTTTTGTTTGTTAAAAAACTTAAATGGACCCTTAAGTTAAACACACGTCTTTTTTATAATAACTAATACGAGTAATATATTGTTATGGAGTGGCAAACCATTTGTTGTTGAGAAACGGTGTATAAGTTTTAGTACTAATATAAAAATAAGGAGTAATCAACCCTGCATTTATTGATGTTCGGCCAAACGCACAAATTGCTGTTTACACCGCCTGAACGTACAAGATGGCGGCCAATGTTTGTTCGCGATTGATGTTCGTGCGGACTAAACAGTACTCCGAACGTAGAATTTATTGCAATAAATTGTTCGCGATAAATTTTTCGTTCGTTCAGGCGGTCTAAACCCACAGTTATGAAGCATTACAATTAAGCTGCGTGTTATACGTATAACAACATGTTGGAATGAGTCCGAATATGAAGTAGAAGGCAAATTAATACGTTTATACTCGAGTCAACTCAGTTTATAACTACTCGTTGCAGGTCTCTGCTGTGGACAAATGTATGAGAACGCCCCTGTCAATAAATTTTTGAATAAATTTTTTCTGATAAGGGTTTGGTAACGGTACATTTTTTTGAGACAGTATAATGACAAATAAGCAAACTCAGTATAAGAGTATTCTTGAGCTTCGATGGCTTTATTTAAAGCTGGAGCGATTGTAAACAAGTTTAAATAGTTGAACATTGCTGGACAAAAGTGTAAGAAAGGTACAACTGTATATTGTGAATTTCTTAAACGATTTGACTTATTTAGTTTTATTGGTGTACTCAAGGAACATAACAAAGCTTTAAAAATAAAACAATAAATTCAAGTTTTTTCGGCATGGCTGACAAGAAAAAGTGCGATCCCTCTGAAACTATGGTTTCGAACGTTGTCAACTATTACAAAAAATTTAAACATTACGAAAACGTCCCAAAGTCTTGCGCTCCTCGTAAAACTTAAGTGCAAACCGACGGAAAAATCGTCCGTATTTCAAAAACCGACCCAAAAAAGAGCACCACCGATTTTTGCTGAGAAATTTGTGATAAAATGGATAGAAATGTGTCATCTAGAACTGTTCGAAGACGTTTGGTAGAGGCTGGGTTACTTGGCAGGGTTGCACGGAAGCGGCCAAGCAACGACAACGCCGTATTGAATTTGCACTATCACTGCAATATCAATGGCGCTACATACTTTGGAGTGACGAAACCAAAATTAATGGGATGAGTGAAAATGAAAAACGGTATATTCGCCGTGCAGTAGGAGCTGCATTCGACTCAAAGTACACTACACCAGTTATCAAGAACGGTGGTGGGTGCATTAACATATGGGGATGTCTTTCATGGTGTGGTGTTGGTACAATTTACCGAATAGATGGCATTTTGACAAAGGAAAATTATATAGAAATCCTTCAAAATGTGATGCTACCATGGGCCGAAAAGAATTTGCCAATAATATGGTAGTATCAATAGGACAATAATCCGAAACATACGACCCGATACACAAAAGAGTTTTTCGATCAAAACTCTATTGATGTTTTAGATTGGCCATCGTCGAGTGCGGACCTGAATCCCATACAACATCTCTGGGGGGATGTTAAAAATGCAGTTAGAAGACTAAACATCACCAATTTGAATGATTTGTATGCAGCTATTCCAGCTGAACGATGCCAAAGCTTAATAAGCTCTATGAAGCGTAGATGCCAAGAGGTCTTAAAGCAGAAAAGCTTTGCAACAATATATTAACTTTATTCTATAATAATTTTTTTATTAAATTTAATTTATATAAATTTTCAATATTCTTATCGAAGCCGTTCTTACACTTCTGTCTAAAATGAACTATTTGATAAAAACCTCTGTTTTTATTAATCATTGCACTGAAGTTTAGAAGTTATTTTCAATGTAATCTATATATAAAAATGGAATGTGTGTTTGTTTATTTGTTTGTTTGTTTGTTTGTACCTTATAGGAGACCAAACTTCTGGACCGATTTTCCTGAAATTTTCACAGCATTTAACTGGGACTCTGGCATGATTAATAGGGTACTTTTTTTCGACCACACCTACTTTTACACCCACTTTTTTAAAATTATGTAATTGCTCCCAAATAGTTTTTAACAGATTTACTTCAAATTGTATACACATTATACTCCAGGCGAGGTAGAAATAAACATTTCTTACGCCACGCCCCTTTCATGTCCTTTTTCACGCCAAATTTAAGTTTTAAACTTTTTGTTCTCTGTACAAATTTGTTCCTTCCAACGGACTGTTTTTTATTTGGTAGTATATTGCTCTTAATACTGTTAACGTCGCCATATTACTATGAACCACGCCCACTTCACCGCCCCTTTTTTTTAATTCAGATACTTACTTATACCACTAACAATGTTTGCTATACAAATTACTTTTTTTGTAATATGTATTTACCTAAAGTTATATATACTTTTTATCTACAGGTAAGGTAGCCATAGATTTTTTTATTACCAAATCCCCCTTTTTCGCCCCATTTTACTTTAATTATAATTAATCTGCTTTCAATCTATATACATAAAATGGAATGTGTGTTTGTTTATTTGTTTGTTTGTACCTTAAAGGAGACCAAACCTCTGGACCGATTTTCCTGAAATTTTCACAGCATTTAACTGGGACTCTGGCATGATTAATAGGGTACTTTTTTAGACCACGCCTACTTTTACGCCCACTTTTTAAAATTATGTTATTGCTCCCATATAGTTTTTAACAGATTTACTTCAAATTGTATGCTATTAATTATTTATAGGGTACTTTTTCGACCACGCCTACTTTTACGCCCACTTTTTTAAAATTATGTTATTGCTCCCATATAGTTTTTAACAGATTTACTTCAAATTGTATACACATTATACTCCAGGCGAGGTAGAAATAAACATTTCTTACGCCACGCCCCCTTTCACGCCCTTTTTCACGCCAAATTTAAGTTTTAAACTTTTTGTTCTCTGTACAAATTTGTTCCTTCCAACGGACTATTTTTTATTTGGTAGTATATTGCTCTTAATACTGTTAAAAAAAATAAACTGGCCATTTAAGCCCTTGGAAGGACTTTGACCTAGCTTCTATTGATCAAGTGTGTTGTGCGTGTTATTAAATGTTTGATCACAACTGACCGAGAACTAGACCTACGTGTTTTATGCCGACTCCGAACGGCTTATGGTCTCAAGAAGCTTTACATGGCAATTTTTACTCTCTGAGGTTTGCCATTGTCTGCAGAGAGGTGGCGACCGAACAGAAAAATTAATTCAGTTGAAAAAATTTTCTGTCTGAGCTGGAATTGAACCCTGGCCGCCGCGGTTCTTTAGCTTAGGGGCCACGCACTTGACCCACTAGGCTACGGCCGCCACAATACTGTTAACGTCGCCATATTACTATGAACCACGCCCACTTCACCGCCCCCTTTTTTTAATTCAGATACTTACTTATACCACTAACAATGTTTGCTATACAAAAGACTTTTTTTGTAATATGTATTTACCTAAAGTTTTATATAATTTTTATCTACAGGTTAGGTAGCTATAGATTTTTTATTACCAAATCCCCCTTTTTCGCCCCATTTTACTTTAATTATAATTAATCTGCTTTCAATCTATATATATAAAAACGAATGTCTGTCTGTCTGTTTGTTTGTTTGTTTGTTTGTGCTTTATAGGAGGCCAAACCCTTGGACCGATCTTCTGAAACTTTCACAGCATTTTACTATGACTCTGGAAAGAATAATAGGCTATATAAAATTTTTATTGGACAAAGGGGCGTGGCACTGCCCATATAACCCAAAATTTAAAATCGTCATATCTTGGGCATTTTTTGACCAACGGCGACAGTTTTTGCTATATATGGTATTGGCATGAATAGAAATACGTACCAAAAGAAAAGTGGGCGGAGCACGCCCCTTTTTTGCGATATATTGGAGGCTGGACCTGATAGCCGATCTTAAATTTTCACAGCGTTCAGCTTTGACTCAAGAATACTTATTACATGATAATATTTTTCGACCATGCACACTTCTGCACCTACTTTTTTTACTACGTTTATTAACGGCTTTACCACAAATTTAAAATACATGTGAATTCAAATAGTGGGGTAGCCCCATTCTCTTTCTTTCACCACTGTCTTCAAAACAGCTGATTTTATAATACGTGTTAATTAAAATAGAGAGTGGGGTAAACCCACACAGTAAAAAATATGTGCATAAATTTTTTACCATTTTGTATACATATAAATCCAAACCAAAAATGTTTTACAAGTTATACCATCAAATCTTATAAATTCTTCTAGACCATTTTTCTCGTCAAACCAATTGAAAAAACTATATTTTTAAATTTCCCGATTTCGGTGAATTTTTTTCTTTCGAACCAGAATATATTTTGATTAACACATGATATCCATATGAAATTTTTAAATTATATTTGTTTTATTATTTTTATAATATTGAGTGGTATAAAATTTATAAATTATTTGGAATAAAAAAAGTTTATACCACACAAATGTTATAAAAAAGATAAAATTTACCCTCAAATTTTTTACTGTGCATTCTCATTCTCCCACAACTGACTGCGAAACAGCTGATTGTGTAATTGCTGCTTTTTGATTGGTCTAAAAATAAAAAGGGGGAGCATGATGCAAATTACATGCGATTCAGTGCTGAATTTTAATTGGTTTACAACAAAAAAAGAGGCGAAGCATTGCAATAATTAAATTAAATAAATAAATTTTTGTAAATATATAAATACTTTTAATTTTATATTATACGAGGGGGGTAGCGAAGCACACCGGGTTCAGCTAGTGACTTATAAATATACATATACTAAGATTTAGTGTAATTAGTTTTACTTTAAAGCTATTTAAATAAACAAAACATTTAACTTGATAAAAAATTAATTGTTCTTAGACATTTGTCCACTGTATATTAATCCCAATTTCTCAGAGACTGCAGATATACATAGGTACCAAAAACGATTTTCAAATACGATCAAATATGTTTTCTCATCCCAATTATGTCAAAATCTTTATGAATCAGCTACTCCAACAAAGTAAAAAATACATTTTTCAAATGGATTTTTACGGATTTTTTCAATACTTATTGTAAAAAGATTTAATTTTTTTTTTAATATCACTTTTGTATAGAAATATGCCATCGGTGATAACAATTCCACAAAAAACGTACAGCGGCCGTACAGTGATTATTATTCAATGAAAATGAGCAGCTTTTCAATCATATATCTGTAGTATCTATAGTATATCTATAGTATATTTTTATGCAGATTTATTTAACTGTACCTACATACATATTACAAACTTGCCTGTAATGTTCTTTTAACTAAAGCATTTAAGCACAACATTTGTTATAATCCCAATAACTATAATTTTCTAATTAACATAAATTAAAACCACATAATCTAATTTTAATTGATGCGAAAACTTAAATAATCTTGGCAACATCAGTAGATAGAGTTGCCAGTCAACTGAATTTCTTAATATTTGAAAGGATAATAAATATTATTCAAAAGAATTTGCTTGATTTTCATAACATAAACTTGACTTGGTTACCCTATCTTTTTATACGGTAAGTTGTTCAGTACTTTTTTACCTATAAAAGCCTGTTTCTCTAAAGAGAAATAGAGTTTTCCTTACCTTCTTTAAAATGCCGGTCAAAGTTGAAATTAATATTGCGGAGTTGTACAAATCTCAAGTTATCATACTTAAGTGTCTCGGATTGTGGGATGTATCGCAAAAATATTCGCGAAAGTATAAAATTGCTTGTGAAATCTACTTTTGGCACATTGTTGTCATCTGTATGATGCTCTTCGATGCCGGCATGGTCATTCAAATCTACGTGAACATTAAGGACCTTAACGAAATCATAAATGTCTTCTTTATATTGTCCGCCGCAATAGCGGTCCAGGCCAAATTTTCTACAATGAGAAAAAATCGAGATTCGTATGAAACACTCTTTAAGCTGTTGAACTTAACTGATTTCCAACCAGTTAATCCTGCTGAGGCTCATATATTTCAAAAGGCACTGAAAATGTTTTTATATATAAAACGTTTCTACACGTTTCTCTCACTGACATCCTTTAATATAACCTTGCTAACTCAGTATCTCATTGATAAATCGGAACTACCACTATCAGCGTACAACTTTTTAAATGTTGAAATCAGACGGAACTACTGCATCATATATGTCTATCAATATATATCGCTTGGCATTTGTTGTATCATAAATATTGCTTTTGACACCATGGTGACCTCGTTTTTTGTCTACTTAAATGTTCAGCTGGACATTTTGGCAAATCGACTACAAAATATTGGTAGCAATCCGAAGGACTCACAGGCGTTAATTAATTTTCAACTTAAGGATTGTCTACTTTATTATTCGAAAGTTCTTCGCTTGTCTGAGCTGATTCAAGAACTAGTTAGTATACCGATTTCGGTTCAGATTTTTTGCTCAGTTTTGGTGCTTATAGCCAATTTTTACATCTTATCCACAGTAAGTTCTGAGCAGCGGGAGTAACTTTCGTAGTGCTATCATTTTGATCTTTTTAATTCGCAGCTTTCTGATTCGGAAAACTTTGTAGTATTCATCAAAATAATACTTTACCAGATCTGTATGTTGCTTCAAATATTTATTATGTGCTATTTCTCCAATGAGATCATGCTTAAAAGTAAAGGTTTGTCATACTCGTTATATCAGGCCGATTGGGTGTGCTGGAACAAAGCCAATCGCAGGCTGATGCTACTGATGACGTTGCGCTTTGACACACCTATTCGCATCAAGACTATCAACTATGTTTACTCTATCAATTTGGCGGCGTTCAGTTCGGTGAGTATGGGATTATGATAATATAGCTCTTCTTTATTCCGTCGAAATATTATAAGAACAAGTTATCTAAAGTGCACTACAGCTAGGAGCATTGTAGGTCCTGACTACACTTTTAAAGTTCTCCTTGTATTCCCTGCTGCAAAGTCCTTTGATTGCAATTTAAAGATTGCTAGCAATCATTACCTGAAGTCATTGGCTATGAAATCACTCATTGAAACAGGGCCGTAGCCAAGGGGGTGGTTATCGGGGTTGAAACCGCCCAGAGGCTCGAAATTTTAATAAAAATTAATGCATTTTAGTAATTATTTCATTGAATCACTTTAATATGTTCTAAGAAACTTAGCAAATCATATACTGACATGGGCGTCCACTGGGAAGAAGGAGGCACTTCTCCCCCCCTAGGCAGTGAAAACTTTTGAAGTGAAAACTTCTTTAGGCGCGTTGAACGATTTTGGTAGAGGGTATATCTTTGGTTTGCCTCATCGTCTTTTTCCGAGTAACTCTCTTCATCAATACAGACAGCAAAGATAACAAGATAAAAAACTTAGAAAACATAACCTCAAAAAATGTTTGCATGTATTTGTGCATAAAAAAAGTATTGCAGTGAGGGGACTGCCGACCGAAGCAAAAACATATATGTTAACTATTAGTATTTCCTGGAAGACTTTGTCCTGCCACGGACCGCCTTACTGCTATATAAGAATTTTCATGCTAATCGGAAAAAAAATTTATATTTTCACCCCCTCAATCTTTGATTATTTCTTTCAAAAGATTTTTTATTCAGATAGTATTTTTATTTTATAATTACACCAAACTATATTATTACATTTAAATTGAATATTGTCGATATTTATCTTATTTATTTAGAGAAACGTGTTGGTACAATAAGAACCAGGATCTTTTATAGTACGATATAAGCATTAGCTTGAAAAAACAAAAAAAAAACAATAATACTAAACTATACAGTCATAACAACAAGTATATACTTAAGGTTACGTTAAATTTTTAAAAGAAAGAAAGAAAGCTATAATAAATATAAAGTATATTAAATGCTAATTTGAATCACATTGCAATTATTTTTTAAGAATTAATAATATTGAGTAAAGAATACAGGAAATAGATTAAAAGATAGTCATGAAACTATGAAGTAGAGAAGAAAGATAGGATAGAGCGCCTAAAATTACCTCTCCCACTAATCTCTCTTAACCAACGAGGCAAAGCATTCCACAATTTAATGGCGTTAATGAAAAAAAGATGAGACGAATGTAACGAATAATGCCTAGGGACTATTAAAACATGACTTCTTCTTGAAAGACAAAACTGGAGTTTTTCAAACAAGTAGCGAGGTGTTTTTTCATGTATGATTTTATGGAGATACATACAGTTACGAGCACTAAGATATGTAGTTAGATCACATCCAAGTATAGCGTTTCTGAACGTGGAAAGGTGGTCAAATTTTCGCAAACCATATACGTAGCGTGTTGCATAATTAAAAGCAATCTGTAGTTTTATTTGGGAGGAAGAGTCGAGTTTACTGTACAGTGTACACTGTTTCTGAATATGAAATTAAAGGTAAGATCAATTGTTTTACCAATCTACGTTTTAAATCAACAGGAGTAACACTAGCAGACATTCTTAAATTACGAAGGACATAATAAACTTTTTGTACAACACTATTAACGTGGTCAACACAAGACAAAGATGAATTTATGACAAAACCAAGGCTTACTGCTTTTGATACCACATTTAGCTTGCTAGTTCCTATAAACAGGTCAGGGACATCATCAACACAAGTTTTACTCTTACAGATGGGAAGGACATACGATTTGGCAGCATTGAGTTGAAGCCCATTACATTTAGCCCATTCATCAATGCTACTGAGATCTTCATTCAACCTGACGCACAGATCATCAAGAAGCCCAGTTCGCCGAGACAGATAGAGCTGGATATCATCAGCGTACGCATGAACAAAAGCGTGCTTACATACATTAAAAATGTCATTGATGAACAAAGAGAATAGCAGCGGGCCTAGAATGGAACCTTGTGGGACGCCACTTTGTACAATTTTGACCGACATTGACTCTTTGAATTCTGTTACATAAATAATTAGACAAAAGATTGACAGCACTATTACAAAACCCAAAGAGAAATTTAAGCTTTTGACACAAGTAATTATGGTTTACTTTATCAAAGGCCTTGGAAAAGTCAAGTAAGCAGAGTAAGGTCATAGAGCCAGCGTCATATTCAGGCCGAATATCATCAAGCACTTTCAAAACTGCAGAAGAACACCCATGTCCTGCCCTAAAACCCGACTGGTATGGGGATAATAGTTTTTTCTGAGATAAGTATTTGCTTATTTGTTGCGACATAATTTTTTCACATATTTTAGACAATGGCGACAGAATGCTTATTGGCCTAAAATCATTTACACCAGAGGGATTTCGCTTTTTAGCCACAGGTAGAACGGTAGCAATTTTCCACATGTCAGGAAAGGAAGAAGTTATGAAGCAACTATTTATAATGTGCGTAAGGGGACTAATAATGTAAGGCAGTATAAGTTTAATGAATTTGATGGGAATACCATCTTCCGCGACTGCATTGGATTTTATCTGCGAAACACAATTCCCAACGTCGAGTTCGTTAACTGTTTCGAACTCGAAAGATTGTTGCATAGTCAGGTTAAAAGTAAGATTAGGATTATCAGTGCAGGTAACAAAAGTATCGACAAAGAAATTATTTAGGAGTTCAGGATCTTCATTACATTCAGAGCGGTTATTATTACACAAACCAAGTCTTCTTATGTTGTTCCACAACGTTTTGGTTTGAAGAGACAAATTTAGTTTATTAGAAAAGTAACGTGTTTTAGCCTGTCTAATAACACGAACAGATTCATTTCTGGCCAGTCTAAAGGATTCCCAGTTTTCTGACGATGGTCTAATTCGCCATACTTTCTGCAATTTATTTCTTTTTTTAATACTTATAAGAACATTCTGAGTGAACCGGGGACAAGAAACATTATTTACAGTTAACACACGAAGAGGAACATGCGTATCAAACAGATATTTTATTGGGACTAAGAGGGAACTGAGTTTATCATTAACATTATGGTGAAGCCAACAGTCATTAAAACATAACATAGACGCATCAAGATAAAGGGAAGAATAATTAATATGATTAAAATCACGATACGAAAAAGTATTACTAGTTCTATGATGGGATAAATTGACATTTAACGTGCAGAAAATTAAATCGTGATCCGAGACAAAAAATAATTGATCAAATAAAGACACAGCAGAAGGATCCGAGACAATAAAATAATCAAGTAAACTAGCAGTAGAATTATTGCAGCAGCGAGTGGGCACAGTGTCGTTTACTACTGAAAGTCCTAGTGTCGATATTTTATCGAACAGTACTTGTTTTACGGAATCATTGGATAGAATATTGACATTGAAATCACCACACAACAACATTAAGTCATAGTCAAGAATGCTGCTCGTTAAAGCAGAAAACAAAGGATCAACAGAAAAACATTTGTTGGGATTATACACACATGACAAACAAATTTTAGTATTATTATCCCATATGCATACATTTAAAAATTCTATACCAGGTCCACTAGACTTCCAGACCGATCATTACGATACAGAGTATAATTGTTAATGTTACAAATAGTATCACTTATATCATTGCATAGCCACGTTTCAGATACACAAATAACGTCTACTAAAGAATTTTCGAAAACATGTTTTATATAATCAAGTTTAAGCATATTCAAACTTCGTGCATTGAAATGTACAACATTTAGGCCACTGTACTGCTTACACAGTACCTGCATCAAGATTTTTACATTTTCATTAGCGCCAATAGACGAATAACTAGAACCTGACATAGGCAGAGAAAACAGCAGGAGAGCTAAATTTATAGAAATAAGAAAGTAGTAAGAGATAGAAGAAGAACATTACAGCTAAAGAGTGAATTAGGAGAAAAAAATAATAATAATTATAATAAACATAAAATACATATAAGACTGTAAATTAAAAAACTGGTTCGCCATCAGGTACATCATCGAGAATCGCACTGCGAAGTTCTTCCACACTCGCAATGAGTCGAGCATCCGCATTTCTTTTCTTTCTGATGTACACCGAGCCACGAAAGGAGAAAGCGTTAAAGATGTCTTTATTACGTTTGCAGATAATCGCAGCTTGGAGTAATTTGCGGCTTTCAGCATTGAGGCTTTCATGAACAAACACATTACAATCGCTGTCGAATCCAGCATCTCTATATAAAAATAAAATACAGGGAGCACTATTGAATGAAAAATAATCCTCAAAAAGGATATTTAATTTTTTCTTTCAATTTATATGTACAGCTGTAGCTAAAATAAAATAAATGTACTTTTTTTATATATGATATTTTGTTTGATGGATCTTGAAGTCTCTTTTAATGCCTGCATTTGAGATGTTGCTACAAGGAAAACAGAAAACAGCAAGCAAAGAGCAGTTTATTTTCTGCCCCCGATTCGGTTCATCCGTATATCCGGTTCATCATTAATGCACATTATTTTCATCTTTTATCCCTTCATTATACTTTAAATTATGGGTTTTAATATAAAAAACAAAGTTAAACATAAACAAAAATATAAATTAAACTTATTGAAATAATTAATATACACTTAAAATACATAATAATACACACATACATAAAATTTGTATTCACATACATTTCATGGAATTTCATTTACATTATTTTCACTGTTTGCGTCATTAATCATTGAATTATATTTTTAAAAAACTGATATAAGAAACAGAAAATTTTGGACGATGCAGTCCCACTCATGATAAAATTATTATTATGTAGCCTTGACAACTACTTATTTTCTCACGAGCTGCGACCATCGAATTTCAAACAAAAGAAAACAATATATAGTGCGTGTGTCACACACATTGGCTGCTTTCAGCGGAGTCAATAGTTGGCAACTGTTTTTTTTTTAAATTTGAGTGAGGAACCTTTGCAATTAAATGCTCCATTCACAACTGGCGACTCCTCTGAATGCGGCCAATGTGTGTGATACACGTTCTCTATTTTGTTTTCTTTTGCTTGACACTCGATGGTCGAAACACGAAATGTTACTCTTACCTATTACTTATTATACCATGGTCCCAGTCAGAGATATGCTGGCGACATTTATAAAACTACAAATGTTTTTATGTTGGTCATGAAACTCAAAAACACGCTCTAGGATATTCGCTACCAGGCGCTCAGCAAATGCAGCAAGCATGGCAAAATTAAACAAGGTAGTGTTAGGGCGGAGAGCCGGTGACCGAAACTGTCAAAACGAAGTCGATATTTCATACAAAATCTGCAAGCAATGAGAATGCAATATGAAAGCAAGAATTGGCAAATATATCAAAATGGATGAGTTTGACAGTTATGGTCACTTAGAAAGAGAACACATTCAGCCCTAACACTACCTTGTTTAATTCTACTATGGCAGCAAGCTACCATCAATAAGTTTAACTGCTGACAAATGGTTCCTTCATAAAGAAATCATGAAGGATATTTACTGTTTTTCTGTCAATGTATATGTAGATCTGTAGCTGAACTAAAATACATTTACAATAACAATTACCAAGCAAATCTACTACAAAGATGAACAGAGAAGAGCAGTATCACATCGGTTGCGCAACGTTAGAGGGGATAAACCGAAATGGCGGCGGAAAATAAACAGCACTTTGCTTGCTATGTTTTTTGTTTGCCTGGTAGCAAGATCTCAAGTGGAGGCATTAAAAGAGACTTCACGGCCAGTCAAACAAAGAGCAAGAATCAAAAATTTTAAATTTATTTCATTTTAGCCTACAGCTAGCTCTACATATACATTGAAAATAAATTAAAAGTAAAAAAAAAATTTTAATATATAAGCTTTTATTTAAAAAAGACGAACTAAAAAGAAAAAATAAATATAAGTGGCATTTGTCATATATGTATATAGTAGGTAAATTCTAGGTGCAGAAGAATCCCCTCTCTTGGTTACTCCCTCAGCATCATAATATAAGCGTACGTAAATTGGTAAGTTCTAAGGACTTATATAAATTTAGTATTTTTCAAATACATTTATATTTATTATAATGTCTTGGAGATATAGCATTTTTATTAATTTGTGGGCGGTAAAAGGGGGAGTGGCAAAAATGTTTCCTTAATTATTCTCTACTCGAAAGAAATTTACTGCCAAAATTTCAGCTGAATCGGCCCAGTAGTTTTAGAGATATAGCATTTTTATTGATTTGTGGGCGGTAAAAGGGAGTGTGGCAAAAAATGTTCATAACATTGCATTGTCAGCGGACTTACGTATGTGTGCTAAATTTCAGCTTAATCGGATACCAACAAGTTGTCGAAAAATGGCTTGCAAGTTTTGAGGACATAGATATATACATACATACGAACGAAGCAAGTTAAATAAAAGCTTATAAAAACAGTAACATTCAATAGCTGCATTCCCGTGGTCGTTTATCTAGAGCGCGGCTCTATTTTATTCACAAAACAAAAATTAAAACCACAGTTCGATTTCTAGCTCTATTTCTCATCTTGCAAAATGCTGCCAAGTTTCAAGTATTTTTTATCAAAACGAACATAGTTGGCAAATCTAAATAACTATTCATTTTCCTATTTTGACGTTTCACCGCTCAATGGGCGTTTTGGTATTGTTGTTTTCTTTTGTTATTGTTCTTAAAACAGCTGTTTCAAGACTGTGATGACAAATTGATATAAAGTTGAACTAACGTTGTTTTACTGAGATTTGATCTGATCTCGTGCCACGGGAATGCAGCTAATGTTTCGCAGCGGAGCAAAGATAGGGGAAAGAACGATGCGTAAGCAGAGGAACTTATTGATGGTTGCTTGCTTATGTTTTCTAAGTTTCCTATTTTATCTTTGCTGTCTGTATTGATGACGAGAGTTACTCGGAAAAATACAATGACGCAAACCAAAGATTTACCCTCTACCAAGATCGTTGAACGCGCCTAAAGAAGTTTTCACTTCAAAAATCAACCCTGATCAGTGTGACCAGAAGATTTTTAAAAAAAAATATGCTTTTTGTTAAAAAAAAATATGCTATATATTCCACTTTCAATTTTTATATTCCACAAAAATATTCCACTTTCAATTTCAAAGATATATATCTAAATGAGACTAAATATGCATATAAAAGAAACACAAAAGCAAGCTTAAAAACATTTATTTGATTACTATCACACTTAAATTTATAAAACATAAGTTAATATTAAATAAATTATATTAATAAGACGTAAACAAAGCATATATCAGTTGATTTGTAATTTACAAAAGTCTTTTCAAGAATTATATTCACTTAAAAATAGTCAAATACTTTTCTCACAGAGAAAACTTCATTTTTAAGTCAGAAACATAAAGGTGTATTACATATTTGTAATTGTAAATAGCAAAGTTTTTGTAGGACAAGCCAACAACGTTTTTAAATGGGACATATTTTAGATTTAAAAGCCGTTTTTGGGACAAATACCTAAAAATAACTACTTGATAAACGAAATTATGAAGAAATTATCACTTTACAATCTACTATATGTGCTACTTTAAAACGTTTTTGGCTTCTCCTATAAAAAATTATGAACGTTGTTATGTATTTTTGAATATTAAGTAACGATATACAATATACAAAATTAAAATTAAGGCACATCTTCGAGATCAATACTTAAATTGTTGCTTGTATTATTATCATAGAGGTTCGCATTTCTAAATTTTTTTATTAAGCTATCTGGTATTTAATAGGTATTACAATACTTTTTTTAAACATGTTGCCATGTTTTTACATTCAACAAATTATTTAAGAGTTTTTCTTGCATTCTATTTCGAATTTTCGTTTTAATAAGATTCATATAACTAAAAATGTTCTCAACCTCAGCATTGCTAAATGGTAAACTATGCGAGGAAAGCACAAATTTTGATAAATCTTCTTCATATTCCCAACTTTGATCAATAACTTTTTTCTGCTTTGTTGCTTTGAATCCACTTTTAAAAATAGTTAAAATAAATAAATATTGTTTGCAACAATAGGGATATTCACGATGTGGTGCATTTGTGATAAATTTTTGCAAAATTTACAATACTTACAACTTTGTGAACGAACCTTGAGCAAAGTAGATATTGTATTTTTAAAATCAGCTGATTTTGGTATGAACTTCTGTTTGGAAATATTAATTTAAATCATCATTTAACTAAAGGAAATCATACAAAAATTGAAATGAAAGAATAAATTATATTAATTTTTATTAAATAAACTCACAGCGTAGCCGGTAGCTTGATATATGCTGAGAAGAAATGCTTGTACAATCATCTGATCTAATACGCAACAAAATTTACACAGAATACAATAGTGTTCCATCGTTGCATTTTTTCCACAGGGTTGTATTTTGAAAACTGTGCATTTTGTTTTTGTTATATTACAAAATTTACTACAAATATCAAATTTAACAAAAATACACAAAACAAGGGGAAATACAACACATCGTGAATACCCCTTATGTTGTCTTAAGTATATTACTTACTGCTGTAACATAATCCATAAAAAATCCAACCAAACAAACATATAACCAAATTTACTTCACTTTTTATGCTGCGTGAAGCTATTAAATGAATTGCAATAAAATTGACACCGAAGAAGTTAACCACAAAATGAATTCCTTATATTACGTTTCACAAGGTGGTTCAGAGATGAAAAAATATAAAATGTCGATAGCCAAAAATAACCACTTTGTATTCAAATAGACATTTTTATTGCAATTTTTGTTAATTTTAAAAAATATAGGAATACGCAAAATATTCCACTTTTTATGCTGCATATTTTTATAATAAAAATATGCTTCCCGAAGGTAAAATATGCCAAAGTGGAATATAATATTGCACTCTGGTCACACTGACCCTGATCATAGAAATAAAAGATAAGGAAATTGTTTTATACTCACACACACTATACGTGTGTAGAAAGAATTTTCGTCGCTGAGGAAGCGAGATAGAGCGTCGTTTTTTTACATAAGCTCTTCCCGAGCAAAAAATTGTTGCCCGCCATTTTTAAGGAAGAGCATCTGTCAAAACACAAGTTCTGCTTCATGAGCGCATTCATTGTTTATGGTGGCAAGGGCCTTACTTTTTTTTCATATTGGGATAAGCTTTAATAGTTATTTATTTGTTTACAATTTCTTTGAAAACTTGACATGAATTTAAAGTGGATTAGCGACCTAAGGTTACAAGCTATAACTAGGTATTTTTATATAAAAAAAACTAATTAAAAGCCAACAGTTCGGAAAAAACTACACAAAACTATTTATTTTAAAAGAGTTTAATTTGGTATGTGTTTTAGTTGTTTAGTTTTTGTGTTATTTTAATATCAATTAAATAGTTTTTAAAAAATAGTTTTTTGAAATGAATTTTTAAATAATGATTAAGGTAACTTTTGTCGTTTCAGTCTTCTTCTGAGTTTTTGTCTTTGACTTTATTTTAGCAATGCTTTTCTCTGTAAAAAATTGGTAACGCAACATATTATATAACGGTGTTATATAAAAATTGCATAGTAAGCATACGTCTAAAAAATAAAAAATAATTTACGCCTTTATTTACTACATAATTGAATGCGGCCATGTTTGAATGTTTTTGTGTTCGTGTCAACTTCACTGTGTTTGTAAAATACTTCATTTCACTTCAACTACACCGCTTCCTTATATTTTACTTCTATGACCCTGATCGTCACTCTTGTTCTTAATCGGCCACAAAATCACAAAAAAAACACTTACAGATCGATTCGGTGCGTTACCGGTAATAGTTATCTTGTTACCGAAATACGTTACCGGTCTTAGCAATCGGTATTCTGTGCACTCGGTAATGCTGTCAAACGTCGTAAACTCACCCCATTGAAATAAAGCACTCGCAGTTCTGTGTGAGAGTGTGGTGAAACAAAATAAAGTAAAAGAGAGATAAGTAGAGTAGAGTAGAGTAGAGTATAATAAGAGATAATAAGTTAAAATAATATTTGCTTTTCTTAGCAGGAAATAAGAACGAACTACGCCAGCACAGTTGCAGTTTTATGTTAATTTTGTTCGCAGCCACTCAGAGCAGCTGCAAGCTATACAAATGCCAGCTGTTTTGCTTGTTACCACCTAAAGAGATGGTAACAAAAAGTCATCGGTAACGCTTGGTTGCAGAATACCAAAAGGGTGTAAAAGTTACCATAAGGTGAATTTCTTCTTGTGAACTTCTTTTTGTCTCAATGACCCTTTCAAGGTTTGGGCTCGTTAAATTTTTCATACTTTTCGAAATTTACTATCTTCTCCTTTTCTGGTATCACAGACGACATTATCACTTTGAATATTTTTACTTGTTATTCTGTTTTATAAAAAAATACATACATATGTTCTGATCTTTTGTTGTCTGAAGAAAATATTTTTTTCGGCATTATCTCATACGTTTTTTTGCGAATAAATCGTTTCGAATTAAATCCTGAGTTTTTCAATAATTTAACTGTTTTCATCCAAGCCAATTGCATCTTGACAATTTTCAGAAGTGGGATGGAACTGTCGCGCTGTACAGTCACCAAGTTAAAAGAGAAACTCCGCGATTTGAATTTGAAAACGTCGGGATCAAAGGCAGAGTTAATAGCGCGGTTGCACGAAAGTGGTGTCACGGAAATCACCAACGGGTCCGGTAATTCAGTACACAGTAGGGATTCATCCGTGGAAGGTTCACCAGAGGTTTCAAATGAGTCAAAGGAGAAATCTGCAATGAATAAGTTACGGGATGACGTTAGCGTACTCCGGCGTTCAATGGAGACGCTGTCCCAACAGCTTAATTCTGTCCTCAGCGTGACTCAAGCGAGAAGTCAGGAAAATCTTCATGACTGTTCCGGAAGGCTCCTACACAACAGATTTGTTGTATTTTTCACCGAGTGCTGCTCAACAGAATCCAACACGCACGCAAAATGGTTGCGCATCGTCGTCAAGTGCACAGCCACATGGTACACAAATTCGCACAAAAGCACAATCGTTCGATTCGAATCCTAATGCAACGTTTTCTTCATCGATTATACACACCCAAACGCAACCATTCGTTACAGTTGCGTGTGCGCCGTTTTCTTCTTGCTCAACGTACACACAAACACAACCGCTGGTTTCGGTTGTCAACGCTTCGCTCTCATCATGTGACACTAACACACAACCATCTTTGGGTTATTTTTCGCCACATTATATTTTTACTGGGCAAACACAAACACAGACATCCGCATCGGCTGTTAACGCACCGCTCTCCGGGTACGTACCACATACGCAAATACAAAAATCGGCTCCTTTAGCACTTTTGTCTGGTTTACGCTCACAAACACAGCTATATGCTCAACAAAATGGTGTTAACTTTAAAATACCGTCAAATATAGCAACATCTGCTGCGCCTGGTTTCAACAGTGCGTGTCAAACAGCATTCGCCACAAACCATACACGACAGGATGCGAACGTGTATCACACTGCCACGTCACAGCAACATGATGCTCATACATATCGTGCTGCTATACAGCAACCGTATGTTGCGTCAACGACACAGCTTCAGGATTCGACAATTTGTACAGAACGTCATACAACAAATACATTTTTAAACGTGAAAGACATTATTGCATTGCTTCCAGAGTTTAATCCTTCGTCGAGCACTTCATTGAACCCTCAGCAATTTGTAAACAGAGTTGCGTTGCTGAAAAATGCATACAGCTGGGATGACCAGTCGCTAATTTTCGGAGTTCAACAAAAGATGCAGGGTGCAGCAAAATTCTGGGTAGACTCACAAACGGAAGTTTTCTTTTCTTGGCCGCAGTTCGCAGCAAAAGTGTTGCAAGATTTTCCAAACGTAGAAAATGTCGCTGATATTCATATAGCGATGCACGTCATATCATAAATGGTGTTAAAGAGGCGGACTTAAAAATAAAAATTCTAATGATTATGCAACGTGCAACGAGCTGCTACGCGACATTATAGCTTTCTGTGCGCATAATGAAATTAAAACACCAACATTTATGAAATCAAATGAAATCAAAATACAACCATTTTCGAATACGAAACCACAACCACAAACAAGCATGAGCACGAAAGAGGCTAACAACATTAAATGTTTCAATTGCCATAAACTTGGACATTATTCCATTAAATGCCCAGAGCCTTAACGCAAGAATAGGTGTCAAATTTGCCACCGCACAAATCACCAAACATCTGACTGTCCAGAAAAGCAAAATAAATACAGCATAAAGAAGATCGATGCTGAAGTTTTATCCATTGGTAAAGGAGCCGACCTCATTAAAATTATTAAAGTAAATAACGAAACTACTTATGCATTTATTGATCCGGGTAGCAGCCGAACGCTGGTGCGAAAAGCATTTGCTGACATCGTTGGAGGGGCGGTAAGCTGCTCAACAACCCTAAATGGGTTTGCTGGTGGTAAATATACGTGTACCAAGAAACTCAACGCTACACTCGAGATTTATGGTAAAGTTTTCAACACTGAAATGCTAATCGTCGATGACAACCTTTTATCCAATAACGTTCTTCTGGGTAAGAATGCTTTTTGTCGGGAAGGTGTTCGATTAATCATCGAAGGTGATGACTGTTGGTTGGAGGACGTCGCCAACTTAACTAACAACTCTGGGTTGAACCAACAAGAACTGGAACAACTTCGTCACATCCTTTCTAAGCACCGTTCTAGTTTTGCGGATAAGACATCCGAGCTGGGAAGATGCACTGTAAAAAAAATGGAAATACAAGTAAATTCAGATGTTCCGGTCAATATTAAGCCATACCGTTTGCCTTTCGCCAAACGACCTATTGTCACCCAACTAGTTAATAAACTATTAGTCAACGATATCATTCGTCCTTCGGACTCTTCATATGCATCGCCAGTAGTGTTGGTAGACAAAAAGAATGGAGAACACCGACTCTGTGTGGATTATCGATTTCTGAATTCTATCACCGTCAAGACGCCGTTTCCAATGCCAAATTTTGAGAAGGCTATCCAACGAATAAAAGATAATTTTTGGTTCCAAAAGATACGCAAATACACTAAAGAGTACCTTGCTGCATGTGTCCAATGTTGCTATAATAAGTCCAAGAGTGGAAACCCAGAAGGGCGGATGTATTTTAGTGACCCCGAACCAATACCGTTTCGCCATATTCATATCGACCACCTAGGACCTTTCATCAAGAGCAACCGTGGGAACATCTACGTTTTAGCTATTTCCGACGCATTTACTAAATTCCTAATAGTCAAGCCCGTTCGCAATACTAAAACACAGCCGGTCATCAACATCCTAAATGAGATGACAAGTTATTTTGGACTACCAAAAATAATCGCTTCCGACAGAGGCACCGCCTATACCTCTAAAATCTTTGAAGACTACTGTGAGCATAACCACATCCAACACGTTAAGACCGCTGTTCGTACGCTCCGAGCGAATGGTCAGGTTGAGCGAGCCAACCAGATCATCCTAACATTTATTCGAACTACCACAGAAAATCCAAAAAACTGGGACCTAAAACTTCGAGATCTACAATGGACTGTCAACTCCCAAAAAACTCTACATCTGGATTCAGTCCCAACGAACTGGTTTTCGATTTTAAACTGATCGACGTGGTTCATAACCATCTTATTGCTGCCCTACACGATGACGCTTCGAAAGACATCACTGACTTCAATATCACCGCGAAACGTGAGCAAGCCATTCAAAACATAGCTGCTGAACGGAAAAAATGGAAGATGCGTTTCGACAAGAAACACTCTGAACCAACCATCTATAGCTACCGGCGAATCAAGAAAACTCGAGCCGAAATATCGCGGGCCGTATATTGTCGCCCGGGCCCTTGGCAACGATCGATACCTGATTGAAGATGCGCCTGGAATGCAGATCTCGTCTCGAAAATTCTGCTTCATCTACGCAGCACACAAAATGAAACCCTGGTGCGTGAGTGCCCCAGATCTGGATCACTATTCTGATGAAGACTCTGACGGAATCGAGGACGATTCACAATCAGAATTGGCCGAATTGTCACAGACCACATTATCACTTTGAATATTTTTACTTGTTATTCTGTTTTATAAAAGAATACATATGTTCTGATCTTTTGTTGTCTGAAGAAAATATTTTTTCGGCATTATCTCATACGTTTTTTTTGCGAATAAATCGTTTCGAATTGAATCCTGAGTTTTTCAATAATTTAACTGTTTTCATCCAAGCCAATTGCATCTTGACACTGGTTTTAAACATTCTACACGACAAATTTTATTTCTGCAATTTTTTGGTTCAACAAAAGCTTTGTGTAAATATTGTAAATACAAAATAAATAAAACATATTATTTTTGTAAATAATATATAATAAATATATAAAAAAATTAATGTAATATTCGAAATATTATATTTTGTATATATTTTACATGCAACAATTAATATATAATATTGTAAATACTGTAAATATTATACTTTGAAAATATTGTACTTTGTAAATATTTTTGTTTTGTTAAAACTTGTAAATATTGTATATCGGTCATTCCAGGTCAAATCGGACGCTTTTCTCCAAAAACTAATTTTGACGACTCCGATTTTTTTAAAATTTTTTTTTTTAAATCAATGGAACTTTAAAAACAAAAAATATTTGCATACTTTTTATAATTTTTTATTTTTTATTTTTTTTTTTTTGCATTTATACACAGTGAAAAATTTTAAGGATATACAAAAATTGTCGTTTAGACATGTACTTAAACAACTATATCTTCTAAACCGTTAGTCCTACAAAAAAGAAATTCAGGACATATTTTAAAGATCTTGAATTGCTCTTTGTTGTGGTGTCCTTTTTTACAAACACTTTCAAGAAAAATTTTAAATTTTTGGACCACTAAAAATTTAATTCCCATTTTTTCAAGGTCAGCACCACTATTTTTTTGGCACTTTGAAAATATTATCGTATTTAGGCATTCATTCTTAATGCATTCTTTAAATTTGATGTTGGAGAATCAATGTTTACTATTTTTAACGAAATTTTCAAAAACTGAGCACACAATTTTTAAGTAGAAAATCTTTCATTTTTAATTAAAAATTGAATTTTCAGTATTTTTTACTAAACTAGGTACATATTGTCGCTGCGCCAACAAAAACAGTTATATGTTTTTCAGTAACTTTTCAGGAGAGCAGAAAACAAATTTTTTCAGAGCATTTCTGGTACTGCGAACAATAACTGTTTTTGATCACTTCTAAATCATAAGAGGTATAAAAAACTGCAAATGCAGAAATGTAAGTAATAGATAGTAAAACAAAGTATGCTATAAAAAAATTTACAAAAATCACTTAACTGGTTTTTCTGGCGCAGCGACGATATGTAAAATCAGTCCAATTGAAAAATTTTATCAACTCGTTAAAATATACCTTTCCTCTGAAGAGACTCTATTTTAGAAATTTGCTAACATATTTCTTGGTCGTAATTCCGTAATGTATACCTATGTTTATACTAAATTATGTAAAATTGTTTTAACATTTTATTTATAATTTTTGTTTTGTTCTTGTAAACTTAAACAATAGTTGAAAAAGATGATGTGGATGTAATACGCATATCAATTTTCCCTTTGCCCCGTGGTATAAAGGAATGGTGGGTTATAGTCCAGTGACCTTGAAAAATGGGAATGAAATATTTAGTGGTCAAAAAATTTAAAATTTTTTTCGAAAGTGTTTGTTAACAAGGACACCACAATAAAGAGCAATTCAAGATCTTTAAAATATGACCTGAATTTCTTTTTTGTAGGACTAACGGTTTAGAAGATATAGTTGTTTGAGTACATGTCCAAATGACAATTTTTGTATTTCTTTGAAATTTTTCACTGTGCAGTTTCATATACTGCAAAAAAAATTGAAAATTATAAAAAAAATATGCGGATATTTTTCTTTTTTAAAGTACTATCCTCGTATCCAAAGTACCAAATTTTTACAGAAATGTGAGTTTCGAAAAGCGTCCGATTTGACATGGAATGACCGATATACATAATAATAAGTAGTTTAGAGTTGTAAATATATTTTAAGGCTAACTAGTTTTAAGTTGTAAATACATATATATTTAGGTTTGGTACCTATATGCCTTTATACCGCTATGCTATTGATCTGTAAAATTAAGTGCCACTGGGATAATTTTAGTGTCTACTCTAGTACTTAGCGGTGGTTTCTATGTTAAAATTTCCTTTTTCGTGTGATTTTTTCGTTTCATCGTGTTTCAAATCACTACGGTGCTAAAGAAGTTTCACTTCAAAAAACCAGAGAAGATTCTTAAATTTGATTACTTGGAAAATAACCTTATGTTATTTTAAACCCTTTTTAAAAAATTTGTATACAAAAAGCCTTGCCCAATTCAGAGAATTTTGTAAATTTTGTAATCTAAGTCAAAAATCACTTCTGTTTTTTGTAACGTAACGCCAGCATATATTTGTGCTTATATGTATCTTTACATTCTTAGTTTGGATTGTTGTTACTTAATATAGTGTCACTTTATTTAAACGTAAATATAAAAAAGTCTTATTAAAAACTCGACATTTTCAATTTTTTTTAATATTTGTTTGTACAAATTGTACGTAACGCCAGTTTGGAAGTGCCCATATGCGAAATGGAATCAGCAAAGCACAATAGCAATAAAAATCTAGACCGAACCGAGGCATGATGCATGTATTTTAAACTAATTTTAAAGTAGTTATGTTTAAAGTACTATTAAACTAGTTCTTTTTTTGGCAATTGACTTTTTCATTCCGATAGGGATGTTTCTTTTGCATCTGTATGTATGTATGTGTTTGGCAACAATACAGCTACCTAGTATGTATACAACCCGTAAAAAAGGTTCTTCTATGCTCTTGTATTGTAGCCTGCGCATGGCGATTATTCTATACAACTGCTAAACATACTCTATTAAAGTCCTGGTTCTAGTATATATACTGCATTCAAGAAAATTTCTTTCAACTACAAGCATCAGAGAAAACAAGTTACTAGGTAGGTAGATATATACATGTAGCTGCTATCAGTAATCCAAATATTTTTATTTGAGCAAGAAGAATAAAACGAGCAATTTTTTATATTATATTTTTTCACAGACAACTTAACAATATGGCCAAAATTCCATTCATTTGGAGCTTGGATAATCCAACTTGTTATGATCACGATATGTTTCCAAATAGTTTATATCGTCAGCTTCATGCTCGTCATTACGACCCCTTGGACTTGCCTACCTTGGGTATGATTGCTAGGAGGGGCGCTCACGGTAATCATCATGACAATCGCAAGAGTGGTGCTGTTACCTATATGAACACCAACAACAAGCATGACTTTGAAGTCCATTTGGATGTTGGGCTCTTCAAGCCAAATGAAGTAACCGTCAAGGTGGTGAATGACTGTGTTGTCATCGAGGGTAAGCATGAGGAGCGCGAAGATGATCACGGTTCGATTTCAAGACATTTTGTGCGACGTTATGCGATTCCCAAGAATAGTAATTTAGACAACATTGTCTCGACCATGACGTCAGATGGCGTGCTAACAGTACGTATTCCAAAGCCAGTTGTAGATGGGATCTCGAATGAACGTATTATCGAAATAAAACATGTTGGTCCATCAGATCTTTTCTTGCCCAATAAAAATCAACAATCGCAGGACGAGAAAAACAACACTGAAACCATCAAGAAACACACTGGAGCTAAATAACTCAATTGTAAAGTAAACTATTTTGAACTAATGCTGCCATATAATAAGCACCACATTTCACAATTAATTAGCTAAATAATTGACTTACAGTTTTTAGATGTCTTAGCTGAATTTCTTTATTGTAAAAGCTATTAAACGTTAGAAAAACAAAATTAAGCTTTTTTAAACTATCAAACAACTAGAATTTGTATTTAAAATCAAGAATGATTTAAACTATCAAACATTTAGAATTTGTGTTTAAATCATAGAAAATTGACAAAATTATGCTATACTTATGTGTGACTTCATTCTGAAATCAAAGTGTTTTAACTTGTATACAGTTTTATAACTTTATTATAACTACTCATTATATGTATATTGAAATCAACAAGTTTTAACTTATACACATTTTCTTATAACTTTATTTTAACGGCTTATTTTATATTAATAAAGCATAGTATTCAACTTACTTGAGATTTTATAGATTTATTTATGGTAAAATGACTTTTTTGAACATAGAAGAAATTTTCCATTTAATTTTAATTCAATAATACAGTCAGCCTTTAACCCTAGGATGGATGACAGTGGTCTGGCCAGACCATTTTCAACTTTGAAGCTGCGTAAATTATTTTTCTGGCAAGTTTGAGAGAAACGGTTCCATGACTGCCTTAACGTCGGCATATGGTTAATGCAATGGACACAAATTCAGGATTTTTGCTTGTTTTTTGTAATGAAAAATTTTTATTTTTTACCTCTTTTCTGTATGTGGCAGTACAGTGGTCTGGCCAGACCACCCAAAACTGATATGATTGTTACATGTCAAAACTGACATGTCTTCTCAAGAGGCTATATTTTCTTATTTTTCTATTTTATTGTAAAAAAAACGTACACACATATTTTCTCATGAAAACTTGCAAAAATTTACAGCATATTTTATGAAGTATATGCTATAAGATTTTTCATGAGATAATTGCATGAGATGTCCAATATGCGGTCGCCACCTACGATATTGGTATCATGAAAGAAAATATTGTTCATATACACTGCCTGTAATTTCATATACAGAGCCACCATGTCATTGGTCCGGTTTAAGAAACTGCTGACTTACATCCGGTTCGACAAAGTCAATACAAGGGCTCAGCGGTCGGCAACCAGCAAATCAGCTGCTATCGATGATGTTTGGTTGATGTTGATGGCAAATTTGGAGAAAGCCTACATACCCCATGCTCAAGTAACGGTGGACGAGCAATTGTTCCCGTACCCTGGCCGTGCTCGATTCACGCAATACATTCCTAGTAAGCCAGCAAAGTATGGTATCAAGGTATGGTGGGTGTGCGACTCTAAGTCAAACTACCCTTTGAAAGGGATCATTTATACTGGCAAACTACCAGGTGCTGCTCGCGATGTGAACCAAGGAGAAAGAGTGGTTTTGAGCCCGACTGCCAAATATGCCAATTCCGATCGAAAATTTGATCTCCCAGAACCTCTCGTACGTCGGCACGGTCCGCAAGAACAAGGCGTTCATTCCAGCGGAAATGTTAGACCCAAAACGAGCACCATTGAGCACTTTATTTGGCTTTTACGACAACAAAATCAAATTGTGCTCTTACATGGCCAAAAAAAAAAGAAGCCTGTGGTATTGATTACTACCGAACACTACAAAATGCAAGTAAATGGCAGCGCATTGAAACCTACCCAAATATTAGATTATAACGAATTTAAAGCGGGTGTGGACACAATGGACCAAATGGTCACTGGCTATACATGCAAGAGCTCAACAAAACGTTGGCCGCTAGCAATGTTTTACAACATGATAGACATTGCTGGCTTGGCGTCATATGTCATCCACGATGAAGTGGGAGTTCACGATCGGAAGAGGACTGACAGGCACCGTGGTGGAACTTGCCCGGCAATTGGTTATACCGCACATGGAAGAAAGGGCTACCAAGCCGAGGGTATTAGCCTACCAACATATAAAGCAGGCGATGTCTTTTTTCAGTGTTGTAGTAAGTATTCAAACCCTCAAACCTAATACATACAAAATACTAATATTTATTCTTAATTTGTTAATTTTTAGGTCCCGTTAACCGATGGATCAACACCAACGAGCTCAATGTCCAAAAAATCAAGATATACTGATGTGGCTAAAAACCGTAAAAATTGCGTGCACTGCCGTCCCCTTAAACGTAAGATTCAATATTCGTGAACCACATGCAAGACCCTCCTGTGCCTTACATGCGCACAGACCATTACTCACCATTTTTGCCCGACCTGTGCAGCAACATAAATACATTTTACATGAAAAAAAAATCGAATAAATAAGCAAAACTAAAAACAAAACTGGTTTTCATCACACACTCACAGGTCCGCCCGTAGGGTTTCCTCAAGCGGGCAGAATTATTTTGGTGTTTCTTTGGAGATTACTTGTTAAAATTTTGACTATTTCTATCCCCATCGGGGCTTCGTTCCCATTAGAAGGGGCTTACCTCGCATTTGTTTTATTTTAGTGTTTATTTTAAGTTCAATTTTAAAAATATTTACTATTTCTATTCAAAAGAGGTGTTAAACCCCCGAACCTCCCCCCTTGCAGGCGGGCATGCTCACACACATTTCCAACATCCCCTCATAATTAAGACACACTTTTAGCACACCTCATGCACACCAGGTCATGCGCGTCCCTTCCTAACCAAAATTATATTAGGGGTCTGGCCAGACCACTGTACTTCTTCTAAGCAATTCCATTCTGTTATCCATCTGAGGGTTAAGTACTTTATGCATCGAATAGATCCAGAAGGAAATAACCAGATTACTGCGTAGTCTCTTGCATGTTTTCACACATTACTTCCATACAGGGTCAGATTATCAATAAGGTAGTGTAGGCAACTGCTTAGGGGCCCCGAGCACCGAGAAAAAAAAATTTGTAAAATATTTCATCGAGTAAAAAGTTCATTTGAATTGTATTTAGGAATGCAAACGATACATCGATAGTGTCGTCATGGACGATATATTGTTCATAAAAATCGATGTTGACAACGATGTTCTTATGAGCCATACATCGTCGATACATCGGCCTGAAAAGGAAAAACATCGATATCGCTCGGTTATTTTCAGCGTTCTAGTATATTTCGAATGAAAAGTTTAATGAACAATTTCTCTTCTGCAGCGCAGTTGCTATTTATACCTGGTGATTGTGTAATGATATTACCTTGTTTATTATATCATGGTAGTTACGACCCTAAGGATAAAGGAACCGGCTCTGAACCAATCACGTAATAGCTCCCCAAGGGATAGGGACCTGTCCCAGCTCTGCTACCAAATTATAAAACCGACCGGTCACTTTTGCATTGCGTTCTCATTAATAGGGGTCAATTGTAACCTACTACATCACCTTAGACCTGTCTAGTTACCGGCCTCGAAAAACAAAAAATGAAATCTGTCCCACAACAGGCACAAAAACCTGTTCCGTGACGAATTGTATCAGGCCTGTCCTGTGATAGGTGTCCATTTAAGCTGTCACGGGATCATCAGTCATTTTAGGGCAATTGACTCTGCTTTTTCAGTAAGCGAAGTCGTCATAATTAACTATCACGTGATAGGTCACGAATAGGGACCTGTCCTAATTCTGCCACCAACATATGTAACCGACCGGTCACTTTTACATAGCGTTGTCATTGACAGGGGTCAATTGCCACCTGCTGCATCACCTTGTGACCAGTGACCGATCCATAAGAGTAGATTGGTGATCTGTTTTGACAAAAAAGGAACCGTTTCAGAACCTACCATGTGATAGATTCCCAAGGGAAAGGGATCTGCCCCAATTCTGGCACGAATATATGAAACCGACCAACATGGCTTTGTCTTTAACAGGGGTCAATAGCCATCAATTGCTGCATCACTTAAGACCTGTCCAGTAGGGTGCATAATTTTTTTTAATTCACTTCTAATAGCATTTTTCTGGTGCTTTAATTCATAATTAAAAAACCTGTGCAAGGAGAAGGTCCACAATTGATTTCTTCAGGTGGTGCTACGCCCTTGAATGCTCCAAAACCGTTTTTAAATTGAAAATCGCTTGAAAAATTGCTGAGTTGCTGATTGTGTAATGTGCCATGAACCAAAAAATCGTGTTTTTAACGGTAAAATCAAATTTTTGGGGTGTATTAACAATTTCAAATATAATATCGTATTGTACTTGACCTGACCTATAACCAAGACTATGTCACTTAAAAAAAGAGTAAAAGTAAATTTTAACTGTAGCACCGTGTAATTATTATAATAATATAAATACTATAAGAGTGAAACTAAAAAATAATAATTCAGAAATATTGCTTTGAAATCGATAAAATATGTAAAATCGTACATTCTACGCCTTGGTAATAATACAAATAAATAATATTGCACTTTTATTCTTCATTTTGTATGGAGGTGGGCAAAAGGCGTTTCATATCTTGATGAAATTTTTATATGATAATTATATGAATATAGTTAATAAAAAATAGTTCCTTTTCTTTCTAATCTCTTTACAACTCGAGATATTGCAATTTTATTCAGGGACCGCCAATAACGATTATCGCTATCAATCAATCATTTAATAACAGCTATTTCTTATCGATATTTTTTCAATCAGAAATAAAAGTTGTTTCTTGGTCGTTATTTTTTTCAATCAGAAATAAAAGTTATTTCTTGGTCATTATTTTTGCGATCAGAAATAACAGCATTTTTTGACCGTTATTTTTTTCAATCAGAAATAAAAGTTATTTCTTGGTCATTATTTTTTCTATCAGAAATAACAGCTTTTTACCGTTATTTTTTTCGATCAGAAATAAAAGTTATTTTTTGACCGTTATTTTTTTCAATCAGAAATAAAAGTTATTTCTTGGTCGTTATATTTTTCAATCGGAAATAAAAGTTATTTCGTGGTAGTTATTTTTTTCAAGCAGATATAAAAGATATTTTTTGGTCGTTACTTTTTCAATCAGAAATAAAAGTTATTTCGTGGTCGTTATTTTTTTCAATCAAAAATAAAAGTTTTTTCTTGGTCGTTTTTTTTTCAATCAGAAACAAGTTATTTTTTGTCGTTATTTTTTTTTTTGATCAGAAATAAAAGTTATTTCGTGGTCGTTATTTTTTCAATCAGAAACAAAAGTTATTTCTTGGTCATTATTTTTTCGATCAGAAATAACAGTTATTTTTTGACCGTTATTTTTTTCAATCAGAAATAAAAGTTCTTTTTTGACCGTTATTTTTTTCGATCAGAAATAAATTTTATTCGATTTTTTCAGTTTTCCGTTTTTCGGTCCTGATTTACAGTTTAAATTTTTTTCTAGTTATAATATAAAAAACACTTAAAAGTTGTACTTTTTTGAAGGAAAAAATCTGTAACAACGTATATTACAAAAAAAAAGTTTGTATACAAAAAACAAAAAATGATTTTTCAAAAAAACAATTATGAATATGCGACAGTATTCTAGATTTAATAAGTTTAAAAAAAAAATCATATATCGTGGGTATTTTCTCACGTTTTCCCTTATACAAAAAATAGCTAAGGTGCTTGGTTTGCTTTGACAGCAGTGTGACTTTTTCCTTGTTTGTAGTTCGGTTTTTTTTCCAATAACACAATCAGATTAATTTGCTTTGTTTCGTTGCAACTGCTGCATTGTAAATTTGCTAATAGAGATTATGGTTTAAGAAGGTTGAGTTGAGAAAAGAAGAGAAAAGTCATGAGTCTAATCGAAAAAATGGTTCAAAAAATAACTTTTATTTCTGATCGAAAAAAATAACGGTAAAAAAAGACCTTTTATTTCTGATTGAAAAAATAACGGTAAAAAAACAACTGTTATTTCTGAACAAAAAAATTATGACCAAGAAATAACTTTTATTTCTGATTGAAGAAAATAACGACCACGAAATAACTTTTATTTCTGATTGAAAAAAATAACGTCCACGAAATAACTTATTTCTGATTGAAAAAAATTACGACCAAGAAATAACTTTTATTTCTGATCGAAAAAATATCGATCAGTGAAATAATTGGTTTGAGATGATTTTTATCTCTAAAATCATGAAAAAAAATTGTATGAAAAATGGAACCTCTAGCTCCCTAGCGTCACATTGCTATATTTAAAAGAATTATACAACAAATTTTTATACTATTTTGATCTAAAATTCCAAAAATATTCGTTATTTTCGGTCCCTGCTTTTATTCTTAATTTTGTAAAGGAGGTGAGCACAGGGCGTGGCAGATCCTGATGAAAATTTTATTTGATTTTTATGTAAAAGTAGTCAATAAAAAAATAGTTAACTTTTTTTCTAATACTATTTACAACTCGAGATGTTTCACTTTATTCTTCATTTTGTATGGGAGGTGGGTAAAAATCGTGGCAAATATTGATAAAATTTTTAAATGGACATTTTAAGTATCCAGTTTGAGTTTGACAGCAGATAGTTTAAGCAAACATGTTTACATAATTTACGCATAGAAATTATAGCTTAAACCTTGTTAAAAATGTCCCATATAAAATTTGCTTAAAATTCCCCAATTGCTTAAAGTTAAGCAGTTTAAGGCCCAATTTTTCAGTGCGAGTTTAAACTCTAGTCAAATTAAACTAAGGTTAACTCACCAAAATTGGACGTTTAAACTAGGTTTAACTAGACATTTTAGCATTCGTTGAAGTTAAATTGACTTAAATTATCATATAATGTGCTTATATTTTGCCTTAACCAAGTTTAAACGTCCAATTTTGGTGAGTTAACCTCAGTTTAATTTGACTAGAGTTTAAACTTGCACTGAAAAATTAGCCCTAAGAGGTTTAAGCAGTTGAAGAAGCGTTAAGGGAATACCATTATTAACATTAATCGTAATCAGTTAAAAAAATTATACTGTTTTAATTAAAAATTTAAAAGGCATTGTATTCAAACAAATAACTTCATATACAAAAAGTGTTTTGCGCCACACAAAAGCGGCGATAATATTAACATCGCCGAGTGAGGCTTGCTTCTGTTGTTGCGCATACATTTGTTGAATAACAGCTTTGAAATATTTGGTGGCATTCAACGGGCGTACAGCGGCCTTGCATGGCCGATGTTTGACCCAACTTTCGGCCGCTAAGCTTTTTGGACTATTTTTGGGCCATCTTGACCCTTGCACGGCCGTGCCGCCCATGATCGACCGCTGATCGGCCGCTGTTCACCCGCTCATATTTCCCTTTAACTAAATTATTTCCCTTAAACCATCTCGTAATCGAAACAAATCGACTTCCAAAATTTCAGCTCAATTTACCTCCACGCTGACCCCCTCGAAAAGTGAGTTTAACTAAAGTGGGACAGGCCCATTTATAGTGCACTTGCCGAGAGTAACCATATGAACTAAATTACAAAATTTTTGTCTAATACGACCAAAACCTTTGAAATAAAACATTTTCATTTGTTTGTGGGCGGTAGACGGGGGGCGTGGAAACCAATTTTTAGTAAAGTTGCTGATAGTAACCACACAAACTAAGCTAAAATATTAGCTCAATCGACACAGTAGTCAATTTTAATGATTTCTCAAAAAGTGGGTATGGATATATATCGATAACGCCCATTTTTAGTACAGTTGCGGAAAGTAACCATACAAACTTAAGTATCAAATGTTCATTTGCTCAAATCCCAAATCATTTTCTCTGATTTGTGGGCGGAAAAGGAGGCGTGAAAACCAATTTTTCGTATAGTTACTGACAGTAACCACACAAACCAAATTACCAAATTTAGGTCTTATACGACCAAAACCGTATCAAATAAAGCATATTTATTGGTTTGTGGGCGGTAGAAGGGGCGAGGACAAACACTTTTAGTACAGTTACTGACAGTAATCATACAAACTAAATTACCAAATTTATGTCTTATACGACGAAAACCGTCTGAAATAAAGCATTTTTATTGATTTGTGGGCGGTGAATGGGGCGTGGAAACCCATTTTTAATACATTTGTCGACAGTAACCGTACAAACCAAATTACTGAATTTTAGCCTAATACGACCCAAACCGACTGAAATATAGCATTTTTATTGATTTGGGGGCGGTAAAAGGGGGTGTGGCAACTTTTTTCCTCAACCATCTCGTACCTAAAACAAATCGACTGCCAAAATTTCAGGTCAATTGGTTCAGTAGTTTTTGAGTCTATAGGCCCTTTATGTATATAGATATTGATTTGTGGGCGGTATAAGTGGGCGTGAAAACATGTATATATAGTGACCGCCTCTTGGAGCACCTACACAGCAAGTTTCACTATAAAAATGTGTATAACTCCGGAATTGCAATGATTTCGAAAAAGTGGGTGTATATATATTGCGACCACGCCCATTACCGACAGTAACCATCTGAACAAAATTACTTAATCTTAGTTTTTTACGATCAAAACCACCTAATGTATATTATTTTTTTGGTTTGTGGTCGATAGTGCAAATTTGGCTTGTATAGGAGGTACCACGCCCCCTTGTCTAATCGTTACCACACCTCACAGCAACACTCTCAAGATGTGGCTTCAGTTTTGCTGAAAATTTCATAAAGATGAGTTCAGCGGTTTTGGAGTCTATACGTGATATAGCCACATATCCACATACCCACATACATACATCCATTTTTATATATACAGATTTAATTTCATGTGCCTATGATGATTTCTTCCATTTTTTTACCTAATCCCATAGACCTCTTTACACTGTGCGCAGCTTGTGAAATAAGCTAAGTTACATTTTTATTATCAACAACCTCAAATTAAGGTTTGTCCCTGCATTATAACTCAAACACTGTGCAACGTCTTAAATTTACATTTAACTCCACACATTCTGTATCACCAAAAAACCTCACGTAATCCGTTTACCCGTTTATCTTTTTTAAAATTACTTCTAATTAAGCTCTCTCTTGTTTCGTTAATTGCAATAATAAGCCACAATAATTGACCGTTTACCGAAAATATTAGATAAACAAAAATTAGTCGAGACAAACAAATTGCGCCAGTTAAACGCATACCCTTAGAACATGTAGATTAGTTACATTTATTTGCCCCTTTATATGTATGGGGCAAAATTTATTCTTCTTATTTTTAATTACGGTAAGTAAGTAAACTGTGAAATATTAAGAAGAAAATATTGATACTTAAACGTGCCGCAAGCGATTTTTAAGTTGAAAATCTGAAAACCACTTTAACTTTTTTTTACTGTGAATTCAAAAAAAAACTGATACACACTTCGGTTTTCAATTAAATTTTCTTTAAAATGAGTTATCAAACATGAAAATTTGACATAAGTTACTAGAGTTGTGATTTTTTCATTTTCAACAAAAATCTGCGTTTTTTCTTGTTCTATAAAAAAAAATCGCAAAAAATCAAATATTACAGTATTTCAATAAAATGCATTGGAAATATTTTCTGAAACTATGATTAATGTTGACACAAAAAGTAGTGCGATTACGTTCAATAACATAGTCGTAATGAAAATTTTTCCTAGAAATGTACCGTTTTGAAAATGCCGAGTTTGAGCATTTTTGCGAAAAAATTTCACAAAAATTATAAAACGCAATATTTGGGCAAAAGTTATAGCTGTTGAAACTCTAGGTTCTAGCATTTTGAACACAAAAAAAAAATCTAAAATCATGTATTTCTCACTCGTAGTGACTTCACAATACTTCCATGGTATCATGGCACAATTACTGACAAGGTAGTAGCGTAGACTGGCTTTTTTCTCACGAGCGGCGATGGGTAGTTGTCAAAATTAGCTGTTGATGCAATTAATCAAAGAAAAGTGAAAAAATAAGCGACGAATTAAGCATAGCTAGTCAACCGCAACAAACTAAAACCATTTCAATCAACTTCGCGAATAAATTTAATGAATCAAAGATAAGTTAACAATAAGCACATAGCTAGTCAACAGCAGCAAACTACAACTTCTTTAGCTGTTTTTGACAACAACCAATCGCCAAAAGACTGTCACGGCTACCTTGTCAAATAATTATACCATGCATGGTATATGCATCCAGGTAGTTTTTATAGAGAGTACTGAACAATCATTGTAGGGATAGAATGTCAAAAGACCGTGATAACAATTAAAACAATGATGCTTATTGTATGCTTTTAATTGAAATGGGAAATTTTTGAGTTTATCCCTTTCAGTGGATTTGTCCAATATATGGGACAGGACTGAGAGTAATTTTTTATTTTGCAACGTTTTTTTATATCAAAACATTTGGTTGTATGAAAAAAAGTTGAAACAACTTGATAAAAATAAATTTAGAAAGATATTTGACAATAAAGTCGGTTGGATTTTCGATATTGTGTCAAAGAAATTTTTTTTTGCCTTATTATAAGAAAAAAGTAAACCGGACAAAAATCAAATTTATGTGTTTCTATATTTTTATAGCTTTAATGATATTAATATTAAGAGGGTTTAAAAAACAAAGATATAAAGGGTTGAAAACCTTCAAGGAATTTAAAAATACAAAATTTTTGCCAAACAGAAGCAAAACAATTTTTCCTTTGTGCAAGCTTGCAAAACGTAAGAATCAAATTTATGTTTTTTTTCATCTTTTTGGGACCTAAATGATAGGAATATTACCTCAAAAAAATTATTTTTTTCTTGGTTTAGCCTAGCCATTGAAAGGGTTAATTATAAAAAAATAAAATTAAGTAAAAGTTACAAGTTTAAAGTCAAGTAAATTTTACACAAAATCTGCTCAGAAAATTAAATATTTTCAGCCGTATTCATAAATATATTTTAAAACAGCTTTCAAAGGTTTTTTAGTGTTAAAATACTCTTTAAAAGCGTTGTATTCATAAACGAGTTTTAAGAATATTATAGTTGAAGTGAGAATACCGATGCTTTAAAGTAGGAACAGTTGTAATTTTCGCTTGTGACTTTGATAAATAGAATGACATTTGCTTAAAAATCTAAATAGGTTTGTGAATTTGATTTATTGACAGGCATTAGCTTAAAATTTTGTTTACCCTTAAATCAAAAACAGTGTTGCCATATTTTTTTAAAAACTTTAATTTTTAGAAAAATTTATCTTTTTGTGAAAAAACTGGAACTCAAAAAAAAATATCTAAAACATATATTTTTAAAATGTGTGCTTTTAAATTTATATTATTGTATTCGAAATAAAGTATTTAAATTAAATTAATAATTAAACAAAACAAAAACCATAGCATTCATTAACTAAAACCATTTCAATTATCAATTTATTAAAAAACTTAAAAATTTGTATATACATTTGATATTTATATGAATGTAAATGTCATTACCAATTTTTGAGATCATAGTAAATAACATCCTATATAAAATAATTTTACACATTAATAAATCACATTAATTTTAGTGGATTAATTTAAAAAATGTGGAGATAATTCGAAGTCTTTTTATTGCAAAGGAATGTTGTTTATGCTGTTTTATCGATTCCTGAAGCACCAGCAAATGCAGAAAGCATTTTTTTCTCAAATCTGTAGTAATAAACCCAAATCAGAAATAAGTTTTATACCAAACCTTTTGTAAAATTTTGCAATGGAAAGACTGTTTAAGAAAAATCGAACAGTTGCAAATGATGAAATATGAAAAATGAAATTATTTTTTATACATATTTTGACCAAACTTTTTCAAAATTTCTGATGATTGTTTGAAATTTGTGCAGTTCCAATCGTTTTTCCTTAAAAAATCTTTAGTTCAAAGAATCCCATACAAGGTGGGAATTTCTAATTTATTTTTGATTTTAGTTTTATTAATATTTATTTGTGAAAAAATACGTTCTACATTTGCAGTTGCTACAGGTATCGTTAAAACAACATAAACTAGTTTTCTAAGAAATGGAAAGACTTCGGAATTATCTCCACGTTTCTGATCAAAAATTGCTTTTCAAAAAGTTTCAATATTATTTTCATTCAGTAAATACAAATCACTGAAATTAATGTGGCGCAACTCATTGTCAATTTCTTGCAATTTTTCTGAATGGATGACATTAGGTAGAAAAATACACAAATTGGAAATAGTGAAATCTTGCCTTTTTAAAGTTTTCGTTGGTGCTAAAAGTTCGACTCATTTTAAAAAATCATTCCCAAAAGCAAACTTCTGTAATAAGCTTTTGCAAAGCTGAACATAAAATTTTAAACAATTTTCTCTAAAATCGATTTCATCTGATTCGAATAATTTATGCGAATATAACTCGGCTCCTAAATAAATTTCTTTAGGATTTTTTAAAAACTTGGAATCATTTGCATCGATTTCTTTGTAGTTTTCAAAGCATATATATTCATATATATATATATATATATATATATATATATTGACCGTCAAGACTTGACGAGTGGAAATCGATTTTAGAAGAAGATTGCTAAGTTGTAATCACTCCTCATGTATTTAGGAAAAGTCAAAATTTTGATTAAATTCAAGCAAAATTTTGCTAAGTTATTATAAGCTCAAATATCAAATATTTACTAAGCTCATGCAAATATTTGCTAAGTAACTATAAACTCAAATAGCAAATTTTTTATAAATTCAAACAAATAAATTTCTTCTAAGCACACGACGAGCACACGTTTATTTCTAATGAAGAAAACTAGGCGACGATTCGTTAACAACTGCGATGGTCGAATGGATAACCCATGCACTTACACTCACGCGGGCGAGGTTCAAATCTCCAGATGGTGGTAATTTTTCAATTCAAATTAATGTTAATAATTATTTCACTTCAGAAATACGCTAGATTTCAGCAAAAACTAATCAAAATTCGCTATTCTATTAGTAGAAATTTGCTTTTGCAGTTTATGATAACTTAGCAAAATTTTGCTTGAATTGAATCAAAAATTTGCTTAGTTATTATAAATTGGAATAGCAAATTTTGAAAAGTTTTTGTTAAAATCTAGCATAATTTTGAAGTGGCTGAAATTCAAGCGAAAGTTTTGCTTAACCACAATGCAAATTTAGCAAACAGTTTTCTCCTAGTATAAGCATTGTCTTAATCGTAAAAACTTGAAAAACTGGGTTAAATAAAAAAAAATGTATTTTTTAGGCAAAAACTGGAAACTGTCTACCCTCTCAAAAAACTGGCAAAAAAAGTTTTGTCTGCCCATATGGCAACACTGATCACAAAACACAATCAGCCTAACCAAAAAACATTTTAATGTCGACTCTAAATTTAGTGTGAGATTTTCTAACTTTATTTCCATAGAATTTGTTGCCAAAAAGCTCATACTAAATTTAGAGTCAACATTAAAATGTTTTTTGGTTAGGCTGAATTATTTTCATTTATTTATTTGTTTGTTGACATTTTAGTTTGTCACAAAACGAGAAGATTGTTCTCAATTGAGAATGTTAAAATTTAAAATAGCTTTGTAGGCAGGGTTGCCACATGTAAAAAAATTTAGTTACCAAAATTTAATCTAAAAGTTACCAAAATTATAGAATAAATTAAACAAACAAACATTTTTTTAAGGTAAGAAAATCAAAAAAATTATAATTTTTGTTAATAAAAAACATTTATTCCACATTAAAATACTTAAAATTATAAACAGATATAGTGGTAAATTAAATTTAGTTAATATTATTAAGTATTACATTTTTTTTTGTTTAAAATTTTTTATTTTTAATAACTAAAAATCACAAAAGTAAATAAAAAGTACGTAAAATTCATAAATTCATATACTTATAAAAATGAGATGTATATCTTTTTTATACATACATACATACATATATAGAAAAAGTATAACTTTTTTCTTGTATAAAATTTCTTTATTATATTAATATAAAAATCACAAATAAATAGTCAATTCAGGTAAACGTAATTTTTTTCTCACAAAACAAAAAATTATAAATTAATGGCATTATAAAAATGAGATCCTTATCTTTTTTATTTGAAACAAGTAGGTACTAAAAAAATATTTTAAGAAAGTTAATGAATAAATACAAAGATATGGCATTTAATACTTTAAAAAAATTATCGGTTTCTTCAAGTTTGAATTTTAACCATTTTGTAATAAATAAAAATCAGAAACTACACAGGTCGTTTGTTTTATAGGATATCAATTTTAACTACAGGCACTGATTTTAAATATAAGGTCACTTTTTCACAATCAGCTCAAGTTAAAGAGTTATGAAAAAATATGATATACAGTTCTTTTTCCAATAACTGCTCCTAAGCACAAACTATTGCATAGTATTTAAAGCTTTTACTGATGTCTTTTTACGTTTTAGAAAAACATATTGTGAGAGAAACGATAATTTTATTAAACTTATTCAAAGCAACTTTAAGCGGCTGGAAAATCCTAATTTTTCAGTAAGTTAGTTTAGAAATTTTTCCTATAAATTTTTTATGTAATCAATTTTCGTTATTTTAAAATATATCTGCAATTATTCGCAATATTTTCAAAGGTAAAATGTATGCTTAAATTTCAAAGAAAAAAGATATTTTTATGATTCAGACAATTCACGATAGCAAATTTTTATATTAAGAAAAAGTTTTAAACATTATGATTTTTAAAGGCCATTATCTT
The DNA here is from genome assembly GCA_963920525.1 of Dichetophora obliterata. NCBI lineage: Eukaryota > Metazoa > Arthropoda > Insecta > Diptera > Sciomyzidae > Dichetophora > Dichetophora obliterata. The sequence goes on along the minus strand of OY986437.1, from coordinate 23,747,795 downwards.
CAAAACAAAAGATGAAAAAGAATTTGTTTACAAAAATGGTTAGACCTAATCAGCCCTATTATGAATAACTTTTCAAGTGGAATCGAAAATGAGAGTTATAATTTTTAAGATAAACCTCAAGAACATTCAAGAAACTTAACAAGGAAAAAACATTCAGGAAAAAATAACTTAAAAATGTCCAAAATGTTATAGAGCTTAATCTTAAAAATTAAAACTTTCTTTTCCGATTCCGCGTGAAAAATTATACATGATAAGGCTGAATATTTCCTAATCAAAGCTGTCAAATACGATCGAAATCGACTGATGCAATTTAAAGATATTATTCTGTTAGAACATAACAGGTTTTTGCATTTTTGCCTATAACTCATAAACTAAGGCTGATGGCAAAAAAAATCTCAATTTTATTTGTCTCTTATTTCGCAGAATTCCTTTGAAATCATTTTGCTATTTATCGTATTAAAACCCAACTAGTTTCGTAGCTTCGTTTTTATAAGAGACTTCTTTGCTAACATTAAATTTCAAGATTGAAATATTTTGACATTTTCTTTTGACATGATTCGCAATATTTTCAGATGATGCGTTGATTTGAAATACAATTTTTTATATAAATCTTGCAAACAAACTGATTATTTTGAATTTTTTGGAAAAACTAAAGGGAAAAAGTTACCAAAACTATAAAAAAATTACCAAATTACCAAGTCAAAAATTTTCTACCAAATTTGGTAATTAATTACCAAACTGGCAACCCTGTTTGTAGGAGGTTTACAGAAGGTTTGTTCCTATTTTAAAGTTCTCTCATCTGTGAAGCTGTTACAAAAGGTTTTATCGTCATTGAACGTTAATGAAAAACGCTTTTAGGCATGTGTCTTACCAAGGGTTTACAAGAGGCTTGTAACTTTTTATGAATACGGCTGTTAATATTTAAAAAAAAATATTTTTAAAAAAATTATTAAAAACATTATAAACAAATGTTATAATGGCATTCATCTAAAATCGCAAACTTCTCATTTGTGAAATTGTGCAATTTTAAGTGGCAGCTTTCATGAACGCATCTTTTTTTTGTGCAATTTTTGACAGTTGATGAACATTTGAAAAAAATGTTATTATTAAAAAATAAAAAAGCCGAAAGAAATCGAAAAAACAAATTGATAAAATTATTTAAAAAAAACTCAAATGATTGCTTTTCAAAATAGTTAAAATCACAGAAGAAGAAAAAGAGCTGACTTTGGATTTGCACAATTAGTAAGTAGCGCAAGTGTTCTTGACTATTTGGACGCGCATACTTAGGCCTTTTCCACATGGAGAAATTGAAAAATAATGCAACTGCAACGCAACAGCTTAAAAAGTTTCAAAACACTTCAATTTTAAACTGAACTGCAACCTACGCTTTCAGATGAGCAAGTCACGTCGCAAAGCAACATTGAAAAATTCACAACAAAACAAACACTTATTTAATGGAAGCTTTGTTAAATAGATATAAAAAATTAATTGAGGATGAAAAAGGATATTTCTTCACTTCCTGCACTTATTTCATATTTATTAGCTGTATGATTATTTTCATAGCACACAACACAAATCGGAAAAGTAACAAATCGCCGATTCAAATTGCAGCACGCCGTGTTGCATGGAACTGGTTGCGAATGCGTTAAAAACTTGTTGAGTACAAGTTGTTTCATGTGAAGGTTTTGGTATAAATACATTGGTTAGCAACTTTTGTTGCAGTTGCATTAGTTTTCAATTTCTCCATGTGGAAAAGGCCTTATACGATTTTTGAAAACTCATTTGCGAAAGGTGGAAAAATGCACAGTTTGCACAGTATACGAGGATTTAGCGCGTTTAGTTGAATACCTTTAATAAATTTCAATGCCGAATTTTTAAAAGTTTTTTATTTCCCAAAATTTTCTGCTCCAGCTTTATCTTTAAATATTTTACTGAAATTTTAGATGAGAACAAAAGAGCCCTTTTTTACTTTTTCTTCTGCAAATGCATTCGTCAAACGTTAAAGTTAACACAGAAAAATACCCTTTAATTTTTTAATGTGATTACACTTGTATTTGACACTGTATCACTAGGGTATGGTGGGGTGAAGTGTGTCGTTGGGATGACGCGTTTCACCAGTCAAATTTTGACAGCGCGCTTACATATAACCAAGTGTCATACCGTCACGTGTTGCTACGGTTGCAGTAAATTTACAATTTCTTGGGTCAAATAAGACCTATCGAGACATACAGCATCTCAAAATTTAGATATTCAAACTTCAAACAAGATAAATTTACAAACATTTTCTCGTTTTTTGAGTTTTTTTCTATTTCTGGCCATTAAATTAAAAAACTAACAAAAAAAAATTTTAAAAATAGCTTTCGGCCATAACGACTTTTGGCCGTAGAAACCAAAGTAATAGCCGGATTTTAGTAACCAATGTTGCAAAACTTTTAGTTGGATTTAATATTCTTCTAAGAAACGTGTTCTTATACTCATCGTGTAGATATTTTGCTCTACTAAAAAATATAAACACTTAAATTATTTTTCAATTCTTTAACATAATAAGCTTAATATAACAATAGTTAAACACAATGGTCCATTATCATAGTCAAAATAAAGTTGACTTTAAATTTAGTATAAGCATTTTTGGCAGTTTTCTAATATAATATGTTGTCAAAAAGCTTGCACTAAATTTAAAGTCGACTTTATTGTGACTATGATAATGGGCCAATAAACTTAATATCAAAGACGAGCTTATAGAATCACATCCACGTTAATTAGATACGAGCACAGTTCAAAATAAAATTATGTGGCTCAAATCAAAAAAATAGAGTCAGGTAGGTGTAGTTTTAAATAGAAATTAAATGTTTTTTGTGGTAAATGCCTGTAAATTTAAATGCTTCCACAAAAAGAAAATTGTTAACGCATTGAAATTGTAAAACCCTTTATATTTACTCAATCTGCACAACTAAAAACGAAACTTTATTATCGGCTATTTAATAACAAGCTTCTTTTTTCTCATTATGCATCCCTGCACTTCAACCCTTAGCGCCATCTGTGTTTCATTTATTGCTCTTGTTAACAACCCAACAAACTATTCGGTATGAAAACGGTACGTTTTATTACCCTATTTACACACGTTTTTGCTATTGAAAACGTTACGCTTTACAATAAAAACTATATTCGAAGATGATACAGTAAAATATGCATGATACAGAAACATGACACATTGAACAGCACTGAACGGCTTCGTTAACAAGGAGATGTTAGCTTAATGAAAACATTACACTTGGTAAAAACTGAGATTGTTGATGTCATATACAATTCAAAAATGAAACGCATATAACATTTCCCACAACTTTTATTCTTATGAGTGAGTTAGGACTAAACTTTAACCAAGCTTCACATTACAAATTGTGTTGTGCGTGTTATAAACTATTTAAACAAAAATTTAAATCGATAACTTTTATGCCCACTACGAACGGCTTATGTTCTCAAGAAGCTTTACATTTTTTGCAAAATAAAATAAAGCCTCACAAAAAGTCCTAAAGCATTGAAATATCACTACAAATATTGTATATTTGGAAATTATCAAAAAATTAAAAAAACTTGCCAAGAACTATATTGGTTTTTGTTTGGTTTTAAATTTTTGGGCTTTATTTCATTAAGAAATAAGGCTCTACTTTTAAAAATTAAATTATGTGCCAATAGAGGAAATAGCACCTAAGAATTCCACTCTTTCGGATAGCATTCAGCCACTGCCCTCTGATGAGTCTAAAGCGCACGAATCAAAACTAATTACAAATGGTGTTGGTGGTAAATTTACTCGATGAATCACGTGTTTCCTCAAGACTGAACGATTCGGATCGAAATTGAAGACATTTTGTCCGAGAAGCACTTCATCAACGCAGGAGTACCGTAGGATTCAGTTCTATAGCCAACCATAGCTCTGGTTTCTATCAACAACCTTCTGTTGTACCCAATACATTTGTTTGCAGACGACAGTAGCATTTGTTGTTCATTCTCATTAAAAAAAGGAAGAGGCAAAATATGAATGACAAACTCCATATTAATCTCCAAAAATTTCAGTGTGGAATCTTGCTTATGTAGTAGAGTTCAACGCAAATAAGACTCAATGCCGTCCGTTAGCCCACAAGCGGAGGGATTGTCTTCATTATGAATGGTGTGTATCTTCTGGAATCAGCCACTCTTGACGTTCTGGGCATATCGATCAAATCTGATCTACCTTGGAATTATCATGTCGAAAGAAGTGAAAAAAGAGCCTTGGTTTCATAAAACGATGCAAAACTATTGAACTCCAGCTGATCTTCGCATGATCAGCTGGATCTTCAGGACCTTATTTATAGCTTCTGAACCGAATTCAACATCGTGCGGTATACTTGTTAGGGGATGCAAACATTTCTTTCTCTCTTAACTCTGTTGGGTATCGAAGTTATGTTTGTTGCCTTAGCCTTCTGTACAGATACCAGCATGGAAAGTATTCAAGATCGATATGTAGCCTGACGCCACCAGCCCGTATTATTTTTAAGTCCACTCGAACAGCTGGTAAAGGCCACACCTTTACCATTGGCTTGATTCACAACAGGACCTCGCATTATCGTGATAATCCGTTTTTAGTCGTACGGTAAAGTTGTGCAGTAGTTTCCCTGCGAGCGTGCTTCCCGGCAGTTTTAAGCTATGCAATTTTAAAATAAACCTTTTTTCCAACCTCCAACTATCACCTATGTATCTTCAGGATCAATACAATGCCTACACATTTATAGCGGCATCCCCTTTACATTTGATCCTGAGCGTTAGTTAAGCAAACATTTAAATTGGACAACACATTTGTATCACCAAAAACCACACGAAGCTTGTTTACTAATTTCCTCAAATTACTGCAAATTACGTTTTCTCGTTTCGTTGATTGCACTAATGAGGCATAATAATTGACCGTTTACTGAAAATATTAGATAAACAAAAATTAATAAAGAGAAAACCAATTGTGTCAGTTTAACGCATAAGTTAAGAAATATTATAAAAGATTCGAAAATTACTTATCAGAGACAAAACCAGTTTTACTTCGGAGCAGTTCTTGACTGTATCAATGAATTCGCAGCAATATAAAGAAATAGTGAAATCCTTTTATAAGTATCAAGTATGGCTTTTCAAGTTCATCGGTCTCTGGAAACTTTCCGCTAAAGCTACAAAACGGTTTCGTTTAACTCACACGATATACTTCTGGCACATTGCTTTATTCTGGGTCTTACTCTTTAATTTTACGCTATTCATACAGTTCATCTTCAATATTGCATACCTTAATGAGATAATTAAAGTTTTCTTCATGTTTGCCACCTTGATTGCGGTAAATGGCAAATTTACTACGATAAAGACGAAAAGCCAACAGTTACAAGAGCTAATTGACAACATGCATCAACAGCCCATGTTTCGTCCGGAAAATGACAGCGAAGTGCAGTTATTCATGCAGTCCGTGCAACTAAGCCGCAGAGTGCGAAATAGTTATTGTCTTATATCGTTGTTTGCCTTACATTCTGTGCTCCTTCCAGAGTATTTTGTGGATAATACACAGCTTCCAATCTCAACATACACACCATTTGGTATTGAGCAAAAATGGCGTTACAATTTAATGTATTTATACCAGTACTTAGCAGTTTCGCTCTGCTGTTATATGAATATAGCCTTCGACTCTATATCAGCATCGCTGCTTGTATTTGCAATGGGTCAGCTGGATATTTTAAATGATCGCATACGTCATTTAGACATCCGTAGCCAAGAGAACAATAACGAAATAATTTATCTTAAGCTACAAAAATGTGCTTTAAATCATGGCCAAATCTTGAAGCTATCAAATATGATTGAAGACATATTAAAATTTCCTTTTTCCATGCAAATGTTTTGTTCTATCTTAGTTTTGATAGCTAATTTCTATGCGATGTCCTTTGTAAGTAATAGCAATTCTAAAAATATTTAGTACCGGAACTAAACTGACTCTCTTCGCTTAATTGGTGTGGTCATTCCAGCTCACGGGAGACTACTATGGTTTCCTCCAGTTTCTGATATACCAGGTCTGCATGCTGAGTCAGATATTTATGTTGTGTTTTTATGCGAATGAAGTAACTCTGAAAAGTTCTCAATTGTCTTATGCCTTGTATACTACTAACTGGATTACATGGAATAAGCCAAATCGGAAGCTACTTCTGCTCATGATGTTACAATTTGACACGCCCATAAGAATTAGAGGAGTTATCAAAAACTATTCCTTTAACTTGGCTTCGTTTACGTCTGTGAGTATTTCTTAAAGCATTTACTATTTACATATATGATTTTAAAAAATATAGGTATTATTATTAAAAAATAATTAACAAAAATATGCAAAAATATCAAAAATAGTCAACAATAATTTTAAAAAAAATGTATTATTCCTTAAGAATCCGGAGAATAAAATATTAAACTTTACCAGCAGCTGAATTTCAAAAATGTGAACGATAGTAACACAGCTGCACTCTGATTTTGGTACTCAGAATATTAAAGTCATTTCTACTACTGCCAAATTTTGAGCAAGCTGCGGCATTTTGTTTGTGTTTGACTGCCATTGAAAGCAGACAACCTAGTGAATTTCGACGATAATGGAAAAAAGTTAATTTCATAATAAAAACCATCACAGAAAACAAGGAAGGGCGGAAAAATTTCAATGGTTAAAATTAGTTTACTGAATACCGTTGTGGTAGTATCAGCACAAGTGGTGCTGAAAATTCAGGTCGCCCAACAGTGTTCGTCACGCCAGAAATCGTCGATTAAATCAATAGAAAGTTATTGGACGATCGGCTGTAGGTATCTCAATAAGCGGTCATATCACATTTTACATTACTTTTTGGACATGAAAAAGCTATCCGCGTAGTGGGTTCCGCGATTGCTCACACTCGACTAAAAACGCAGCCGTGTGACACTTTCAAAATAATTTTAAAGCTTCGGAACCTCAGACGAAACATAGATACATCACAACATATCTGTGATATAATGTCAGTTGAGCAGTGCGTTCCTTCACTTATTGTTTCAAACAATGCTTTCTTGTACAAGTGAATATAATAGACGTAACGTAATGTGAACGGAACGTAAAGATCTGTAGGATTTGGATTTTTGAGCTACTTTACATTTAACGTCTTGTCAATAAGCAACTAAACACAGAGGTAAGACTCGATTATTGCACTATTTATATTGTTGGAACTTTTTTTTTTGTTGAGATTTCGTTATTAATAAGATAGTTATAATTGAACTGGTATAGCAACATGCAATTATTTACGACGAACAACTGGCTGGCTACTGCGTATTATAATTGCTATAATGTTTTCTTACATTACGTCCCGTCACGGTGGCAGTTGACAATATTTCGTTACTTTACATTACGTCTATTATAATTGGACCTTTAAGAAGCTTAACATTTTTTATTTTATTATCTGAGGCTTGCCATTGTATGCAGAGACCATACGATCAATCAGGATTTTTAATTCAATTGATTAATAGTTACATAAATAATGCAACAATTCAAAACAATAAATAAAAATTACGTGTATTTGGTGCGAAATGTAAATTTTTTTTATATATTTTTGAACAGTTTTTATTTTTTATATATTTTTTAACAGTTTTTATTTTTTATACATTTTATCAGCCCAATTCTGAATGATTTTTCCCGGGGAATTGGAAAAGGGATTTTTTATTTTTAAGATAAAGTTCAAAGACATTTTGGAAATTTTTAATGCCAATTTGTTTATCAACCGTCAATATTCACGAGTGTAAAAAGAAAAAATGTGATATCTTTATCTGCTGTCTTAAAAATTAAAACTCCCTTTCCTAATTCCCTGGGAAAAATCATTCAGAATTGGGCTGTATGTAAATACTTTTTTGAACAACCTTTTTATTTGAAATATTTTTCACAACTTATAGAAGATTTTTATAATTTTTGATAACTTAAAAATTAACAGCCTAACCAAAAACAATTTTAATGTCGACTCTTAATTTAGTGTGAGCTCTTCTGACATTATTTCTATAGAATTTGTTGTCAAAAAGCTTACACTAAATTAAGAGTCGACAGTAAAATGTTTTTTGGCTAGACTGTAAGTCTTAAATTTAATATTTAAATTTAAAGTAAACTAATTTTGTGTATAGTGTTTTGTTGTATGTAGTGATAGTGTTGCACCATATGTAAACGTCTTTAATGTGAAAACAGTTATTGTACTATATACTGTACTATACTGTCCAGCTAAGCCCTAGCCGATCATCTCATGGATTTTTGGAAATATTATAAAAATAAATTACAGTTGCTTTATTTAAAATTTAAAGCTCTAAAATAAGACCCTAGAAAATAAGGCCCTAACACGAAAATTAAATAAAGCAAAGAAAATGGGGATTTGTATGCAAAATAAAGTAAGTCCTCACAAAATAAGTCCCAAAGCGTTGAAATAACGCCACAAAAATGCTATACTTAGAAATATTATCAAGACTTAAAAAACGCACCAAGAACTAAATTAATTTTTGTTTTGTTTTGAATTTTTGGGATTTATTTAATTAGGAAATAAGGATCTTATTTTAAAAATTGAATAAAGTGCCAATATATGAAATTACACCCCAACAATTTGTTTTGTTGCTTCATATAAAAAGGATTGCAGTCTGATTTAATTTTTTGTTTAAATTGGACCAGACATTTTCAACAAATACCACACGTAACCTGTTTACTAATTTCCACCAATTACTTTAAACTACGTTCTCTAGTTTTGTTAATTGCACTAATAAGGCACAATAATTAACCGTTTACCGAAAATATTAGATAAACAAAAATTAATAGAGACAAAATAAATAGTGTCAGTTACACGCATAACTTATAAAATATTATAAAAGATTCAAAAATCACTAATCAAAGACATAACCAGTTTTACCTCGGAACAGTTCTTGACTTCATAAATGAATTCACAGCAGTATCAAGAAATTGTGCCAACTTTTCATAAGTATCAAGTATGGGTTTTCAAGTACATTGGTCTCTGGAAGCTTTCAGCTAAAGCTACAAAGTGGTTTCGTTTAATGCACACGATATATTTCTGGCACATTGCTTTATTCTGGGTCTTACTCTTCGATTCCACGCAACTCATACAGTTCATCGCCAATATTGCATACATTGATGAGGTCATTAAAGTTTTCTTCATGTTTGCCACCTTGATTGCAGTAAAGGGCAAATTAGCTGCGATAAAGACGAAAAGCAAACAGTTTCAAGAGCTAATTGACAACATGCATCAACAGCCCATGTTTCGTCCAGAAAATGACAGCGAAGTGCAGCTATTCATGCAGTCCGTACAACTTAGTCGCCGATTGCGAAATAGCTATGGGGTTATATCGTTATGTGCTCTAAATGCTGTGCTCGTTCCAGAGTATTTTGCTGGTAATACACAGCTACCAATGTCTGCATACACACCCTTTAGTCTTGAGCAGAAGTGGCGTTACAATTTGATGTATTTATACCAGTGCTTTTCAATTACGCTCTGCTGTTTTATGAACATCGCCTTCGACTCCATATCAGCATCGCTGCTTGTATTTGCAATGGGTCAGCTAGATATCTTAAATGATCGCATCCGTCATTTAGACGTCCGTAGCCAAGGGGACAATAACGAAACCATTTATCTTAAGCTACAGAGATGTGTTTTAAATCATGGTGAAATCTTGAAGCTATCAAATATGATTGAAGACATATTAAAATTTCCAGTTTCCATGCAAATCTTTTGTTCCATCTTAGTTTTGATAGCTAATTTTTATGCGATGTCCCTTGTAAGTAAAAGTAATTTGTAAAAGTAGTTAGTACCGGAACTATTCTAACTCTCCTCGCTTAATTGATATGGTCATTGCAGCTCACGGGAGACTACTATGGTTTCCTCATGTTTCTGATATACCAGATCTGCATGCTGAGTCAGATATTTATGATATGTTTTTATGCGAATGAAGTAACCCTGAAAAGTTCTCAATTGTCCTATGCCTTGTATACTACCAACTGGATTACATGGAATAAATCAAATCGGAAATTACTTCTGCTCATGATGCTACAATTTGACACACCAATAAGAATTAAAGGAGTTGTTAAAAACTATTCCTTTAACTTGGCTTCGTTTACATCTGTGAGTATTTCTTAAAGTATTATAAGTAGAGCAATGTGTATGGCTATGTGCATCCATCAAAAATGTAGAACATTTGGAGACCATCAAAAAATAATAATCAAAAAACACAAAGATGCCGCATTTTTTACATTTTCTGTACCAAACGCTGCTCAAAAGAATCCTACGAAAAATTTTAAATCTTTTTATTAACGGCTTCGAGACTATAATATTTGGAGAATAAAAACTAAACTTTACTAGCAGCAATGGATGTCTACAAGTTAACGATATTAATCGTTATGGCCTTAAGTCATTAGACGCATTTTAAAAAATCGATTACATAGCTAGACAGCGTTGTAAGCAAATGCAAAGTTTATTGAAGAAAACTTTTCACTGACTTTTCACAACAAATAATTTTATGCAAATTTTCTTTCAATGAGAATAGTTTTAGAATTTTTTCACAGATCCTTAATCGAAAGTATTGTAAAAAGGTGAAATCTTTTTATTTAATAATTTCACCGAACCAGAACCGTGCTTCTGGGTTACAGACCTATGTTTAATACTTTTGAATGACTTTTAAAGAACTATCAAAGAATACTATTTTTCCTCAATTTATATTTGTAACAATTGTTTTCATAGTGTTCAGATGAATGTTTTTATTTGGCTAAGTTACATCAAAACCGCACAATACCTATTACTAACAGAGATACTACAAAAAATATATAAAGATCCTAGTCTATACACGTTTATTTTTTTTTCTTTTCATTACTTCCAGATTGTAAACTCATCGTATAGCTATTTTGCTCTACTGAAAAATATTAACAGTTAAATTTATTTCCAACTGTTAAACATAATATGTATACTTAATACCACAGACGCGCACAGATAGCACAGACATAAATTATCTCCACGTAAATTAGATGCAATTTACCTGCACTGCAATTTTATGAAAGGCACAGTACAATATAAAATTATGGTTCGGATCAAATGGATGGAATTAGGTACGTTTACTGTAAGGAAGAATTTTAACATTGCATGGGAAAAAGAATAAATTAATTTTTTAATTTATTGATAATAAATTAGTTGATTAGTAATAAAAAGTAGATTGAAATAAAAATAAAACTCAAGATAAATGTCTCTTTAAATTTCCACACGATAAAATTTAATGTCAGTTCATCGTGAGAAGAGTGAAAAAATAATTATATGGCTTAATATTAAAGTGTATCGAAAATCTGACCCCCAATTTCGGTACTGAAATTAAATAGTATATAAAAAATACATTCTATTGGTATACTTTTTTTTTCCGAACCCCGAATTGCATTTTTGAGCAACTTTTGTATTGGAGACCCACTAATGGTTGATTTAAATAGAAAATAAATCTTATCAATCATAGCACTGCAAATTTTCGCCCCATTTGTTAAAATGCTTTAATTAGATTTTACGATTTTGTTTAAAAAGTATCTAGTTGTTCTTTAATTTTAAATATAATTTTTTTTTTATTTGAAAGTATTTTAAAGCTGTAGAGTTTCTTTGTGTTTAATGCAAGAGTATAGCTTAAATTTTGAAACAGTTAGTGTTAACAAAAGAAGAACAATTAATTTTTTAGATTCTGTTAAGAATATTTCTAGTGGCATAATGGACGATGTCGAAACTTGATAGGTATCCTGTCACTTCCATTACACTGAGAGGCATGTTAAGCTCATCACGAAGGCGTCAGTACTGTTGTTTCTGCAGAACGAAGAATAGGAATAATGATTTCTATTTTTCAGAAATGCTGAAATTCGAAACAAAAAACCATTTTTAGTCCTATACAGGATCTAGGAAATATAGTTATTCTTATTTTGTTAACAATTCCAATGGAGTTCCAAAATGCATTTAACTTTTGCATTAAATTAAAATAAACTCAAAAATGTTAAAAAACTTTCACATAAAAAACAAAGAATTATAATTAAATTAAATAACAAGTAGATTCTTTTTGAAAAAACCGTCAAATCTCCTTAGAGGATTTGTCAAATGGGATCAAAATTTGCAGTTCTATGTTTGTATATCCAAGGAATTCATTTATAACCTTTATTTTTTTAAATAAACCATTAGTGGGTCGCCAGTACAAAAAATGCACAATTGGTTCAGACCAAAAAAAACTATACCAATCGAATGTGTATTTTTCACTCTATTTAATTTTACTTAATATACAACAAAATAAACATTAAACATTTTTTTAATTATCATGGTTTGAGAAAACATGGTGAACTTGACGACGATCAACAAACACGTTATGGTAAGTATGTGTCAGTGTTGAGTCCACACCAAAATTTTGCGTGTAGAATTAAATGCCAAAAAATTTTCTTTCTTACAGCATACTAATGGCGTTTTCTTTTTTCGAAAAAATTCTACATTTATTCTGCCGTCTTTGAGAATAATACGCTTTTTGTGTTCTTTTCTCAAAAAAATTTTGACCTCTAAAATTAAATCGTGTTCTTTTCTTGAAAATTTTTAACTACAAAGTATAAAAAATGCAGAATTTTTCCACTCTCAAAATCAACGGTTTCAGAGTTCTGCCCTCAAATGCTACCAACTGAAAAAACAAAAAAGTGACATGTTAAGAAAAAAGGAACATTGTATTGACATTTTATTAAAGAGTGAGCTCTTCTTCTTTACAAATATTTATTATAAGTAAACATAAAATGGCTGATATAAACGAAATAGCAACATCAGTGGTCTGTTTTATTAAAACTGAATTGCTGGATTGCTATTTCACCGAAGATTTCTGCAATTTATTTTCAACATTGAAAAACAAGTTGCACTTTTATGTTCTTTTCTCGACTAAGAACAGTTCAACATTGTTGGAGTTCAGGTCAAAATTTAAATTTATTTTGGCGAGAAAAGAAAACGCCATAAGCTTATGATGGCATGTGCTATGCCTCGTGAAGACGTTATGTTACGCCATGACTTCTATGCATATAACGGCTATTGATCAATAGCATGCTTTTATTTGGTTTTGCAGCCCTGCGCTTCAACCTTCAGCGACACCATTGTGTCATTTATTTTATTTTTTTTAACACAAACTGTGAAGCCAAATTGTTTAACTTATAAAATGTTTTAAATATCTTAAATGTTTAAATTGTATTTAATACTAATCAGTAGTTAATTACTTAAACCGATTTAATTAAAACTTAGTAAATCATTCTTGTCAATTTTTAAAGTTGTTACAAAAAGTTTCCGGAGACTCAAGCTCTACACTAGTTCGTCACATTGTAGGTGTTTTTCTGGTAAACAGCTGACGGGTTGCAAAAGGAATGCCTCGAACAAAAGTACCAAAGAAATGCATTCACTGTTGTCAAAGCAATGACACGGAGTTTCATGAAATATTTGATGAAGTGGGCGTTGAATTGCAGCTTGACGTGTTGCTGGAGAACCACTTTCAATTGAAAGTCACACCTACACAGGGCGAGCAGCCAGTCTTGTGCGATGAATGCGTTAATAAGCTTATTGAACTATACGATATAGCGGAAAAAAGAAAGGAGCAACTGACCCTAACTCTAAATGAGGATGATGATCACAACCAAACAGAAGTGTTATTGTTAAAGGAAGAGCCAGAGAACGCAAAATTAACTACTTCTAATGTGATTGAAACTGATAGTTATGAGGCAACAGATGAAGATTATGATTATGGCGACGATTTTACAGCAGAAACTTTAGTTGATACGTTAAATGTGGACGATGAGCTTTCCGAATGTGAAGACTGCGAAACAGTTATTGACTACAATGATTGCGATGAGCTGATAAATGAAACTAAAGAAGAATTTACGGAGCACCAGATTGATAATGGTTTTAACGAATCTGTTGTGTTGATTTCGGGTTGTTAACTTATTTCCCTTTTTAGTAGAAGTATTTGACGACATTGTGCTACAGCTATATGCGGATGCGATAATTAACAGCGACCTGGAAGATTTACAGCTGGAACATAAGAGTGTGTGCAATGTAAGCTTTCTATTGAGAGTATTTTTTTAAATGTTTCTAAAAGTTTTGTTTTTCATTATGAAGATTTGTTCAGAAACATTGACGCAACATCAGGATTTATTAGTGCATATTAAAGAGCTGCATACAGATGATAATGGATTCTCTCCTTGCGTCTTAGATAATTGCCAACAATTATTTGAGAACCAACGGCTTTTGGCTAGACATATTGTCCTGAAGCACTACGATTTGCGTGGGTAAAATACTGCTCCCACCCCTCAATTTTTTCTTTTATTTTCAATATTGATATTTTGCCAGTGTGTCTATTTTCGGTTCTTGCTCCAATTGCGGCATGTCTTACTCAAATTTTATTGATTTCAATAAGCATGCATGTTGTAGAACACTGAAATATAAGGGAAGAACCCTGAATTACTGCAGCGATTGTAAAATGGATTTTCCCACATTTAGAAGGTAGGTTAGAATTTTTTTATGTTTATTAAATCTTTGTTCATTGTTTTTTTAAGTGTAATTGTTCGTTTTCCTTAGTCCTCGTTTTTAAAAAATTTTTATTATTTTTAACATTATCAGTTTTTATCCTTAGGTACCGCTTTCATATGCAATTTCATATGAAAAAAACACGGCCGAAAGTGTGTCTTCTTTGTGATCGTTTTTTTAAGGACGGGGAGGAATTCTTTGAACATGTACACTACGATCACGAACCACCAAATGTAATGATATGTACAAAGTATGTAAATATGTTTTCTATTTATATCTACAACTTAATTAAACCAACTAAATACTACCAACTTTAGATGCGATCGATTCTACAAAAATAAAAAACTTTTTGACACTCACATGGCAACACACAATTTAGCATTATTGTTCCAATGCTCTATATGCCCCAAAGCCTATTCTCACAATAATTTTCTTAAAATTCATATGGTGAGTAAACTCTTGCTCAGTGACTAATACATCATCCTGGTTTGTGACCTTCTTTTAGCAAATGCATCAGCAGCTTCAGTGTGAGATATGCAATAAGATCTTTTCAACCAAAGACTATTATCGCAATCACATGAAGTTACATCAACCAGACACTGATGTAAATATCAGTTTTTGCACTAAGTGTGGACAAATTGGACGTGAAGTAGAAGATTTACAGGTATAAAATTTGAACAAAAAGAGAAATGTTAAAAAAAACCTCATATCTTAAGGAGCACATTGACGATGAGAACTCAGCATGCTATAAGGCTGTGATTGAACAGACCTTTGTGGATGTGGTCTATTTTTGTGAATACTGTGAAGCTGTTTTCAAAGGTAAAGAGGAGTTGAAGCAACATCGGGTCTCTGGCGTGCACCAAGATAAGGTTTTTCGTTGTCATGTTTGTTCAGCAACTTTCGACGAACTGCGCAAAGTTAAAGCACATTTTAAATCTCATAAAAACTACGTAGACTGGCGGAAATCTTTTCCATTGTGTATAATGTACATGTGTGGTGTTGGTGTAAGTGTTTTCATTACAACAGTAAATAGCTTATTTTTAATCTTTTACTTTATCTAAGGACTGTGAACAATCGTATGCCATGTGGACTTCGCTACATAGTCACAAAATAATGAAGCATAAGGAGCTGAGACTGATCTGTGCTAGTTGCAATTCTAACTTTACCAACAAAGATGAGTTTGATGCGCACACCGAAAAATGCCAAAAAGATGGAATGTTTGACTGTCAGTTTTGCGGCAAGCAGTATCCATCAAAGATGGCTCGTTCAATTCATATAGCAAGAAGTCATAACAATAGTATGTCAGAAACTATTCAGCAGTTAATGTTTAGTCCCTTAAATGTCTACTTTTCCACAATGTTTTTAGAAAACTTTAGATGTACATCATGCAAAGCATCCTTTAAGAAAGAGGAAATTCTTAAAGATCATATTGAGCTAAAACACGTTCCCATGGAGTGCTCAATATGTCATAAAAAGATAAAAAATAAAAAAAATCTTTTGCTGCACGAACGCGTTAAGCATAAAAATGAAAGACGTTATTTTTGTGAAACATGCAAAAAAGGTTTTTTCAACAAAAGTGATATGGAGGCGCACGAAAGAGCGGTAATAAAAATTTTATATCTATGCTAACATTGCATTCCTAAATTCTGTACACCTTAAGCTGCATTCCGCAATAAGCTATGTCTGTAAAAAATGTCCATTTACGACAAACTACAAGAACTCGCTAGATATTCACATGGCAATGCACAATAACGATCTCCAGTATGAATGTTCTATTTGTAATAGAAAATTTGCACGCAAAAGAGTTATGGAACTGCACGTTAAGCGCCATGAAGTGGAAAAAGAGTAAGTGTGATTTTAAAAAATAAGGCAGTACAGACCAATGTCTGCATTTCTATCATTTCAGATTTGTTTGCGCCGATTATAGTGATTACAATTGTACGTCTTCTTATATTACAAGACATCTGCTTAATCGACATATTAAAGAAAAACATTCCAATAACAAAGAATGCTTTAAGGGGCCAGCGAAAAAACGCAGTCGCAAACAAAAAGCAAACACTTTTGTGCCTATTGAAAATTCAAATGATCCAGATGATCCTGAATATAAATCCACAGCTGAAGAAACAAATGAATATCTAACATATATTTGCTATGAAAATGAAACGGATGAACCGATAGATTTTGTTATTGAAGAGAGTGGCAGCCAACAGTTAATTACGGCGGATCTAGAAGATATTGATGTCACAATTAATTGACCTGTCAACACAACTTTATTATGTATGTTTAAACATTATTTGTTAATATTCAATATGAATTGTGAAATATTTGAACGATCTGACTACACTTGTTTGATAGTCGTCTCAAATTTGAATTTGTCAAAATACTTATTAGAAGGATAAACTAATTTGCACAATAAATATTTTTGTTTAATATACGTTGTAATAATTAAAAACGTAACTAAGAACAGGAAAACCTCTTCGCCATCATTAAAGACCAATCAAGTTTTCCAAGAATATGATTGCCTATTGTGTAACCATTTCGACCTAATGATAGAGATAGAGATCATCCGTTAAATGAGTTTTGTAGACTCCGAAATAACTAATGACAAACAATTCCAGCAATTTTTAAAATACGTCACTGTACTCCTACTTTTACTAAGAAAAACTTGCTTTCAAGTCTTGCCCAATGTATAAGTGGTCATAGTCATGCGACATAATCATCGCATGAAAGACGATGCATGCTACAGTGAAGAAAATATTCGATTCGGTACCCAACGACGGTCAACTCGGAAGAGGACGACCGCATCTTCGTTAGAAATCTACCAAGTAGAGGAAAACCTGCCAAAGTTTGGTATTTCCATCTGGCGCCAGCAATCGAGAGACAGAAAAGGCTGATACAAATTCTTAGATGAGGCCAAGACCGACATACGATTGTAGCGCCAACTAAGTAAGTATGAAATGGCCGACGATATTTTGCATCGAATTCGCACTGTGAATTGACCGGATTACATGAAGCCGCATGCTCGTAATTATTATTTTCATTACATTAACAAATATAAGTTTGCCGGGTCAGATAGTTTGTAATACTTTATGACAATGTCGACTTCCTCATATCAATTTAAAAAAATCCCTGATATTTGGCAGGGTAAATTTTTCAACCCTAAGTTGTAACATAATTTAAATACATCAATCAGTACTTACTTATTAACTATTCAATACTTATTAACTAAAAAGAAACATTTGAACGTATTTATATGTGAATATTTATCTTTCAAAATATATTTCTATATCATAATATTTTAACACTAAAATGTATTATCAGCTGCAATCAAATGTATGCTTAATATGTATATAAAAAAATCTCTTGGATTAAAAACAAACCTATTCTGGCAGTACAATAAATAGTATTTTACCACACATACAGTGATCGATGAATGCCAGAATAAGGCAGTATAAGTCAATTATATTGGTTATATAAACTTTTAACGTAAGTAGCTATTTGGTAATGGAATTTTATATATTATTAAAGAATGTTTTTTTTTTGTTTCTCAGGCTGTGCCACAGAGGCCTGACTTTAAGTCTAGTTTAGTTTCTTAGCCTTCTTCGATTGTTTATTCTTCAGTTTCTCCTGCTTTTTCAACTCTTTCTCCATCAAGGATTTATATAATTTGTAGCCAAATAAAGCTGTAATGAAAAGAGATATTGAGGGTTTAGTTAAAATTATAAAAGTATTCGAAAAAGTAGAGGGAGTTTGCAAAAAGCGTTGCCGCCAAAATCAAAGCGTTTTTATTGAACAACATCCTGAAATTGAGATCAGCTGGAGTGTGAAAGTATCACAGAAATTAGTAAATATACATTTCTGAAGGGAGGTTTTAGGCAAACAATTTTTTGAAAATTTAAAGCACCCTTAAATAAAATTTTAAAAGTTATATAATATTTGGAAACTCATCAATAAGCTTATGTATATACAAGCTTGTTCCAAATTAGTTAACTTATTTTCAGTGCGTGTGAAGAGTTTGTGAGATTTGATACAACCTTAACAATTTCTTTTAGATTTATACAATAAGTTGTGACTTTATATGATTTTACAAGGTTAAAACTTGGAACTTAAGATCAAGTAATTTTTGAAAAGAAGGCAACAACAATTTATGTTATTGAAAATTGTCTATTATTTCTTGATGTTTCAAAAGCAATTAAAAATTTGCAAAACTTGTTATATACATTAGGCCGCAAAGTGCGTTCATCCCATACAAAAGTTGGACAAAAATAGAAGGAGTGCTCCTATGATAATGCAAATTTGTATGCTTGGTTAGTTGAAGTCAATTAAGAACAATTTTAAAAATTGTCGAAATCGGTTAGACTCTAGTAGGGGTAGGGGTACCTCCCTTGAACCAATATTAATTTTTTACTTGATTTTGTATGGGAGGTACATACAAAAATTAGCCGATCTTAGCAAAAAATTATCAGAAGGGAGAATTAACAGATTATATTAGAATTATAATAGATGTGTATTGATAACGGTCGAAATCTGTTAGACCCAACGGGTACCACCTTTGGACCTGTATTAATTTTTTACCAGATTTTATATAAGAGGTACATACAAAGGTTGGCCGATCTTAACAAAAACTAAGTAGAAGGATAGTCTAATAGAGGTAAATGTGTACTGAAAATGTTCGAAATCGGTTAGGCCCTAGACTGGATTTTGTATGTAAATATTTCATTTAAAGCGTTTATTTGAAATAAAAAATGTATATTTGTAGGACGAAGTAGGAAAAGTTAATTACAGTTCCTGGTTATATAGAATTCATACAAGTAGATTAAAAAAAAACGACTCTTTATTTTATAGGATTTGTTTTGTTTTTGTATCGAAATTTGTCACTTTCTAAAATTGTTTATATGATATGTCACATATTAAAATTACTAAAATGTGTATCAAATAGTTGATTTCTATTTATGTACTCAAATATTTTTTATAATAAAAACTTTACTTGGCTCAGTTTATTCAAAACACAAATTTTTGAAAATTATATTTTTAAGAAAACCCAAAACGAATTGAACAAAATACTTTGTTCCCAGAGTAGCCAAAACTCCTCTCTCCTAAATATTTTGTTTTTGTCTTATCTATGTAATCACCGATATGTTAGGTTACCAGTCATAAGAAATTTTTATTTTTGGCCATGTAACTTTTTTGCCAAAGTAACTTTTTTGGCAAAAAAACCGTTTTTGTATGGGCAAGTTTTTTATTTCTATGAATTGTCAAAAACAAAAAAATCCAAAAATAATGCTTCAAAAATTATTGCTCAGTATAACATTTTATTAAGTTTGGTAAATTTTGTTTATTTTGTTGATTTTGGTTCAAATGATTGCTACGTTAACAAGGATAGTCTGATTCCGACAAGATTTAATTTTTTGGAAGGTATTCACAATTTCAATGACATTCAAAATAATATAAAAAACAGTTACGGTACCGATTAAACCATTTGCAGATGAGGATCCTTTTTCCGTTCTCGATGGGTTAACTTTGTTTCAAAACGTTAAGTAAGCCCCAGATTTGTGTAGACAATTTATGCGCGCGAATTAAAAAATACATTCTATGCGTAGGTTTTTCAACAAATCTTAATTAAAATAAAATTTTACACTATTTTAAAAAGTGTTATATATTGAAAAAATGTTATATATCGAAAAGTATCAAATTTTACACTATTTCAAAAAGTGTTATATATTGAAAAAATGTTATATATCGAAAAGTATCAAATTTCGAAAGAAATATCAAAACTTCGAAAAATGTCAAATTTCGAAAAAGATCTAAATTTTGAATAAGTGTCACATTTCGGAAAGTGTAAAATTTTGAAATTAACGGCCGCATACAGCGCAGACAACTGTTGTGAACTGTAATGGTAGCGCTTCCTTAGTAAGCGATGTTTTTCTCTGAATGTGTTGCTCCTCTACACGTCAGAAATTAGATTTAATTCTCTAATATATTTATTTTTTTATACAAATTTAATTCAATTGCAAATGTTTCTCACTTAAATTTGCTTCGTTCTTTCTATGTTTTTTACTTTAACAGCGTCAATAGCAGCATCCGACAGTTAATTTAACGGTTGTGTTCATGTGGCATAGAATTTTTTGGTCGATTAAATGGCGTATGCTACCTGGTCAGTTTTAGTGAGCGCTCATTTTATCATTCAGCGAAAATGTTATCATTCAGCGAATTTTTCCACAACAGTTGCCAACTGGTGTCTGCGCTGAATGCGGCCAATGCTAAATTTTTAAATAAGTGTCAAATTTCAAAAACTGTAAAATATCGAAAAAAGTGTAAAATTGTGAAAAAGTGTCAAATTTTGTGAATTGTCAAGTGAAAAATTACCATTTTAGGCTTGCTTTTAACACTACGAATAAGGCTAAATAATTTTATCTGTAAATAATTCTTCCTCAAGTCCAACACCGGCAGCTGCCATACAACTTAAACACATTTTATGCTTTAACTTAGAAAGGAGATAGCTACGATAACAAAACTAAATACAGAAGCCTAATATGTGACTTTAAAAACGTGATAAAAATTTTGGTTCGATTGGACAAGTGGGCGCGCCAGCTGCCATAAAGCTGAAACACACTGTGTGATATATCTTAGAAAGCAGATAAGCTATGATAACAAAACGAAACACAGACGCCTAGTATGTAACTTCAAAAAAGTGGTAAAAATTTCGGTTCCATCAGACAAAAAATTACTGCGTGATTAAAGTTCGAAAATGAGCAGTAAAAACTCTTTCAATTCCACAAAAACTAATTAAATCATTTTAAATTTGATATAAAAGCTTAAATCTTAATCAAGCACTTTGAGTCTTAAAATAACCCAATCGGATCAAAACCACGTCTACCTCCCATACAAAATTACTTTATATAAACGGTAAAATCTCTTTAAATTCCACAAAAATTAATTTATTCACTGTAAATTTAGCGAATGAGCTTAAATCCTGATTACGCACTATAAGTTTAAAAATGAGCAAAATCGGCTGTAAACCACGTCTACCTCCCATACAAAGTAACATATAAACGTGACATATAACGGTAAAATCCCTTTGAATTCCACAAAAATTAATTTATTCAGTTTAAATTTAGCAAATGAGCTGAAATTCTAATTGCAAACTTGAAGTTTGAAAATCGGAAGCCAAATCGGCTACAAATCACGCCTGCCTCCCATACAAAGTGACTTGATAAAAACGGTAAAATCTCTTGAAATTTTACAAAAATTTATTAAATCACTAAAATCACGGGTAAAATGACTACCCATGTTAGAGCCCATAGATCTCAAGTTATCTCAATTTCAATTGAACTATACAAAACAGTCGAAACCTGGTTTTGAAATTAAAATAAATAGCATTTTCAGGGCCATCAAAAAGGTTAAAAAACAAGGCAACCGAAAATTTACGCATTTTGGCACTCATGGAGCTTGAAGTAGATATAAAAGTGAATAAATAAAAAAAATATGGTTATAATTTGAGGTGGCCCTTTTTTATCTTACTAAATGTTTTACCAAATTTTGAGTTTTTGCCAAAAAAAACTTTAACAATAGTATAATTTTACTTTTCATACGAAACGGTCAGAGCCTATTTTGTGCAGGCATATTTTGGGCCATCATATAGACTAGAAGAAAAAATTTTAAAAAAGTTTTTTATTTTCCAAAATATTTTATCACAGTTTCCGTTTTTACGGATTGTATCCCTAAATACCGTTTTATAGCACCAACATTTTAAAAAATACATTATTAAATTTATTTTTTTTTAAAGAACATATCTTAGTCATGAAGTATGTTAATTTTTAAATTTTTTGGGTATTGGAAAATATTTCAAAATTATAATTAAGTATAAGTACACAATTCATGAACAAAAATTTAAAAATATCGTTTTGGGCCAACTTGAAAGGATTTTTGTATTTTTTGTAGAAAGCGGAGGTAAATACAAAATTATTCCTGTGGTCAGTAGTTATTTTTAGGAATTCTACATGCTCAGAATCGAAAGTCTATTTCGAATTAATTCCGTCTAGCACGCCCTTTCGCATCACTGTGCGCTGTTTAAGTACTTCTGGATATAATTCTCTTTTTATCTAATAGGATTTCTTATAACTTTTTTTACTTTATTCCACACACTTCAAATTTTCAAGTTTGACATTTTTGTTTTCGAAATCTGATACTTTACCTTTCTTTTTTTTTGTAAATTTGACACTTTTTGGAAATAAGGCCACTTGTTAAAATTTCTAGATTTTTGCATATTTAGATTTATTTTTAAGATCTTTTTTTTAAATTTTTATTGTTTCAAGATTTTGACACTCAAGCAATTAAGCTGATCCCAATTTTATAACGTTTCCAATGCTGGTTAAAAACTTGCCCATACAAAAAGTGTTTTTTTGCCCAGAAAAAGTCACTTTTTTAAAAAGTTCCAGCTAGCCTATGGGTTAGCAAAATCCTTTCTTGGAGGGTACTACAATGAGCCAAGGAATACTTTAGACCGAGTTTATCAAACACTTTTTTTATGGAGACCGACCCGGCCTAGTATACATACATACGTATTTTAAAGTTTTTTGACGTCTAACTCGAATACCTACCAAAAATAAACACAAAAATAAAGATCACCGCCGACAAGTTGGAATAATTATACGCTTTCTTAATCTGTGCGTGTTGCAACAATTTTTGCTCCACTGTTTCAATTGTACTTTGTATAGAATCTTTCATTTCCTTAACAAACTTGAGCCTTTCCGGTGATGACAACGATTCTAGTTTATCCTGCAGTGATTGAATTTTTTTAATGAGATCCTGCGCAACTTTGCTATCAGAACCCGTCTTCGCTATTATAGATTTTACTACATTTTTCAAATTTTCTACAATATTTTCATCACTCATGATGTGCGTTTAAGTGACGAGAATCCACTAAAAGGCCGGCAACAAATCTAGAAAAACTAACAGACTCGATATGTGATTGTATTTCACAGTTTATGGCACACTTTCGACTAACTTAATCTTATCTGAAACAAACATTTTGCGATTGAAAATGTATTCAACACTTTCATCGATTGAGAATTGTTGAAACGTTATCAATACATATTTTATGGGTTTGGAAGAGCTTATCTATCTATCGTCTAACGAACAGAAAAAGTAAAAATCTTTGCATATTGTATAAATATTCCTCGAACTTAATTATTGAATTCATTGAAAAACTTATTTGAAATAATTGCATTGAAGTGAAGTGACGTCTTCAATGCACTCCGGTCTAAGAGCTAATCTTGACGTTATGTTTTCTCTAACTAGTGTAAAAAACGAGATTTAGCGAATTAGAATTTAATATTAAAGAGTCTTTTATGTGATATGATTGCTTACCAAAGACCAACACAATTATTGCGATCATGACAAAGAATATCATATAATCCCATGATGTAGTTTGAGCCATGGCAGGCTGTGCGAAGCGTTTCATAAAATCTCCTGGTGTACCATCTTGAGGATTATACAAACTATCACGTATGTTGGCACGCTCTTCATCGCTAATGCCTTCCATTTGTTCGATTATCTTCCAAACATCATCGATGTTTGGTAGCTGGGCGTTGGGATCGCCATAATTGACAAAAGACTCTCCATTTCCGGCAGCTGAAGCTTTAGCAACATCATCCGCAAATTGCTTTTGATTGACAGGATCATCGGCCATGTTTCAAGGGTTTATTTTATAATTATTAGCTTGAGCAAATTTGTATTGTTGAGAGAATTCTTTTACTGATCCTTGTTGCTCAACTACAGAGTTTTTTAGAAATATGAATATTTTAATGAAGATCGCGCTGAATTTTTTTGTTAATTCATAAAATGCATTTAGTGTTGTTTAATATTACAATACAAACTTTTGAATGTTCATGTGCAATTTATTCAACTGGATATCCACCGCATTGTACAGATAGGGGCAGAGCGAAAAATCAAAGCGTGTGAAGAGCAGCATATAAAAAGGTAAGGTTTTTTGGTAAAACAATTATTTTGTAAATTTTTATTTAAAGTTTAAGACTCTAAATGTGAAAACGTTGATAAGCATGCGGCTGTAACTATAGCTTTTTCTTGATATTGCAAAAGAACATGCACATTTAAAAAAGTCCTAACATTCCGATTCTGAATAATTTTTCCCGGGGAATCGGAAAAAAGTGTTTTCATTTTTAAGATTGCAGATAAAGACATCACATTTTTTTTGTTTACACTCATGAATATTGACGGTTGATAAACAAATTTGCATTTTAATTTTATCTTAAAAATGAAAACTCCCTTTTCCGATTCCCCGCGAAAAATTAATCAGAATCGGGCTGTCGATGTTATTTTGCTCGTTCGACTAAATTCTATTGGCTTTTTCACTATGCTATTGTTTGACAGTAAGAAGGCAAACTTCTGTTCAAACTCGTACGGTTATATTAAACCATTACTCTTCCACAGTCATGTAACACTGAAAATTACATCAAAACCGAATTTTTCATGTCATTTTCTATTGAACAAGCAGATAAATTTAATACAATATTTGACTTAACATGCAAAATCATGCGGATTAAATACGAAAAACATTTAGGTATATAACATATGCATACTTAAATTAGGTATTTAATTTTTATTTTTTAAAAAATATGTTACAACTTTCTTTTTGAACAAAAAATAACGATTCAAATAATTATTATTTTAGCCAGTGTTGCCAGTTGCAAAATTTCCCGAAAAATCGATTAAAACACCTTTTTCTCCACTAAATACTATTAAAGAAATTTAATTTATTTATCGCCCAACATCATTTTGCATAAAATATAACGTTAATTATTTATACATAGTTTTTAGAAAAAGTTAATAAAAACATTGAAGATTTTATTTTTAATTCACTAAGGGCCAATTTTTCAGTACGAGTTTAAACTCTAGTCAAGTTAAACCGAACTTTACTCACCAAAATTGAACGTTTAAACTCGGTTTAACTAGATATTTTAGCATTCGTTGACGTTAAATTGACTTAAATTATCATATAATGTGTTTCTTTTTTGCCTAAGCCGAGTTAAAACGTCAAATTTTGGTGAGTTAAGTTAGGTATAATTTGACTAGAGTTTAAATTCGCACTATAACTCGCCAGCTTAGATTCTAGTCAAATTAAACTGAGCTAAACTCACTAAAACTGAACGTTTAAACTCGGTTAAGGCACAAAATAAACTCATCATATGCAAATTTAAGTCAATATAATATCTAACATGGTTAAAATTTGGAGCTAAAGGCCGTGTAATTTATGAAACGAAGGCAACATCAACAACTTTGTAAAAGGTCAATCACACAGGAAACTAGACTAGACAGCCTGTTTCGGAAATAGCTACATTTCTTCTTCAGTAGTCTTGAGTGATTCAGCTGTGACCAACCCACTGTTTAACTTGCATATGATTCGACACATGTGAGAGTAAACACATCTGAACTCATATGACGCTGAATTGTTATTCAGAACAATTCAGAACAATTCAGAACAAGTGCATTTTATTTTCGGTCAAGCCTTAAGCGGGGTACACATTAGCGATCATGAGTGACACTCATGCTCAAATTCTCTCTTTTTACGCAGGTTCGCGTGTGTGTACGTACCTTCGTCATTCAATAGTCAAACACAGAAATTTTTGTGGTTAAATTTTTGAGTGTTACTCAGGAGTGTTAATGTGTACCCCGCTTTAAAATTTATCCAACTGGCTTATGTTAAAGTTGCTCTTCTCTCTTTTCTACGCTCCCCCCTCTTGGTAAATCCCTTTTTTGGCTGATAATCACCAGGCAGCATGACTTGTAGCGTAGAGTTTTAGCACTATACCATCCATCTCTTGTGAATCGCTTTTTTGGCTGATACCACCAGATAGCGTGGACAATTGCTGGAATGCATAAAAAGTAAGCATTTGCTCCGACTCGATTTTTCAAGTAAAATAAAGAGAGTTTATGAATTTTTTACTTGAAAAATTGAATCGGAGCAAATGCTTACTTTTTATGCATTCCAGCCAATGTTTAAGCTTTGACTTGAAACTAAGATTATATAGATTGTGTCGGAGATTGAAACGAAACGGAGGAAATGTAGTGTTTCCTAAATTTGTTGCCTATTCCTTTTATATTTTGTTTGCAATAAATAAACATATCTTCAGGAGTTAGAATTTGACCTTTTATGTCCTTTGTAGACTTGTTTTTGCAACTTCATGCATGGTTGTTCCTCCAGCACCATCACTAGCGTTCTTACCATGCGACGTTTTAAAAAATTGCATTCTGAATCCAGTCCAAAATCATTTTTGTGGTGACAGATATTTCTGAAGCTTTTTATTTTATATTAACTTGCAGCGCCGCCTGAAAAGTGAATTCACTTTTGAACAGCGGCACCAGTTTCTAATAAACAGGCTTGGAAAATATAAACTGATTCTGCATTGTAATCCATATAATCACTAATAATGTAAACACATTGACTTACAGCCCTATTCTGGTTGTTAGCTTAACAAGAAATAGTTAAGGAGCTCTTGTTAAGCTGATTGTTATGTAAATGTTGGTATTCTTAAAAATCATTAACAACATAAAAGCTTAAAAAGCTTTTAAAGTTCACCATGCATCGTGAAAATCGATATGCCTATAGAAAGAAGAGATACGCTTTATAAACAGATGCTTCGAGTGCAGTTTGTGACTTTGCAAGCGCTTGAACAATTTGCCATGGCTACGAAAGATTTCATTACCAACACTTAAAATAAGTAAAAAATTCTTCCATTTTTTCAGTTTAATGTATTTAAACTCAATATTATATTATAATTTGTATTTTTTTTATTATTTTCACAACAATTTTCTATCTAAGCACATACATTTCATTCGTTGTTAAGTCTCCTTCTGTTATTAACAAAATTGTAAGGAAAAGAGCTTTTAAATTTGCAGCAGAATACGAAACCTTAACAAATTGTTAATATTAACTATTTTGTTAATGTGGTGAGCTTAGTTAAGCTGCCAGAATAGGGCTGTTAGTACCTTATCATATTCTTTGTAATACTAATATACAAATTAGTAAGCAGTAAATAGCTTGGCGATACCCAGTGGTAACTTTGTATCTACTCTTAGATAACGAAATTAAAATTTTCAGTAACATCTGCAAGGACAATGTTCTCATTCCTGTTGAGGTGCTCCTTCATTTCTCTTTGCGCTTGAAACTTTGAGATAAAGTATTGTAACTTTAATGAAATAAGTTTCTCAACAAGCAATTGAAAAAAATCTTCTTTAGTCTGAATTGCAGTTATCATTTCTGCTCGATCGGTAATAAATTACTATTTGTTGTAACTAACCACCATAATGATATCTGAGAGGTTTTCAGTTTTTTTCAAAGTGGTTAACCAACTCTCGCAGAAGTTCTCGTCCTGGACACTGATCGCATTGGTTCATCAATTGTAGCTAGTTATCTTATAAACAAGCATGCAGAGCAGGTCTTTGTAGTTTAGTTTTATTCTATCAACCATGAGCTTAACGTTTTGACAGTTACAACAAATACAGACACAGTGGCTACATCACTTAATCAAGTTCTATAAGTTTTTATCTTTCAATCTTGCAATATGGAAATTTTTTTAAATTTCACGAAAAAATAATTTAAATTACAAAGTATAAGCAAAGCTACTTCTGTTTCTGAACTTTCTTATTATAATTTCTCACAGACAATCTTTCATACCTGGACAAGACGGCTATCTGCCCCTTAGCTAATTCGACTCAGGACGTGATGCTGACCAAGAATAATTATACTTCTCTATACCTACCACGCCCCCTTATTTACGTTATGTGTTAAAAGATTTAGTTAAAAATATCTTCAAAAACATGACGAGTCAAAACACCCTGCACCTTCCATACGAAGCGAGTGCCAAAATGGGAATTTTAACTGAAGATTTCTACTACAATTTTCTGTATGATGAGTAAATTTAAAATTTTTAAACTTGTGCTCACCAGAGTTATTTGGCTCTAAACTGGGTGAATTTCTTGAAAATTCTCCAAATTTTAATTTTGAACAGGCTGTAAAAAAGAAAATTGATAAGTCCGAAAGGTAACAAAATTTATATATAAACTTCTAGTTGAAATGTACTTAAAACAAAAAATTATGTCAGCAACAAATTGCTTTCTATAAAAAACGAAATTCTTCAAGCTGCAAAATATTACGATTTTAACAAAAAAGGTTAGTTATTTTTTCTTATATAAAAAAATAAAATCACGATTTTTCATTCATCACTCTTTGTCTAATAGGAGCTGAGAAACAAAAGGTATCAAGGCAAATATCGCTGTCATTTTGAAAGTACAACAAATAAAATTTTTTTGAAAGCGTTTTTAAAATGCCAATACATTAAACAAATTTTAATAAAAATTTAAACATTTTTAAAAACTAGTACTTATCGGCTTGAGATATCCAGAGGAGAAAAATATGGCTCTTAATGATTAAAAATTACTATAAAAGCTTTTGAATAAGTCTTTTCATAAGACTTTTAAAAAAAGCTGTCGATTTTTAAATTCGGTATTTGTTTCCATGAGTAAAATGTTTTCTTTTAGCTCATCAAAAGAGAATAACATCGCTTAATACTATCTTCATACTCATAAAACTGGTTTTTGCATTTTCGAATATGCTTTTTCAAAGATGTTGTTAACATGTTGAGCTAATCAGAAACTGATCAATTGCTTTGAACAACTGTTGTGCCTGCTGAATGCACACATTGACATATGACCTACCTGAGTGATGCCATGAAATTAGCTTAGAATTTCGGAAGTATCAAAAAACACAGGATGACACTTACAAAAAAGCAAAATAAAATTTGCATTTAGTTGCTTTTTTCTAGTGTTATTTGTATGGGAAAAAGCTGCTTTTATGTTGCGTTTTACAAAAAGCTGTTTTTTCCCCAGCATGAATGGGCCGGAAAAATTCCCTCAAACTGGCAACACTGACGGTAACACGATTTTATTTAGAAGCCCTACTAAAATATTTTCCACTTTATAGCAAAACACTTGTAGGCGATGAATTTCTACCACAATAATCAAGAGGAGAATATAAGCAGTCGTGGCCGAGTGGTTAAGGCGTCTGACTCGAAATCAGATTCCCTCTGGGAGCGTAGGTTCGAATCCTACCGGCTGCGATAATTTTTTTTTTAATAATTTCTTACTTTTTTGAAATTTGTCAACTTTTTCTAAAATAATAGCATATACTGCGCCGAGTTCGATTTGTAAAAGCCAAATCCAAAACTTTTAATACACTGCTATTCACTTATTACGAGCTGTATATAAATATTATACCCAAGCAAATAGTTATCAATTCAAGAAACGGTTGATTGCACAGCTACAGCTTTCCACGCAAACTGAATTGAATAATCGAAATCGGTGGTGAATAAAGTGCCAATCTAGGCGAAAATAAATTCAAAACCTTACTAATCAAGAACTTTTAAAGCGTCAACGTCAGCAGCATGGATCTAAGAAGTCACGCATTGGAACGAACAAAACTGTTGGTGGACATGGCAAGAAAGTGCCAAGTATACACGAATTTGAACAATCTCAAAATGCGATAAGATTGCAAACACACTATTTATTATTTAAAATTGAAATACAACTAAAGTTATTATCAATATGGAAGGTGAGTCTAGCATGACAGGTTCACTAATCCTAAATGATAAGAAATACCAACATAAGTAAAACTAAGTAAGAAGCTAATGTGAACAAGATACAATAAGTTATGCAATACAATTTAATGATAGCAATTAAGGAAGTACCTGAAGGCTTTTCGTATAAAGCAAAAAATTAGTTTATGAAAGTTCAGATGTTAATAATTTCTAAATACAATATAAAAATAATAGACAATAATATTAAAGCCTAAATCGAGCGTTTTTTTAGTTAAAAGCGCTAGCATAAAACGCTCTTTAAATGATATAAAGGATGATTACAAAAGATCATGTTCGTTAACTTATTCTGCCACTGTGTATTTAGTAACTTCACAACAAACAACAGATAATGCTAAATGCATCACCAAATTTAATGATAAGAAGCCCTCTATTGAAACAATCACTCATCGGTAATAAGATTGGAATCTACTAAAAGGAATTTTCTGTCCATATTTCAAGTCAATTAAATTTTAGTATGTTTTAGATATTAAGATAAACACTTAGGAGGTTTTTTTATGAAAAAATAAGAACTACAAAATAACTACATGAAAAAATTAACCTAAGATTTAATGGGTTCTTTGCTGAATTCGCAAAAATAAAAATCCTAGCAATGGACTTCGGCAGGCAAAACTATAGGAGACTAGGGGAAATTGACGCCTTGTAGCGTACATCTTTAAGTTACTTGCACACTAATGGAACACTTGCGGATTGCTTTTATAAATTGATGCTTCAATTTAAGGAATGTGGAATGGTAGCTAGTAACGCTTTGGCATTACAAAACTTAATACAAAATAAAATTAATATCTTCTATTGAACTTACCTGCGAGTCCAAAGACAACCACAGCTGGCAGATAGAAAGCCAGGTCGGGAATGCTTTGTTGGAATGGTGAAGAGGATCCAGTCAAATCTACCATTTTTAATTTTAATGCACTTCACTTAAACAAGTTTATTAATATGGAAGAATTTTCTGGTTTTGCCGCTAAATGTTGTGTATTCAGCTGAATCAAATAATTTTATTAATTTTGTCTTGTTGGATCCAATTTATCTCAGCTGATATGATAAAAATTTCACACGCAGCAAAAATTTTTACCGAAAAGACAATAGAAATTGTTTTCTTTTTTTTTTCACATTCGCATTAATTTCTCGTGCAGAAAGCGTTGCCATACTGAACGTTGATGGTGCGCTTACACTAGCGTCAAAATCAGACCCTCCGCGATAAATTACATTTTTGTACTTTCAACAAAAAACAAAATCAAAATGCGAATAATATAAAAACCAGGTAATGGAAATAAACTTTAACGAACGGTTAATTTTTGATCTGTTCGGTTTTTTTTTTAAAAATTTCAATCCTTGTTCCGCTTTATTTGCCCCCCTAGCAGGCCGAAAAGAGATACCGAATCATATTGGTAGCGTTGTGTTAAAAGAGCTCATAAAACTATTTGCTTTGTTCTGACTTCTCCTCGCGGTCGTAAACAAAAACCGAAACTGTAACAAATATACCCCGCTTCACAGATTGCCATTGCTGCTTCCACGACTTCAAAATTAAAATTCTACAGAACCATGGCAGAATTATCCAGGTAGCATTGACAGTTGTTATGGAAAACTTGTACTGTCAAAAAATATACCTAAACAAAGAGCGCTTTCAATCGGCCATTGTCAATAAGTGAAAACATAACCAATGTTAAAAATTGTAAAGTAAAAAATAGAACAATCTCAGCAGCTGCAGATGCATATGTTCGAAATAAAATAAGTATTAATAAAAGTGGTGTCTTTTTGGAAGATAAAGAATATCCAAGTAACAATTTAGCTATACATTGATTCTTGCAGAGCTTAAAGTTCTATCTTGTATAGCAGCAAGCATCAACTATAGCTTTAGTCACGTTACTAAAGCTCTTGCAGAGAATAGATAAAGCTACTTTCTTGAGTTTAAAAGCACTGTTTTTGCTTCATATGAAGAGTAGAAGTAGCTGTCAGCTTTTAAAAGAGTCACTGTCAAACCCAAATAAGAGCTCTTGGAAAGCTCTTTTCTACTATTCGTTTAGGTATGCGTGTGTTAAAAATAAACTCAATAAATATATAAAATTTGATAAGTGTAAGTGATGATTAGAATGACAAATAAATTAAAGAAATAATAAAGCTATTATTATATCAGACTAAAAATATGTTAATGTATTCGTTATATGCTGTGAGTTTCAGTGCGCTTTTAAATTTATCGGAAACGTGAATGTACTTCGAAAAACTACAACGGGCTTAAAAAATAATTAAAATTAAAAAGTTTTCATTATTTAAAAATAGTTAAAAATTGTTTAACAATGCTTAAAAACAACTAAAAATTATTTAAGTACTTTATTATTCAATATAAATATCATACAAATCATCAATTTTGCTTAAAGTAATATTGTAAGCTATTATATTTAACTTTCTTCAACTCCCAAGATTTTCTATTTTTAATAAGATTTCCATTTTTTTAAAAGAATGCTTTTTTAATCACTTGTTGTTCCCAAGAAATTTAATGCATTAATTTACAGTATTTTACATATATTAGCTTTGAAAATACAAAAAAAAGACATTTTAAAGCAAACATTATACTGAATCCACGTGTTTCAAAACAGCTCTATAGTTATATTTATTA
The DNA here is from genome assembly GCA_963920525.1 of Dichetophora obliterata. Taxonomy (NCBI): domain Eukaryota; kingdom Metazoa; phylum Arthropoda; class Insecta; order Diptera; family Sciomyzidae; genus Dichetophora; species Dichetophora obliterata. The sequence goes on along the minus strand of OY986437.1, from coordinate 23,714,925 downwards.
CTTTAAAAGAGCCTTTACAGAGCAAGTAGCAAACTTTTGAGTTCTGCTCTTGTGCAGGTTTTATAAAACCTTTTACAGAGCTGTGTAAAGTATTAGAGCTCAAAATGGTAAACAAATTATATATCGAGCATTTTCTTTAAAATTAAAAGCAACAAACAGCTGCGGTTAAGCTTAAACTACATACTAAACACCTATAGAACACAGTTATAGCTCACTCGCACCTAGTTGCTGCAACAATGCTACTTGGGTATGTTTTGTGCTATGATATATTAACTACATTTTATCGTGTTTTATAGCGAGGTTGAGTGGCTTAACTTAAGCGTGCAGCACTTTACTTGCTTTATAATGTTATTTTCATTCGCTTTATTTCACTAACAGCTGTTTTTGACAGGCTATGTTTTCCTTTGGAAGAGAAAATAAGCAGTTGTTAATGCTACCTGAATAATTCTGCCATGTGCACAACAGCAGCAAAAGAATTTGTTGACGCATGCCACAAATTTCTGTATACTTAGAAAACTAAGTATACAGAATCATAGCTAATAATACAATTATTTCGAATTTAAAAGGACTTGGCAATATCTCCATATATGTGGATATTCCATGCCTCCAAAATTTGTCTCGGAAAATTCATTAAATTTAATTTTCCAAGTTTAGTATATTATATTTTAAAACAAGACACACATTTTAGTATTATGAATATGCAAAATAATTGTAACACATATTTCACGTAGTATTGCATAATTTTTTATTAAAACCATTTAGTAGAAACAAAATCTGTTATATCAAAAAAATATCTTAAAAAAAAATAATACAAATTTAATATTCATAATAAAACTAATCCAAATTTTTTTAATTTTTCTAATTCATTGTTTTATTGACACAATGGTTTCTTAACATATTTCTAAATTATGGCTTGTAACAATTCTCAAACACAAGTTATAAACACTTTTTTAGTGCACAAATTTTAAAGTTTATATCAGTGATGTTCCTCGACGCGTCGTCTTTAATTGTCGACATTTTGGTGTCGACAATGCAGAATGTGTCGACAATGTAGACAATGTCGAGAATTGTGTAAACAATGTCAACAAAATGCAACACTGCAACTTGGACTCAATTTAATTAAATATTACAATAAAAATGCAGCCTCTTACATTAATTATCTACACGTCGTTAAAAGCAATTGTCTACACGACATTGTCGACATCATGTTCTCTACGCCGCACATCACTGGTTTATATGGAAAATTGCAAAAATGTCAAAATGCTTAAAATGCCAAAATAAAAAAATATTTAAAATATTTTTTATGTTTTAGTATGAATCATACTGAAAAATAAGTGATTTCATCAAAACCTGTCAAACTAATGTATAGTATTTTTCTTAGCGTATGAAATATTATTGGAAAAGTTTTTAACATTTAAATATGTTAAAATTATTCAAAAATAAATAAAATTTAGATAAAATTGTGCTCAAACTTGAAATTTAGTAGTTTCAACGGATTGATTTCTTTTTCACACTAGCACAGCTCGGTTATGGACAAATCGGATAGGTTTGCTGATTCACCGTAAGAAAGGTCAATTCATTGACTTTCAAAAGATATCTTAAAATATGTTTTCCATTAGTTATTTTTTCTGCTAAAAACAATAATGCTCATCAAAATCATGAAATATTAATTAACCCTGTTACTCCTAAAGGCGTAAAAATAGACGCCCTTAGGAGTAACATGCCATTTTTTGCTCAACTCGACATTACCTTTCACCTCTTTAAATAGTAGCACTCTATCGCGCGACACCCTGTATAGTAGGAATGTGACGGGTGTCATTTTGCGGATGCTGATGCGGATCTGTAAAGAGCCTTCCTTGAGAATGCGGATGCAGATGTTTTAATTTAGAATAGAAATATATTTTTTGTGATTGTTAATATTTATTTTTGTAATCAAAAAAGGTTTTAAGGAATAAAATAGTAAAACTCATTTATATATATACCAAAAAAAGTAAAGCAAATATCATTTCAATTAATGCAATGACATAAAAACTTAGTGCAAATATTAAATTTTTAATAATTTAATAGTTATTTAGCTCGACTAGACAAACTTAATGTTGTACTTAATTATAAAAATAATTTTAAAAATTTGGTAATACAGTAGAACCGAAGAATTTAGCTGTTTGCAGGGTTGCCACTCAAATATAATTTTAGCTACCATTGGTTTCATCTAAAGAATCTACCAAATTTAAAAAAAAAACTACCAAAGCAAAATAAAGCTTTTATACTCTTTTCTGAATACTGTGAAGATGTATGTTATTGTAAATAATCATAAATAAAAATACACATTTTGTTAGAAACCCGAAAATTAATATACATTAATTTAATTTAAAAAATTAAAATTCTTAAATATTAATAAAATTATTTCTATAAAAAAAAATCACAGTCTTTAAATTCATTTCACAAGAAAAACATAAAAAATTCGTAAAATTTTTAACGGAACATAAAGAAAAAGACGTAATCCCATGTAAAATAAAAAAATTTTAAAATTTAAAAATACAATTCCTTAGCTAGCATTATCCATTGACGTTTTCTTTTCTCGAAAAATTATGCATTTTTTCTGCCTTCTTTGAGAATAATGCGCTTTTTGTGTTCTTTTCTCAAAAAAAAGTTGACCTCTAAACATCTAGTTTAGTTGACATCTAAATCGTGTTCTTTTCTCGAAAATTGTGACCTGAAAAGTATGAAAAATGCAGAATTTTTGCACTTTCAAGATCAACGGTTTCAGAGTCCTGCCCTCAAACTGAAGAAACAAAAAATTGACATGTTAAGAAAATATTGAACATTGTATTGATATATTATTAAAGAGTGAGCTTCTTCTTTACAAATATTTATTATAAGTAAACATAAAATGGCTGATATTAACGAAATAGCCACAGCAGTGGTATGTTTTATTAAAAATTAATTGCTGGATTACTATTTCTCTGAAGATTTCTGCAATATATTTGATGTTTCTCGATATAGCAGTGCAGCCAACACAACATTGAAAAAAAAGTTGCATTTTTATGTTCTTTTCTCGACTAAGAACAGGTCAACATTTTTTGAGTTCAGGGCAAAATTTAAAAAATTCTGCGCTCTCTGAGGGCACAATTTTTTGGCGAGGAAATAAAACGCCGTATATATAAATATGCGTATGCTAAACAGTTCGGTATCATTTTCTCTCGAGTTTCTTAACCGATTGGGATAATGTTTTTTTTAAAGAGAAATAGTAGGGAGGAGTGCACCGAATATGTTTGTCTTTCAACCTGAAATATGAGCATTGAAAGAATATTTCTTAAGTAAAACCTTAAGTATAAGATGAAAGAACATAGTGTAAGAGGAAATTTCAGACATTGCTTAAATGTCTAAAAATTTTTTATATAACATGTGTGATGTTACGATGGTAAACTTTTTTACAAATAGTAAATTTTGAAAAATTTCGTTATTTTAACTCAAACTTCTGACGATATCTCGAAGTACACCGCTATAACTTTTTATAATCATTAAGTTAATTAAAAAAATACACGTTAATATTCACACCAGTAAATTTAATAACATTTAATTATTATTTTATTACATGTTACATTAATTTTCAATTATTTTTGTAAATGCTTTCAATAATTGTAATGGAAATTTATTAATGAAATTATTGGTTTTTGATATTGAAATATTTTTATCGTTTGTAAATTATATTTATCAAAAAACATTGTTTCCTGTGAACATTCATGTCTTAGTTCGCAATTAAAATCTTCACCTAAAACAATAGGCATCTTGTGATAATTTTCACCCGGTTCAATGGAAGCTACCCAAGTATAGCATAAAAGTGATGTGTTAGTATGTGCATACTTTTAGGCTGAACATTTTTGAGGACAGTATATGTTGTAAAAGCACTGTAATAATGGCAAAAAATAATAATAGTTTAATGGTGCACACCAGCTTCAGTTAATATTGAAAAAACCAACCTACGCATCAAAGGGCTTTGGATCAATGGGCAGCGTGTAGAACTATCAATCAAAAGGGTATGAGTTCGATTCTAACAGCCTATAAGGAAATATTTTTAATATTATTGTTGTAATAGTCTAGCACGCAAAACGGTGTCGTTTCAAAAAATATAATCAAAATACAGATCTCACTTCAAATACTGTTATTTATCGCAATTAAACTTATTCTAATCTAACTTTAAGAGTTATTTAGCATTATTTATATCTAAGTTTTTACAAAATTTGATTTTATCTAAATAAATTTTAACCAAAATTTTACAGTTTTTTTTTTATTTCGTTCGTGAAACCAACCCAATTTTTTTGCTTACTTGATAAATGCCTTGAAAATAGATCTAGTGCAAAAATCGTACAATATGTTAGGTATGGTTAATCCGGATAAGGGATTTTATATTAGGGATATTTGTCTATAGTTACGGTGACCATCCGTACTGTATAATATATATTATACTATATAGTACAGCACTCTTTTCATGGCAATTTCCTGTTTAAATTATTTTGTTATACAAAACATATAAATGTTCTGTATTTTATAAAATGTTCTGTTTTTGTACTCTATTCCACAAGATATTGAAAATATTTTTTATTTGAATTAGTATTTTACATTAAGCTTTTTACTATCCTCATTGAACAGAAACGTGTGATATAGATTAAAACTATTCACTAAAATTAACTGCGTTAAACTATTTTTATTTTTAATCTTCAAACGCTTTCAAATACTATTTTTGTGTAGGAAATTGCATATCTTTTTTTATTTGAGCTCAAATTCACTTTGGGATTCTGGTTCAATGTGAAAATCATGCCTAAACTGAGATTTTACCAAAGAAAAAATTCCATTTGATGTCGTTGTTAATCTGTACACAAAATTTCCCTCAAACGATTTTTAGTGTCACAAAGCTTAGAAAAGAACAAAAAAAAAAATAAATAAAAACTTAACTGTAAATTTTTATAAATCTCTCTTTGTTACTGGTCATCTTCAGTTTGTCCAATACATCTTCTTGCCCATGTAAAATAAATTGTTATTTTAAACATTTTATGAATTATTTTAATTTTATAGTTATAATATGGCAAACAAATCTGAAGCATTCTTTTTGAGTTTTTTTTTAAATAAATATTTTAATATAACCTGAATACAAGCAAAAACAATTTCGTATTCCTTAGTATTAAACTAAAATCTTTGGTTCTAATGCATAGTGTCGATTTGACACTAAAAGTCTTTGACGTTACAAAAATCAAATGCGTTTGAAGGTTAATGAACAAGTAATATCTGAATACCAGTATATGTACTTACCTTATGAAAAGCAATATCAAAATTGCAAATCAATATACAAAGCGTAATATGAGCTAATATGTTTTTAATATATTTTAATGAACTCGTATGTATACTGTTCAGTATGTATACTGTTCTGAATATGCATATACTGTTATATCCAATAAACATCCTATATATGGAATATTTGAAATTTTGGTTTGTCCTGTATTTAGCTCTAAAAAATATGGTCACCGTATCCATAGTGGGACCGGTTTTGTTTTTTCATCGTCATTTTACACAATGAGAATATTTTCGAGTTCCAAATATATCAATGGATTGGTATTTTAAATGACTATCTTTTTGCTCAATAGAATTTATAGTTTTTATGGAAAATTTCATTGTAATTTTTACAAAATCTGAACGGTTTCAAAAATTTTTGTCTTTTAATGTGGGACTTTATCATACATTCAATAAAACCACAGAAAGCGTAAATTCATTGAAGTAAAAAGCACAAATTATGAATTTTTATTTATTCAGTTGACCTTTAACACGAATATAATTGGCATTATTCTTTTGATTCACATCATTCTTTGTCTTAATCGTAGTGACAATTCCACGAACGCAATTCATCAATTCTTTATCATCAACTTGCAAAATATCATCTTCAACTTCACCTATTCTAGATACCGATAAAAACTGGTCTTTGGTATGTTGTATGCACGCGCAGTGGGTCCCACGTTGGAAAACATTTGGAGTCCCATATTATAAATTCATGGACATTTTGATATAGCACCCGAAATTTATTTGTTCACTGCATTTGAACAGAAATCACTATGAAATCTTAAAGATAAACGAAAAACCAACACATTGCATATACTCACCGTTTTTATAGCACAGAAAATAATGACAAAATGATCACTGCTAAAAATGATGACAAAACTTTTTTTTTAATTTTTTTTAACTATTTGGCACGAATATAAACATCGCGTATTTTCTCTCCAAATACCATCGAACCTACCTGTCATTGTCAAAACATTGGTGATACCTGTTTAAAATACCGGTGAACAGTTCAAGTCCCACATCAGAAGACGTCCCACTTTAGACAATTCTCACCTATTTTTTATATATATTATAATATAAAATATATAATATGTTTATAATTCTGTTTTAGTAAATAGAAACCATACAAATATTCTTCCAACTTTTGTTAGGAGTTTTTAATAATTCAGATTATATTTTATTTGGTTCTTGGAAAATAGGTTCAGGAGTTGGATAGAAATGATTACTAGCTTGATGGGTCTTGAAGTATTCGCTACCATTCTCTTCAAATTCTTCTTTCGATGTTAGTGAATCTGTAAAATCTTCGGAGCACGCAAAATCGCGAGCTCCAAGCCAAGCATCTAAATCAGGTATTTTTGCAATTGATATGTTATGCGGCATTTTAAATGGCAGCATTTCCAGCAGCTCTTTCGAAAGACGCTCCTTCATACCCTGAAGGTTTGCACAGCCTCCTGTCATGAAGACATTTTGAGCTAAACGTTGTTGCTGCTCGAGTGGTAATGGCTTTAAAACGAAGTCAATGAGTTCTGCTAAGCCGGACTCCGAACTTCCAATCATACTCGGTTGAAACAACAATTCTGGAGCACGTATAGCTTCGACGCCAAAATGCAGCTGGTAGTTTTCGGCAGCTCCTGCTGGCAACAGCACAGGCTCCTTGAATGTTGAATCATGATGCCTTAAAATATCCTCGTACTCAATTAGGCGCTCATTCTCTACCTCGCTATCACTATCATTGTCGCGACTGATGGCCTTGTAAACATCCCAATCACCATCGTGTATGCCAAAGTCATCTACGCCCTTTTCTTTGCGTGCCAACAAGGAAATTATGCGCATACGTTCCTGTGCAGCAGCAGTACGGCGTTTAGCCAAGTTCTGTCGCCGCAGCTTACGTGCATGCTTGCGCTCCATGAGCTGATCGCGCTTATTCTTGACATCAGTCACCCATTCTGTTATGGAAACATTTTGTGGTGGCTGAGGGACCACAGCTATTTTCTCCTTAATCGTAAAATTTTGCATATCTACTGGTTGTTTTACCTTTTGTTGCAGGCGTTCTATGCGTGCACGCAACACTTCAATGACCTTGTCTAGTTCATCAATACTACCAATGCCGTGATCTTTTAATGACAATGCACAAGCTTCTGTATTCCCTGATTCGTGCATACTTGCGATCTCTTCCATGATTTGCAGTTGTTGCTCATCTTCTTCGAGTTTTTGTTTTGTTCGCTTTGCATTCGCTTCCAGCAGTCGTCTAGTCATCTCTTTACGTTTCTCAAACTTTTGCTCCGCCGTTAGGGTGCCTATTGTGGGTACCTGAGTCACATAAGGCAATTGAATGCGTTTGACGTACTTTTCGTAGTGTTCGACTTGAGCCCACTGCTTTATATCGTGCATGTAATCTACAGCTACTGAACTATGCTGGTGCATCAACGACTCCATGCGACTGATGGTGACGGCATTTAAGTGTACTGGATATTTCATCTGCATTAAACGGAACAAATACGTGATTATATGATAGCCACCAATGTTCAGACGTCGAGCTCTGTGAGCCACGAACTTTCCGTTTAAAACTGGAATGACATGAGTTGTGGTGTAACCGAAAGATATAATCAAACCATCTGGGCCACAGTCATTGCGTATGAAGCTGTGCAAAGCATCTATGCCATAACAAACTCCCGGCATACCATAACATTCGAAGAGCAACTCATTCATTTGCTGACGACAGTAGTTTGGATTTCCTATTGCTTCTGTTATTACCATTGGGTGTGGCACGCTGCCGTCACAATCAATTCCCAAGTGTAGGAAAATGTAGTCAAAAATCTGTTCCTGATTTTGAAAGTGAGTGACTACGTTACGGTCGAACTGGGTTTTCAGCTGAAAGCGCAGAGCCTCAATGTTAATAATGTCATTTCCGATTTGTATAGGTGGATTTGCCGTGACATCTGCCGCATCCTTTTTGCGATCCTTTCGTGGTTTAGCTATTAAATTTCGAAAGCTGAATAGTGGCTCCGCGCAGGTGCTCCAGCCTACCCGGCATTGATATGAACCGTTGTCGATAATAAGCGGTGGCCTTTCCGATTTTAAACTGCCAGAATATTCATGAATTATATCGGGTTTAGTTTTAATATCGCACAACTGAATAATATTCATTTTATTGCCTGCTTTGGATTTAGAAAACTTGGAATCACAACGAAGGGCAAAATAAAAATAAATGTAAACAAAACAGCCATATTAATGCTGACAACGTTGCCATCATATTTAATAGGTCGTGGGTATTTTTTATATTTGGGAAGATGCATGGTAGAAGAATACATGTATATGCACCAGATGAGAGCATACTGCCGGAATTGTCAAACCGAAACAAAACTTTTTCTTTATTTTCTTTTGTTTCCATTCGCCACACAGCTAAATTTGACAGACACATAGTAGAAGAACACAGGTAGCTGCAGCGCTGACTGTGCTCTCTTTCCATACTGCCATGTCTGTCAAATGTAGCTGTGTGGCGAATGGAAACAAAAGAAAATAAAGAAAAAGTTTTGCTTCGTTTTGACATTTCCGGCAGTATGCTCTCATCTGGTGCATATACCTGTATTCTTCTACCATGGACAGACATGGCAGTATGGAAAGAGAGCATAATAAATCAAGTGTGCAACGCATTTGAGTGCACGATCAAAGAACTTCTGCTGTTTGCGATAGACAGGACGCACTTGTAGGAAGTCCTGAGCTGCGGCAATTGTCCCAGTTAGTAGAGAAAAAACACCCATAACATCGTCAAATAGCGGAACGTTCTCTTGATTATTTGGATTGTATTCGTTTTGCTGCCGTTCACTCTGTACTATACCCACTATAACGTTCATGCAGATCAAGCATAAGGCGCATCAGAGCCTATGCTGCAAAACATGTGTCTGTGTACAAAATGGAACAGTGTTTTACGCGTACATCGAGCTGCTGCCACCTTTTGTTGCTGTATTGCTCCAACATTTTTCTGATTAAAATTTTATGACGAAAAAATACAAAGTAAAAAACAAAGATTGCCTTTTTTATAAAAAAAATTAAAGTATTTCTGTATTAAAAAAATGCAGTTTAAGAAATATACTTACCACAGTTCTTCATCACGAATCTTTGATAATTATTTAAGTTTAAATAAATATAATTCCTATCAAATACATATTATGCAGTTTATTTTAATGTAGAAATTCTTTACTTAAATAAATGTATGTAAACAACTATTTACTACATGCAACTACTTCGTGTAGTATTAATTATTTAAATGTAAATTCAGTAAAAATATATTGAATAACTACATGTGTATTCAAAAATAAATAAAACTACACATATATAAAGTAAATACACATTGTGTAGTAAATTTTACTACAGTTTTTTTTGAGAGCACACTAAGGACCAATTTTTTCAATGCGAGCTTAAACTCTAGTCCAATTAATCTGAGGTTAACTAACTAAAACTGAATGTTTAAACTCAGTTAAGGCACAAAAGAAACACATGACATGAAAATTTGAGTCAATATAACACCCACGAATGATAAAATATCTACTTAAACCTTATTTGAATGTTAAATTTGGGTGAGTTTAATTTGATAAGAGCTTAAGCTCGCACTGAAAAATTGGCCCAAAGCGAAAAATTCCATTTAAAATCAAGACTGATCGTTTTTAATTAAAAAATGTAAATTTTTTATTTATCGTTCTCATTTTAAAATTGTTCATTTTAAAACAAAAACTCATTTTTAATTTTAAGTTGAAACAGATACACAAAACTAAGCCAAAATTTGCATATTAAGATCAAGTTTGATCGTTTTCAATTTAAAAATATTAATTTTGGATATGATATTTTGATGAAATATGGAATAATATGATGAGCACACATTTCTTGATGAATGGCTGGCTTTGGTTTGTGAGGCGACAGACTTCAGTGCTCACTTCAGTTCATCACCTAGATCTCCACCAGAGGAATGCTCATCTCAAGAAGTGGATGCCAACGAGGATGAAGAAAACTTCGCGGAACAACTAAAGGTATTATATTTGGAGTGCATAATGGAGTACTTGAAGGGTAAGCTATTTAAAAGTAGTCGAATTGAAATTCTGAGCTGCCTGACAAACTATTTTTTATTTTATATATAATAACTGAAAATTAATAAACAAAACAAATGTAAATTTTAATTATTTTGTCTTATTGCAATGTGTGTATCATGGGAAAAGCAATAAAAAGGTAAGAAAGAACGATTTTTAATCAAAATTATATGTTTGTGGTATAAAAATAAAACCATTTTAAAACAAAAATGTGTATTTTCATATCAAACGTGTGCATTTTTATATCAACAATTATCAACTTAAAATTAAAAAGTTTAATTTTAAATTACATTTTCTGTTTTCAGATTGAAAATACAAAAATGAACAATGACCCATTTCTTAAATAGAATTAAGAATCATTTTCAAAACGAAAATATTGGAGTGAATTTAAAAATGTTCAACTTTACTCTGCTTTTGTTACTGTTTATTTCTGATTTAAAGAAAGAATATTGGATTTTACGTTGTTTTTATTCTCGTTATACTGTTGAATCTGTAGTGCATGGTAGAAGGATAGAGGTATATGCAGTGCTGACTGCTCTCTTTCCATACTGCCATGTCTGTCAAATTTAGCGGTGTGGCAAATGGAAACAAAAGAAAATAAAGAAAAAGTTTTGCTTCGTTTTGACATTTCTGGCAGTATGCTCTCATCTGGTGCATCTACCTGCATTCTTCTACCATGCTGTAGTGAGCAGTAATACTTCCAATGTCATCCCTGGTTGTGTGTCAAAGTACCAAATAGAGGAAAAATTTCTATAAACTGTCAAGCAAATCATTGACATTTGTTAGATTTTTTCGTGGTGCTACACGCTTGTGAATCGATAGAATCCTAAAATGAAAGCAATTTATAACAATTTGTTCAAGAGGACTTCCACTTACGCAGTGGCTATTATAGCATCGGCGTTCTTCTTTGAGCGTGCCATTGATGTAGGTTCAGAAACCTTATTTGACAGTTACAATAAAGGCGTAAGTTCCTTCCTTACAGAAAGTTATGTAATTAATAAAACAAACTTCCTTTTCTGCATTTACAGAAGCAATGGAAGGACATCAAGCACAAGTATGAGAAGGATGAATAAGATAATTTAGACTTCAAATAGTGTTTGAACATAATAAATTTTATTAAAAACTATTCGTTTGCTTATTCAACAACTTCCCAAGGTTTTTCAGGTCTGGTAAGATCCCAAGGTTGAGCGGCCTTGAATTGTTCAGGCTCTGTAAGCGATATACCATTCTCGCGCACGGTATTTAGGAATTTGTCCACTTTTCCATCAGGCACAGCCTGTATATCGCAAGCCATTTCGGTGATACCAGATTGAATACAACGGTCAGCCAAAACGCGTGCTAGGTTAACAAAGGCAGCAGTATCCTTTGTTTTGAAGAGGTGTTTTTTGAAGCACCACTCTGATGTGCTGGCACTGATTATTGGTCCATTCTGGAAGTGCTTAACATCGGCGCTGACATAGCGTCCACTCACGTTCAGCTCGAGTTTGTGCCAGAATGTGCGGCCTTTTTTTTCGAGATCGTATCCAACTGGTTTGTACCCTATTCGCAGCTTTTCGAGATTGCGTGGATTTCTATTTACGAGATATTGTTGTCCATCTTTTGGCAATCTTAGTTGTTTGATTTTTTTGCGTACTACTACTGAGAATACTCGGGACATTCTTTATTTTTCTTAACGATTTTCTTTCACTTGCGAATGCAGCAAAATTATTTGACAACTGCCATTTTACAGCTTTTACAAAGTTTACAGCTGTCAGAAGAGAATAGGGTAAAAGGCACTATCTCATAGCATGGTAGAACTATTAAAGGTATATGCATTTCAGACTGCTCTCTTTTTCTCATAGCCAGAATTGTCAAACTCAAGCATTTTGCTATTCTTGCCTATTTTCGCTTTCTTCTTGCATTCTCATCGTTTTCAGATTTTGTATGAGCTGTCAACTTCGTTTTGACAGTTGCGGCAGTCTCCCTCTCCGAAATGCATATACCTTCTCTAATTCTGCCATGTCTCATAGTAAAAGCACCCTTTTTTGCATAAAGTGCATAATTTATTAGATTCTGACCTCTTTTGATCTGAGAAGAGAACGGAACAGCTGCACTGTTGTTGTGAATTCCGATGTATTTACGATTAGCGGCCCTGCAGTCTTAGGCATCGTGCACGAATATTTCATGATGAATTCTTTAAAAAACTTACTGCATGAGACACATTTGTCGATAATTCCTTAACAAATCGGTCTTTTTTCGTTCATCGAAAACAGAAAATTTCAAACAGTGCACGAATTTGGAACTTTTATATGAGATTTTCGTCAACGAAATGTATAAACGAATCAGCATGTTTCGTTAAAGAAGAAGAAAAATCGTGCAGGATTCATTCAATCTTTCTTTCAGACTTGGACCACTGAGGGGGTTCACATGGTCCTACATGTTGGCATGTATTGTAGGATAAGCCTCGTATTTGACCGTTCGAACGCTCGATACAGCCGACTGACAACATCTTATCTTGAATTTGAAATATTTAAAATTCAAGGCCATCACACCAGGCGTGAGAACATGTAGTATCATATGAGTCCCGCTATTGAGGTTATGTTATTAATCGACAAGATATTGGATTAAATTCAAGAAATTTTTAAAAATGGCAAATTTTTGCTTCTCACAATTGTCACAGCACAAACTATGAAATGTCAAAATTATTTAATTTTGTTTTTAAGTTGGTATTACTAGAGAGCAGAATGCAGATCCGTCGAATTTTACAGGTCAGAAAGTTCTGCATATACTTTTGTAGTCAACATTTTTAAAAAAGGGCACGATTTATTTTAAGGTCAACATTTTTGTTTATTGGTAGTTAAACGAGCAATAGGTCAGATTTTTTTCTTAATTTATTTAATATAAATTTAAATTCATATTAAATAAATTAAGAAAAAAATCTGACCTATAGCTCGTTTAACTACCAATAATCTAATATAAAAAAGGTAAAAAATTTAATAAATTAGTCAACATTTTTTTTAGAAAAATAGAATTCTTGAAGAAGCCAGAAAAAATTTAGAATTTTTTCCAGAAAAGAATGCGCTATCAGATTTGGCAAAGAACTTGAACTCGAGAATTTTTTAAATATTTTTAATGGTAAGTTATACGATCACTTTAATTGTTCACTTTGCATAAATCATCTGGCTCGAACAGTGAAAATAGAATTTAATTTTGAAAATTAATATGATTTAAAATTAAAAGTCAAAAAAGATTTTATTTAGCTTATAATATCAAAGAAATCTTATAAAGGGTTTCCACAAGCTTATATGTTGTCGTATTGCGTTTTCATAAAAAAAAAATACAACAACTGTGAGCACACCATAAGGGTATATTTTGTTGTATGTCGTATTTATACAGCTGACTGAAGAAACAGACAGGTGACTGAAGGCAATTAATTTTTTAAAACTAGTTATTATTAAATCTTGTCTCACAAAATAAAAACAAAAGCTGTTACAGTAGTGATATTACAATTTAAATGTACGCGGTAATAACAAACTCGTTACAAGAATAGCATAAGTTAAATAAGACAAGCAGTAAACAATCCAAACACAATTACACTGTCGTAAATTATTTTAATGTGGAAGTCAACAACAAAACTTTTACAACTAATGTGAAAAAATACCACAATACAACTGCACAAACACTTGTGAAACCCCTAATTATATGCAAATATCATATACATATTTTATTCAACTTAGCAATATATGCACACAATCTACAGGGTGTCCCAGACCAAGAGGATTATAATGCGGGGGGCTATTCCTCGTGATGAGATGAGCAAAAAATCGTCTGGGTGGAGGTGGTCGCAAATGCTCCCTAGGGGTCTAGGAGGCAAGCAAAAAAATAATTGGTGTAATTACGCTTTAATCCTTAACTAGCATAGCTCTACACCGATTACCAAATTGAAAATTTTTTGGAAAGAAAATTAAATTTAATTTCAAGCTCTTCGTTATTTTTTATGACCCAGTTTTTATCCCTGGACAATTTTCTATGCATCCGCCACACATTGGATAAACCTCAATGCAATAATTTTATGTAAAATGCGATTTTCCGATCTTACTTCTTCTTGCAAGAAAAAAAAAAACAAAGTCGCAGTGCTTCCATTTAATACCCAGTGCAATATTAAAAGAAGTAAGATCGAAAAATCGAAAAATATGAATAAATTGTAGTTGTGACTTTATGGCAAAACTTTGCGCTAATAGGTTAAAGAAAATTTAATGTTTTTCACAAAATACATCGCGGCAAAATAGAAGAAGCGGAAGAATATGTATGAATTTACTTTATAGAAATTGTGACAAATAATTTATAATTATTTTTAATATTAATTTTTCTTCTTCTTTCAATACGATGTATTGAATAACAAGTTTAACAGGGGCTATTAACGATACGTCAGATGAACTTCTTTACACGGGGGTTCTCCGAGACAGTAGTGCTAAGAAAGTTTCAGCACATTCATAAATTGTTACCCACACACACTCATTTTTGCTACTGTCTGCTCTACTGTCTTAACTTTTTTGAAGACAGTTAGCGGCACAGTAGAATGATATTTTGCATATTAAATGACAGAAGACGAGAAAATTTAATAAAGTTAATTGAAAATTTGCAATACTTTGGCGTGCTCGTAGTTTTAACAAAAATCTTCATCATTTATAATTTTTTACGATTTTTGTCTACTGTCTTGCAAACTTTCTGTACTCTTATAGCATATTTATGAAAAACAAACGATGCGTTTATTTGACGAACTTCATATAAGAAGAATGTCTGACAAGAACGAAGACAGCTAGCTCAGTAACAAACGATGACGTGAACTCAGTATTCGACGAGAAAAAAATTGTCATAATGTGAAAATTTTTAGCAGGAAAATTAAAGTTCCTGCTAAGAAAAAATTAATTTTCTTGTAGTATATAAGTATAAATAATCATTTCATAGAGTTGCAAACTTTCGCTGCCTCTACGGGCAGTGGCCCGTTTCAATCAATTATTGTCAATCAACAATAATCCAATAAAAAATTAACATATGATGTAAGAAGCAGTACGAACAAAAAAATATATGATTCAAATAAAAAAATTATTTTTAAGAATTTTAGAAAATTTACACATACTCCTGAACTTATGTCATCTCATAAGACTGCTGTTGGTAAATACTAACGTTAAAAGTATTTTCATGATGTAAGCAACGTAATTGTAGACGACGAGGCAAGGAAAAAATACATTAAGCCGAGATAAAGGCTCCATTTTACATAATGCTGTTATTCACAGACACAAAGTTTGAAAGCTTATACGTATTCTTCACTGTCCTAACATAACCATCCCGTTTAATGCGCATTTAAGTGCACCTGTAGTTCGTTTCTATAACATTTCTCTGCCGATTATTTCTCTACTGGTAGACAATGTGACGTCAAAGTTACGTAATTCTCTATTACTTTGTTTCTATATGTGTGGTGAGTAGAGTTTTGAATTCTCTACTAGTTGAGAAATTCTCTACTGCTCCATAGCAAACCAGTTGAGAATGGATGCGGTAAGTAATGTTTTTTGGTAAAACTCTGTTATATTGATATAAAATAATTATTTTTTATTTGTAGAAAAAGATAACAACGAATGTAACGCAAAATAAAAAAAAAGAACCATTGGTCGAGCATATGCGACAAAACCGTACTTTGTGTAGCATAAAAAAGTCTTAAAAATAAATTTAAAAACTGTAAGATTCACAACTCATTTCACTCAACACGAATTTCTCTACTGGTGAGTGTTTTCGCTATAAAAACACTAAAGTCTCAACGATTGAAAAAAATTTGGTTGATTTGAAAACTACGTCACACAATGTAATGATCCCATATAGCGAGGGGCCATAAATACAAGGAGTTACGATTTTTGATAAGAGAATTATTCTAACAAAAGTGCGATCAAATCGGATGAATGGCAAGCATACCTCCCATTGAAGCGAAATCGGTAAGCTGGTATATTTATGCAAATCTGTAGTTCTTTACTAACAACAACTAGTTGGTGCGAAAATAACCGAATCGGCCAACTAATACAACCTCTTATAAGGTTGTTTTACCTTTTTAAAAAGTTTTTTTTATGACATAAACGTAAATAGGGAACACGATTTCAAACAACCATTTTATACTTCTTAAAATTCGCGTTATTTAGCGACGCCCACCCAGTTTGATAATTTTCTGGACTTTTTTCGCGTCACGTGCTTATAGTTTCTGAAGTATGTTAAAAAATGTATGAAACCAAAAAAAAATATATATATATATATACATGTACCTCATTATTTATTTATTCATACGTTTTGAAACTAATTTGAATTTTGATTTAAAAAAATTAAGTTTTTAAATCATTCAGAAAATTTGTATATTTCCGTACTAGATTGTAGGAACTTGCAAGCTGCTAGAACTGATTCATGTTGTAAAAAGAAAACAGTCGATTGGTTTCAATGCGGTGTGAGATCTGGTGAAAAATATATCCTTTACCTTGCGGGGAACATTTCAAGAATAGCGACAACTCAAATTTTTAATATTTGCGAATGATATAGATTTTGACCTCCTAAACATAAATCTGAAAAATTTCAGTCCGCTTAAAATTGGTTTATGATCAAAGGGATCCAAAATGGCCCAAAAATTTAGTTTTTTTCAGTTTTCCAACAAAAAAATATATTGTTTACTGAATTTATTAGGAAATTACAGATATGTATTACATGAGAAAAAATTAAATTACATTTTTAAATATTTCGGACATGATACGAGAAAGATTTTTGCACAAACTTTAAAATATATCAGATTTTCTTATGTGAACAAGCGTGTGTTAACCAGTGTAGTGTGCGTATTACGTTTACAAAGTTAGTTTAAAAAAAGTAGTAAATAGCATTATATTGCAGGGTGCGGAAAAATTATCGTTCGTTTTTTGCTGTGTGTGAGAATTTTTCAAACGAAAAATTTAAAAGCAGACGATCGTTCGTAATCGAAAAGAAACGCTCTGCTAGCATCGTTTTTTTATCACTGATAAATTTGTGAGCTTTGAATTTTTTCGAACGAATTTTTCACACAACAAAAAAAAAAAAGCAACAAATGTTCGTTTGGAATTGTTCATTAAAAATGAGCGTTTGAAGAAAAAATTCACGAACGTTCTTTTGTACGTGGAGTTATTAGAAAAAAATAAATAAGAAAAAAGTAGGTATTTTGTGGTGTTTTGAGGTATTTTTTTACCCACGCGAGAGATTTTTCTCACAAAATAACATGGGAATTACCACATCCCAAAATCGTTGAAAAATACCATAAGTACTATTTATCGCGCTTCTCTGGTAACATAGGAGGTGACGGGGCATAACCCCAAGGTACATAATCCCAAATTACAAATTTTTTCGTTTAAAAATAGGACATAGTCCCAAAAATTGTATTTAGTATTATGACGCTTATTAAGCGGTCATAACACCAAATGGAAATTTAGACCGCTTGGGACTATGTCCGCTTTTAAAAGGTCATAATCCCAAGTGGTTCGAACAAATACTATATCTGTATCGATATGCATAATGCCTTTAGTGTGATTTCAAAGTTTAGATAAATCTTGCTTTAAATTTTTCAATCGCCATATAAGTTAAATGGAAGTGTCTTTTGTTTTTGTGTCATAACTTTGGCTTTGGTATTGCTAGAGGCTTAAGACTTTGTGTGCTTATAGTGCTATATACGTAGAGCACAGGTACATCAATAACTCAGATCTGTTGTAAGTCAAATTAAGCTATTATTGCTTATCGACACAGATATAATGAGAAAATTATTCGCCCTTGTACGGAATGGTGAAATGGTGATAACATATACAAGGACAAATCAATTTTTTGTATGGTGTTTTTTATAAAATAATGTTCCCTTGCACGCAAAAATGTTAATTCAACAGCAACACAAACAGCGCTCGATGCTACTCATACGCAACAATTTTTTTCGCGAAATTATTTTAGGAAACGAACGATCCTGAATTTTTCTTTGAACGATTAATTTTTATGAAAAATTAAAAACGAACGTTCGTTGCATGTTATTTTTTTGTGAAAAATTCGATCGAAAAAATTTTAAACTGCCAAATTTTTCAGAGATAAGAAATATGACGCCAGCAGAGAGTTAGGACATAAGGTCCATGGACATTATGTCATCCTTCCTTTGTCCGTTCCAAACGTTCCAAATTCTGTAAAATATAGACTAAGAACGACTAAGGTAAATTAGCTTAAAATAACAACTCTCCGTGCAAGGGCAAATAATTTAATCTTAAAACACACCTTTTTGTATCCCAAATAGAGTCAAAAGGTCCATGGACTTTATGTCTGCTTCAAACGGATATTATGTCCATGGACCTTATGTCCGTGGACATTATGTCATCCCACCAAATAAAAATCACACAAAAATCTTTAAACGGCTTGCACTAATTCTATATTTTTCTTACGTACATAATTAATAAATTTTTTTAATCACTTATTGTAAAAAATTACTTAAATAACGTCTGTTCTTCATTAAGCCAATGCCTAATGAAAAAGCATTAAAGTTATCACTACAAAACTACAATTTTTGTAAAGAATTGCAGTTCTTTGGATAAAACTTTCCTTTCGTACAATTATATATACTTATTGAAATAACATATTAAAATATTGCAGAGGTATTAGCTGCATTTTTTCAACATCCAAATCTGGATTTAGATTTTGATTTACTCCTCATGAACAGTATTTGACAACTAGATGGCATTGAATGCAAACATGAGAATGTTAACAATGCTTCTTCCGATCACATACTTTATTATGCGCCACCTGGGGTTGGCTCGGTGACTTTGGATTGTGCAGTCATCTTTTTATTTGCTGCTAAAATTTTTTCTATGCTAAAAAGCTAAAACGTTCAGGTATTGATTTAAGTCAATAATATTGTTCCTAACTACGAAACCGAAGGTAAAGTTTCACATTAAGAGGAGGTTCGGATTTGCCGCTCCGTTGATGGGCGAGGTTTGGCTGGATTAGCTGGGCTGCATTTGTTCAGCTGTGGGCGTTCTTAACCTCAAACTGTTTTTGATCGATTTAAGCGAACTGCTACTGCTGCTACGAGTTGGTTGCTTAACTGGCGGTGACTATATTCCGGTGTTGCTAGTGGCACCTTGGTTAACGGATAGCTGCTGTGGTATTCACTGCTGAGTGAGGGTTTACGGGATCTGGTTAGAGCGGGAGTCTCGCCATAAAGCGCAGGAGGGCGCTTCACTCGTTGGTTTAGCAGTGTTGGGCTAATGTTTGGCTGAAATAATGATGCCGGGAAACCTGTCCATTTAAAGCCCGAGGAAAACAGAAGCAGCGCAGCAACTGGTGGAGTTTGCTGCCTCTGGTTCCATGACTCAACTTGCTGCTGGCAATTTCAAGGCCACAGTGGATATGGATGTAGTGGATGCAATCCATAATGACTGGCAGGAAGTGTCAAAACGTTCTAGATGTGCGGTGTCTAGGAGTGGGTCAACAGAAGACTTGCAGGCACCAGCAAAAAAATCCAATAGATTCTCGATCTTCAATGAGGTAATTTTCAAGGAAAGAGGTGAAAAGATTCTGACAAGTGTGGGTCCTGCTACTCAAAGCAAGCCATCAACAGACGCTGAAAAGAGGGAAGTGACTGACGGCGTTGGAAACATCAACCCAAACATCAGGGCAAGTCAAATAAAGAGGGGTAAGTTTTGTCCTCCGATTTTTATCAAAAATATTGACGTTCGGCAGCTGGTAAAAGAGCTACGAAACAAAAATGTAGCATTTAAAGTAGTTAATGTAGGGCAAAAATGCAAAATATTTTTGGAGGATAAGGCGACTCATGGGGCTCTGCTCGAGAGACTTCGCGAAAGTCCTGGGATCCATGCCTATTCCTTTACTTCAAAGGAGGACATGAGTCTCAATTTGATTCTAAGAGGCCTCACATCCGACTATGAGGAGGAGGAGGTGCTTGAGGAGATTCTTTCGGTTTTTCTGGGAGGAGTAGAAAAGGTTACCAACCTGTCTACAGTACGTTCCAGGGGGGATAACCGAAAATACGATTTGTTCATGGTGAGGCTCTCGCCAGGAAGATCACATTCTGAAATTTCAAAAATTAAAGTTTTATTTAATACCTGCGTTCTTTGGGAGAAACCCAAAGGTAATTCTGGCACGGTTCAGTGTAGAAGGTGCCAACAGTTTGGTCACATCGCGAAGAACTGTGCGAGTGACTATAAATGTGTCAAATGCAAGAATGAACATCTTCCTGGCGAGTGCGTCACCTCGAAGGAAGCGGGTCTTAAACCTTTCTGCGTGAATTGCGGGGGGGACCATACGGCTAATTATCGTGGCTGCGAAAGGTACAAAGTTTACGCTCTGAATAGAAAAAAAAATATTCAGAAACTGAGAGATGCTCAAAAATCGAGGGCTAGTGAAGTATTTTTGACTCCAAAAACTCCACCTCCTTTAACAGTTTCCTTTGCGAGCCACTTTAAGGGGCCGGATGGTCCCCCACATAATTCACAAAAGCCTCATAGAAATAATGATAATGTTTTAAGTAAGTTTTTTGATTTATCCAACGACTTGTTTGGAGTTAATGTTCAGAGTCTCCTGGGGAAAATCCAATGTTTTATGAATAACATTCATAACTGTGCTATGGTGCAAGAAAAGAGAATGGCGTATTTAGACTTACTAAATCAATTAATTTTAAACGATTTTTAATGCCAGCAAATTTTATCACTTTTAATACTTCATCGCTTATAGAATGCAGCAGAAGAATTGAAGTTCAAAAAATTCTTTATGCAAGCGACTGTAGTGTGGCTTTTCTCCAGGAGACTCACTTGTACAATAGACATAGGGTTCATATGGATGGTTTTAGAGTTTTAAGAAATGATCTCCAGCAGGGGGTGGCAATCGTGATCAAAAATAACATTAAATACGAAACAGTTAATTCCAGTTTCCATGTAATCTTCTAAGATCTTCTAATATCTCCCACAATCACATCTTCAGTGGGAAAGAAATAGAATGAGAGTGCCTCTTTATGGGATTGATAAAGGAGCGTGCGAAACATACATACATTTTGCATTTTATAGCATGTGATATCCTCTACAATCTCATGTGATACTGGGAGATCATAGAAGATCATGAAAGATCAACTTTTTAAACTTTTGCTATAAAAGTCTATCACTTGCTATAAATACGGCAGCCATTTAAGTTGTTTGTTGTTGGACTATTGTCATCACTGACAACTATTTTAATATTATTCTAAGGATGCTTTAACATGTCAAAATAGAAGCAAAATAAAATAGAAAAAAATCGAAACAATTTCATTGTTTAGAATTTTGTGAATGTTTGCTGTATTCAATATGTAATTATTTTAGTTACAAAAAACTGGTTAATCTATTATTAAATAATATTTATTAATTATTAAATTGACGATTTTATACATTCCGTTTTGTTAGTGTTATGCCGTGGTGGCCTCTGAAAGCTTGTTTTATAGAGCCGGCACTGGTTGGTGTACTTTTGCCCATATTATACGGTGCTCGTTTGCTCGGCGAGCAGATAATTTTGTTGTTGCGTCCAATGCGAAATTGTGAAAAATTTTGGAGAATACTACAACAAGCATATTGCACTGCCATGTGCACACCGAGCAAGCGAGCATCGTGTAATATGGGAATTTTAAATCTTGACGCGGTGGACAACTTCTTGATATCGTTGTGACTGACCCCGTTGTACTTTTCTGACATTTTTAAATTCTAGTGATAAAAAAAAAGCAATAAAATAGTTTCTTAAGCAAACAAATAAAAGCTACAAAAAATACGACAACAAACCAAATGTCATTATTTTATAGCAAGAATAACATAGATCCATCTCGCTCATTATAGCAGAAGATGTGATTGCCGGAGATCTTAGAAGACCACATGGAAACCGGGCTTAGCTTTCCTGATTTAAATATTGTTGGTTTGTTTTTATCGATTAAGGTAAGGATAAGTGGGTTCATTAAGAATCTACTTATTGGTTCTGTGTACGTCCCGACAAATAGCAGAGCTGATTCTTTGCTGGATGACCTGAACAAAGTTGAGAGTAAGGCTTTACTTTTTGATGGAGCAATCATTGGTGGCGATTTAAATGCCAGAAGCCCAAGATGGGGGGATAGTATATATAACTTTAACGGCAAGACCTTTGAGAGATGGCAACAAGCCACTTTTCCTTCTCTGACGAACATTACTTCGGAGACTCCAACCTTTCCTAGATCGTCTTCATTCCTTGACCATTTTTTAATATCTTATTTGATTAATTTGCTTGATAATAATTTTTCTGTGAAAACTCTTCCAACCTTTACAGACCATTTCCCGGTGCTTCTTAAAAATTTTTTGGAAACAGTTGAACTCCCTTCAGTAGTTACTGATGCTTCAAAATCTTTTAAAAGAACAGATTGGGACCAGTTTAGGGAGGACCTTGATGTTAGGCTTTTAGAAGTTTTTCCATCCCATTCGTGCAACCTTACGAATAACGATATTGACCGAAATATTGACTCCTTCAATAATATATTGTTAAACACCTTGGATAGCCATGCAGAGAGGGTTCCTTTATCTTTCAAGAAGTATTAAAAAATCTTCCCACGGAAATTGAAAGCTTGTACAAGGTAAAGCACATTTGGCAAAAGCGCTTAAAAATATTTTCCACAGCACTTATAATAGAGTGAACAGGGAGTACAAGGCGTTATCAGGCAAGATAGCTCTTTTAAAAAAGATTATTGCTGATAAGGTCAGAATTTGGCTTAATGGTCAGTTTAGGAAAAGACTAGAAGGAATTGTTCCTGGTCCACATGCTTTTAAAGAGGTTTTTAGAATTATAGGCAAAAAGAAAAAGTTCTGTTGTGGGAGAGTGGAAGTGAATGGTGGTGTCATTACCGAGGAACAGGGAATCGTCTCCGAATTTGAAAACCATTTTAAATCAATCTTTCAGGAGAGAGTTCCAGACTTTGAGCCCAACCTGGTAAACGAAGTTAAAAATAGAGTGCAGGAAGTTAGATCTCGCAAGCCTCAGCACATTTTTATATTTGACAATGATATCTCGGCAGTTTCACCCCCTGCAACAGGTTTGTTTACCTCACAGACAGAAATTTCTGAAATAATTTCTAACATGAAGGCTAAGAAGTCGAGTGGTCCTGACTTGATCTCCAATTTTGCCTTAAAAAAGATTTCTATATACGAAATTAAATTCCTGACTGTTGTGTTCAACAATTGCATTAACAATGGTTATTTTCCGCTGCTTTGGAAAAAAGCCAGAGTTTTGCCATTGTTGAAAAAACCTAATGATTATTCCTTGAACAATTTTCGTCCTATTTCACTTCTCTCTAACGTGGGCAAAGTTTTTGAGAGGGTCCTGATGGGGAGGTTGGAGTCTCCGGAGCTAATTCCGGTTGAGTACATTTCAGATCTTCAATTTGGTTTTAAGCGCAAACACTCTACTGTCCATGCGCTGCTGAAGGTCCATAATGATATAACGGTTGGGTTAAGGGAAAAAAAGTGTACGGTTGCTTGTTCTCTGGACGTAGAGAAGGCATTCGACAATGTGTGGAGAGAGGGTTTGCTCTCTAAGGTTATTTATTTAAATTTTCCGGTTCAGATCTTCCACCTATTGGACAGCTTTCTAACGGAAAGGAAATTCTTCATCCAAATCCAAGAAACTCGCTCTAATATCTGCGATTCTATGAGTGGGGTTGCTCAAGGATCGGCATTAGGCCCAAAATTATTTAATATTTTTATGTTTGATTTCCCACATGTTAGTTTAATTGATGATATCCCCTCATCTACTGGTATTTTGTTTGCTGACGACACTTTTGCCTACGCCAAAGATAATTTCCCAGAAACGGCGCTAGTGAAGCTTGAAATTCATTTAGATAGAATCAATTCTTTCTATAAGAGATGGGGAATAAAAATTAATAACCGTAAATCAGAATGCATCTTCTTCAGGAACGCTAGCGGTAAGGGAAGAGAAGGAGTGGTAAAAGAGAGCCGTAATCTTTCCTTACGTATCAATGACATTTCTATCCCCTTTAAGAACGACATCAGGTATCTGGGTGTAAACTTTAACATCTTACTTAAATTCAATAAACATGCTAAAAATAATCTAGAAAAGGCTAGAAAAGTCTCAAATATTCTTATGCCGTTACTATATAGCACAAGCCTGCAAAGGAAAACTAAACTGCTTCTCTACAAAACACTCATTAGACCGGTCCTACTCTATGCGTTCCCCTGCTGGTTTTCTATCTCACCCACAGTCCTCAGGGATATGGAAAAATTTGCAAGGAAAGTTCTAAGACTATGTATTGGTATGAGCTTTGAGTCGAGAAATAAGAGATTTTCAAATGTTACAGTTTTTAAAGAGGCGAATGTATCTCTAATTTCAAACTACGCACCTTCCCTTATGAAAAAATTCATTAATGAAATGTCTCATTCTGAGAACGACATCATAAGGGAAATCTACTTCTTACAGTCGAACATTCCATGGTCAAACACTAATTATCACTCCCCAGTTGGAATTGTTATGGAGAATCTCGAGCAGACTCCCGATGTGTCACCTTTGTCCTACTTTTTGAAAACTCTCCCTGGACATAACAGGGGTTAAATTAAATTAAACTAGTTCCTTAATTAAATTCCTTGTTTTCTTTTAATTTTTCCTGGTAACATGGAGGACAAAACTCGCCGCTTTTTATTTGTACTGACATATTGCTGCATAGCATTGTATTTTATTGAAAAATTTTTATAATTATCAACGCTTTCAATCTTATAATTAGATCAATCTTTTTCCTGTATAATAGGGAAATAAAATAACAAATACATGTAACTATTTAATATTTATCCGTATGTAAGTTAACTGTCTGTAGCATTTCATTTTATACACATTCAAATTGCACTATTATCAAAATAGCCAATCGAATTAAAAAAAAAATAAAAATTTGAAGAACGTTTTAAAGAATTAGCTTTAAAGATTTTCAAATAATGTATATCAGTCAATATGTATCTTATATGTGTAAATACACCCTTAACAGACGTTCCTGTTTTAGTCATGTAATATCAAATTTGCTTGATGCTTATTTTGTATGTATTACTGTTCATTTTTCTCAATTGCAATTGTGAAAGATTCAGCGCGTTTTATAAATTAGTTGTAAGTCGGGTGTTCATGCTTCTCATGCCACTCAACAGCTGTTTCTTTATTTCGTTTTTGTTTATTAGTCTAAATTGTATATACACCATGACAAACGGCAAAATTTAATCGCCTATTACTCATTGAGCAGGAGTATAATATTCTTTAATTTTCTTTAGCCAAGTGGCATTCGATTTATTAAATTTATTAATAATGTAATGGTTTCAGCTGGCCATACTTTTACAGCCGCTAGTTTGTTACAAAAATTGATATTGTGTATGTTAAATACTAAGTTGTATAATCGTTGTGAAAAAAGTCTCAATAAAGTACTACTACTACTACTATGCGCCACCTGGCTGTGATGTTCCAAGCTACAAGTTCACAAAATCTAAATCCATAGCAGTATTTTGTTTGTATGGAAATCGGATTTGGATGTTGGAAAAAACGTTGCTATTATTTCGTATTTTTTAAAAATCACTTCTGAGGTTGCTGAAATTTTTGTTATTTTATTTGTCGGAGTTCACTTAATAAAATTAGGTACCGGTATCACGATCACGGTACGTAAAAAACAACAAAAAAATATTTTTCTAGATAGATACAATTTCATATATATTTTTTCTTATACCATTTGTGCATACTTATATTAACAATTAATTAAGAAAATTCTCAAAAATATGCATATGTAATGTATGCATCACTTACTAGCATAAGGCGGACCTTACACGGTCAATCATTTGACATCAATCATTTTTATGTGTTAGTAAATATTTGTTTGTATGCGTTACACAGACTTGCTGATCATAATCTAAATTTATAGATATTTGGAAATGCTTGTCAAGTGGCTGATGTTTGTAAGGGCTTGATTGATCAATCTTTCGTCAGTTTATTTGTTTTCGTTGTGCGATAAACATGTATGCAGGAAAAAACCGTTTAACTCATCGCACGTCTGTGTTCCATGAAAAAGAATGAACATTTGACGTAATAATTGATATGTATAAGGGATAGCTTCAATCCACACGTACACTTGCTTGATGTCAAATAATTGACCGTGTAAGGTTCGCATTAGTTAACTTTGGAAACTCTAACTTTCATGGTGTCGTGTATCTACTAAAATAAAAATTTTAGGGAAATCTTTTGGATTCCACTTAATCTCTCTGTACTCTTTTTCTGTATTTAAAAAATTATATATGGCCGCACTCGTTACACTGTGCGTCATCAGCAGTAGAGATCCTGAAAAAGAAACGAGCTACTGCTGATTATTATATCACGGTATTGGGCGCTTTACGTTTTCATTACGCTTGCATCCCTGGTACGGGATGTCACAGAATCAGCTGTTACTATTTATTTTTCACGCGCTGCTTTGTCAAAATTTTTGATTAAATTCGTTTTTATAAACAATATTTAGTGCCATGCGCATAGAATCGTCGCAAATTTGTTAATTGGACACATAAAAGTGTCATTCCAAGCACAAGTCGTTACACTGGCAACATTTTGTGACCCTGACAACAAAGGTGAAAACTGGTATTTGCAAGGTGTTGTGCGTTTGATTTAATTAAAGAAATTAATTAATATATTTTATATATAAAACACAAAAAATAGCAAACGCAGTGCTACAAAATGCTGTCCTTAGTTAGCCTGAAAATTTGCCGGATGCAGCATTTTGGGAAGCTCCGAGGTATTGTTCACATAAAGACAACCTGTATTCGCAATGCGCCACAAAAGGTAAATACCAGTGTTTTTACATTATTACAAATGTTTTCACAAAATCCATAAAGTTTTGCATAATCTTATAAATCGATAGAAATGCTTACGAAATATTGGGCTTTGTGGAACGTAACAACAGTTTAGTTTGCTTGAGTTCCACCACATGCTTGGTGGGAACACCGCCACCATTTATGCTCTATAACTTGACACTTAGTTGCCAAATTTTTCATGATAGGCAAATGCTTTCAAGTGCGCTGAAAGAAGAGCCCGAATATAAATTTAAAGTTGTTGCAAATCTTTTTCGGATAAAATCATATTCCATAATAATGGAGGTTTAAAATCTTAATAAAAATAACTTAAATCATAATTAGAGATAAGGCTTTTGAGATTAAATTCTTTTTTGAGATAAAGAATTTTATTTAAGAAAAGTATGTATTATTTTTGAATAATAGGTGATATTAACTATGTCATCGAATAATGTAATAGCCTTTGGTAAAGTTTCATTCACATCTCGATCACTTGGGCTAATAAAAATAATTTTAGAAACATTTTTTAACTAATTTATTTATTTCGATGCAGTTTTTTACTATTTCAACTTTATTAACACTTTGTTTTTTTTTTTTTAAAATGTCAAAGTCAATCGAACAGCCTTGAACCCTTTATAAGGTGGTGGTAGTATATTTCCCACCAACGTACATGTATATTTTCCCCCCAAACATGGGCCAACTTTTCAGGCCCATAGCTAGGAATTTCGTGAGGGGTTCGATTTAAAAATGGTTTAGTTCCGAAAAAATATTTAAAATAAGAATATGAGAATAACTCATGAAAAAATAATTACGTTATTATTATTATTCTTGAAAGTGATTATTATTTTTAAGAAGAACCCAGCAACTTCCATCGATATGAAATTTTAGGCTTTTTTTGAGCTTATCTCTGAATCCACACCTGAAAAATATATTCACCAAAAACATGTTTTTTTTACTATTTTAAACTTAAAGGGTGTTGTATTCGAATTTATTTTTAGATTTAAGTATTAAAAAAAGTATATCAGCTCGATTCTGAGTAAATTTTTTCCGGGGAATCGGAAAAGGGAATTTTTCAGGGACCGGAAATAACTGTTATTTTACAATTTTCAGATAAAAAAGGCATAACGGAAAAGTTGCCGGTGGACTTTTTTAAATAAACCATTATAATCGTAATGGCAGCAGCTTCGAAAATATTAAACGCCTTTTAAATTTTCGACTGCTACTATAAAAGTTAGATTTTAATTGTTATTTTTTTGGGCTAAAATAACTGTTGCTGTTTACTTTTATTTTTTAGGTCAAAAATAACAGTTATTTTGTGCCTTTTATTTTTTTCGGTCAAAAATATCAGGCAATTTGTATTTTTTCAAAGACCGCTTGAGTATGTAAAATACTATTAAAACTAAAAAAGTGTTATAGCCAGGGACCGTACCGTTTATGGTTTTTATAAAAAAAAAAATCAGATGTTAATAGTTATCATTTAGCTTTTATTTTTTCCGACAAAAATACTAGTTATTTTATGCCTTTTATTTTTTCGGGCAAAAATAACTGTTACTTTTGACTTTTATTTTTTAGGGCAAAAATAACAGTTATGTGCCTTTTATTTTTTCGGCCAAAAATATCAGACAATTAGAATTTTTTTAAAGGCCTCTTGAACGATAAAAAAAGTTTAATGCAATTTTTATTATCTCAGCAGTGCGAACATTTTGAGCTATAACCCTTTTTTTGTTTTAATAGTATTTTATATAGTCAAGCGGTCTTTGAAAAAATACAAATTGCCTGATATTTCTGACCGAAAAATAAAAGGCACAAAATAACTGTTATTTCTGACCTAAAAAATAAAAGGCAAAAGTAACAGTTATTTTTGCCCGAAAAAATAAAAAGCAAAAAATAACAGTTAAATTTAACTTTTATAGTAACAGTCGAAAATTTAAAAGGCGTTTAATATTCTCGAAGCTGCTCCCATTACGATTATAATGGTTTATTTAAAAAAGTCCACCGGCAACTTTTTCGTTATGCCTTTTTCATCTGAAAATTGTAAAATAACAGTTATTTTCGGTCCCTGGTTATAGCTCAAAATGTGCTCGCTGCTAAGACAATGCAAATTGCATTAAACTTTTTTTGTCGTTCTGATATTTTTGACAGAAAAAATAAAAGGCACATAATAACTGTTATTTTTGACCCAAAAAATTAAAGTCAAAACTAACAGTTATTTTGCCCGAAAAATAAAAGGCATAAAATAACTAGTATTTTTGTCAGAAAAAATAAAAGTTAAATGATAACTGTTAACATCTGATTTTTTTGATAAAAACCATAACCGGTACGGTCCCTGGAATTGTTTTTTTTAAGATAGCAGATAAAGACATGACATTTTTTTGTTTACACTCAAGAATATTGATGGTTATGAAATCTTTATCTTAAAAATTAAAACTCTCTTTTCCGATTCCCCGGAAAAAATTATTCGGAATCGGGCTGTATATTTTGTTGGCCTCGGAAAAGTATAAAGCAAACCATAGATAAATGTGGATACAAATTCATAAGTATTTATAAAACTTTCTAAGAATTAGTATCGAAGCCAGGATTATAAATGGAGCCAGGATAAAATTTTTTTCCTATTTCGATATTTTAAAAATTTTACTTCCTAGCATAAAATTTATTATTTCGTTAAAACACCCCACCTCAGCATTGAAATTAAAATAAAAAAATGCATATGCGAAAAATATGCAAATTTTTAGTTCGTCAAATTTAAGAAAAACATTAACACTATAATCAATACCACTTAAATTTAGACAATCAGATAACAATCAAAAGTTTTGCGCTATTTCGAGTATGCTTTTAGACTCGAATATCTTTCTCACAGGACCCTGTGGGAAAAAAATCGAGAGTGGCATCGTGTTTGGCCATATTGTTAGTTAAAGTCTATATTTACTTCAGATTTCAGACATATGCAGTTTTTCTTAAAAAAATCAAAGCATTTTGAGATCGTTCTTTTTTACCGTTTTTATCAAAAAACAACTTTGTCCTTGCGGGAGAAAAAAATATCCTTTTTTCCTAAATTTTTTTGGGTAATCTTGACAACCTCATGCAACTTTTGAGACCTCTCTTAGAATACGATCTAAATTTTTCTATACGCCCTAATGCTGATAACTACCCGATTTCGGCAGCATTACCCCGAATTATATGCTGATAATTACCCGATTTCGCTTGCATTAGCCAAAAGTATTTTTTATTAAGTTTTTAACTGCAAAATTGATTTTTAATTTGTTTTTTTTTGTTTTTAATAGATATAGCTCAACGTTGCAATTATTTAATTTTTACCATAAATTTATTCTTCAATTCAATTAACATTTTAATTTTAATTTCTTCAATTACTTATAAGCTGTTGTATATTATTTTAACCTCTATTCTTAAAAAAGTTGCAATTATATAATTTGACTATAAATTTATTTTTCCATTCAAGTAAACTTTTAATTTAAATTTCTATAATTACTTAAAAGCTGTTTTATGTTATTTTAACATTTGTTCTTAAAAAAATAATTATAAATTTTTATTATGTTAATAAGTCAACAATACAATGTTGTTATTCCTCTTAATAACTTAATAATTTAATAATTTAATAGTTAAGTTACTCTTTGTGCAGCATGTAAAAGAAACTGTATTCTTATATGCTAACGTATTCTGCCTAATAAATTGAAATTGAAACAATTTTTAATAAAAATAAAAAAAAAATCTTAAAAGAAAAATCGATTTTGATGAATTTCGACCACAGGCGAAACTAATATCCTTTAAAATAATAAGTTTTACTTTCGTTTATCTACCAATATTGGAATTATTTTTTTAGGTAATATTAATAGTGAAGGAAATCAATTTACCTTATAATGTATTTTTGAATATGAATAAAATTAAATAATTCTTTCAGTAATATAAAAGTAATATAAAAGGGGCTTCATGCACCCCCTTTGCCTATTATAGTATATATATCGAATTAAGATGTTTTTTGAACCAACGCTATCTCCTATAGAGATTTATTTATTTCATGCCTTCGGACTTATGGGGTCGCGAAGGGTAGTATTAAACCTAAAAATCCCCCATTGGCTATAGGTCTACTACTTTTGTTTATTCTCACAGCGTGTTCAATGAAAACTGTTGGATGGAAAAATATTACATTTTCTCTATAAAGGGTTAAAGAATCTTGTTATCCAAATTAGGATTATGCTTCAAAATCTCTCTCTCTCTCTCTCTCTCTCACTCTCTCTTTTGTGCGTCCATCCTGCCTGCTTGCTTTTAATCTCAAGCGCTCTACAATCAAAATTCGCACAAACAAAATCGTTGCGAACTCTTTCTATTTTCCTCCACCTATTTTGTTTTCTTTGAGCAGCTGGTAAAAATTGTTTTTAGTCTCGTGGAAGCTTCACACACAATCGACATCGTGCTGTGCTAAAGTTAGTTAGTGCTCGTTGTTCCCACCGTTTGGTCGCACAGTTGAATTGAGTTCCATGAGAAGAAATAAGTAGCTTTGTGTGTGTGTGTTTGGAGTTATACAGATGTTTTGAGGAAGCACTGAAGAAGGATAATAATATGTAGAATTGCAAATACAGAAAAACAGAGCTTCGTAATATTTACTTAAAAATAAAAGAAGAATTCCTCTAAAAGAGAAAGCTAAATGCAACGTTTTATAAATGTGAATTTTTTAGTCTGATGGACTTTTGTAATATTTTCTATTTGCCTGCTCTAAATGTTTGAATAAACTTTTTTTAATATATATATTGTATATATGTATTTTGCCTGTGCAACTGTTTGCATCGAGCATCGAAATACGACGCGACGTATGAGTAACATTATTTCGCGATACTCCCTTTCGTCCTGACGTTTGTTTCTTTAAACGAGACTATCTTCCAAGTTTCCTTCCATGTTATTTTTGCAATAAGAAACTCAAGCATAATAAAGGCAATCTAAGTGTTATTTGGTTAAATAAACTTGAGAAGAAACGCACAAATCAACTCATTATATTCACACACTTAAACGCTTAAACGCACCACAGCAGAGGCAGCTATAAACTTTGCTATGCTCTTGAATAAATATCAACCTCTCAAGGCAACAGAGAGAATTGCTTATTGAATTGAAAATGTGTCAAATCTTATTTTCACTAAATGTTTGGAAAAAAGTTAGGCATTTAATTTGCTTGTTATATCTTTGTGAAATTATTTGATTTGAAATATATGTATGAAATATGTTTTAGCAAAATAAAAACAAAAAGTGTTTTACAATTCGTAACGCAGCAACAAATCCAGCAAGTGGAAGTTATGGAATACAACATCGATTGGGTATTTTCACGTTTGCGGCATCCCTCAAGATTCTGGTATTTTGCAAGTCAGATTGCAATCACAGCTGTTGGGATCTTTAGCAAATTCGTTTTGGGTAAGCATGAAACAATTTTAATAAACAAAAATACCTAATATTAATTTCAAAGTTAAATATTTTCTGAAAAGTCAAATTATTAAAAAGAAAAAAAAAAACTGTGTGACTGTGTTGTTTAAATATAAATCTCTCTGATGTGGCGGTAACTTACAACTCAATTGAACTTGTCGAAAAAAATACTTGCAATTTCTGACGGGCAACTCTTTGATGATAAACATATATATACATATTTTTTTTTGTTATTACTTTTTTATTTCTTACATTTCGGCCTTTGTTGCTTTTGTTAAGTTTCTATATCTTTCATTAATGTGCTAATTTTTTTTTCAAGCCGGTCTGCAGCATTTTATATTCAAGTCAAAAGTTTATTTAATACCATAAAAAGTTCTCATTTAAACGCACTTGGCCGAAGTTTAAGCATGCTAATTATTCTTTTTTATTGAAGATTTCAATGTAATATTTTTGAAGTCTCGTGACGACATTCAACAAGTTTGTTGACCGTGCAAAATCATTTCTAATTATGCATATATGTCTCAATTATTATTTGAATAAATATGGGTAAAAGTTATGCTCTTTTTTAACTAATTTTAATTAGTTTTGTATACTAAAGACCCTGATCTTTTGCCACCGAAGTCAATAATTTACTTAGTTGTAGATTCAATTGATACAGTTTCTCAGCCTAAACATCCATGTTAGAAATGAATACTTTAAGATCAAAGTAATGTGCACAGGGTGTTATTATTATTTTTATATTTATATTTACATGTGGAAACATTAGCTGTGTTCTCAAGTTATTTTAAAATAATTTTATCGTAACAAAAATAAAAAATTCCTTAAATAAGCGAAATACGGCCGTAATTGCTTCAATCTGCTGCTGTGCAAAAATATTTCGAAAGCATAAAAATCGCATATATTTTCACCCTGTTTATATTTGTATCTCATTGAAAACGTGGCATAGATGCTATTTTTATCATATCTATTGAGAATTGGATATATCTAATATGTAGATGTTCGTTCAAAAGTTGAAGAGAACTTCAGAATTATTGCAATTATTGTATAAAAATTTGTTGTCATGGTCGTTTATTATTATTATTAGTATTGGTTTTCTTGTTGTTTGGTTGTTTATGAAGTAGAACAGTGGGGTGTATGTAGGTATGTTTGTTGTAAGGATCTCGAGTACTTACGTTTCCACAACTGATGTATGTTGTCTGCACGTGAGCGTACATTATTTTTGAGTTTTGTCAAAATTGTGAATTTGCTCACACATCAACTAAATTAGTCACCTAGCTTCACTGTGACCAGAAGATTTTTGAAAAAATATGCTTTTTGTCAAAAAAAAAATATGCTAAATATTCCACTTTTAATTTTTATATTCCACAAAAATATTCCACTTTCAATTTCAAAGATATATATCTAAATAAGTCTAAATATGCATATAAAAAAAAACACAGAAGCAAGTTTAAAAACATTTATTTATTTGATTTCTATCGCACTTAAATTTATTTTCTTCTCCTATAAAAAATTATAGATTATAGAATAAAATTATCGCGGTCAATTCTTAAATTGTTGCTTGTATTATTAGCATAGAAATTCGCATTTCTAAATTTTTTTATTAAGCTATCTGGTATTTGATAGGTATTAAAACACTTTTTTTGAACATGCTAGGCTTGGGCATTTTAGTTCACTAAAAAGATCGCTCTTTTTAGTTCAGTTGAATTTAATGAACTAGTTTGTTCATATAGTTCTTTTAGTTCATTTAGTTCGTTCGCTCTTTTAGTTCGTTTCGTGCACTCGTTCAAGTTGTTAGTTCGTTAGGTCTTATAGTTCGTTTGGTGTTTCAGATCGTTAGGTATGTTAGCTCGTTGTATTTTTTAGTTCAATAGGTCTTTTAGTTTGTTTTGTTTGCTCTTTCATGATCAGATCTATAAAATGAAACGAACTATATGACCGAATCAATCATTAACTGCGGACATAGAAGAAATTTACATAAAAATACTACATATTTGCCACAAAAATTTGTTTTTGCAAAAAGTTTTTTTTTACCGTTCATTAGTATCAAACTGTATCAGCACGGACTCAAACCATTGTTGAGTGAAACAAAATTTTTTTTCTAGTTCATTTCGATCTGACTCGCTGCAAAATCGATTGAACTAAAAGAACGAGAATCAACGAACTAGTTCACATAGTTCTTGAGTGCGAATAGTTCAATTGAACTAGTTCGTTCGTGAACTACCCAAGCCTAGAACATGCAGCCATGTTTTTACATTCAACAAGTTATTTAAGAGTTTTTCTTGCATTCTATTTCGAATTTTCGTTTAAATAAGAAAAATTCATATCACTAAAAAATTTCTCAACCTCAGCATTGCTAAATGGTAAGCTAAGCGAGAAAAGCACAAATTTTGATAAATCTTCAGATTCCGAACTTTGATCAATAACTTTTTTCTGCTTTATTGTTTTGAATCCACATTTTAAAATAGTTAAAAGAAATAGCTATTGTTAGCAATAATAGTGGTATTCACGATGTGGTGCATTTGTGATAAATTTTTGCAAAATTTACAATACTTACAACTTATTGTGATCGAACCTTCAGTAAAGTACATATTATGTTTTTAGAATCAGCTGATTTTTGTAAGTACTTCTGTTTGGAAATATTAATTTAAATCATCATTTAACTAAAGGAAATCATACAAAAATTGAAATGAAAGAATAAATTATATTAATTTTTATTACATAAACATACAGCGTAGCCTTTAGCTTGCTCCATGCTGAGTAGAAATGCTTGTAAAATCAGCAGATCCAATACACAACGAAATTTACACAGAATACAATAGTGTTCCATCGTTGTATATTTTCCACAGGGTTGTATTTTGAAAACTGTGCATTTTGTTTTTGTTATATTACAAAATTTACTACAAATATCAAATTTATCAAAAATACACAATACAAGGGAAAATACAACACATCGTGAATACCCCTAATGTTTTCTGAAGTAAATTACTTACTGCTGTAATATAATCCATAAAAAATCTAACCAAACAAACATATAAGCAAATTTACTTCACTTTTTAAGCTGCGTGAAGTTATTACATGAATTGTAATAAAATTGACAATGAAGAAGTTAACCACAAAATGAATTCCTTATATTGCGTTTTACAAGGTGGTTCAGAGATGAAAAAATATAAATTGTCGATAGCAGAAAAAAACCCATTTAGTAACTAAATAGACATTTTTTTATTGCAATTTTTGTGAATTTTGAAAAATATAATCATACGAAAAATATTCCACTTTTTATGCTGCATATTTTTATAAAAAAAATATGCTTCCCGAAGTTTAAATATGCCAAAGTGGATAATATTCCACTCTGGTCACACTGCCTAGCTTAGCTCCACAACAATTGAAGCACATTATGAGTGGGAAATTTTTTCTAAATAATCAAACTAGAAGAAATGTATGTAGTACCTTTATAATAAGTTGTTACGTAAATTAACATATCCATAGTAATATAAATGATAAAATCGCAAAAAATGTAATTCAAAATCATGGTTTTAAATATTCTCTCAAGGACAGTGGCGTAGTTAGATTTTTATGTTTAAGGGGTAGGTAAACTGGGAATGGAGAAATAAGACTAAGTATTATATTTAATCAAATTTGTTTTTAAAGCCTATTTGTTATCATACAAATCATTATTTTCAAGTGGTACACAAAAAAAAAAAAAATATAAAAAAGTTTGTCATATATCTTATTCCAATGCCAGAATAAATTGCAACAAATCAATTGATCTTCAATAAGAAAAAATTTAACAGTTTTCACTTCCGTAATAAAATTCATATGAAAAAAGATGCAAAACAATGTACTTATATTATTGTTTTCCTTTGACTCCTTTTTTCCCCTTTTCAAACTAAAGAAAGTTAAATCTCCAGTAGACGTTTATACTGATAGTGTAGTTTATATCCTTAGAAATATATTAAAACTAGCGGGCCGACTCACGTTGTCCTACCCCAATTCAATGAATTTGCTGTGATTGTTTTGTGAAAAGTGTGGAAGTATCCAAACAATTGACGAAACTTAGACGAATAGCAACAAAATATAAAGTTTCACTAAATTTTAAAAACTTTTTGAATTCAATTGTACTAGAAACTATGATTTTGAATAATTTGAATATTTAATGGAAATAATATTATTTTGAATCCTTTAGACGGAATGTTGAGGAATGGTTGAGGGAACTGTAAGATGTATAATGTTTGGATATATGAACACATTTACAATTACATTTAGTAACGTTGAGAATATAAAGGCTAATGATTAAAATTGTGTGGTTCTTTGTCTTTACATGATAAACAGACTTCCAGCATTTCGGCCAATATCTCACCAATGGCAGCTGTAATGTTGTCTTCCAGGGTTGCAATTGTGGCTGGCTTGTCCCTGTGCACGAGGAACTTCACGTATCGCCACAAAAAATAGTCTAGTGGGGTCAACTCGCATGATCTTGGCGGCCAATGGACTGCTCCAAAACGTGAGATTACTTGCTCACCAAACTCGCCTCTCAATAGGTCACCGTCTTGTTGAAACCACATGTCCATCAAGTCCAATTCGCCCACCTTGCTCCGTTGACTGTAACGTTGTGATTTTCATTATATTTGAAAAAGTACAGTCCACTGATGACGCCGGCCCACAGACCGCACCATACAGTTCATTTTCAGGATGCATTAGCCGCTCTTGAACTGCCTCTGGCTTCTCTTCAGACTAAATTTGGGAATTCTGTTTGTTGACGTACCCATTGAGCCAAAATGAGCTTCGTCGTTGAAAACAATTTTTTGATAAAAAAGTAGATTTTCATCCAACTTTCTCTAAGGCCCATTCACCAAATAAACGACGTTGTGGTCACCCGGCTTCAGTTCTTGCACCAGAATTATATTTCTTCAAAATCTATTTTGTATGGTTTCATACCGAGGTCTTTACGTAAAATCTTCCAGGTGGTCGAATAACAAAAGCCCAATTGCTGACAACGCACAGTGCTCTTCAGCCCTTTAGGATAACATTTTTAATTTTAGGATGACATTTGCGGTTTTTTTTGTTAAATTTTATAAAAAATATTTTTATTCGTCAGATTATAAAACATGTATTATGAATGTGGTATTAAAAACTTGATGAATTATTGTATGGTATTTTTTATAAAATTCGTCAAAGTTGAAACTTTTTTAACAAAAATAAGCTCAATAAAACCAAAAAAATAAAGTCAAGCTTAAACAATAATAACTTTGAGCACAAAGTATATTTCAAGGATTCCTTTTTTGGACTTTTTTATGTCTTAATCGCCATTGAACTTAATATAAAATACAGTAAAAAATGTTAATAAATAAAAATAGAAAAATCGTGGAAATATGAGTGTAAATTTTTCAAGGATTGAAAATTTAAGTAAAAATTTAGTAGAAAATATCTAGCTAATTAAGCATTATTAAAGTCGAAGGCTATAACTATCATAAAATATCGTACTTATACCTTCTGTTTCTGTAAAAACCTGCTGCATCTAGCTGCTATTAAGAAAAATCACTTAATTTGATAAAAGTCTTAAAAATCAATTTTTTTCCTAAAATAGAATTCATAATTTAAAACAAGTTGTGACCGTATTTTGTATTAGCACCCATTTAAAAAATTTTTTTTTTTAAATTTCGTTAATTTAGTAATATTGTTTTATAGGAGATATACCTTAAAATTATCCGATTTGAAATAATTTTAGCATGACGTTTAGGTGAAGCTAAATAAACTAAATTTTCTCTTTAAAAACATAAAGAAGCAATTTTATGCGTTTTTTTTTATTAAAAAAATATGGTTTGTATATATTTATAATTTTATAGAGCTTTTATAGTTTCTGAGATAATGCAAATGTCATCTTAAAATCGAAAAAAGCGCACTGTGCAACAGCAACAAATTGACATATCGCTATCTTCATAGACACTGGCCGATACAGCATCAATTTTCTCCTCGGTACTCATTCTACGCTTACGGGTTGATGAATTAATGTCCAATAAAGTGAAACTGGTGCGAAATTTGGTCACAAAAACTTGGACTATAGAATGGACGTAATTTGCGAAACACATTTCTCACGGAGCACAAATTTTATTTGAAGAGAATGGAATAAATATGAAAAAATGATAATAAAATTGGTAGTAAAATTCAATGATTTGCAAGAGTTGTTCGTTTGTTGGTGTGTCTATTCATGGTGAAATGGCAAACGTTATTTAGCATTTTTGGCTTTGCCATATGTTACGAATCACGCGTGAGGTGTCAAAAAATTTGTACTAAAAAACAAATAGCAAATAAAATCACCCTTTATATAGGGTATTCCCAAGGTCTCATAAAGTCAAATGTCTTCGAATCAAAATTCGACGAATTTCACCATTTTTGGAATTTCATTTAATATTTTTAAATCGAAGCATTAAAATGTAGATAATACACAAACAGTTTCCTACTGGTATTCGCAATGGTTTATGAGTTATGAATTTTTAAGTACATGTATTGTTCGCATGTCGTTGTACTTCGCACTCGCCAACACATGCTTACGCTTTTGGGTATAATTTGTGAGCAAACGCTTTGAAAGGTTACAATTATCATATTTAATGCCTACACAGATATAAAAATTATTAAAATATGTTAATTTTATATGATTTAAATACAAATGCTAAATGTTTGATAGTTTAAATCATACTTGATTTTAAAAACAAATTCTAGTTGTTTGATAGTTTAAAATTGTTTATTGAGCTTAAGGTCAAAGTTAGAACAATTAATTGTTCTTTTCAACGAATCTTTTCAAAGAAACAACAACAACAACAACAACAACAAAAACAACAAAGTTTTTTCAATATGTAAAGGAAAAAATCACTAGCTGATTTTATTGCAATTTCGGCCGTGCTAAAGGCTTCATCAGAAATCTTTGTGATACCCGTGCAAGCGCGCACTAACGCACTGCACCACAGAGGCGATGAGATTTGAAGTGTCTCTGTTCGTTTCGACACATCGTTTTGGCCGGTCAATTGAGCCGGTATGAGTTAAGAGAAAGTCTTAAAAGATGTGTAATGCATTGTTCGAAATTGGTGAAGAGCCTTTCAATAAAGTTTCTTAAATAGTTTTTAATTAAAAATCAAAGAGTAAAAACAATTAAATTTTGATAACCCTCCGATTTTTCCGATTGAGATATAAATATATATATCTCAGGAAAAAGATGTCTCAGATATTAAGACATTTCCACAAAATGTTCGCATTCTATGCCGCAAAAATAGCATAAAATAAATTTTTTGCATTTTGCCGGTACGGGTTAAAAAAAGCAACCAAAATTTTTTTCATCCACTCACTAGTCTTAATCACTAAGGAACTTTGATCAGAAAAAAAGTGCGAGAGTGTTATTCCCTATTTCACATTCAACTCTAGAGAACAGCGTGTGACCCAGCAGTAAGAAATTTTTGATAAAACTTAACTGTTTTGATGAATTGATTAGCTTCTTTGTTAATTTCGAATGAATAATGCTTGAAGAGTGCCGAAAATCCATGCAATATATATATAGGGCATTCCCAAGGTCTCATAAAATCAAATGTCTTAAGTTGAAAACAAGAAAGTATACAACTTGTGTGGGCTGTTCATGCGCACTAAAAGATGAAATGCGTCCGTATTAAAAGACGATTTGTTTCATCTGATACTATGTTTACACTGAGAGCTAAATGCACATTTACGAAATCCACATTTACGAACGGCCCTTTACTTTTTGTAGGAGTAACAGGGACAAATATATGCTCTAAATGCTCATTTAGCTCTCAGTGTGAACGTAGCATGAGTTTACAGTGTAGCTTCCATCAGGTTTTATTAGTGTACAGATGCCGTTGGAATGATTTTTGGTTAGTGCCTTCTGTAAACGGGTAGACTATCAATCTTCTAACAGTAAACCCTCCACGTGGCTATCTTTGATCTTCTAAGCTCAGTGTTGTATTGTAAAATTTTCTAGCGTTTTTTCTGAGCTTACCCAGCTCTTTCTTCCACCAAGGCATTTCCCTACGGGACTTGGTAGTAATCATTAGGCAGTTTTCGTGGAGTGATAGTGTTATGCTATGTTCACACTGAGAGCTAAATGTGCACTTACGAACGTCCCTTTATTCGTTGTAGGAGTAACAGGGACAAATATATATAGTAAATGCTCTAAATGCGCCTTTAGCTCTCAGTGTGAACATAGCATTAAGTTGGTTTTGATTTGCTTGCTCTCAAATACAAGCTCTTCCCTAGTGAAAATGGAATGAGTTGAGTGACTTTGGTCAATTTCTAGTCCATACCTAAAAATTTCCTAACACAAGCGCTAACTAAAACTGATAAAGTAGCGAACGCCGTGAACACAACTGTTTGCTTAACTGTCAGATGCTGTTACTGACGCTGTTAAATTAATAAACGCAGAAAGAACGCAGCAAATTTAAGTGAGAAACCTTTGCAATTGAATTAAATTTACATAAAAATTAAATTGAGTCTAACTTCTGACGTGTAGAGTAGCAACACATTCAGAGAAAAACATCGCGAACTAAGGTAGCGCTACCATTACAGTTCACAACAGTTGTCTGCGCTAAATGCGGCCAATGATACAATGGCCGCATTCAGCTTAGACAACAGTTGGCAACTGTTGTGTAAAAATTCGGTGAATCGTCGAATTTTGGGAGCGCTAACTAAAACTGTTCAGGCAGCGGATGCCATTTAATCGAGCGAACAAATTCTATGCTACATGAACATAACTGTTTGATTAACTGTCAGATGCTGCTACTGACGCTGTTAAATTAATAAACACAGAAAGAACTCAGCAAATTTAAGTGAGTAACCTATGCAATTGAATTAAATTTACATACAAATTAAATATAATTAAATTGAATTTAAATTCTGACTTGTAAAGTAGCAATACATTCAGAGAAAATCATCGTGAACCAAGGTAGCGCTACCATTACAGTTCACAACAGTTGTCTGCGCTGAATGCGGCCAATGATCAGACATGGAGACATCACCATCACCAGAGACGTGCATTGAAAAATTTGACAGCTTTAAAATAGTGATGGTGGTGTGTTTACAAAAACCAATTTGCACAAGCCCTCAACTGCACAGGCAAGTGCATTGAATCGTGAATACCCCTACTATTAAGTTATTATTCAAACCATTTGATTAAATGTATTAATAGCTTTCGAAAAATCCGTTCCTCAAATTTTGACATTTCTTTGAAGTAGCACTGGACATTTATTCAGGTCCCAAATAAGTCCAATTGACCCAGTTATAAACAAAATCCAGAACCTGAAATTTTTTGTCTGCTTCACGTGAAATGCCTGCCCCACCAGCGAAAATAAATATTTGCCTACACAATGCCAAAAGAAAGTGAAAAAGATAAAATAATAGCCGGTTTGTGCGAAAAGCATGTTTTGTTTTATAATAGCAAGTAAATAAAAAAGTGTTTGTGTGTTTCTTTGAACTTAATCGCAACTCTTTTGCAGGCGACGAAAACAGAACCCTCGTGCAAAGTCGCAATGTAGCAGAAAAAAAACTAAGGATGCAGAAAAATTTGTTTCGACGAGGAGTTTTCAAAAATATATAAAGCCGGTGAGGTTAAAAATTCGTTTCACTCCAGTGTTCATACTAAATACATGAATGAAGATGCCTTTTATTTATTTCTTTTATAATTTTCTTAGTAGTCTTGGTTGCCT
The DNA here is from genome assembly GCA_963920525.1 of Dichetophora obliterata. NCBI lineage: Eukaryota > Metazoa > Arthropoda > Insecta > Diptera > Sciomyzidae > Dichetophora > Dichetophora obliterata. The sequence continues at coordinate 23,672,517 of OY986437.1, read as the reverse complement.
AACTACACTGCACAGTGTAAAATGCGCGGCCAAAAATCCCAAATATCGCTGTTTGAATTTTGCCATAATTTTTATAGCTCTCAATAGAAAATATCTTGGGTGAAAAAAATCAAAAGAAATTTTATGAATTTTATGAACAGACGCCGTTTCGTTATGACAAGCCGCCAAAGTTGCATTTTCTGAAAATAATATTTATCTTGTTATACTTATCTGGTTAAATTTAGTTTTTAAAATACGGTAGTATTCTTATATGTGCTCCGATCATTAAGTTTTATATAACAAAATAAAGTTAAAAATTTATTTTGTCGGGCAACTTTATTGTTTTTTAAACTTTACTTTTATGGTAAGCTTAAAACCATATGTTCAAAATGTTAAGAACATATGGTTTTAAGCTTACCATAAAAGTAATCACTAACCTACTTATTCAATAGAATTCAATATTTAAAAAACTGATTTGATTAACATTTAACAACATTTAAATAACGATTAATGTTGTTTAAAGACTGTTTAAAGATACGCAGCCTCTAAAATGGGTTTATGAATAAGGGGGTAAAAGCGGAAAAAAATGTTTAAATATTTAATTTTTAAAAGTGTTTAAAAAACAATTTTGAGAAAGATTGACTATAAGTTTTTCACGAAAAGATTACAAATAGTGAGTTAAACCAGATAAAACAAAATTCATTGCTAATACTTGCTAATGCGGCAGATATACGTTTTTTCTGAGACCTGTAGTGTAAAGTATAAAAATGTGGTGCGACTCTGTGAAATAGTCTAAAAGCGAGAAACTAATTTCTTCATACAAAAATTAAAAATGACAGCATGATGAAATTCAATAATACTTCCTATCTCACATGTCGTAACACACAGTAGGACAATGTAAAGCGGACTTTAGTAGAAATGTGCGATTTATTTGATGTATGGCCATCAGGGGCACTGACAAAATGCGTTTGGAGAAAATAAATCTAACGTTTATACTTTTGGAAGAAACAAAATAGAATTAAGAAGTTTTCCGGAAGGAAGTCGCCAAAAAATATTACATAATTTGGAAACTTAAATGCGGCGCAAGTGGTAAGTTTGCGGTCAGAACAGAAGCTTTTATAAAACTAAGTTTTCTGAATCACTTAATTCTCCATTTGATATATACTTTGAGGTGCCTCGACCTCCATCGAGTGCCATCGACTAAAAATTAACCTTGTTCTATTTTATGACGATTCCTAAAATATTTTGACTTTCACGATTACCGCCAGTGAGCTAAACCATATTGAAATAACCTCCGAAAATCATTATTAAAAAATAAACTGTCAGAAATTATAGGCCAGAAAAATTTACTTCAATCTGCATAACACATATTTAAATTTTTGCCATCGGATTGTAAATAATGCTGTTTTTCATGCATATTTTTGAGAACTTTTTATTTTATTTCAATACCAAAACTTTCAAAATTCAAATAACTTCATTACTTCTATTTTATTTTTAAATTTCTTGCAATATTTTTTCAGTAGGTGTTTGTTTTGTAATAAATATTTTAGCTTTTATATCAATTTAAACAATTCTGAATCAAGAATCAGTGCTAGCACTCAAAATCTTTCTAATGCTTGGTTTTCACTATGTCATTTTCAGTGGTCAGTTGTTGTCAGTCAAATTGAAAATATCAACATATTGTCATTTTTTCTAACTTTGGCAATCTTGGAAAATTAAAAATGATTAAATTATTTACTGGAGCTATGCAGGAAATGTTCTAGAGTTTTATTAAGGAGATATTTCAGGTGACAAGCTTTTGTGTTGTCATAAAAATGACATAGTGAAAACCAAGCACTACGATTAGTGAGGATCGCATTAGAATTACTGAAGTTACTTAAATTTTATTAAAAATAATTTTTAAAAAGTACACGAAAAACAGCATTATCTTTAACCATAAAAAAATCTTTAACCCTTATTCTAAAAATTTCAATATTTTGGATGCAGTTTGGAAGAAATTTTTCAGTACTATTATTTCTGACCAATTCTTTTTTTTTAACAACCACGCCAGCTGAAATTTTTACGCAAAACATGATTTTTGGATGTTATTTCAAAATGGTTTAGCTTACTGGCGGTTATCATGACAGCCAAATATTTTGGGAATCGTCATAAAATAGATTAAGGTTCACTTTTAGTCGGTGGCAATGGTAAATTTTTTATTAAGGCATCTTAATATATTTTGTGGAATTTTAAGAGACTTAACCGTTTTCATATAACTACTTTGTATAAGAGATAGGCGTGTTTTTTTTGCTATATTTCATAACATTAGTTTTTGGGACATTTTAGCAGAGATTTTACGATTTTATTAATTTTACTATGCATAGGAGGAAGGCGTGGTTTTCATACGATTTTAGCAAATTTCAATTACATGGTTAATTTTTGTGACCAAAGCATATGTGCGAAATTTCAAGCCATTTTATTTATTTTTGACATTTTCAGAGATATTAATAATTTGATAAAGTCACGTTGTATGGGAGGTAGGCGTGGTTTACGTACGATTTGGCTCATTCTTGAACTTGATCTTCGTTTTTTGAATATCAGTACAGGGTATCCAATTTCGAGACGGTTTGGCAATGCCGGGATTTCGGGATTTGAAAAACACAATCCCGGGATACCGAGACTAGTCCCGGACCAGTCCCGTGTTTGACAAACCTTAAAAAACGAATTTTTTGGAAGACGTAATATGAAGTCTTAAAACACAAAACATTGCAGAAGATTTTAAAAAACTGAAAAACACCGTTTCGATTAGTAGTTTGGATAGTAATTATTGTTTATTTCTGAAAAATAAAGAACAATTCTTAAAAAAAAAATTTAATTTAGTGAGATCATTCAGAAGATTCATAACGTTATTTAAATAAAATAAAATAGTTTACTAATTTTAGTATTTGTATGTAGTAATTTTGTGATATTTTGTACAGCTTGTCTAAAGAAGTTTTTTTTTTAATTTTTTTAGGTAACATTTTAGTTTTTTCGAGTTAGTATTTTGTAATATTTTGTACAGTTGGTTCAAGAAAGGTTTGTATTTTTATATTTTCCACGTCATATTTTGTACAGCTTGTTAAAAACGATTTGGATTTTAGTATTATTAAAATCACATTTCAGTATTTCTAAGGAAGTATCATGCGTTGAAAACATTGTGTTATTTTGTACAGCTAGTTTAAGAAAGGTTTTCATTTTAAAAATTTTTAAAATCACATTCAGGTTTTTCTTAAGTCATCGAATTCTTTCATATGGTATATTTTTTGTATATGGTCATAAAATTATTAATAAAAAAATAGTATAATAATGTAAGTATTTCTAAGCGCCATTTTTAAAAGTAAAAGCAACCCTATTATTTCAATATTTTATAATTTTGAAATTCTGACCACGGATTCGGATTCAGCGACCCATTTTTGGCATACCATTTTTTTGCCAGCCAATACAAATACAAAAAATTAAGGTGGCAGCCCTTAATTTAAAGAATTTTAATATTCTGACTTCAGATTCGAAATCAGTGCTCCCTAACACTGTTGAATAATGTTTAAAATTCTTAAAAATACATATTATTAGGTGGCAACCCTATTATTTCAAAACTTTCTAATTTTGAAATTCTGACCATGTATTCGTATTCAGCGACCCATTTTTGGTGTACCATTTTTTTGCCAGCCCCGAATTCATAAAAATACAAAAAATTAAGGTGGCAACCTTATCCACCATTTTGAATTTTAAAATTCTGACATCAGATTCGAAATCAGTGACTCCCTAACACTGTTAAATAATGTTTAAAATTCTTAAAATAAACATATTAGGTGGCAACCCTATTATTTCAAAACTTCATAATTTTTGAAATTCTGACCATGGATTCGCATTCAGCGACCCATTTTTGGCTAAGCATTTTTTTTGCCAAAAACAAATTCATAAAAATACAAAAAATTAAGGTGGCAACCCTATCCACCATCTTGAATTTTAAAATTCTGACTTCAGATTCGAAATCAGCGACCCCCAATACTCTTTCCTCATGTTTAAAATTCTTAAAATAAAACATTTTTAGGTGGCAGCCCTATGTGCAGAAAAATTTTAGAATTTTGAAATTCTGACATCAGATTTTTACCTAGTGTTCACTCCAACCCCCAAATTCGCAAAAATAAACCAGAAATCCCCACACATTTTTTAATTAATGAGCAACACTCTAACATTCCAATGGAAATCGATATAAACTGAGAGCGAATTTATGCTTTACTGTCTGACCACAATCATGTCGTTGTCGTGTCGGTGAGAGAGAATCGCTTAGAGTTGGCCCAGAATATTAGCGTTGGCTTTGTCGTTTTGCTTTTATTCAATCTGCCATTGTTGATTTTCTTGAACTTGCTTCAGTGTTCTCATCGTCAGTGTTCTCCGATTGAACTAATAATTGCTCCACTTCCATTTATTTCACTACTTTTTGCAAAACTCTTCATATAAATTTACTGCATTTTCAACTGAAGGCTACTCCCATCATTATTAGAGCAAGTAGGAACACTGTTTACTCACTACATTGGTTGACAGATTCTTCAAATTTTGTTAAAATATGGCAACATTTTTAAAGAGAAACTGAGAGAGCTGTGAAATAAACGACAAAGTCAAAATAGAAATAGAAACATTTCTATCTTGGCGTTTTCGTTGTATTCTGCCGCAATTTTCTCCCATAAGGTTTGCATTGTCTCTGCCTGCCGACACGACAACGACATGATTCTGGTCAGACAGCTAAGCTGATTTTGCATCTGATGTCAGAATTTCAAAATTCTAAAATTTTTCTACACAGGGCTGCCAACTAAACATTTTTTTAAGAATTTTAAGCATCAAGAAACAGTATTGAGGGCTACTTCTTTGGAATCTGGTGTCAGAATTTTAAAATTCAAGATGGCGGATAGAGTTGCCACCTAATTTCTTGTTTTTTATGCGAATTCAACTCTGGGAGAAACACTAGGTAAAATTGTCGCTGATTCTGAATCCGTTGTCAGAATTTCAAAACTCGAAAATTTTTCTACACGTAGGGCTGCCACCTACAAATGTTTTATTTTAAGAATTTTAAACATGAGGAAAGAGTACTGGGGGTCGCTGATTTCTAATCTGAAGTCAGAATTTTAAAATTCAAGATGGTTGATAGGGTTGCCACCCTAATTTTTTGTATTTTTAGGAATTCAGGACTGGAAAAAAATGGTACACCAAAAATAGGTCGCTGAATACGAATCTATGGTCAGAATTTCAAAATTATAAAGTTTTGAAATAATAGGGTTGCCACCTAATAATATGTATTTTTAAGAATTTTAAACATTATTTAACAGTGTTAGGGAGTCACTGATTTCGAATCTGATTTCAGAATTTTAAAATTCAAAATTGAGGATAGGGTTGCCACCTTAATTTTTTTTATTTGGATGAATTCGGGTCGCTGAATCCGAATCCATGGTCAGAATTTCAAAATTATAAAATTTTGAAATAATAGGGTTGCTTTTACTTTTGAAAATACATATTATTAGGTGGCAGCAGCCCTATTATTATAAAATTTTATCATTTTGAAATTCTGACCACGGATTCGGATTCAGCGACCCATTTTTAACTTTTAAATCGCACCAGCCCCGAATTCATAAAAATACAAAAAATTAAGGTGGCAACCCTATCCACCATTTTGAATTTTAAAATTCTGACATCAGATTCGAAATTAGTGACTTCCTAACACTGTTAAATAATGCTTAAAATTCTTAAAAATACATATTATTAGGTGGCAACTCTATTATTTAAAAACTTTTTAATTTAAAAATTCTGACCATGGATTCGTATTCAGCGACTCATATTTACCATTTTCTTTTTGCCAGTCCTGAATTCTTAAAATTACAAGAAATTAGGGTGGCAACCCTATCCACCATTTTGAATTTTAAAATTCTGACATCAAATTCGAAATCAGTGACTCCCTAACACTGTTAAATAGTGTTTAAAATTCTTAAAAATACATATTATTAGGTGGCAACCCTATTATTTCAAAAGTTTATAATTTTGAAATTCTGACCATGGATTCGTATTCAGCGACCCATTTTTGGTTTAGCATTTTTTTTTGCCAGAAACGAATTCATAAAAATACAAAAAATTAAGGTGGACACCCTATCCACCATCTTGAATTTTAAAATTCTGACTTCAGATTCGAAATCAGCGACCCCCAATACTCTTTTCTCATGTTTAAAATTCTTAAAATAAAACATTTTTAGGTGGCAGCCCTATGTGTAGAAAAATTTTAGAATTTTGAAATTCTGACATCAGATTTTTACCTAGTGTTCACTCCAACCCCCAAATTCGCAAAAATAAACCAAAAATCCCCACACATTTTTTAATTAATGAGCAACACTCTAACATTCCAATAGAAATCGATATAAACTGAGAGCGAATTTATGCTCTAATCATAAAGCCGGGATAAAATGTGAACAAAACCACTTTTTTATCTCCCGATTTATACGCTTGGTAAAAAATTAACCTAGACTTAGCTATCCCCGAATTAAATCATATTTATGCCCTTTGTGAACAAAATGGCCCTAAGTGAGAATTTTGTGATGCACAGCTTGTTTAATGAAGTTATTTGTTTTTAATTTTTAAGGTCACATTTTGGTAATTCTAAGGTAGTATTTCGTCATATTTTGTACAGCTAGTAAAAAAAGATTTTTTTTGTATTATGAAAATCACATTTCAGTATTTCTTAAGGCCCCTATAGACGAGCAACTAATCGAACAACTGGTTGATCAACTGGTTTGTGTTTTTTCCTACAGACACAACTTTTAATTGATGGCAGATATTAAAATTCAGTTCAAAACATTTTATTTATAAAATGCCCATAGCAGAACTTCAACAAAAACCGAAGAAAAAAAATTCAGTTTTCCGTTTAGTTGCTAAGTTTGCTAATAACAAAAAATCAAAACTTTTTGATTTTCGGCAACTGGTTGGAAAACTGGTTGAAAAACTGAAAAAAACCAAAAACCCACCTACACACTGCTTATTTTCATCAACTAGCAACCATTTTATCAACCAGTTGTGCGATTAGTTGCTCGTCTATAGGGGCCTTTAGGAAGTATCAAAACTCAAATGTCAAATCGGAGTGTTCAACAACAGCCAACTAAAACGTCAAATAAAAGTGTTGTACAACAGCAACCCAAACGTCCTATTAAAGTGTTGTTAAACGCTAAATCAGTTAATATTTGTGCGTTGGATCAAAGCGTTGCAATTTTTTCTATGCGCTATCTAAAAGCAAAGTAGTGCAGCGGAGGCGACCCGGGATCCCGAAAATCCCGGGATTGAATGCCCTAACTCAAAAGGTGATGCTAATAAAAAAATTTATATATGTACTTTTCTATACCTGCTACGCCTCCTTATAATCGTTACAAACGTAGTTACAAAGTACGCATGGGCATAATAAATGGGCGTGGCATCAGTCAAAGAAAGTTTCCATTTATGTATAATCACAAAATCAATTGATTTAGCAAATTTCGTTGTTCTGAGACAAAACTTAATGAAGTTTCAGGCAAAAATGGGTTTCGTTTATATGGGATGTGGGTGTGGCCCTACTGTGGGTGTGGCAGTAGGTAGATTTTTATAACTTTTTCAAAATTTCTTAGTTTTTCCAAGAAGATATTTTTAAAGCTCTATGATCATTCTTTCTATTTTTCTAGAAAATCTAGAAGAAAAGCACCCAATCGTTAGAAAATCGGGCTTCATTTAGCGCCATGGCCGATTTTCTAAAAATGAAGTATATAGTTTTCGTTAAATTGACACCAGAAGTGTAAAACAGTTTCGGAAAATTATCCAATCATTTACGAACTATTTCGCTAAATTGAAGAAACTTAGCCCATTTGTATTGAAATCTTATGACATTTGAGTAAGTTTTTCTACCGTTTATTTATCATCGGCTATAGCTAAGAGAAACATTTTCCCTGGAAATAAGAAATTTTCTACTGTTTATTAATCATTGGATATAACTAAGAGAAACTTTTTCTTTGAAAATAAGATATTTTTCATCGAATCCCTGGAAAAATTTTGGTATTTTTGCAAAAAAAAAACAACCATTTTTTCAGATCTTAAACAGCATCCTGTGAGAATTACTATTTTTATGCTTACGAAAAACTGCAAGCATTATTATTAACATTAAATTGAAAAATTACCACTATCCAGAGACTTGAACCTCGGCCTCGTGAGTGTAAGTTCATCAGCTTATAAATTCGACCATCGCAGTTGTTAAACAATTGTCGCTTAATTTGCTTTATTTAGAATCGTTCGCTTTGTAAGTAATTTTAAAGCATTTTTTTCCAGAAATATGAGAAAAGCATCCTAAAAATAATAAATCTCTTGTAGTGTACAAAAAAAAAAAAAAGAAAAACTTTCATGTATTTCTATGAAATATCCAAGTATTGTAACTCTTATTTCTCCAAATTTAAGAAATCATGCTGTAGAATGTTTCAAGCGGACTTGATATCAGTATAGTTTTTCTTCAAATTATTTCTGCTTTTATACAATTTTTGGAAATTTAACTTTTATCATACTTCATTTCTTATATTGAAGTAAAAACATGTCTTCAAAACAAAGAAGCTGTTTTGATAACGTTGCAACGAATTGTAGACATGAGATCGTTAAATCACGTAAAAATGCTCTACTTTAAGGAGAAACCTCTATAGAATATAGTAAAACCCATGCTTATGAATTGATGCCAGTGCATTCATTTAAGGAAAGCAGATTTTTTTGAGTGTAAATGAAGAGATTGACTTATGCAATATATGCAATATAACTCTAAAGAAAATAAGGAAAAAAAAATATTAGAAAAAATAAACAAAACTCCAATAGTTAGTAGAGTTACACCTTTAAAATATTAAATCGTACAAGCAAGGTAGCTTCATGTTTCGCCAACCAACTTCATAGTAATATGTATTACTTTAGGGTCTGGCAAATATTGGTAGTTAAAGTAGGGGAAACGAGGGCAATGCAGCTTATTTAAAATTAAAATAAAACAACAATTTTCAATGCCAATCAGGCTTGGTGTTAAGGTTGTTGTTTGTAGTTCGTAACCGGTGAAATGCAACGTTGGCACCAGAATTTGTGCCACACATGAAGCACGCGATTTTAAAATTTTTTAACCTTTTGTACGTTTGTTTTGTAGTACTGCAGAATTGGTAAGAAATAGAGATATCTGTACTTTTTGTCTGTTTGTGTGTGTGTGTGCAAATTCTTGCCATGTAAGGTGGTGGTGAGCCTACCAACGAGAAGTTTTTTCTTTCACTAGCCGAATCTGTTGAAATTCATTCTTAGTCCATGTTTTTTATTTTCGGCATTGAAGCGTAGTTCCGCCAAAACAACTGCATTTTTGCTTGGTAGACATAAAACAAATTCCTCTTAAAACGTTATCCTCGTTTAAAACTCAGTCGAATTTGTTTGCCGTTTGAGAACCTTGATATGATATTATACATAATTTTGCATACAAAAGATTAATTTTGCATTCCATATTCGGTCATTCCATGTCATATATCGGTTGCTTTTCGAAACTCACATTTTTGTAAAATTTTGGTACTTTGCACGTGGATGGTACTTTAACACTTTAGCACGTGGATGGTATAAATTTTACACACTTTTCAACTTCAAGCTGATGTTTCTTTACTATAAGTTTATCAAATCTATCTAGGATTTTGGCTCAATGTAAAAATCGTATAGAAAATTTATGTTTTCGAGGTTTTTTCACGCTAGGTGTCACTGCTACCCTACAGAAAAAATTACCCTAATAGGTTCTAGTGTGTTAAATTTACACACCATAATCTAGGTATATTTGTAGATTACACACCATAATGCCACTGTTATTCTGCTTTATTGTTAATTTTTGTTTTGATATTTTCCCAATTTTTAATTTTTTTAACTAGCTGAAACCCGACTCGTTACTACCACGCCACCTTGTCCGACTCCCATAAAATGTTATGAGTGGAACGTGCACGTGTAAATTGTGGTCGAATACCGAATTCCGAGACTGTGCGATCTTTAATTGCAAAGCTATTCCTATAGAAAATTTGGGTTGTTTAGGAAGTGCCACGCCCCTTTTATAATGCAAAAAACATCGTTGGTATGCGTTTAATAACTTCCTAAAGTTTCACGAACCGATTTCCGATGCTGTGCGCACTATTATTCCAAAGCTATTCGATATCGAAAATTTTGGGGTATATTTGAGCTGCCACGCCCTTTTTTACAATCAGCACCAGACTTTACAAGAACATTTTCAAGACTTTGCTACCGTTTCCCTGAAAATTTCATAAAAATTGGTTCAGCGGTTTCGGAGTCTTTACGTGATATACACATATACATTAGGGCGGGTCGATTTATTTTTCGACAATTTCCCTATGATTTCCGTATTCTATGGGTTATTCCATGAAAATTTGCCAAAGGAACCATACCTCTATCGTTAAAATCGAGTCCCCTACTTTTTGTTGGTAGATTTTTTCCCAAATTGACGTTCGTATGAAATATTACCTACACGTTCACATCCATAACTCAAAAACTATCGATCGGGTGTAGGCGCGTTGGAAAGGTGAGCTCATTTTGATCAGTTTACAAAAAAAAATCTCCAACATTGGTCCAACGGTTCAAAAGTTACGGGCATTTTTGTCCAAATTTTGGAACATTTTTCCATTTTTTTCATGATTTTGTCCAAGAATATTACTTTCATGGCCATTTTTTTGGCTCAATTTTTTTGACTTACGAAGCTTACGAACCTTACGTTACGACTGGACTGATTTGCGCTTTACATTATTGGCATATTTTTTCACAGAGTGCACACCCTGTGTTATGTTTGTTTATTTCTTTTTGTTTTTAGTTTCTTTATAGACTTCTTTATTTTTGTTTGTTTATAATATTCCAGTGTATGCTAGTTTTGTAACGTAAGGTTCATAAGCTTCGTAAGTCAAAAAAATTGAGCAAAAAAAATGGCCATGTAATATTCTTGGACAAAATCATGAAAAAAATGGAAAAAAAATGCTCCAAATTTTGGACAAAAATGCCCGTAACTTTTAAACCGTTGGACCAATGTTGGAGATTTTTTTGTAAATTGATCAGAATGAGCTCACCTTTGATCAGAATGAGCGCCTACTGGCAATTAAACCCGATCGATAGTTTTTGAGTTATGGATGTGAACGTGTAGGTAATATTTCATACGAACGTCAATTTGGGAAAAAATCTACCAACAAAAAGTAGGGGACTCGATTGTAACGATAGAGGTATGATTCCTTCGGCAAATTTTCATGGAATAACCCGTAGAATACGGAAATCATAGGGAAATTGGTGAATTTTTTCACTCCCTACAAATCGACCCGCCCTAATATACATATATTAATTTTTTCTTATAAAGATATATGGGCGGAAAAAGTAGACGTGGCCACATTTATATATATATATAGTGATCGCTACTTGGTCCCATTGCACCTACATACCAATTTTCACTATCAAAACGTAAACATTTCAGGAATTAGCATGATTTCGAAAAAGTGGGCGTAGATATATTGCGACCATACCCAGTAGTCCAGGTCTGAAAGAAAACTTGAATGAATCATGCACAATTTTTCTTCCTCTTTGACGAGACATGCTGATATGTTTATACATTTCATTGACGAAAATCTCATACAAAAGTTCCGAGTTAGTGCACTGTTTTACAGCTTTCTGTTTTCGATGAACGAAAACAAGACAGATTGGTTAAACAATTATCAACAAATGTAACTTACGCAGTAAGTTTCTTTAAGAAATCATCAAGACATATTCGTGCACGATGCCTTGGACTGCAGGGTAGTAAACATATGAACTAAACTACCAAATTTTAGTTTTATTCGATCAAAACCATCTCATATATAGAAGTTCCATTAATTTTTTGGCGGTAAAAGTAGGCGTGGCAGCATTTATACATATAGTTCACTATCAAAATTTGTACAACTCAGGAATTTGCATCCCAATAGTTACAGTCTTGAAGAAATCTCAAATGAATCATGTACGATTTTTCTTGATCCTTGACGAAACTTGCTGATTTGGCCATACATTTCATTGACGAAAATTTCATATAAATGTTCCAAAATTCGTGCAAGACGCAATGCAGAAACGTCGGGATTTGTCATGCACGAACCCTATATCGAAATATTGAGGAAGTTTTGTTAATGAAAAGCAGACAGAAATGTAAAGAAAATTCGTCAAGGAATTAAAATGGAAACGTTCTTCTGGACCGAATTCAACGTCGTGCGATATATTTCATAGGGGATAAAAATATTTCATCCTCTCTCAACTCTATTAGAAATCGACGTAATGTTGGTTTCGTAATAACCTGACGCCACCACACCGTATTTTTCCAGGTCCACTCGGGCAGCTGTCCAAGCCCACTTCTTTACCATTGCCTTGATGCCATACAGAACCTCACGTTGTAGTGATAATTTGTTCTTTGGTCATACGGTAAAGTTGTGGAATAGTCTCCCTGCGAGCGTGTTTCCCGTCAGTTTTGAGCTGTGCAAATTTAAAACAAATCTTCAACGAAACTACTCCATCTTTTCAACCTCTAACTATCATCCATCTTCCAAATCAACACAATGCTCATACATTTATAAGAAACATCACCTGAGTTTTCACTCTACAAAACAGAAAAATATGATACCAAATTGTCAAAGTCAAACGAATTCGACAACAATGGCAATGACACCTAAACAGTGGTGTCAATGAATATTTAAATACTATCGAAAACCATCGATAGTCAGTCCAAAACTATCGGTAGTCACGATAGTGTGAAATTAACGATAGTTTGCGAACTCTACAGTTTAGCCTCTGAACGATTTGGCGGATCACAATAATCATGAATATCTTGAAGTTGTTGTAATAGAGGTAAAAAAGTTAAGCGCTGACAAGCGCTGCTTTTCATTATATTTTGTATGAATTTTTTAAGTCCAGCAGCTCATGCAGAAAATTCCTTTAAGAAATCATCACGAAAAGTTCGTCAATGATGCCGCGAACTACAGGGATGTTTTAAAAAAAGTAGGTGTAGATGAAGTGCGATCACTCCCATTTTTAAAACAGTTGCAGATAGTAACCATCTAAACGAAATGTTAATTTCTTACGATCAAAACCGTCCGATATATAGCATATTTTATGGTTTGTGGGTGATAGCAGAAATTTGGGTTGTATGGGAGGTACCACGCCCCCTTGTCCAATCGACACCAAACTCTCACTCACCAGAAGCACTCTCAAGATAGTGTTTCAATTTCCCTGAAAATTTCATAAAGATCGGTTCAGCGGTTTTTGAGTCTATTCGTGATATACATACTAAGGTGAATCGTTCTGTTCAGGGGTAAAAAAACACTTTTTCGACACTCATATTCTGGAAGCTAGATTCAAGTAGATCTTAAATCCGAAAGGATATCGAAATCGGTGGAACCGTCATCTAGCGGTTTTGATTTTAAAAAAATCACTTTTTCGCCAAAAATCACCGGTTTTTTCGCCGTAAGTTTTTATCAATCTAAATTAACTACCCAAAAGTTGGGTGCAAATGAAAGGTATCTTGGACCCCAAGGTTGTAAATAGGAAGATGGTTAGATTCAAGAAATTTTTAGTGCAACATAGTTCAGAATTCGGTCAACATTTTGGGTATTTTTCACTAAAATCGCAATAAATTTGCCATTTATCAGTAAATTTGGAAAAATTAAGGGTATTTCCACAGGAAAGTCTACCGTGACCAAAAAATTAAAACTTATTAAAAACTTATTATTTTATGATATTATCTAAGAAAAACATTTTAATTTTATTAATTTTAGCAATTTGTACATAAAATTATTAACCATGATGATCACATCGTCTGCACTGTTTCACAAATGTAGTTTTTCTTTTTCGTAAGTGTTTAGTAAATGTTTCGTAAACATTTTTGTTTTAGTAAAAATGGAAGGCATTGGCTAAAGATAATGAAAAAATGGTTGATGCAATTAAAGGAAAATATATTGAATTTGTTTTTAATTACTAAATTACATAATTACTTAACTACCTAATTACTTAATTACCCAATTAAATTGCAATGGAAAAAACTGTCCCGTGCGACCTGTCCCGTGCGACCGAGCTTAATATTTAACTAAAAAATAAGTGTTAAATATTATTGGGTAAAATAAAAGCAATTTAAAAGAAACAACAATGCACAACATCCATAAAATAAACTCTTTGAAATATTCCCTCAGACTTCGCTTAATTTGGCGCTTGAGTTGTTGTCCTCGAAAAAAACTTCCGTTTTTTGTCCCGTGCGACCCCCGTTGTTTTTAGCAATTATTTTGAAAAGGAAAAGGAATTTTCAGTAAATTTTAGAAAATTTACTATTTTTACAATGGCGTGGCTTTGAAGAGGCTTCACCTTTCGTGGTGAACAATCAAAAATTAACATATTTATAGCGAATGAACAGCAAATTTATAGCGATTTAAGTGAAAAGTACCCAAAATGTTGACCGAATTCTGAACACTGTTGCACTAAAAAATTTCTTGAATCTAAAAATCTTCCTATTTACAACTTTGGTGTCCCAGATACCTTTCATTTGCACCCATTTTTTAGGTAGTTATTTTAGATTGATAAAAAGTTACTGCAAAAAAACCGGTGATTTTTGGCGAAAAAGTGATTTTTTTAAATCAAAACCGCTGGATGACGGCTCCACCGATTTCGATATCTTTTTGGATTTAAGATCTACTTGAATCCAGCTCCCAGAATATGAGTGTCGAAAAAAAAACACATACATACGTACATCCACTTTTATGCATATAGATTTTATACTCGATTAATCGATTTGAAAATAGTTTTTTTTTTGTAATTGAATAAAATAATGAATAATTAATTACTTTTAACGAGAAGATTGCATGCATTTCATTCATCGATCAAAATATTGCTCCTGAAAAAATTGTGCAATATTTACACACAAGGAACCTATTCGTTTCTAAAAATAGGGGACCGATGAAGGTTAAAAAAGAAAAGTATTTGCATATTTTTTTATAATTTTCAACTTTTTTTAAGCAGTGAAAAATTATAAAGAAAAAAAATTGTTATTCGGACATGTACTCAAACAACTTCTAAGCCGTTAGTCCTACAAAAATATTAGGGACATATTAAATATTAGGAAAATATTAGGAAAATTTTTAACATCATCTTTTTCAACTATTGTTCAAGTTTACAAGAACAAAGAAAAATATAAATAAAATGTTAAAACAATTTTACATAATTTAGTACAATTATGTAAGCATATATCATGGAATTACAAACAAAAAATATTTTAGCAAATTTCAAAAACTGAGTGTCTGCAGAGGAATGGTATATTTTAACGAGTTGATAAAATTTTTCAATGTGACTGGGCTAACAAAAACAGTTACGTGATTTTTGTAATTTATTTTTTTTATTATATATTTAATTTACCATTTTTTTAATTTGCAATTTAATTTAATGGGCAATTTAATTTGCCCACAGTTCTGTGCAAGTTTTAATATCTCTTTTGATTTAGAAGTGATCAAAATCAGTTATTGCTCGCAGTACTAGAAATACTCTGAAAAAAATTGTTTTTTTCTCTCCTGAAAAGTTACTGAAATACATATAACTGTTTTTGTTGACGCAGCGATGATAATATGTACCTAGTTTAGTAAAAAAATACTAAAAATTCCATTTTTAAATAAAAATTAAAGTATTTTATATTTAAAAATTGTGTAGTCAGTTTTTGAAAAATTCGTTTAAAATAGAAAAAAATTGATTCTCCAACATCAAATTTTGAGAATGCATTAAGAATGAATGCCTCAATACGATAATTGAGCGCCAAGAAAAATAGTGGTGCTGACCATAGGTGAAAAATGTGATTAAAATTTTCAGTAGTCAAAAAATTATTTAGTTGGAAAAAAAGTTTGAAAAATATTTTTTTGTAGGACTAATGGTTAAGAAGATATAGTTTTTTGAGTACATGTTCGAATGACAATTTCTAATTTTCTTTTTCATTTTTCACTGTGTTTAAATGCAAAAAAAAAAAAAATTTAAAAATATAAAAAAGTAAGAAAATATATTTTGTTTTAAGGGAAGGTTCTCCTGGATTTTTTTGAAAAAATCGATTTTTTTTTTTTACATAAAATGAAAGTTACATATATGTAGAATGTTTGTGCCAAGGGATATTTCAATACGACGGGTATTTCTCGAGCTAGAGCGTGTCAAACGTACCCATGTCACGCGCGCGTACCAACTTTCTAAAAACTTTAAACGCGTTTTTCTCGGAACCATGTTTTCTAATCTAACGGACAGCACAGGGCTTGTTCTATTGATCCGATTTCCTTCATTCAAAGAATGTTTGAAAGTATATACTTTTTTGTACGCCTGGAACCTAACATTGGCATAAAAAATTGTTTATTTATAATTTTTAAACGAGATCTAAGTAAAAAAAAAGCAAAAAATTTCAATTTTTTTTTTAAAAGTCCATAAAATTGGTTTTTTTTACCAAACTTAATTAAAGTTAGGTTCCAGGCATATGAAATGTTATCAATTTTAATAAATTTTATACATTTCTCATTTCAGTTCACTACCTGAGGCCCCACACTGTCCGCGGGAGGTCGATGTTTTGCGCGCAGAGGTCGACGAGATCCGCCATTTTCAAGCCGCCATTTTGAATTTTTCAAATATCTTTCTTTTTTTTTTACTCGTCAATAAACCACGAATCAAAGTTCAAAAGCATAAGTTCGTATGTCTTTTCATTTTCCCACAAACCATTCTCAAATTTTGCTTGTTTTTCGGCCAAATCCAAAAAAATCCAGGAGAACCCTCCCTTAAAGAACTATCGACGTGCAAAATTTGAAAAAATCGGAATGGTCAAAATCAGTTTTTGGACAAAAGAGTCCGATGTGACATGGAATCACCGTATTACAAATAATCTTTTGTTTTTAAAGCACTCAGTTTTTTTGCCTTTCAATGCTATTAGAATAGTTGAAAACAATAACACATTGTTTGTTTATTTTTAAAATAGCTTGAAATTCAATTTTTTTACACTTGTGCGAATTTGGAGTGCGATATGCATATCAAATGTATATGGAATTATTTGAAGGATTTTTATTGCTTTTAAAGCATTGTTAGAACTTGTTTTTTTTTTATCTCTATACAAAGTTAATAGTCATCACGTATTTAGAAACGTGATTCATTGTTGGCGCCATTGATGTTATGTGTCGTTTATAAAGTATTATAAACGTATTATGCAATGAGGTCACCGAAGGATAATAACCCTTTCACACAAGCTGCATCGAATTCCACTTGTTTTGTGTTGCGTTTTAATGAGCATGAACATTTTTAATTTGAAAATAGCTTTTTGTGGTATGTAAATAACTAAAGTTTTTTTTTGTTTCTCTCAACTATGCTATGAGCTAAGCATAGGAATAGAGCATTGGAATCAAATTTGAGCACATTACGAAGTGTTCGTCTTAAATTAGGAGAGTATTTGCTTTAAGAATTGAAGAAAGCACACTTGCTTAAAGTTTTCTTTTCAAAAATCTATTATACACTGAATTAAATTGTGCTCCGTAAATAACGTAAAATGTGCAGGCACCGTAAATAACGGTAACGGTCAGATTTTTTAAAGGAAAACTACAAGTGGATGGAATAGTCGCAAGACATTTTGAAGGAAACCATTCTGACCTCTTGGACTTCCCCTTGTTTCTCCTTAATTGTGTTTGAAATTACGACTTTAAAAATAAAAGTTTATAAATACCAGTTAATTTTTAACTTTAATTTATTTGAGCAAAAAATAACAGTTATTTTCTGTAAATCACTGTATTTATCACTGTAATAAATCACTGTATTATTTGACTGGTGGAAGCAAGAATCCAATATCTACGATATGAAGAAATGGGCAGGCCAGGCCCCTTTTTTGCATTCTATGAACTTATCTACAAACCGGAAGATCTCACAAATATACGTATATGTTTATTGCAACTTTTTACTTACCAACTTATTAAGTGCTAAAAAATCAGTCTTCGGTTAAAATGTAAACATTTCGGAATTTTTAATAATACAAATTAAGGAAATTTAGCCAAACTTAATAATTCTAGTATAGGTCTTAGCGACAAGTCCCTTAATTATATGCACTTTGATTTTTTTGTTTCAAAAAAATTGGTACTAAATTATCTTGACCTCGGCAGAAAACGACTACTTTTTTCGGCTCCACCTAGCGAGAAGAAAAAGACCTAGCCTAGCATTTGAAAACAAATATATTTTGGAATAATGTTTTTTTTATACTTTTAGTAAAAAAAATTTAAGTCTTTATGTATTATATCCGGGGAATCGGGAAGGGAGTTTTCATTTACAAAGATAAAGTTCAAAAACATTTTGGAAATTTTTAATGCCAATTTGTTCATCAACCGTCAATATTCATGAATGTAATAAAAAAATGTGATATCTTTATCTGCTATCTTAAAAATTATAACTCCCTTTTCCGATTCCCCGAAAAAGTAATTAAGAAAGTAAGAAAACACGGATAAAACGAAGTGTTTTGAGAAAAGAGACCTAGTTCGATCGATTTTTCGCCCCCGTAAACTCCTAAACTAAAAATTTCTTGGAAATCGCTTTGGGATATAAATTTTTCTAATGCCCTAATTAGCAGTTATTCTAATCCCTAAATTTTTGGAATCAAACTTCGAGTGTGAACACTTTAAGGGATGCACATAGGGATATTTAACCGGTTTGGGCTGCCAAAAGGCAATATTATTAAAAACAGATTTAATAAAAAATAATTTTTGTGCAATGTTGAATAGTGTTGAATATGTCGAACAGGGTTAAAATCAAATACCAGACTGGAATAGAAACTACTTACCGAATAAAATAATTTTGGCTGCCTTAATCGGTCAAATACCCCAATGTGAGCTGCTAAACGAATTTTCTCAGAATTGAGAATTAGATCAATTTTTCGACCTCGTAAGCCCCATCTTATAAGATAAGATAAGATAAGAGAGAGGAGAGAGGAGAGAGGAGAGAGGAGAGAGGAGAGAGGAGAGATGAGAGATGAGAGATGAGAGATGAGAGATGAGAGATGAGAGATGAGAGATGAGAGATGAGAGATGAGAGATGAGAGATGAGAGATGAGATGAGATGAGATGAGATGAAATGAGATGAAATGAGATGAGATATCAAGAATTTTTGATTTTTCCGTGTTCTTGTTGAAAAACTTTATTTTGTATTCGATATATGAGCGTGAATAATTATGAGTTAGAAAAAGCCTTGCTTATGAGTGCCTCAAAATAATAAATCCGAAAAGAGTCTTATTTATGTAGATTTTAAGACCTTACATAATTATGAGTCTGAAAATAGTCAAATAAAAATGTTTGAATTGAAACTTCTTAGGCGGCGATTTGATTTGATTGAGGCTTACATTTTTGGCTTGGCGCAATATGGCCCCAAAGCAAAAAATGAAGAAAGTCCCTAAATTGTATGTGAAACACAACAACACGAAAAATTGGGGCCATATTTCCTTTTTTAGTGTGGAGCTATTTTTAAAATCCCAACTAACAAAAAGTGAAGCATAAATAGTTTGCCCTTGTACGGAATGTTAAGTACAACATTTCGTAAAAAGGCAAACCATTTTGCCATAAAAAGCACGACTTTTTCAAAAAATATTTTCCTTGCGAGCCTTTTATATCATTTGGAGGAAACATTTAGTGTAATTATTCGTTTTAGTTTGGGCCAAATTTAATTTTATATATTGGGGTATTATTTTATTTGGAAAAAAGACACCAAATTTGGGCCATTTTTTCATCTTTCGTTTTGAGGCAATTTTGCGCAGAGTTACAAGGGTCTGAAGGAGGGCCCCAAATTAATTATATCATATAAAAAAAATTAAACAAAAATATTCAGATAAGTAAAAACTCCTAGTGTACTTTTATATGTAGAAATGTAGTGTAGGAATTCCATTCCAATTAACTTGTAACCGATCGATGAAAATTGGGTCTGACATGGAAAAATATTATGGAATTACTCTCTTATATTATATAAAAACAGAACTGAGTAAGCAGTTGAACAATTTGAGGTACTTTTACCGCAAACCCAAAAAAAAAATTAATAAAAAATAGACAAAAGTGCTTGTAAAATTAATAAAAGTGAACAATTACAATTTTGTCGCTTGCAACGTTATTCGCGGATGTGCTTCAATTATTGATTCCATTTTATATGGTCTAAGAAAGAGATTTGAAACATTTGAAATTCGTTTTCATTCCTCTGTCAATGTAATAAACAAAGCTGCAAAGACCTGCAGTCAGCAGCACAAACATTTCAGAAAACGTTCTCGAAAAAAATATCGCGCGAGAAAATTATATTTCTCAAAAGAATACTCTCAGTCAACTTTAAGAAGAATTGTAAGCCAAAGAATCTATTTCAGGAAATATATCATATTTTTAGATGATGAAGCATGCATGCTTATATAAGAGTGGTCCCTATTTGTTTTCAGAAGTAATGAATAACAGAACGGAGTTTTATTTCTTTACAAAACAGAAGTAAATTGGGAAATATTCATAAAAAAAATATTGATATTAAAACGTGCCACAAGTGATTTTAAAGTTGAAAATCTGATTTATATGGGCAAAAATAGTCTTTTTTTTTAAAAAATTTGAAGAAGATTGGTGCGCATCACGTTCTTCAATTAATTTTTCTTCAAAATGAGTTATTAAACATGAAAATTTCACAAAAACTACCAGAGTTGTAATTTTTCAATCTTTGAAAAAAATCGCGAAAATCCTAATTAGACGACATTTCAATAAAATGCAGTGGTAATATTTTTAAACTTGATTTTTTTAATAAATCCTTAAAGTGGCATTGACAAATCCTAGGAGCTTAACTTTTTTAAAAAATCCTTAAAGTGGCCTTTCTGGCATATCGAACACACAAAAAAAAAAATCATAACATAATCGGAAGAAAATTAAAAATATTTTTTTGAGATTTAGTAAAGTAATTTTAAATTTAGTCGCTAAATTTTTCTTGTGTTTAGCGACTTTTCATACGTCCTTGCGGCGGCAGAAGGGTCTGTTCTAAATTTTTTTTAAAGGGCTATTTACAACTGCTTTGAACAACTTACTACTTACCCTACTTTGAGGCCTAAAATACCTTTTTTAAAAATATTTTGCTACTAAAAATAATATATTGATATTAAAATTAAGTCATGGCCAGACAGTTCTAAAAAAAACAGTTCTCAAATAATGTTTTATCTAATATGAACTATTTTTTTTAATAAACATGTCGTGTATACATTTAATCATTTTTTTAAAGAGATTGGGTTGCCCAAAAAAATTTGTGCCCCGGGCCTCTCACGGGCTCTGAAAAGCCCTGCTCGTAACGAAAAATTTTCGACATGAAAAATATTTCGAGTCTCGTAACGTTTTTGCGTATATGAGCAATATTTTTATTTTTGTTTTTTTTTTCTATTTTTTGCGATATTTGTATTGGGAACCCCCAAAAGGGTGGGAGATAGAGTGTGGGTGTAGGTGTATACCAGAGAACTGCAATGAGTATCCGACAGAATTTGGATACTCAAATCATACCCGAGTGTCGTGCTGTTCTCAACTCTATCCATACTTATCCATATGCGTAAAATACTCATAGGCATTCGGCTCATTAGCATTTCTTTGGGTATAAGTGCATTCTCATATTCGAGAGCGGCGTGATCCGATCCACTTCGAGCCGTTTTTAATGAGTGCGTTGAGTCAGTTTATTACAAAGGTGCTCGATCCGAATGTATTTTGAGTGTACTCTGAGTACTGCTCCTTCTCTGCCAACGTCTCTCAGCGCTATTTAGTTTTTTTTTTGCTTATGCACTTTTTGTAAGTACATGCCCAGCAGCGGATTTGCCAGTGGCTACCATAGAACTAATACAGAATAAATTACCAGGTAGGGAAGCATTACTTTTTTCAAAAAGTAATGCGTCTGCATATAGCAGAAGTAATTAACTCATACCTCATTATCTGTAATGTAGCATACAAGGAAAAGTAATGCAGTGATTTTTATAACTTAATACAAGTAGTATGTTACTCCATAACTTCTAGGTAATGCTGAAGGGAGGCGATCACTTACCTTCTGTCTCATTCAATGTTAAATGTAAGGCCTTTTATGCATAGTAAGGTAATATAGTCGGAAGTAGTGGTCATTACAAGGTAATTGATGCTTCATATATTCGGAATATATTCCATCCGCTACTGGGTGTCTGCAGGCCATGTGAGCTCTCATTTTTTGTTTGTTTTTTCTCGAAAACTCGTTCTTGGTATTTTATTGTTGCACTCTATGGAAAAAAAACAATAACAACGCTTGTGATTTTGGTTTATTATAAACAAAAATAAAACAAAATCAAAAGGCCGGCGCACAGTAGTTAAAAATTGGAAATAAATACCAAAACTAATAACCTCTTTATGTGAATTTTTTTCTTTGCGTTGTTTAAGAATATTCTAACTAGCACGATTCTAAAATATTTATCAGAAATATATATAGGTTTTTTGTTAGACGCCTTAAAGTACGATTGATGTAAAAATTTTGAAAAAATTTCGTAAAATATTGATATTTTTCAAGAGTTTTTACAGAAAATTGAGAAAATGTATTGCACTCTGGTTTTATTTTAAGTACAAAAAGCATTATTGAAAAAGTTTTTTGCATACTTGAAAAAAAAAATTTTTTTTTGCAATAAATTTCTTAGGCAAAGTTGATATGACAAAAAAACGTACATTTATTTTTAGCAGAATAAAACATAATGATCTTCGGATGTCGACGATATTTTAAATAAAAAAATAGATTGGACTTTAAGTTGAGCGCTTAAAAAAACAGAATTTTTTGCGTCCTTGAAAAACATTTGGTAAAAACTAAATGCGTTTCGAAGAAAATATAGATTTGTTTAGTCTCAGGGTTTATTACTATAGTCATTTAGTATGCTTTTAGGCATTTCTTTATTAACCGATCACTTCTTACGAAAATGTGGCATATTTATATAAAGGTATATTTTTTTATTTAAAATCGTTAAATTTTTAATGGAAATAGTGAAAGCATTTGCTTACTAAATACGATAAATGGTTTAAATTGTTATAATTCTTCTTTTGCAATACTAGAATATATTTACAGAGTGTAACGATTGCAATTATTGTCATTATATAGTTTCACTCTTTGTCATATTATTTGAATATTTAATTCTTTACTTTACTTTAAAATACTTTTAAAATATAATTTGTATTTCAACGAAAATTATTTGAGATATTTCAAAATTATAAAATAAAATTTTCATTACGATAGAAAATATTGAAAAGAAAAGAATATTATTTTTTAATTGAAAAGCGTACCATGTAAACGTACGACTCTTTTTTAAACTTACGCGAGTAAATTGGTACTGACGATTTATTTGCTGTCTTACCAAGTCCCTCGCTACAAGAGTACTTAAGTATTATATAGTGTGTTTCTCAGTTTATTAATTTGCTATATTAATGCATAGTATATATTTTTTTTATAATTACAATCAAATTGAATTTGTAAAACAGTAATGTGATATGTAAAAAGTTAAATTAATTCACATTATCTTGTAGCTTACTATGAAACATTTTAATGAATTTCGCAATAAAATGCTTTCAAAACTATTCAAATATTCAAAATCTCTTGTCAAGAAATGTTCTTCAAACATCTTCAATTAGCTGAAAGCGAAATATATATTCTTTGATTCCAATAACAGAATTAGAATACTTTCACGGAGAAAATTAATTTGCTTGAATCAAGCAAATGTTTTGCTTAAAAGCAAATCAGCAAAACTTTGCTCAATCACAATGTGATTTAAGAAAAAGATTGCGTATTACCTTATTTAGTGCAATTTGCAATCACTAATCGTGTATTTAGGAAAAAGCAAAATTTTGATTAAATTCAAGCCAAATTTTGCTAAGTTATTATAAACTATGAATCAAATTTTTTCTTAATTCAAGCAAATATTTGCTTAGTTATTATAAATTGGAATAGTAAATTTTTACTTAATTCAAGCAAATATTTACTTAATTATTATAAATTGGAATAGCACATATTGATAACTTATTGCTAAAATTTAGCATAATTTTGAAGTGGCTGAGAATCAAGCGCAAGTTTTGCTTAACCACAATACTAATTTAGCAAACAGTTTTCTCCGTATATGCAAGCCATGTATTTATGCTACAAGACCTGTGCTCACTTTATCACAATGCCAAAAAGTATGCTATTATCTTTTTTAACTGTTGATAGTATCACATTTACAACCAATAAAAAAGGAACCATAACCTTTTTTATGATTTTTTTCCGTTTTTATAAAAAGCAAACAAATAATATTTGTGTTGTATGGGAGGTAGGCGTGATTGAGGGCGGATTTAAAAATATTTTTGTGTGTATTCTTTTAAAGCAAATTCCAAATAATACACGAAATCTAATTGATCTACGATGAGTCCTTCTATTTATTGAATTTTGTATGGGGCTCAACCACTGTGCGGCGCACGTGTGTTTGCTTCTTGTACGTAAACACGTGCAATAGAAGTTCAATTTAAAATTTGTGCATGTGATTGAGCAACTTCAGGTAACAGAAAAATAAAAAAAAAATACTTTACAAATTTAATAATAATTGCTGATTGCAGAAAATTAATGACACTTACGATACTATCGAAACTGCGTATTATTTTTAAGCCTCAACAACTTTACCTCATGCGCAGTTTTCACTGTGTTAAATATAAGCAAAAAGCAACACAAGAATAACACATCTGTTGGTATCTAAATGCTCAGGAAAAAATAGCACAAAACAAATACAAAAAACTCGCTCACTATTTACTGCTGCGCTGTACTGCGCTCTCTTTCATATCTGTGTCAGATGAGCCGAGTGATTCGGCTACTTGTGTCGATTGTGAGTATTTCGGCAAGTAGGATAAGTATCAGCAAGACGACAACAACCATAAGTATTTATGAACCGAAAAAACCCGATCTTTCCCGATCCGACTCATGACTTAGGATACTCATATTTATTTGAGCCGCCGTATTCTAGCTTCGTAGAAGAGAATATGAGTCGAGTTGCGTGCGCTAAGGGTGAGTAGGTTTTTGTACTTATTTTTTTCGGTTATACTCAGAGTCGCAAAAAAGCTATCCGTTGCAGATCTCTGGTGTATACGAGAAAGTTTAGGAAATGTTTTTGCCACACCCCCTTTTACCGCCCATTTTTAAAAATGCTATATTTCGGACGGCTTTGATCGTATTAGATTAAAATTTGGCAATTTAGTTTGTATGGTTACTGTCGGAAACACGAGTGTCCACGCCCTCTTTTACCGCCCACAAATCAATGGAAATGCTTCATTTAAGACGGTTTTGGTTGTATTAGACTTAAATTTGGTATTTAGGTTGTATGGTTACTGCCTGCAACTGTACTAAAAATTGGTTTTCACGCCCCATTTTTCCGCCCACAAATAAGTGAAAATGCTATATTTAGTTTTTGTCGTATAAAACAAAAATTTGGTAATTAAGTTTGTATGGTTACTTTCGGGAACTGTACTAAAAATGGGCGTGGTCACGTCCACTTTTTAATATATCATTAAAATTTACTACTGAGCCGATTGCGCTGAAATTTTTGCAGTCGATTTTTTTCGATTACAAGATAGTTTGCTGTTTTTTGGGCCTGAGGTTCAACCAAATTTTTGTTGTTCTGTGTTATTATAGCGAACAGTTAGTTATACTTTTTATTTTAAGACTGCCACACTTAAAATCCAAAAAATTTAATACATCAAGATTTTCTCTGAGTGCTGTAATGTCCCAAAATCACAAATATCTATCTTATTCACACCATGTTTTAGTTATAATTAAATTTAACTCCAGCTAATTGAATCTTTAAGTAAAGCTTGATTTAATATTTTTGATTATTTTTCAGTTTTTATGAATAAAACCCGAGTATATAACAGAGAAAGACTGATAAATGTTGTAGCCAAACGGCCGCCAGGCGTTCCTTTAGTAACAGTGTCGAATCACCACTCATGCTTCGATGACCCCGGGTTATGGGGTAAGTGTTAAGTTGTGACGCCAAACAGTTTATTTATGAGTCAATCATATATTTTGATTATTTATCATTTCTACCAGGTTTGCTTCCAATCAGATACTGTTGTTCGCGGGTCAAACAACGTTGGGCCATGGCAGCGCACGACATTTGCTTTACGAACAAATACCATTCATTGTTCTTCTTACATGGTTGGTAGACTCACAACCTATCACTTTTCAAAAGCGTGAGTGTACAAAATAATTTGGTGTATTTTTAGGCAAATGCATTCCGGTTGTGCGTGGTGCTGGAGTGTATCAGGATGCCATCAATCTTTGCATACAAAAATGCTCGCTAGGTGATTGGGTGCATGTCTTTCCCGAGGGTAAGGTCAACATGACCAAGGAGGTGATGCGGCTTAAATGGGGTGTTGGACGCATTATATATGAATCACCAAGTATTCCAATCATCTTGCCAATGTGGCATGAAGGCATGGATGAAGTTTTGCCGAATGTCGAACCATACATAATAAAATGGGGCAAAAAGGTTACGCTTAATATTGGAAAACCTTTGGACTTGAATGACTTCATACAAGATCTCAAGGATCGCAAAGTGCCAGAGCCAGAGGCGAGAAAGCTCATTACCGACAAAATACAGAACGTCTTTCAGGTAAGTTTATTCCTTTAAACTATACTATTCATTGAAAAATAACTATTTTTATTTTACAGGAATTGCGCATCGAAACACAAGAGCTGCACAACCAGAAATAGTAAATACTTTAGGTAGCAATAGTAAATTTTTTCTATTATTTTAACTAGTTGTAAGTACAAATTCGAAAACTGAGAGAGAGCTCGATAATAGTTTAATGAAAAAAAAAAAATTGAAAAACAAACATGTTTCCTTATTAGCTAATAACTAGCATCAATTTAAAATTATTAAGCAAAACTTCCCATGTTAAATTTTGTATTTTCCACACCCTGTAAAGTATTTTATTTTTATTTTAAAGTCAGTGTAAATACAACGCTAATTGTTATCGACAACTGCTTTAATTATTGTACATAATATTGATATTGATGAAATGATATTGAGATTTTATTATACCTACATGTGTATGTATGTGCAATATAATTGCTTTAAAAGCTAAATGAACTAAGTCAAAAAATGTATTCCTTCATTGTTATTTAATTAGCAACATATCCCGCTGGGCTAAACTATTGTATTTCTTTTGAATACAATTGGTTTTATTTATTTCTGTTTTAAACGCTGAATAAATGCTTTTAATATTAAAAAAAAATTAACTATTTTTTATAAATTTTTGTACAAATATACTGACAAAATGTTGAGAAAATATTATAAATTTTGAACGTATTTAAAAAAAATATGAATGAAAACTGTTTCCTTTTGAGGTGGGATGAGCAAGATCTAAGTTATTTTATGCTAGTTGAGTATTTACCAAAATTTGTTAAAATAAAACTTAAATGTTTTATTAATGAGCTTAGTCAAAAAGGATACAACGCCTTTAGATCAGTTATCGGAAACATATTAAGAGACTGGCATTTTATGATTTAACCATTTAAGAAGCCTGTTGAAAGGAATAATGCTTTTTTTAAGATATCTATTTTAAATGTTTCTATGATTTTTAATTAGATGATTGAGCAAAAAATTCTAAATCTTGTGTATTGTCCAGACAAGATTTTGATAGAAAAAGTTTAACAAAACTAAAAAAATTCATATAAAAAAATAGCAATAAATGTATGATATAAACTTTATAATTTATTTGGTTTTTTGAATTAATCATAAAAAAGTCTGTTAAGTATTTTGATAAACATGTTGAATTAGACATAAATTTGCGTTACCTGTAGCTCGTTCCTGTAACTCGTAGCGCTCGTAGTTACTGACTTATATTAACGAATTGACGTCACACTCATCCATAATGTTCCTGTAAGAATCTCAATCGATGTCTGTTCAATTCAGGCGTTTCAAATCGATAAGTTACCACATGTTCCGATTTCACTTTGCTAGAATTTTTTAAAAAAGTGTTCCTGTCAATTGGAAAAAATGTATACTTTTCTCACTGGCTTAGCGGCAAGTGAGAGTTTTACCGATTAACCTAATGTTAGTAATGTTGTGTATTATTAAGTAACAAGTAGTTGAAATGTACCTTTAAAAATGGTTGGTTTCGCTTAACTTGAATTTTTCACTCATTAAAACCATTTCCTTATTAAAAGGTTTTAGTTTTCAAGATAATGCAATTTCGAAAGGTGCCGTGATATAATCCCAAGTGGCACAATCCCAATTTTTAATTTTGGGAGTATGTCACCCCTTTTACAATTTTTTTACTTGGGATTATGTCACTATAGAAGGGATGGCATATTCCCAAATAAATAAGAAGTCAAAATTACAATTTTTTTTTGGATTATATCACTAGTACACGGGTGACATAATTCAGTTTTTCTAGTATTTTAGAATTTCTAGAATATAGTTTTTCTATAAATCGCGCGATTTTTTATAAAAAATTGTAATGTTTTGATATATTAGGCTGGAAGTGCAAATTAAAGAAAAAACTAAACTGGTTTAGTTTATTGAAAAAAGTTGGGACATATGCAATAAAAGTGCACATTTTTACTTTTTTCAGTATAATCAATTTCAGAATATATACGATATAATTTCAGAAATCCCAAAAATCGCGCGATTTTTTATAAAAAATTTTAATTTTTTGATATATTAGACTGGAAGTGCAAATTAAAGAAAAAAAACTAAACTGGTTTAGTTTATTGAAAAAAGTTGGCACTTGCATATGTAATAAAAGTGTTCTATCTTGAAAAGTAATGCATGGAATTTAATGGTTAATAGCTTACTGAATATGTAATAGCATCATTTTTCTTTAAATATTCTTGCTTAGTTTATAAAAGTATGCAGTTAATAGAAAAATAGCAAGTTCTTCGAGCCCATTTTTTTTAATTTAGACCCCTATAACTTCTAAACGAGATGAGAGTGGCCATTAATTTAAACAAGTTTGGAATTTAAAGCTCTTAATACATACATACGTTCCACAAAAAATAGTCAACAAAAATTAATTTTGTTTAAAAACAAAATATTTCGAAATGTCTATCCAAATTTTCTCATTTTTAGGCTCAAGAATGACATTATCCCAATTGGGGTTATGACACTTTACAAGCAGTGACATTGCCCCAAGTAAAAAGTTTGGGTTATGTCACTGTATTAGGAGTGACATAATCCCAAAGTTAAAAATTGGGATTGTGCCACTTGGGGTTATGTCAGGGTACCATTTCGAAATAATGCCAATTTACATAAAAATTAAAAATTTAATAAAAAAAAGTGGTGTGGACGAGGGGTCAGAAACGAAGTTCCTTACGCTTTTTCTTTAACTCTGAAGGTAGTTCGAAAAAAATTTGTATATTTATATATTTTTTATTAGTTTTACTTTAACAAGTTTTTTAAGGCGTGTACATTGTGCATTGCACAATCCAATTAAAAAGTCTAATATTTTAGGAAAAATAAAATATTTATGTTCCCATAGAAAATTAAGATATAAAATTCTTCTAAGAAATGAAAATAGGCAGTAACCGCTGCCACCGATGTTTGTTTCATGACGCAACAAGGCGTTAAGCATTGAACATTCATTACGTTCTTCGAATGAAGCTTGAATGATTGAAAAGTTGGACTGCAAATTGTACTTACTTAAGAGTATAAAAGAAAACACATTTTTAGGGTCCACCCTAGTGTCAAATAACTTTTTAAAACTTTAACATCACGTTCAAAATCAGCGATCAGCGCATCAACAAAGAGCACAAGAAACTAATTTTTAGGGTCCACCCTAGTGTCGTAAACTTTTTTAATTTCTTACATCAAGATCGGAATAAGCAACCAGCGCATCTACATACAAAGAGTATAAAACAAAAACACATTTTAAGGTCCACCCTAGTGTCAAAATTTTTTTAAATTCGAATAAGATTCGAAATCAGTTACCTCTTAATACTGCCAGCACATAAAAAAAGAGTATAAAGTTAAAAACACATTTAGGGTCAAAATGCATTGCCAAAAAACTTTTTGAAATTCTAACACCAGATTTGAAATCTGCGACCAGTGCATCTACAAAGAGTATAAAGCCAAAAACATATTTTTGGGATCCACCTTAGCGTCAAAAATTTTTTGAAAATCTTACATCAGGTTCGAAATCAACTGCCAGCACACATAAAAAGAATATAAAAAAAAACATTTTCAGTGTCAGAAATACTTTCTAAAATGTTAACATCAGATTCGAAATCAGAAACCAAACCATTCGAAATATAAAACAAAAAACCACATTTTTAGGGTTCACCCTAGTGTACAAATATTTTTTAAAAAAAGCTAAACTTATGTTATATTCACACTGCGAGCTAAATGCGAATTTATGAATTCTACATTTACGAACGGCCCTTAACTCGTTGTAGGAGTAACAGGGACAAATATATATAGTAAATGCTCTAAATGCGCATTTAGCTCGCAGTGTGAACAAAGGATAAGATTTGAAATCAGCGATTAGCGCATCTACAATAAGTTTAAAAAAAGCCGATACCTCTTCTACTCATTTAGTCTCTTTGGCATTACCCTATTGAAATAATATTAAAAATTGGCAAATAGATTTCAATAAAAAAAAAAGTCGTTCCCCTTTCTTAAAACTACAAACTGGTGCCTGAGCATGAGTAAACCAAGCATTTGATATGTCAAAAAATATTTAGAAATAAAAACAAACAAACAAAAACATAAACATAAACAAATTAAGAATAAGAAAAAAAACAAAAAAAAAAAATAAAAAACCGTTACGTAGAAGACGCGCGAAATATTAATAGAAAACAACACACATTTGGGTCAAAATGTAAGAGCAACAAATAAAAATATCAAGTTTTGGCTACTAAACGATAGTTGCACTGTTACAGGGCTTTCTTACAGATTACCACCAATCATGAGCAGGAAATCATTCTCAACACTCCGAATCGTAATGAAATCCTGAAGGAGGGTCCGCCACAAAATTCCAACTACAACATATTGGGCAGAGGCGCCTTCGGCACAGTGTTTAAGGCGGTCTTCAATGGTACGTAGCTGATTGAATTAAAAAGTTTGTTTTTTCGTGTTTTTTTTTATTTACAAACAACGATTTGAACATTTAAAGATTATGACAATTTTAAAAAAAATTCCACTTAGCAAAACAAGTAGCTGTGAAGATTGTGAAAAACTTGAAGGACATGAATTTGCAATCTATGCGCAATGAAGCGCACATTCTGGGCTGGAAACATCGCAATATCGTGCGTATACTCAAGGTAAGCAGCAGGTTGTGTGGGCTTTGAAGACAGTGTCTTTTTTGACACTTGCTAATCCGTGTCATGTCTGTGTGTCCTCAGATTGAATCCACACCTAACTTTGGTATTGTCATTATGGAACGGTTTGCGGGACAATGTTTACAAAAAATTATGGATTCCATTGAGCTGCCACTGTTGCACAGAGTCTTGTAAGTTTAACACTTGGATGGAAGCAAGAATGACAGTGTTTCTCTTTCACTAGCATAACCTTGGATGTACTGTCCGCGCTGGCCTATTGCCATCGACGCAATTTGCTACACTTGGATGTTAAGCCTCAAAATATTCTGGTTGCTTTTAACAATGCGCAAACTGCACAAAGTTCTGTGCCTTCCGTGCAACTGTCCAAACGCCGTAGCTATGTCTGTAAATTGTGCGATTTTGGATCTTCAATGAAAATGCGCGAACATAAGGAGAACGTTACAAAACGCACAACAAAAGTAATCTAGCACTTCTTTCAGTTAATCGCATAAGATTACAACAAGATTATTAAAATAGTTTACTGAAAAGATTTTAACCAATATTTCCTTAGGGCACGGTTCGCTACATGTCGCCGGAGGCTCTGCGCGAAGAGCCACTTACGCCCGCTGCTGACATCTACTCGCTTGGCATCACCATGTGGCAGTTGAAACAGCGCAAGCTACCCTATTACTGGATTGAATGCAACGAAGTCGTTGCCTATCAGGTTGTGAAGAATGCAATTCGACCTGACTCGGATGCAGCCTTCCTGAGCGTTATTCATAAAGGCAGTGTCAGCCAGCGCCATTGCAACTGTTTGTGTGAACATTTCTCCTCCGAGATATCTCATCGTTCGCTGGAACACATCAAGCACTTGCTCCAACATAGCGAAAGTCAAGTCAAGTCGAAACAAGCAGTTGTAGCGGCGACACACTACTACCATAAACTCTCTCCGCAGCCACAGATTGTACGCGAAAGAGTGCATTTCCGCGAGCTAAGTCCACAAATGAATGCAAATGTACCTCGTGATTTGCGCTCAGAGTTCGGAGTGTCGCGGCCAAGCACTCAGCCTGAACAGCGTAAAATTGCTACTGAAAACGTTATGCTCGAGTTGATTTTCCGCAATTCCTCCTCATGCTTGAATAATTCCAGCGAGGAACTAATTTTTAACACGCTATACAAGTCGTGCTGGCACAGCGACTACCAGCGGCGCTCTAGTGCTCCTGAGTTACGCCAAAAATTGGAGCGTTTTTTAATGAATCATTAGCATTATAGCAATTATATCATAGTTTATTTTTATTTTTTACTTCCGTTTCTGTTTTGTCTTAAGCGTTTTTTTAATTGTCTTAAGTTTCTGTTTATTTTACCTATTAATACCATTTATAAATATGTATTGTACACTTTTAGTTATTTTGGCTTTATAATAAATTATTTTTTTTTTAAGAAAAATTAGAAAAATCTGCTTGTTTGAAAGGTTTTGATCCAAAAATCTACGTTATCTTTTCTTGAAATTGTTGCAATCTGCTTTTTTTTTTCTTATTTTCGAAAGGATTTTCCGAACGTATTTTCGTAAGTATTCAGAACGTTTATATATGAAGGGTTCGGGGCAGCAAGGTGCTAACCAACATAAAACAAGTTTGGGAATAAACGCATTTGAAAGTTTAACGGCTTCTATAAATCGCAATTTTAAATATTTGTAATTGTTCATATTTTTCCCATTAATAGCGTTTTATTAAGTTGTTTTTATAATTTTAGTTTTTAGAAATTCTGCATACAATGGTATTTTCATACTCAGAACATTAAAATTCTTTCAAAAAAATTCACATGTAAAAGTTTCAATGTCGCCTGTTAGCCACATTTTTAACTTTTTTACCATTTTTGAATTTTTATTTTTAGAAGTCCTGCAGACAATGGTATCAGCATACTCAGAACTTTAAAATCCTTCGTCTGTCGGTGGTAGGAAATTAAACGAATGTATTACATACTGTTTGCTCAAAAATACTGTTTTAACATATTCTGAGTCTTTTATAGGCCACACCATTAAACATTTTTAACAGGTAAATATTTCAGTTACATTACTTGTAACCAGGCCCATAGAGAGCCCAGTTCCGGCCCGGGGGGTTACAGCATACGGGCCCCTCTGAAAATGTTTTTAACACAAAAAAAAAAATTAATAAGAAATAAAACATGGCGAAAATTATTATTTAGTTCTAAGCTATTATTTATTTTCCATAGCTATCTTTAAGCCATACACCATGACAAGTGAAACATATTCTATTGTCGTTGTTGTTTAAACCCGCCAGAGGACCTTCGGGGAATCTGCCTGTCCCAAGCCAGGAATGGAAGGGTGAGGGTTGGTTATTGGATGGGCAGTTCATGGGGCACGGCCCATGAACTGATCTCATAATGAGTTCTTTCTGGAGGCACGGCTCCTGAATGTTCGTCTGATAACTGTAAAAGAAAAGGTTTACCTAGAGCCTTGGATGTTGCTGCCAAATTCTTGGAGAAAGCATTGTTTTGATATTAAGTTATCATAACACCGTAGTTGTAATATGCTTTCGATGGACGATCAATCCAACATAACTTGAAGAGCGGGGATAGTCATCCATCAATGATGAGGAGACCTGATCTATCATTGTTCTGCAGACCTATCTTAGAATAAAGGTTATTATGTAGGAAACATTTAACCTTCGGACCGTTGTATAAGCAAATTTGTATACAACGGCTCATGCTTCTTAGTTTTCTGTTAAGGCTTTTATTAGTCTTAATTTAGGATAACGACGTTGCATAAGTAGAATTGAGGTTTACCCGGTTTTACTGGGAAACCTATGGTTATTTTTTAACCTAGCCAAGTACAATTCGAGTGGCTGAAGGTGTCACAGTCAGATATAAATGTTCTAAGAACTTTTGGTCTGTAGACGGGATGTTGAAGAGCCTTGTCAGGTGGAGCCTTTTGCCCGGGTTTTGACTATCATATGGGTTAGGCCCACGTGGGGTTTTAATAACGCTCTGGCTGTGGTTAGGCCAGAAAGGCCGGTGTGAGTTACACTTTAGTTGAACTCGGGTTGGTGATTCCCTTAAATTACTAAGAGAATGATGGTAGATTGAATCTCGCCAATTTCAAACAGTAAATGTTAGGAAGGTAAGCAACTACCGGATCAATATACTGTTACCTTTGGAATTTGAGTACAGGCGACGGGGAAACCTAAATAGTCTGATTTGTGACCACTGAGATTGAGGAACCTGATGATAAAGAGACAACGGGCCTATGATGTTTCTGCATTAGTCTTTCATGTCGGAGAGTGATGAACTCTGATATGAATGGGATGATTATTGCGGTTCAAAAGTAATGGGTTAATTATCGGTATTGATTACTGAGATAGCCCAAGGTTATTAAAATAACCAAGTCAAGTATAAATTCAAGTAGCTGAAAGTGTTACGGTCATGAATTGCGTCAATCTGACGACAAAGGCGCTGTTGTATATTATTAGGGGAACCTTTCAAAAGTGGTCTTTCTTGAATTCCGAAAGGGCGTTGACCGACGCTTCATATTTGTCCCAAGCATTGGAGCACCGTTGAATTAAGCCTTCGCGGCAGGGGTCAACGTTAAAAACATAGTGGCTTTCTGTCGTTGTTGTTGTATTAATTGTCTCTATCTAACGGCAACTTTTCTATGTGACACTCCAAATAATTTAAATCTACTGATGATTTGTGTTATTATAACAATATTTTTATTCTGCGTTTTTATTCTTTTTATTTATTCAAATTTATTTTTTGCTTTGGCAGAGACTAAACAATCAATAATTACATTAAAATTAAATTTTTTGCTAACTCGGACTCCATACATAAAATCGCGAGCCCGGATAATCGTGTTTGTGTTGAACATGACCTATTAAAGTTTTTTACTCGCTTTAGAACACTGAAGGAGCGTTCACCACTAGCAACGCTGACAGGTTAGGTGCAAAATATTCTTAAGGCAATGCAAATGTTTGGAAAGAGAGTGTTAAGATTTTTCGCGTAAATAGCATTAAGCAAGTCAAATGGAGAAAGATTTGGAAGAAAATTTGCTTTATATATATTTTTTAAGTGAACGACTTCACTCTTCAATTCTTCAGAAACATCAGCTTCGTACTTCTCTAAACATTTTCCTGCAGATTTCTTGAGCGTATCGTCATCCAAAATACTAAATTCCCAGAGAAAAGAAAACAGCCTGTACAAATTTCTTGATGCTTCAAATCTGTGTGTTACTCCTGCGATTACTGAATCAACTATGACAAGGAAAGTGCTTTTTTTAAATTTGTCTTCTTCAAAACTACAATAATTTTCTGAACTTTCATCTCCATCGTCGAAAAATAGTTTTGCACGTTTGTTTTTGCGACTCGTTGGCAAAGTTGAAGGAATGTGCCATTCATTTGCGATGAGTTTACTTTCGCTTAAAATAGCATCGCATCTACTTCGGACGAACTGCAAGTCCAAAAGAAGGCTTTCAAGATTGTCAACTTCTATGTTTATGGTGGCTTTTCTGGCCTGAAGTACAACGTTCCGCTCGTTGGTCGCACTTAAAATTTTTAGCCAAATTGATGACATTAAAACACATTCAAACTTGTTCATGTATTTTTTAATTCCATTAATATCTCGAAGAGCTTCCGTTAAGTTTAGTTTCTTAACTTTTTCCAATGCTTCTTTTAATTTTGAGAGATAACTGATTTTTTCACCCAAATATCAAGAGGTCTCGGCCAAATATATTTATTCCAAAATCTTGTTTATATATTTTTATAAAATAGCCAAGTCTCAAAAATAATATATGTGAAAAAATTACCCCAATATCTCTCTCTAATAAAAATGTGTGACTAACATTTATTTTTTCATACCATCGATTATATCTAGATAGATAGCTGCTGTCTTTATTATATGAATTTAACTCTTTTTTTTTGCTTTGTTTTAATAATGTTTCTAAGAAATTTTCGTTATGATACATACAAAGGAAAGTAAGAAATATGAAGAATAAGAAACAAAAACACTTCTCTCTTTCAACAACAAATCAGCTTTTTAGTATGTTGTCATCTATGTGGGCTATTTTGGTCAAACAATTTTTTTAAAAAAATAATCACCCTTATTCTTGAATCCGCGTCGAGTAAACATCGTCGTCGAGAGCTCACTTTCACCAATGAATTGTCGTCGAAGATCATTTCGACGATCAAAAATTTAAATATTTATTTGACGACGTTGGCTCAAAAATTGACGTGAACAATCACTGCAGATCTCAAATTCGAAATTGAAATTTTTAAGAAAGTAACAATTTTGTTTCGACGTCGTTTTGAGAGCGAGCGCGGGTTCAAGAATAAGGGCGATTGTGTAATAATCAAAAATCAGCTTTTTGTTTCTTTACTAATCCACCAATCCGGGCCCCCTTAAAACTTTCTTCTTTAACAACCAATCAGCTTTTCAGTATGTTGTCATCTATGTGGGCTGTTTTGGTCAAGCAATTTTTTAAACAAATAAAGGTTTTTTGTAATCAAAAATCAGCTTTTTGTAACTTTACTAGTCCACCAATCCGGGCCCCCTTATAACTCTCTTCTTTAACAACCAATCAAGCTTTTCAGTATGTAGTCATCTAAGAAGGCTATTTTGGTCAAACAATTTTTCAAAAAACATTTTTTAATAATAAAAATTCAGCTTTTTGTTGCTTTACTTACCCGCCAATCCGGGCCCCCTCAAAACTCCGGGCCCCCTCAAAACTCCGGGCCCGGGGGGAACACCCCGTCCCCCCCCTCTCAGTGGGCCTGCTTGTAACTGACCTTTTTTCTCTTATGTACCTACTTATTAAAACACATTAGGGGTATTCACGATTCAGTGCACTTGCCTGTGCAGTTGAGGACTTGAGGACTTGTGCAGTTAGGTTTTCGTGAACACACCACCATCGCCATGTCAAAGCTGTCAACATTTTTCAATGCACACAAGTGCACAACTGCTCAAGTCCTCAAGTTGAAGGTAATAGTAGAAAAGCACTTGTGCAGATTTTTGACGTACGTACATTTTGTTTTTGTAAAGTGCAAAAGTCCTCAACTGCACACGCAAGTGCACTGAATCTTGAATATCCCTATTATTAAGAATGAAATTTCATTAAATTTTTAATATCATGAATGCTTGAAAGAAGTAAAAAATTAATAATAGTTAATAAATGAATAAAAATGCAGTTTATTTGATATTTCTTCCAAATCGTTTCCTTCATTGTCTTCCGATCTCTCTCATTTCTTATAGAAGCTGTGATGGATCGACGGAATCCAATCCAATAAAGAAATTAAATCTTTATATTTTACTTTGTTTATTTTTATTTGTTGCTTGTAGAATATTGGTAAAGTTGAATATGAGCAAATAGTTGGTCGAACCTTTTTTTAAAATATTAACTAATTAACAAATTAGGAACCTTCGAATTCATAGATGCTTTTATCAAAGGAGTGTAGAGGCGACATTGAAACTTTTACGTGTGAATTTTTTCAGAAAAATTTTAATGTTTTGAATACGCAAATACCATTGTATGCAGGATTTCTAAAAATGAAATTTAAACAAATAACTTAATAAAACGCTATTTAAGGGAAAAATATTAACAATTTAAAATATTCGAAATTGTGATTTATAAAAGCCGTCAAACTTTCAAATGCGTTAAACTTGTTTTATGTGGGTTAGCACCTTGTTGCCAAAAACTTAATACTGATTTATGTGCAGCAAAAAGAATATACGCTTGTAGCTCGCTAACGAATACAGATAACAACTTTGTAAGCAGAAGAATGAGCTTCTGCATTAAGTCCACAGATCTTCGTTGATTTTAAACACCGATAATTAAGTATACAAAATTATTTATTTATTTCAATATTTCGGATGTTAAAATTCCTAAGAGTTATAAATTTATATTTAATTCATGTGATTATCATTTATAATTTTACATACTTTTTTGGTGAAGAAAAGTAGACAAATATGTTTAATTTTATTAACTTCAAGTGTAGAAATATAGATTTAATCTTTACTTTACGATTGACAAAATTGCAATGATCAACCTTCAAATGTTCGTTTACCTCTTAACTGCATTACATCACCTCATTATTTTGAGCATATATTTATAACCACTACAAATGTATAAGTATGAACAGTTACGTAAATCTTAGGAGAATTTTAAGTTTTGGTAAATACATAAAAGAATAAAGAATACAACAGAAATAAAGCAGTGGCGGTAACACCCTCTCCCAGTAAGACAAGAAAGAGTCGCAGGCTTACTCCTTTTCGTTCGCCACATCTAAAACTGCCAGTTTAATGGCTGGTCTCTCTAGAATTCCTTGAGTAGTTTGCACAGTCGCACTACGAACTTGTCCATCGGCTGCAACTTTTGTCATCAGAACTCTACCTCGCAACCAAACATTTCGCGGAGAGCCAGGGTCAACAATCACAACCAAATCTCCAACACAAATTGGCTTTTCTTTTCCATGCCACTTCGTACGGCAAGTAAGACCTGGTAAATATTCTTTAATCCACCGTCCCCAGAAGTGCTGTGCATACTGTTGGGATGCTAGCCAGGTATTGCGTAATACATAGCAGTTATCATCGAAGGTCGCGATTGGCTTCATGCCATTTGAGCAACCCAATAAAAAATGGTTTGGAGTCAGCGCTTCTTCTTGATCCTTGTCAATTGGTATATATGACAGCGGGCGAGAGTTGACAATATTCTCCACTTCCGCCATCATGCTGTATAACAACTCATCAGATGGAGCTCTCGTCGGCGTAATTTTATAAAATACTGTTTTAATTGAACGCACTAGACGTTCCCAAGCGCCACCCATATGAGGTGCTGCTGGTGGGATGAAATTCCAAGATGTGGTGGCTGTAGTGAAATTACGAATAAGAATGTCCTTATCAACCTCTGCTAAGGCTTCGCGCAGTTCTCGTTCTGCTCCAACAAAGTTAGTAGCATTATCGCTATAGAACTCTCTAGGCGTACCACGTCGTGCAATAAAATTTCTAATAGCCAAGATGCAAGAACTGGAAGTTAAAGAATGTACAATCTCTACGTGGACTGCTCTCACTGTCAAGCATGTAAACAAAGCGCCGTATCGCTTTTCTCTGTGCCTATTCACGGTGACATAGATGGGCCCGAAAATATCGAGGCCTGTATAAGTGAATGGTATAACGTATGGTGTAATTCGCGCTGCTGGCAGCCTTGCCATTTGAGGAGCTCTGGGCACAGCTTTTAAAATTTTACAATCTTGACATAATTTAAGAATTGACTTAACTGTTGTCCTCAAGCGTGTGATATAAAAATATTGACGTAACTCATTTATCGTTGTCTCATTATTTAAATGGTGAAACTTTCTGTGGAAGTGGTCCACAATTAGACTTAATATACGATTATTTTTTGGAAGAATCACGGGATGCTGAAGTTCATCTGTAACATTCACTATTCTGCTATTAACTCTTAATATGCAATTAGCATCGAGAAATGTCGCTAATTTGTACAATGAGGATGACTTTGGTAACCGTTGGTGATTCTTTAAAGCCATTATTTCGTCGGAGTAAGCCTCATTCTGTGCTTGCCGGTATAACAAGAACGCGGCCTTTTCAAGTTCAGCTTGATTCAACTCACCAAGTAGCAGTTCCTGGCTTAAGAACTTCCTTTTTAAATTTTGAATGTATCGTATAACATAAGCGGATGTTCTTTGTATACGGGACCATTTTGAAAATCGGTTAGCGTCGATAAGAGGTTTTTTTACAGATATGTTGAAAACACATTTCTTTAGCTCGACGTTTGTGGTTTCTAGTTTTTCCTCTATTGGCCATTCACGTTCAGGTCGCTGAAGAAATTCTGGCCCATTAAACCAACGTCTGCATGGAAATGACCAGCTTTTTTTATGCAATTTGGTAGCTTCATCAGCAACGTTAAGCTTTGTAGATATCCATTTCCACTCATGAAGGTCTGTTGTCTCCAAAATTTCACCGACGCGTACTGCCACAAATTGATGATATCGTCGACTGTCTGAGTTTAACCAACTGAGCACTGTTTTAGCATCGGACCAAAATATTTTTCTGTTTATCGCTATGGAATGCGACTCTATAACAAATTTGGCAAGACGAGCACCTATCAAAGCTGCCATTAATTCAAGCCTAGGGATTGAAACCTGTTTAAGAGGTGCTACTCTTGACTTTGAGCCAATAAGGGAGCACTCAATTATGTCATCTTTAGATATGCGCAAGTAACACACAGCGGCATATGCGATGTCGCTAGCATCAACAAAAGTATGTAATTGAACGTCAGCTCCATCGTAATTTTTATGACATTTTAAGTAGCATCTAGGTATTTTGATGTTTTCTAAGTTTGGCAAGTCATTTAGCCATTGAAACCATTTTTTAGCTACGTCAGGCGGTATTTCATCATCCCACTTAACTGCACTGCGCCACACATTCTGCATCAAAATCTTGCCATAAATTATGATATTGCTTATTAAACCAAGTGGGTCATAAATAGACATTACAATGCTTAGCATCTCGCGTTTTGTTGGCGTCTTTCTACAATTAAAAAATTCTGTTTGCCACAATAAAGGCGCTAGTTTAAATGTTATGACATCTTCGGTAGGAATCCAGAATATACCGAGGACCTTTTCTGTATTGCTATCGCCACCAATGTCAATATTATAAGCGTGCTCGGACTCACCTACTGCGCTTAAGAATGCTTGAGAATTTGAACACCAATTACGTATGTTGAACCCACCTTCTCTGTGAATATATTTTACATCTTGGGCCAAATTTATCGCTTCAAATTCTGTATCAACAGAATCGAGATAATCATCAACATAATGATTGTTTGTAACTGCTTCAGCTGCTTTTGCATGAGTTTCTTTAAAACGCTCAGCATTTAGATTTTTTACAAATTGCGAGGTGCACGGTGAGCAGGCTGCGCCAAAAATCATTACCTTCATAATATAGATATCAGGTTCAGCCGAGACGTCGCTACCACGCCATAGGAAGCGCTGTGCATTTTGGTCCTCAGAACGAATCAGCACCTGATGGAACATTTCCTGGATATCTCCTGATATTGCGATAGACTTCTGCCTAAATCGATGCAAAATTGCTGGCAGAGAAGCAAGTAAATCAGGGCCCTTTAATAAGAAAGTGTTTAATGAAACACCTTTTGATTTGGCTGCCGCATCCCAAACTACGCGAGACTTGCCTGGCTTGTTCTTATTAAAAACTACAAATATGGGGAGATGCCAACTACGGTACTGCATCTTTTGGCTTATCTCTTCATTAGTCAATTTACGGATGTATCCTTTTTCAAGTACTCACTTATAGTATTCTCGATAATTTCCTGAAGGTGTGGCTCACGTTTGAACTTTTTTTCTAAGTACTGAAGACGATGTTTTGCCATTTCGTAACTGTCAGGTAGTTGAAAATTTTCAAAACGCCATAAAAGACAGGTCTCAAAATGGCCATTGGCAGTTTGACGGGTGTATTTTTGCAGAAGGTCCAATGCGCGCTCATCTTCTTTGCTAGCAAGTGGCTTTTCTATGCTAGCAGTTGGCGTGATACGCATCGCCTTCCTTTCACCAACTGTTCCATAAACGTGCCAACCGAGTAAAGTCTTCACCGCTATGGGTTCATCAATTTGACCTTCTTTTATTATTTTCGGAAGTCCTAACTTCCAATGATCTACACCAATAAGTAGTCTAGGAACAGCATCGTAGTAGCTTGATATCGGTAAATTCCTCATATGTTGGTAGCATTCGCTTAATTTCTCATAGTTTAGAGTCTGCATTGGAAGAGCAAGTTTTTTAACCGTGTGAATATTAATATTTATTTCACGCTGATTAGGTCCAGCAATTTTAACATTTACCAATTTTGACGAATTTTCTGTTCTATGCATATCACCTGTCCACTTTAAACATAGTGGCTCTAATTTTCCATTTAATTCAAGCTCATCAGCAATGTCTTGGTCCATCAAAGTAATGGACGATCCCTCATCAATAAAGGCGAACGTTTTTACAAATTTTTTATTATTTCCGAATATTTTTATAGGTAAAATTCTAAATAAAATACTTTGATTTATTTCGCAATGTGCGTTGCAGCTGTTTGTTTTTACTTGTTGTTCTTGATGTGTTCGGTCTTCTCTCGAATTGTCAAAAAAACGATGTAAGAGCGGATGATGCTTATATTGACAGCCATCAACACCGCAGATTTTTGCTTTGCACGCTTTAGTGGTATTATGTTTCTGGAGACAATGTTTACAAAGATTGTGTTGACGAACAGCACTCCAGCGCTCAGCCCGGTCAAGCTTAAGAAATTGTTGACACTCCTCAACATTGTTGCAGTTCTCATTACAAACACAACGTTTTTCTTCTTGTTCGAAATGAGAGTGTATGAAAGCCTTTTTGTTCTTGTTACTATCTGTTATTTGAACGTCATGTATGTTAACACTACTTGCAGAAATGCCATATTCAAACATCCAGTCGGAAAAAGTAGTAAGATTCGGGAATTTATTTTCTTTTAATAAATTTAGTTTAAACGTTCCCCACGTTAATTGAAGGGACGGTGGTAATTTACCAATTAAATCTTGCAATAGAGAGGAGTTTTCCAATTCATTGTGTAATCCACATGCTTCAATTGTCGCGTGTAGACCTTTAACATTGACGGCAAAAGTAGTAAAAGTTTCTAACCTGTTGTGATTTATTGGCGGCATAACTTTTATTTTGTACTTAATAGAATTAAGTATTTTTTCGGGTTGCCCAAACAATATTTTTAACGTTGATATCGTAGTAGGCACACATGAAGGGTGAATTAAGATATGCTGCACCGCGTTGTATGCATCTCCCTTTAGGGATCTTTGAAGCCGAATTAAATTCTCAGCATCTGTTAAGCCACAAACTGTCGTTGACCAGTCATATGTTGCGCTGAAGATAGGCCATTCCTCTGGTCGACCGGAGAAAATTGGAAGTTCACGTGGAACTGATTGCCGTGCACTTACTTGTTGTGCCGTTAAATCGTTCTGCATGGTGTAATTCAGATTTGTGGCTTTGGCAGATCGTGATGCAGGTGTACCACGGTACGGCGCTATTGATGATTCGGGAACATTACAGAGCGTAGAGTTAATCTTTGAGTTATCTTGTGCAAAGCTTACAGGTCCAATATGTAACGTTAAATTTTCTGGCTCCTTACTTTGCAAAGGTATTAAATGTTCTCTATTTTGGTGCAACGCTTCTTCGTGTAATGGCTTACTTATAGCAGGAGCTATCACCCGAGTCATCATTGATGCTGCAAGAGTATTAGAGTTAGAATGGCCTGTTGCAGTTCTGCAACTCGCTTGTGGTTCACCAAGCAGACAACTTTCACTCCTGCAATTTGTGTTTTGTGATGTAGCTATTATTGAGGTTTTATTCACATTTTCCAATTGAGACTTTTGTTCTACGTCTTCTATTGCCTCGGGAATGCTTTTTTCGACTTCGTCATGCTGAGTAGAACCATTTGGCGGAGGCGATTGATTTGCTATCCATTCCTTAACTGCAACCGAATGATCTGCCGACTGCCTATCGTCGTCAGAATCATTTATTTCTTCTTCAAGAACCTTGTATTTTTGATTTAAAAATTCTTTCTCTTCCATAAACTTTGCCTTGAGAAAGTTTAGTTTTAGCTGCCGTTCCTCTACGAGTCGCTGTAGCTCAAGTGTTTTTCGACGTGACTGTGACGTTTGTGAACAGTTAGAAGCGCGACTCGAAATACTTTTACTAGCTCCGGTCGTTCGTGTCAGAAGCGTATTGGGAGTAAGCGATTTTGAGCTCGTATGAGATGATGGTGTGGAATGGTTAGATTGTTGACCCTGTAAATTAGAAGTGCTCATTGCATAGGTACTCACTGAAATGAAGAATTCGTAGCGAATAAAGAAGTGACTAAAGCTGTTGCGGCACCAAGTAAGTCCAGCTTTGTGTAGCTTTGAAGGGAAGAGTTCGGGTAAATGAAGAATTGGCTAAAACTGTTGTCGGCACCAAATAAGTCCAGGATTTTTTAGTACCAATAATCCAAATGAGAACCATCAAAAAAGAATTTTAATAAATGTAAGCAGAAGAATGAGCTTCTGCATTAAGTCCACAGATCTTCGTTGATTTTAAACACCGATAATTAAGTATACAAAATTATTTATTTATTTCAATATTTCGGATGTTAAAATTCCTAAGAGTTATAAATTTATATTTAATTCATGTGATTATCATTTATAATTTTACATACTTTTTTGGTGAAGAAAAGT
This sequence comes from Dichetophora obliterata, assembly GCA_963920525.1. NCBI lineage: Eukaryota > Metazoa > Arthropoda > Insecta > Diptera > Sciomyzidae > Dichetophora > Dichetophora obliterata. Next base: position 23,627,900 of record OY986437.1, on the reverse strand, counting down.
AGACAAATATGTTTAATTTTATTAACTTCAAGTGTAGAAATATAGATTTAATCTTTACTTTACGATTGAAAAAATTGCAATGATCAACTTTCAAATGTTTGTTTAACTCTTAACTGCATTACATCACCTCATTATTTTGAGCATATATTAACCTCTACAAATGTATAAGTATGAACAGTTACGTAAATCTTAGGAGAATTTTAAGTTTTGGTAAATACATAAAAGAATAAAGAATACAACAGAAATAAAGCAGTGGCGGTAACAAACTTCATCTTTGGTACACATATAAAAGAGGTTGCTGAGATTTTTCTTGCATACAAAACTCAATTTTGCTTTCAGTATACATTAGACCGATTCATAAGTGGGTTCAGGGAAATAACGCCCAATGAAATAACGCCCAAAATAAAATAAAGCCCAAAAATTTTCCTTACAAATTTGGGCGTTATTTCATAATGAAATAAGGCAAAACATTTTGGGCTTTATTTCATTGAAATTGGCTTTATTTAATTTTTCTATTTTGGGCGTTATTTCGTAATGAAATAAATTCCAAAAATTAAAAATGAAATAAAGCCCAAAAATTTTCCATACAAATTTGGGTGTTATTTCATTGAAATTGGGCTTTATTCATTTTTCTATTTGGGGCGTTACTTCATTATTGTTCAGATATAACTCTTTTTATGTGAACTATTTGTCATCAAAATGTTAGATCGATTTCAAGTTCAATTCAGAAGTACTGTAGACAGCGAAGCCAGTGTTGGAATTACTAAGGGTTGTAATCTCTAAGCAGCGGCCGAAGGCCGCCTATTATAAAGAGAATTATATCCAGAAGTACTGTAAAACGAAAAAAAGGGCATGTCCGTATAAAGCCCAAATGCTTCTTTTATTTATGATATAACGATTTGCCCTTATACGAAATGTGTTATTGAAATTCCGTACAAGGAAAAACCATTTTATCGGCGAAATATCATTTTATGTGGTGGGGCAATATTTCATATTAAAAAAGATCCCGAATTTGGGCCCTTATTTAATTTTTCGTTTTGTGTGCATTTTTCCAGAGGTCTAGAGCCTTCCCTGGTCGCTTTATGGTCGCGGACAGATGAACCACTACTGTTTTTTAAATATTCTGAAAATTAGGACTTAATTTTTCATTTCCGTTTAGGTTTTTTTTCATAATGTACATACTCCTCAATGTGAGGTTTTATTTAATTTTTTTTTAGGTATTATTTCACCCGGAATTAGGAGTTATTTCATCTTTCAACGTTAGGACTTATTTCATTTACTGTTAGGAGTTCTTTCATTAGGAGTTATTTCGCGGAGCCGGTAAAATTTTCCCAATTTTTTTCCAAAAAGATTTTGGGTTTTATTTTATTTTCGGGTTGGGCATTATTTATTTTTTTTTTATTTAATTTTGGGCGCTATTTAATTTTTATAAGCCCAGAATATTTTGGGTCTTATTTAATTTTCAGTTTGGGCGTTATTTAATTTTTTGGGGCTTATTTCATTTTTTATTTTGGGCGTTATTTCATTTTTTATGCCCAAAATGTTTTGGGCTTTATTTCATTTTTTATTTTGGGCGTTATTTCATTGGGCGTTATTTCCCTGAACCCATAAGTGTATGGGGAAAATTATGTGTCGATTTTTTTTTCGGTACGCGTCCACTTTCTGAAAGTTTGAAACCTACTTAGCACAAAAATAGTTTAAGACCCAAAAAAATTTCACCTCTAGGGGTTCCGCAAATCGTTTGAAGGTCATTTTAGAGTTATATTGGACTTTAACCATTTAAAAAAATGTCGTGTCTAAAAGGCAAAACAATTGAAATATATTTTGATAGTAAAGAATTATTAATAATTCAGTCTTGTTTAATTTTTTTTTTATACTAGCTGAACCCGGTGTGCTTCGCTACCCCCTCGTTTAAAATAAAATTAAAAGTATTTATATATTTACAAAAATTTATTTATTTAATTTAATTATTGCAATGCTTCGCCTCTTTTTTTGTTGTAAACCAATTAGAATTCAGCGCTGAATCACATGTAATTTGCTTCATGCTCCCCCTTTTTATTTTTAGACCAGTCAAAAAGCAGCAATTACACAATCAGCTGTTTCGCAGTCTGTTGTGGGAGAATGAGAATGGGGTTACCCCACTCTCTATTTTAATTAACACGTATTATAAAATCAGCTGTTTTGAAGACAGTGATAGAAGAAAGAGAATTGAGCTACCCCACTATTTTAATTAATATGTATTTTAATGATTTTAATGACATGATTTGTAGTATAGCCGTTAATAAACGTAGTAAAAAAGTAGGTGCAGAAGTGTGCATGGTCGAAAAATATTATCATGTAATAAGTATTCCTGAGTCAAAGCTGAACGCTGTGAAAATTTAAGATCGGTTATCAGGTCCAGCCTCCAATATATCGCAAACAAAGGGGCGTGCTCCGCCCACTTTTCTTTTGGTACGTATTTCTATTCATGCTAATACCATATATAGCAAATACTGCCGCCGTTGGTCAAAAAATGCCCAAGATATGACGATTTTAAAATTTGGGTTATATGGGCGAGGCCACGCCCCTTCGTCCACTCACAACTTTATATAGTCAAGAATTTATTATTTCGTAAGAATATCCTATTGTGAAAATGTAATGATGATCGGTCCAGTAGTTAAGACTATATTGCGATTTTTAATTTTCCTAAAAAGGGGCGTGGTCCCACCCACTTTTCTCCTGGTACGTATTCCTAACTATGCCAATACCATATGTACCAAATAGCATCAACGTAGGTCAAAAAATTCCCAAAATATGGCGATTTAAATTTTTAGGTTATATGGGCAGTGCCACGCCCCTTTGTCAAACAAAAACTTCATATAGCCTTTTATTCTTTCCAGATTCATAGTAAAATGCTGTGAAAGTTTCAGGAAGATCGGTCCAAGGGTTTGGCCTCCTATAAAGCACAAACAAACAAACAAACAGACAGACATTCATTTTTATATATATAGATTGAAAGCAGATTTATTATAATTAAAGTAAAATGGGGCGAAAAAGGGGGATTTGGTAATAAAAAATCTATGGCTACCTTACCTGTAGATAAAAACTATATAAAACTTTAGGTAAATACATATTACAAAAAAAGTATTTTGTATAGCAAACATTGTTAGTGGTATAAGTAAGTATCTGAATTAAAAAGTGGGCGTAAAAGTGGGCGCGGCCGAAAAAGTACCCTATTAATCATGCCAGAGTCCCAGTTAAATGCTGTGAAATTTTCAGGAAGATCGGTCCAGAGGTTTGGTCTCCTATAAGGTACAAACAAACAAATAAACAAACACACATTCCATTTTATATATTGGGGGTTGGAATTAATTTTAAAGGTTTTTTTTCGGTTTTTGAGCATTTATTTAGAAACAACGGTACAATGTATATTATTCAAAGTATTTTCCATCGTTAGCTACAACATTTTCCCATCTTTCTGGCAGCATATGGATTCCGCGCCGGAAGAAAGATTCGTCTTTTGAGGCAATCCACGAATCGACCCATTTTTCGGTATCCTCGTAAGAAGTGAAGCGCTGCTCAGCCAAGCCATGCGTCATCGATCTGAATAGGTGGTAGTCGGAAGGGGCTATGTCTGGGCTATAAGGCGGGTGGGGTAGCACATCCCAATTCAGCACCTCCAACCTTTCCTTGACGGTTCTTGCAACATGTGGCCGTGCGTTGTCATGTTGAAAAACCACTTTGTCGTGTCTTTTGGCATATTCCGGCTGTTTAACCTTTAATGCTCGGCTCAATTGCATCAATTGTTGTTGGTAGCGTTCCCCAGTGATGGTTTCGTTAGGTTTTAGCAGCTCATAGTACACGACACCCTTCTGATCCCACCAAATACACAGCATAAGCTTGGCGCCATGAATATTCGGCTTGGCCCTCGATGTTGATGCATGGCCGGGTGGTCCCCACGATTTTTTTCGCTTAGGATTATCGTAATGGATCCACTTTTCATCGCCAGTGACAATACGATGCAAAAAACTCTTCCTTTTATGCCGTTGAAGCAGTTGTTCGCACATGCAAAATCGCCGTTCAACGTCTCTCGGCTTCAACTGGTACGGCACCCAATTTCCTTGCTTTTGAATCATTCCCATGGCCTTCAAGCGTTTGCCGACCGTTGATAAGTCGACTCCCAATGATTCTGACAATTCTTGAAGGGTTTGACACGGGTCTTCATCGAGCAAAGCCTCCAATTCCTCATCTTCAAACTTTTTCGGCTGGCCCGGACGCTCTTTGTCTTCCGTATCAAAATCACCACTTTTAAACCGACGGAACCAGTAATCACAAGTAGAAATCGATGGAGCATAGTCCCCGTAAGCCTCAGTAAGCGTGCGTTGTGCTTCGACCGCTTTTTTCTTCAAATGGAAGCACAAAAGTAAACCTTCCCGCAAATTGCGTTTTGTTGGAACGAAAGTCGACATGTTCACATAGAAAAAAATATATGTCGTTTACACTTCAGTGGAATGACACATACTGAAAAATGAAGCTTAGACAATGTGCTTTGAAATGAATATAGTCACAGGTGTGCCCGATGCGATCTATTGATAGTTACGCCATCTCTTAGAAAACCTTTAAAACTAATTCCAACCCCCAATATATAGATAGCTTAAACCCGGCGCGTTGCTGCCGCGGCCCCGTTGCCAAACGCGAATAAAATGTTATCAGTGAAACTGTATATGTAAATTGTGGTCGAATACTCAATTCCATGGCTGTGCGACCTATAACTCAAAAGCTGTAGAATTTCTCAAATTTTGGTTGCATGGGAGGTGACACGCCCCCTTGTCCAACGCCATACAAAGTTATCAGTAAAACTGCATGTGTAAATTGAGTTCGAATGCTGAATTCCGAGGCTTTGTTAGCTTTGTTTGATTGACTCAAAAGCTATTCGATATCGCAAATTTGGGTTGTATAAGAGGTGCCACGCCCCTTTGTCCAACTCCCATAAAATTTTATCAGTAAAACGCCACGTGTAAATTGTGGTAGAATTTCGAATTCCAAGGATGTGCGGCCTATAACTCCAAAGCTATTCGATATCGCAAATTTGGGTTGTATGGGAGGTGCCACGCCCCCTTGTCCAACTCTCACAAAATTTTATCTGCGAAGCGGCACGTGTAAATTGTCGAATACCGAATTCCGAGGCTAAGCGGCTTATAACTCCAAAGATATTCGATATCGCAAATTTGGGTTGTATGGGAGGTGCCACGCCCACTGTTAGTAGGAGGTTGAAATATACTTTACGACCTATTCTCATACCTACAAAATATACATACAAAATTTCATGAAAATCGGTCGAGCCGTTTCGGAGGAGTTCGATTACGTACCCCGTGACAGAAGAATTTTATATATTAGATATAAAGCAAAACGATGTGTGTCTGGCAGTGTGATGTCTATAGACTCCAAAACTACTGAACCGATTGACCTGAAATTTTGGCAGTCGATTTGTTTCAGGTACGAGATGGTTGAGGAAAAAATTTGCCACACCCCCTTTTACCGCCCCCAAATCAATAAAAAGGTTATATTTCAGTCGGTTTGGGTCGTATATGGCTAAAATTTTGTAATTTAGTATGTACGGTTACTGTCGACAACTGTCCTAAAAATGGGTTTCCACGCTCCCTTTTACCGCCCACAAATAAATGAAAATGGTTTATTTCAGACGGTTTTGGTCGTATAAGACTTAAATTTGGTACTTTGGTTTGTGAAGTTACTGACAGTAACTGTACGAAAAATTGGTCTCCACGCCCCCTTTTGCGCCCACAAATCAGTGAAAATGCTATATTTCATGCAGTTTTGGCCGTATGAGACTAACATATGATACTTAAGTTTGTATGGTTACTTTCGGCAATTGTACTAAAAAAGGGCGTCATCGCTATATAGCCACACCCACTTTTTAAGAAACCATCAAAATTGACTACTGGGTCGATTGAGCTAAAATGTTGGCTTAGTTTGTACGGTTACTGTTAGCAACTGTACTAAAAATTGGTCTCCACGCCCCCCTTTTACCGCCCACAAACCAATGAAAACGTTTTATTTCAACGGTTTGGGTTGTATTAGACAAAAATTTTGTAATTCAGTTCATATTGGCAAGTGCACTATCAATAGGCCTGCCCTACTTTAGTTAAACTCACTTTTCGGGGAGTTAGCGTCCAGTGAAGTAAAGTGCGCCAAGCTTAACCTAAATTGAGCTGAAATTTGGGCAGTCGATTTGTTTCGATTACGAGATGGCTCAAGGGAAATATTTTACCGCACCCCTTTTTACCGCTTGCAAAACAACAAAAATGCTATATTTCGCACGGTTTTGATCGTATTAGACTAAAATGTGGTTATTTAGTGCACATGGCTACTTTCGGCAGCTATACTGAAAATGGTGAATATATTTGACATTTCTTGACATTTTCGTGTATGGCAGTAAGGCGGTCTGTGGCAGAACAACGTTTGCCGAGGAGATAGATTGTTCCTGTGAGGTTTGGTAACGTTTGGACGAGGGGGCGTGGTTCCTCCCATACAAGCCAAATTTGCGCTATCGACCACAAACCAAATTAGGGATATATATCAAACGGTTTCGATCGTAAAAACTAAGATATTATCATTTTTTTCAGATGGTAACTGTCAGTAACTGTACAAAAATCACTTTTTCGTCGCAATATATATACGCCCACTTTTTCGAAATCATGGCAATTCCGGAGTTCTACACATTTTTATACTGAAACTTGCTGTGTAGGTGCTCCAAGAGGCAGTCACGATACATAAATGTTTTCACGCCCACTTTTAGCGCCCACAAATCAATATCTGTACATATAAAAATGAATCGTGATTTGTTCGGATGCTTAAAACTTGAAAACGACTAGACCAAATAGGATACTTCCTTCTACTGGTTTGTTCGTAACTGCTACGCAAAGGTTTAGGAAAAAAGTAATGCCACACCCCTTTTATCGCCCACAAATCAATAAAAATGCTATATTTAAGAAGGTTTTGGTTGTATTAAATTAAAATTTGGTAAATAAGTTCTTATGATGACTGTCACTAACTTTAATAAAAACGGGCGTTGTCACACTTCATCTACGCCTACTTTTGGAAATATCACAATACTCCGATACTATTGGTCCGATTGAGCTCAAATTTTGTAAGTGGCTTTGCTTTGAGTACGAGATGGCTTAAGAAGAAATGCCACACCTTCTTTACCTCCCATTAATATAAAAACAATTTGTGTTATCGAATAGCGTTATGGGTTGCACAGCTTAGAAATTCGGTATTCGACCACAATTTAGACGTACCGTTTCAGTGATGAAATTTTATGGGAGTTGGACAAGGGGGAGGGGCACCTCTCATACAATCCAAATTGGTGATATCGAATAGCTTTGAATTTATAGGAATTCAGCTTTGGAATTCAGTTTTTGACCTCAATTTACACATGCAGTTTCAATGATTTTTTTTTATGGGCGTTGGACTGGGAGGCCTGACATGTCCCTTACATCCCAAATTTGCAATATCAAATTGCTTTGAAGTTATAGGTTGACAGCGTAAGAAATCGGTATTCGACCTAAATTTATACATGCACTTTCATTTCTTACATTTTATGGGCGTAGGGAAAAGGGGAGTGACACTTCCCATACAACCCAACTTTGTGCTATCAAATAGCTTTAGAGTTATAGGTCGCACAGCATCGGAATTCAGTATTTGACCAAAATTTACGCATGCAGATTTACTGATAAAATTTTTTAGAGTTTGTCGGAGGGCGTGGCACCTCCAACTTAACCCAAATTTGCGATATCGAATAGCTTTGGAGTTATAGGTCAGCCTCGGAATTCAGTATTCGACCTCAATTTACACATGCAGTTTCATTAGTAAAATTTTATGGGCGTAGGGAAAAGGGGAGTGGCACCTCCCATACAACCCAAATTTGTGTTATCGAATATATTTGGAGTTATATGTCGCACAGTTTTGGTATTCGGTATTCGACCTCCATGTACACATGCAGTTTAATTGATTACATTCTATGAGGGGTGATCAAGAGGGCGTGGCACTTCCTATACAACCCAAAATGTTATATCGAATAGCTTTGTGGATATAGGTCGCACAGTCTCGGAATTCAGTATTTGACCTCAATTTAGACATGCTGTTTAACTGATAACATTTTATGGGCGTTTGAATAGGGAGAGGGGCAGCAACGCGCCGGGTTTCAGCTAGTAATAAATAAGCATCCATTAGATGTTATTAGAGACTTTATTTATTTTACCAATAATGCAAAAGATTTAAGCAGTATAAGTACAGGGTCCGCCAAATAACTTTTTTTTTTTGAAAATCCTATAAAAAAAACTACTGGATATTTTCTCAAATTAATTTTTTTATTTGAAAGTACAATCCTTCCGGTTAATAATAGAAAATAATTTCATTCAAATGGCTGCCTCGGCTGACCATGCAGTAGCCTACACGATCGGTCCAATTTTTAAGCATATTATCGATTGTGTGCAGCTGTATTTCACCAATGGCTTCACGAATATTGTCCTTTAAATTGTCTCTGACTTGTCGGCGTAACACTTATCTTTGAGGGCACCCCACAAATAATAGTTCAACGGTGTCAAATCGCAGCTCCGTGGTGGCCAAACGACATCAGCTCTGCGGCTGATAACGCGATCTTCAAAAACAGGGCGAAAAACATCGAGTGTAGCTTCGGCTGTGTGGCACGTAGCGCCGTCCTGTTGAAACCAAATGTTGCCAATATCCTCCTCTTCAATTTTTGTGAACAACATGGCCCGATAACGATCGCCATTGACTGTAGCGGCCACTCCTTGCTCATTTTCGAAGAAAAATGGCCCAATTATGCCTCTGGACCACAATCCGCACCAAACAGTGACTCGTTTTGGGTGCAGCGGCTTTTCAATGTATGCGTGCGGGTTTTCTGTGCCCCAAATGCGACAATTTTGCTTGTTTACATACTCGTCAAGATCAAAATGAGCTTCATCTGAAAAGATGATTTTTTTGGCAAAATCGGCCTCTTATGTAAGTCGATCGCAGGCCCACTTAGCGAAGCGAAAACGCATTGGATGGTCAGTTGGATTCAACTACTAAGCCAATTGGACTTTGTATGGCGTCATACCAAGGTCTTTATGCAAAATTCGTCTCAATAATGTCTCCGAAATGTTCAATTGTTGAGAACGACGGTGAATTGATGTTGATGGCGCTTCACGCACACTTTCTGCTACAGCAGCAATATTCTCGGTTGTGCGCACTGCTTTTGGCTTTTCACGCTTTGGTTTATCGATGAAGATGCCAGTTTCTTTCACTTTTTTCACAAGGTAACGAACATACGGAGCTGTCGGTGCTTCTCTTCTTCCAAAATCCGTACGCAATTTTCGCACACATTCTGCAACATTACCATGATTTTCAAAGTAATGTCGCAATATTTCCCAGCGTTGTTCAAGCGTATACACAACCATATTCGTTCAGCGGAAGAATAAAACTAATTATCTGTCAAATCAGACATGAGCTAAGTGTTACCATTCACGAAATAAGCACTAGTTGAAAAAAAACGTTAGATGGCGGACCCTGTATAAAGACATTGATTACAGTATAAGCTAAGAATGATATCATATTTACATATCGTTACCGAAATGCACAAAGGCCCTAAACGACATTTTTAAAATTTTACAGTAGAAGCAAAAAACACTGTAAATGCTAAACAAAAACCATTTTGTAGTTTTTTTGTATGTAGTTTAGGTACAAATAGATAGTTAAATGCGATCCTGGAGAAAATTGTTTTTTGTTAATTTGTCTTAAAATTATGTCACTTAGGGCTTTTGTGCAATCAATTTCGTAAAAAACATTAAGGTTTTTTGCTATTGTGTGAGAAATAAGGCTTATTTCAATTGTAATTCACTTCAACATAAAAAAGAATACAAAATGAGCTTATGAGCCGATTAAAGTTTTTAAAGCGAAGAAAAACCCTATAGTAAAAGTTTTATTTTAAAGAGACTGTTTATTTTAGGTAAATTATTTTTGTACATTATAATTATATAATTTCATTTCTTGACACACGGTAAAAATGGTATATTTTTGTAAAAGCTTTGACAATCATAAGGCAATAACTTTTTGAGTTCTTGGAGATGGTCATACTTTTTCTGAGATAAAGGAAGTTGTTTCGCATGCAAAGGATCGGTTTCCACTGATTTGAAACGTTTCCTGGATTTTTGAGGAAGAGGTTCATATTCGGAAGTTATAAGTTTTTTTGTAAATATTATTCCTGATTCGTCGTATGCCAAGTCGCGTAACATTGGATCTCCAACATACCTACCTGTAATAATCAGCCCTATTCCAGAATCCGTCGTAGCGTAAATTTTCTTTCGGATTCGTAGTGAAGTATTCTACAATCCGAATCGAATTCGAACATTCTTACATTCGTAGCATTGCAACTACACATTCCGAACGTATCAACTTTTGACAGTTGTTTTTCGGATTTTTTCACGAAAGCCTTGCCTCGACGGATTTGCTTAAGACAAAATAAAACAATTAAATTTTTATAGAAAACTTAAAATAAAATAAAACTTAAATAAATAAATAAAGTTAAATTATTTTTATTTAAATCTGTGAATATGTTAGTTGAAATTTATTTAGTGCATTTCCGACGTTTCGTAATCCATTTCCAAAGGGTGGATGGAATCTCGCAATATTCTTCGACGAATTTTCATAGATTCTCTATGTGAGAAATCTTCCTTTTATTGTGCGAAAATTGCAATTGCAATGAAATCCATTAAAAATCACAGCTAAAAAATACAATGGCCGCATTCTAGCCGAAAAAGTGTTTAAGTAGCGAAGTAGCATAAAATATTTTCGCTATATAAATTGTGACATCTCAAGGAACATGTTCTGTGAGAGCATACCATTCAGCCCGAAAGTTGTGGAACAGTTCTTTCCGCTGAATGCAGGCAATGTTGATCAAAAACACTTCAGTTTTTCAATTCTTTTTATTTATTTTTCTGCCGTTGAAACCAGTTGTTTTTGAACTCCCGAAAGTAAGTTCGAAAAGGGGAAGTTTCGTTCGGATTTTGGATTAGCAAATTTGTCGTATTCGTAGCGTAGCTTTACGTTCGGAAATTCATTACGACGGATTCTGGAATAGAGCTGAATTTAATTTTGTAAGTTTTTGCGACTATTTAAATTTAATATTTTTCGCATACCTGGCCGAATCGAATACCGAATGGCCGAATACCGTTGCGAGATGCTATCATAATTCAGGAAAAAAAGGAAAAGGAGTTTAACGTGCCTCACGAATAAACTGTTGAAATTGAGATGGTAGATGTATTTCTCTGTTTTTTATTTTTCGTTCTATTAAAGAGTGGGTGGAGTCACACGCCATTTGTGTATGTCCTTTGATTAAATATTTTTGTTCGATCGATATTTTACTCAAATTAGAAAGAAAGCAGCAAAGCGTTGGATAAAATAGCATTACGGTTTTTGTAGTTACAGCCATCTGAATAAGTAATAATATGATGAATTTCGGGTGATTCTGTGATATTTCTTAGGTGCGTAATAATTATCGTAGCAAAACTTAATGCCACAAGAGTTCCATTTGTCTGATAGTTATCTGATTTATGGGTAGCTGCATTATATATTGTAAAATTTTGCAGTTGTAGCTTCGATTTGTAATAGGTTGCGTTCAGTTGAGGGAGTAGTTTAGCATGTAGTAGCATGTCGATACAAAGTACCACACATAAACCAGAAAGAATATGTGTGATATCCCTGCGTTTCTCATCTCGCATTACCTCTATTTCTTATCGATTTTTCTTCGCCCGAACCAATTTTATTGAATATCCAAACATGATCTCGTGAAAACTTTAAAACACAAAAATGTCGCCAACTAGAAAAGCATATGCAAAGATATTTGCGTTAGTTAGGGCTTTTGTGCACAAAAGGATTTCACTACATGGAGATAGGGCTTTTGTGTTTTGGCTATAAAAACGTTGTTTTTCACTTCAGGATCATACAACTTTGTGCGTGTGTGTGTATTTCAGTATAGGCTATTAGAATTTGAACAAAAACCCATTTTGAAAAAATTGTCGTTTGGGGCCTTTGTACATTTTGGTAACGATATGTTCACGCAAAATTTAATGTTTCCGCACCGGCGATCAAAAGACGTTTGCTTTTTGTATTTAGTAAATTATTTCACTGGACTTTTTTCAACACTTCATCTCTTTTAAGCAGTCGTTAAGAACCGCTATGTCGTTATGCCGCTGCATGACTCCTTCATTAAAAAAGAATGTAAATATGGAAATGATCACACGAAGAGACGATCGGCTTAAACGTGCAAATTTTTTTTATTTGAACTCGTAAGCAATGCCATAAGGTGTTTAAGGTGTTAAGGTGTTTGTATTTGAACATATTTTGCTTAGTAGTTTACAGACATTTCCCATATATTTACGGATGGGCCTCGTGATGTTCACTTACGTCCTTATTATAAAAACAGATTAGTTTGTTCTACGAAAGTAATGCAAATTCTTTTTAGTTTGTGTTGTTATGTCTAGAAAATATTAGCGGTAGTTGGCATAAAATATTTCGGCACTCATACAAAAAAAAAAAAAAATTGACGACTTCTCAAAGTCAAATTGGGCCTTTGTCCCGAATGAGCCCGGTCGCATATCCTAGGGTTAATATTGACCTGAAACAGTTAATGTCTGAATTTTTAGACAAGAGTCAATCTTGTAACTGCAATACTAAAAAAATATGAAAATTTAAGAAAATGTTTTTGAGAAAAAGTATTAGCTTCATTAGATAGTATTATGAAAAAACATTAGACACTCTTTATTTCTTTACATTTTCCATGACTAACTTTAAACTGTCTTTATTTTTCAAATTGAACTCTTATTTATATCATAAGTATTTGAGTCAGCAATCCTTATCAAGTGGTTGCTGACTCAAGTTGTGTGGAGGGATAACGGTTGGTTTTCTAAAGCAACTTTCAAGTTGCTTTATGATTAAGTGATTCTAGTGACCCAGAAAAGTATTTCGGTAAATAATACAATGATGACAATCATCGTATTATAAAAAAGACTTAGGGTCAGTCAGAGCTGTAAATGAATGAAATTTGATCTTATTAACAAAAAAAGTGAATCAGTGCATGGCAATATTAGACAAGGAAGTGTTAGGGCGGAGAGCCGGTGACCGAAACTGTCAAAACAAAGTTGACATTTCATACAAAATCTGCAACCAATGAGAATGCAATATTAAAGCAAAAATTGGCAAAAATACCAAATGGCTGAGTTTGACAGTTATGGTCACTAAGAAAGAGAACACATTTAGCCCTAACACTACCTTGTCTAGTTCTACTATGAATCAGTGAATACCGAAAAAGGAACGCATTCAATGAATTGATTTAATTGATTTATAAATACAATTTTTAATTCACTTTTATTTTTAAAAATGATTTTTATTTATTTATTTACAAATTTATATTATTAATAATATTTATTTATTTATCACAAAGAATTTAAGAATTTTCAATTATTCTGTTTTTATTCATTATTCATTTTTTACTCGTCATTAATTTTTTATTTATTATTCATTATTGATTTTTTATTCACTATTAATTTTTATTCAATATTCATTTTTTATTCATTATTAATTTTTTATTCATTATTCATTTATTATTAATTTTGTATTCATTTTAGTCCTAAGCCTTAAATAAAAAATGAATAACAAATGAATAAAAAAATGAATAATGAAAAACAACTGAATAATGAATAAAAAATGCATAAAGAATAAATAAAGGAATAATGAATAAAAAATTAATAATGAATAAGAAAAGAATTATTAAAAATGCTGAAATTCTTTGTGAATTTCATTCTTTGTGAATAGCATTTCAATGAACAAAAAAAATTGTTTCCTTATTCTGAATAACGAAAATGAATAATTGAAATGTATGACTTTGTATTTTTTAAAAAATACAACTAACTTCTATAAATGTAGTTGTATAACTTTAAATGTATTTTTTAAAAATGAATGTGAATTAAAAATATTGTTTATAAATCAATTTTGCATTCATTGAATGCATTCGTATGTCGCTATACAGTTGTACTTAAAACTCTGAATACGAATGCCGATTTTACAGCTCTGGGGTCAGTGCACTTTAATGAGCGACCGTTATCCATGACAATATCTTTGAGAAGTAAGAAATAGACCAATGAATAATGCCTGAAATTTAATGCATTTTTTCCTATAATCAAGAAGATAAAAAAAGTAGTAGATTCGTATTTTTCAAATAATTTTTTTTAAATATTTAGGGCTTTTTTTCATAAACCTTCAAAGTGGATTTTTGCCCATACAAATCGTATGGAAAAACTAAAATCAAAAAGCGCCACCTCTAAACATTTGCCAATTTTATTAAGATTTATACAGTGTAGTTCCTGGGTCATGAGGAAGTGTTGAAGACTCGAAAATATTTGCATATTAAAGAAAAAAAACACCCTACTATACACGCTATACTGTATTTTTTTTTTGTTATTGTTAATATGATGAAATATTAAATGTTGATTGTTCATCGTAATATTTCTTAACTTTTTTTTAACATTTGATTTTGTTTATTTGTGTATTCAGATGAGTTACAAATTTCATTGACACAAGAATGTATTTGAAGCAGTTATGCTACTGCTTTAATCCTCGGGATAATTTTTAGTTAGCAAAAAAAAAAAAAAAAACCAACAGAGTGGGAATAAAACTACATAGCTTCATTTTATAAATTAATTTCATCGTCTTATATTTTGATACAAATTTTTCAAGAGTACAAATCTATTTAAATAAACTTCTTGTCGAAATGAAAGAATTACAATAAATCGCTCTTACGAATCTACAGCGGTATTCTTCTTTTATTATAACCATACAGTAAACATTATTTGTAATTTTCAAAATTTCATTAGAGCTTTGATGTGAAAACAATATCAACTTGAAGGCAGAAATGCTTAGAATAGATATAACAGAACGCGACTTAAATCATGAAATAAATAGAAAATATTGAAAGATACTTTCGTGAAAATTTAGTTTCTTAAAGTTTTTGTAGTTTTTAACAACAGTTGAAGTTGATCTTGTTTTCTCAAAGCTCATTTGAGATAGTAGTAGTTGAAGGTCAACAAAACTTTTGTACTGGCTACGCTACAAAAATACCTTTGTTTTTAGATATTTGCTTTTTTTATATATATGGTTATATATTGTATATATTTCGTTTTAAATAAAGACTTAGAAACTATTTAAACTACGTTAATAATATAGTTACAGAGATGTTTTTGCCTGTGTCGTTTTTTAAGTTTGTAATAAATATGTCAATAAATTAATGTACAATAACGTCTTATATGCTATATGTATGTATATGCAGGGAATTTTTTCATTATTCTTATATTTCATTACCAGTTGTTTGCTATTGCTATTGCTGGTGTTATTTAGTTTAGTTATTTTTTTTCGAAAAATAGCTTAATGCTGTTGACGTTAACTGTAGTCATTATTTCTATTTTTTGTTATTTTAATACTCGAAACCACAAATTAATATTTTTCATATTTTTATTTGAATTGCGCTATTTTTGTTTTTTAACTCTTTTTTTTTTGTAAATAATTGTGTAATGTTTATTACAACTTAAGTGTTTATATTTCTATAGCTATTTCTTAGGCTGTTATCAAAAGTCTTATATCGAGTGGTGTTAATTTGATAGTTTAAACGGGTTTGTTACTTCCGTGTTTGACTCAGTTTATTAAAAAAAAAAAAAACAAAAAACAATGAGTAGAGTTCTTATGCTGGATATTAGAAATCTATATAGGTTACTCTCAATGCGGAAGACTACTTAGTTTATTTAGTGTGTTTATTTGTTAGATTTTCTGGTTGGAGTTCAGAGTAGTTCTGTTGTCTGCTTGCGAATTAGTTGGAACATCGAGATGGTTTTTTTTGTTTTTGTTTATATGTTCTATTGTTATATTATATACAAACAATCTATTTACAAGTTAGTCAATTTGGATAAATAATTTCTATTTGCGTCCAAAACATTTTCATTTTACAATTAAATGGAACTTAGAATATATGTATAATTAAAAGGTAGAAAAGTCCCTAATTTGTCAGATCAACTTAGTGTATATAACGGTTATATATTTGAAATTTACGCTTTTCAACATAAGCTATCTATGGTTACAGACCTAACAATACAGACTGTGCACTTAACAGTGAGCTGCTAATTGAATGTTACAGAAGCATTATTAAAATGTTAAGACGCTAGATGGCAGCAGCCTCTGCAGCCGGGACACAAACCGTTTATTAAGTAGTAAGAAACGCCTTGCTACCATTTATTCACTCCCGTTTTTGAGGAGCCTGGTGAAAGCGGTTTCCCTAATTCTTATGTTTATGAATATTATATAATTTCTAATTTTTGTTGTAATTCTGACGTTAACATAATGTTTTAATTTAGGCAGTTTTGTATGATTTAATTTGTGGTGTTTTTTCATTGGTTTTTTTTGTTTTGTTTTGTTTTTTTTTAATATATTCAAACAAGTTCGTGTTACTTTAGGTTTTTCTTTCGATATATCACAATAAAGTCTTTTTTAATTTTTTTTTTCGCTTATAAAATAATTATTATTTTTAAATGTTTTCCAACATTTGTAGCAATTTTTGAGATTTTTTGTTGTTGCTGTTTTGTATTTTGCTTTCTTAACCTCCTTTTTATAAATTGTGTTAATTTTTGTTTTTAACTTGCGTAGGAACGTCGCACGGGCACCGGTGGAGGAATTTTCGATTTGCGTATGGGCTGGTGTTGTTGTTGTTGTTGCTGCGAGTGCTGCAGAAATGTTGCATGTTGTGTTTGTTGCAGTTGTGGCTGTGGAATACACGTTGGTATGCGGGTGGGAAGCGCTTTAGTTGGCGTGTGGATATTTTTTGGATTTTCTGTCCTTGTTTCCTGAAAAAGTTGGAGAAAAATGAATATTTGGAAATGTACAAATGTAGATATAATCAAAGGATAGTTTAAAAAAATAATTCAAAGGGGTCGGAATTGATTTTTACGTCACACCATGTCCTTATCAGACCCATATCATATCCATACTATACCCACATTAAGACTCCTAACCAAAGAGACATTTTTGAAGGTTCAAATCCCGTCCCATACAAAAAACTAATATAAATTAGACTACATTCTTATTAAAAGCAATTAATTATAATAACAGTTTGCATGAATCGGGAACCTTTTTTGAAATCAAGCTTGCGGCAAAGCATAATTCAAGGACGCTGAATTCAATGGCGGTTACCGTTTCTTAATCCTTCGGCCCATTTTCGAGAAATTTGAGTTAATGTTAATGCAGTTTTGCTAGAAAAAACTTTGTTTATATTAGCTTCATGTTTTGAGATGAAACATTAACAATTACTTTTAAATAATTTTGTAGAACAACCCGCTTGTAAAAATTTGTTGGTGATGACATTGTAATGCAGAACTGTAAGATGTAACAAAATCTTGTTTCTGTTCACTTCTTGTTTGAGATCATATTATTTTCTTTTCATTGCCGGCTTGTAAAAATTTGTCAGTGATGACATTGTAATGCATAACTGTAAGCAGACACAAAATCTATCTAAAAAATTATCTAAAACAACAGTTTGGCTTTATTCGTCTTTGTAGCAACATCGTGTTTTCTGACATAAAGTTTTTGTGTGAATTGTTTTTGTGAAAATTATTAATCTTTATGTTTGAATCAGAACAAAGTTGTATATATAAAATAGCGAAGTGTTATTAAACATTAATTCTGAAATGCAAGGAAAAGGGCAATATCCCGCTAGTAAAAAAATTATCGGTCATGGCATTGTAATGCAGAACTGTAAGCAGGGTGTGACAAAATCTTGTTTTGCGTTGTTCAGAACGATAGTTTTTGTTTTCATTGTTCAAACAGCAGTTTGATTTTATTCGTCTGCGTAGCAACATCGTGTTTTCCTACAGTAAGTTTTGCAGTGAACTAGTGCATTTAAGAAAATTATTTATCTTTACTAGCATAAAAGCCTGTCCTACGATAGGTCCTTCGCACACTTTTTTTTTGGAGCCTTTTGCCGATAGCACTTTTTTTATTTTTAAAGCTCGATTTTTTATTCATTTGATTTTTGCAAAATACAAATGTACCCTTTTTAAATAACACTTTACGTATTGAATCAATGTTGAAAAATTAGTTGAAGTGTAAAAGTGCAAAAAGTCAGTTTGGTAACAATCATATTCATACACAACTTTACACACTTGCCTTGCAACCTTCATGTACGTAGCAACTCAGGTATCATTTTGCGACTGATACAATTATACTTTGTGATGAAATAAAGAGGTAGTTAGATCAAAAACGTACTGTTGTAAAAACCCGATACTGTCACAAATGTCATCAAATATATTTTCTGCATACTTTCAGGCTGAACATTTTTGAGAACAGCATGTCTTGTAAAAGTACTTTACTGTCAAAAAATAATAACAGTTTGAGAAATACTTTCTCCGGAGTAGCATGCTTGCCTTTTGTGTATTAAGATGTGCATACTTTCAGGCTGAACAGTTTGAGAGATATCGGGAGCAGCGTGCTTGCCTTTTATGTATTAAGATTTTCTGTGCATAATTTCTGGCTGAACATTTTTTAAAACCGTGTTCCTTGTAAAAGTAATTTACTGTCTAAAAAATAATTACAGCTTGAGAAATACTGTCTGCTGTTCTGTCTGTTTGTTCTCTCTTATCTTGTGCATACCTACTACCAACGTCGCTTACAATGTATGGTAGAAGTCGTCAGTGTTTTAACGGTCATGTCTGAACAAATGTAATTAAGAATTGTAAACAATCTTCGAAAGCCTCGGAGCTACATTGTATTTAAGAAATAAATGGTTACGTCATGTGATCATTTACCAACGGGACATCCATTTATTAAATTGTACAATTTATTGTAAAAATAATTGGTGGCGTCATTTGCTTCCCAGTAGTAAATGGACATAGACGTAACCAATAATTTCTTAAATACAATGCAGATGCGAGGCCTCCAACATCTGTATAGACGTATTCATTTGTTTGGGGATGGCCGCTAAAACACTGATGATATCTACTTTACACAGTAAGCGACGATGGGAGTAGGCATGCACAAGATAGAAGCGAACGATAAAATTGAGTTAATTTAGTCAATTCGTTTCAATACGTTTCAATTGATTTTTCCTGAATTTCAAATTATATTTTTTCTGAATTTCGATTGATCTTTTCTGAATTTCAAGTGATATTTTCTTAATTTCAATTGATCCTTTTAAAATTTCATTTGATCTTTTGTTAGATTCAAATGATATTTTTTGAATTTCGATTAATTTTTTCTGAAAGTCAATTAATATTTTTAGAATTTCAAAAATTTTTTTCTGAATTTTAAATGAAATTTTTAAATTACAATTACTCTATTCTAAATTTCAAATGAACTTCTGAATTTCTATTAATCTTTTCTGAGTTTCAATTGATCTTTTATATGATATTTTCTGAATTTAAATATGATTCATATGATATTTTCTGAATTTAAATTTTTTTTGTTCCAAACTTCAATAATCTTTTTTAAGTTTAAAATTGAAATTCTTAATTTTGATTAACCTATTATGAATTTCAGTTAATATTTTCTAAATTTAAATTGATATTTTTTTGAATTTAAGTTGATCTTTTATGAATTTAAATTTATCTATTCTGCTTTTCCATTGATCTATTCTAATTTTCCATTGATCTTTGCTTAGTTTCAATTGATCTTTTCTGAATATTTTCTGAATTTCAATTGATCCTTTTAAAAATTTCAATTGATCTTTTGTTCAATTCAAATAAAATTTTCTGAATTTCAATTACTCTATTCAAAATTTCAAATTAAATTCTGAATTTCAATTGATCTTTTTTGAGTTTCAATTAATCTTTTATTAATTTTATAAGATATTTTCCGAATTTAAATTATTTTGTTCCGAACATCAAAGATCTTTTCTAAGCTTAAAATCAAAATTCTGAATTTTAATTAACCTATTCTAAATTTCTGTTCATCTTTTCTGAATTTCAATTGATCTTTTTTGAAATTAAGTTGATCTTTCATGAATTAAAATTGATTTTTTATGAATTTCCATTGATCTATTCTGATTTTCCATTGATCTTTGCTTAGTTTCAATTGATCTTTTCTGAATATTTTCTGAATTTCATTTGATCCTTTTAAAATTTCAATTGATCTTTTGTTAGATTCAAATAGTATTTTCTGAATTTCGATTAATTTTTTTTTAAATTCTATTAATATTTTTAGAATTTCAAATAATTTTTTCTGAATTTCAAATGAAATTTCTGAATTTCAATTACTCAATTCTAAATTTCAAATGAACTTCTGAATTCTAATTGATCTTTTCTGAGTTTTAATTGATCTTTTTTTAATTTAATATGATATTTTCTGAATTTGAATTATTTTGTTCCGAACGTCTAAGATCTTTTCTAAGTTTAAAATCAAAATTCTGAACTTTAGTTAACCTATTCTGAATTTCAGTTCATCTTTTCTGAATTTCAATTGATCTTTTTTGAATTTTCATTGATCTTCGCTGAGTTTCAATTAAACTTTTCTAAATTTCAAATTATATTTTTTCTGAATTTAGATTTATCGTTTCCTAAATTTAAAGTGATCTTTTCTGAATTGCAATTGATCTTTTTCAAATTTCAATCAATCTTTTGTGAACTTCAAATGGTATTTTCTGAATTTCGATTGATTTTTTCTAAAATTCAATTAATATTTTTAAAATTTCAAATAATTTTTTTCTGAATTTCAAATGGAATTTATGAATTTCAATTGATCTTTTATTAGTTTCAATTGCTATGTTATTAATTTCAGATAATATTTTCTGAATTTTATTTTTTTTGTTCCGAACTTCAATGATCTTTTCTGAGTATAAAATCGAAATTCTGAATTTTAATTAACCTTTTCTGAATTTCAGTTCATATTTTCTGAATTTCAGTTGATCTTTTCTCTATTTCAAATGGCAAAGGTGTTGAATCTAGTTTCTAGAATTTTTATGCAGCTGTCGTGGCATACTAGTTAAAGTACGTTGCCCATATGCTCAAGAATCGCGGTTACCCGGTTACAATTTCCACCAGAGACACAATGTTGTTTCAATTGCTATTCAATTTAAAATTTAATTTAAAAAAAAACTTCATACGGAATTAAATATTAAATTTGTTAAAACATCTGTAAGCTATAACAATAAGGGAGTGTCTCCGGTTGTGGAACGTCTCCGGTTGTGGGACCCCCTTCTTATTTTTTGACAGAAAGCAGATATCGTGGATTTGAGTATTATCAAACTTGTAGTTAGACAGTAATCAGTTATTTTGCTAGCACTGAAGTGAATACACGCATTTATTTGCTGGCTGTGAGCTTTGAAAATAAAAATCGGCAACAATCAATGCAATAGTATCTTTTGAGTTTTTTGAGAGTGCGATAAATTGAAGTGAATTAATTTGAAAATAAATGTTATGCAATATTTTCATTTTATTTCATGTTGAAACATAAATTTTTGTCAAAATCCTTTCGTAATTGTTGTCATTACTAGTTGTGGGACGCCTCATGTAACCGGTTGTTTTTTTTTGCATTTAAAGTATGCGTTTGACTAACAAACTGTAAAATATCATCGCTTTTGTCAATATACTATCATATTTAAATTGTGCTTTATTGCATTTTTACGCATTTTTAGCCATTTCAACACAAGAAAAGACAGCCGAATTGAATTTTAATGCGCTTGTTTTTTGTGAAATTAAAGGCTTCTAAAATGATAAAATTTTGTTAGTTTTTGTATTTTTGGTGGTTTTTCTTCATATTTTCGGATTTTTAGTAAATTTTTAAAGTGTCCCACAACCAGGTAAAAATTTTATTTTGGCAAAATTGACTACTTCAAAAAATTGGTGGTCAAATTTTTCTGGTTGACTAAATCAATATAGTTACTTGAGCAAATACTTTAGCTTATTTGATAAGCTTTCCATAGATAATCAAAAGTTATGAGTTAAAAACCTAACGTGTCCCAAAACCAGAGACACTCTTACACATATAAACAAGAAAACATTAGCATTTTTCGCGATATAAATATCAAATATCATTAAAATTTTGTGTTAAAAACTTCAATGGTTCAAATAGGGAATTTTTGTTAATTTGATTGTCAAATCTTTTTTCCAAGATTGAAGGAAATTGGTCGATGGTCGTTACTAAATTTTTTTTTAAGTTAGGTTAAAAAGTTAAACTATTTATTTCTTAAAAAATTAAAAAATTTTGAAATGTATTTGAGTTTTTGGTTATATTTGGAACAGGGACCGAAAATGACAGTTATTTCCGAAATTTCTATTCAAAAATTCAAGTGGAAGGAGTAACTCTATTCGATATTTGAATATAGCAATGTGATGCTAGTTAGCTAAGGAATAATCACCTTTAATGGTTTGAATTGTTTTGATTTTTTTTAAAAAGTCAATAAATAATCGTTATTTTTTTATCAATTTTATTTCGATCAAAAATAATAGTTAAAATTTGACTTTAATTTTTTTGATCATATATAAAAAAAAATGGACATATTTTTTGATCACACATAAAAGTTAAAATTTGAATTTTATTTTTTCGATCAAAAATAAAAGTTAAAATATTGTATTACTTTTATTTTTTCGGTCAAAAATATAAGTTAAAATTTGAGTTTAATTTTTATTTAATCAAATATAAAAATTAAAATTTGACATTTATTTTTTCGATCAAAAGTAAAAGTCATATTTTAATTGTTATATCATACGCTTGTAGCCACTGTCTCAGTCGCTTGCGAAGTGAATGAAAACACAATGTGTAGTGATAAGCAAATAAGCGATGTCATTTTAAATAACGATGTGCAACGATATTAAGATCGATAATAATGTTTTTTTCTCTTTGCAAAAATGCTGCGAATAGATGTAAAAGAATAGTAATTCTTAAATTGTATGATAAATTTAATTATATACATAGTTATAATTAATTGTAATTAATTAATAATTAATTAAATAATAATTAAATTAATTTTTTATTGGTAAAGATCAAAATAAAAAATTATTTCTTATTTCAATAGAACAGTCATTGATGTTTTGAACAGCAGCATATTGATTTTTTTTACATCGAAAAAATAAAAATAAAATTTTAACTTTTATTATTGATCGAAAAAATAAAAGTAAAATTTTTATTGTTATTTTTGATCGAAAAAATAAAAGTGAAGTATTAATAGTTATATTTGATCGAAAAACAAAAGTAAAATTTTAACTTTTATTTTTGAACGAAAAACACATGTGGTTTTTTCGTCATAACTCCCAAAATATACATCCTACAAGGACGATTTATGCACTAAAATGTTTGTCATTAAAATACCCACACGACTGCATTCTTAGAATTATTTATATTATATAGAATTATTTTTAAAGAATTTTAGTTTTTTTCTACGTAATTTTTTGTGATTTTCTACTTTTTTCCGTTTTTTCGGACCGAAAAATAAAAAATCAAATTTAAACTAATGTTTTTAATCAAAAAAATATAAGTCAAATTTTAACTTTTATTTTTGACCGAAATAAAATCGGTCAAAAAATAACAATTATTTGTTGACTTTTTGGAAAAAAATCATAACCGTTACGGTACCTGATTTGGAATGAATTTTTGGAATGTTAGGAGGTTTTTATAAATGAAGGTTTTATAAAATAACTGACACAATTAGAAAAAAATATAGGGATAATTCACGATCTGCTTGCATCGTTGCAAATGCAAAATTAGCTGCTTTTGCATTTTGCTTTTGCAAAAAATGCATTTGCTTTAGCAAAAAGCTGTTGAATGTGCAAATCTAAAAATATTGTATGACGCTTTTGTGAATACATGTATTCAATTTGCATTGAACATCACCATCGATACTTTTTGAATACTGCTGATTGAGCAGTTGCTTGCATTGTTTGCATTTTAAGTGGGAAAAAAGTTAAATTCATAATAAATGAAAGAAGTGGTAAAGAAAGGGAGGGAGTTTTAAAAAAGATAATTATAATGGAAACTGCCATTTCATTGACTCGTAAAATATTGCATTGAGCAACTATTTTAACAACTTTCACAAACGGATGATGCAAAAAATGTTAACAAAAAACCAGCTGTTGTAAAGCATTTGACGGCGGCCTCGATAGTCTATCTATCAAGGTAGCGCGCTTGACTGTCGCTCAGGGGTCCCGGGTTCGAATCCTGGCCGGGCCTTTTATCCCTACGCTATAATCTTTCTTTCCTTATTTATAGTGAAAGGAACTTATATTTGGTGGTGGTACGAAAAGTTTGTGGAAAGGAACGCTTAGTAACTTTATTTAACTGAGGGCAAGTCATAACACTTGCTTTAAATTTAATATCATATGTTTCTACAGCTTTTGCCACATTAAGAACATCGTACACAAAAGTTTCGTTTGAATACTCCGTTTTTCTATTCTGTGGTATCACAACGGACCAATAATGGTCTAAGTGGGCTGGTCTAAAGACCTTCCTTCATAATAATATTAAATAATAATGTAAAGATGTGCTCACAAAAATCTAGCTTTTCAAAAACGCATTTGCAACGATGCAAAAAGACCGTGAATGACCCTATAGTGAGATTTTTCTCTCTACCCACAACATCACAGGAGAGCTACATTCCTAAATCGACATATGAAAAATATCGCAACCAAAACTAAGTATTTATAAAATTATGTCAGATAAAATTATGTCAGATTTTAAGTGGAAAAGAACTAAAAAATTGTAATTATTTTACACTTCCCCATGCTACATCCCACCCCCACTAAAATTGATCTGAATTCAAACCTCGAACCTCCCACTTGCTAGTTCAATATAGAAACAACTATGATACCTACTTTCTTTGGCGAAACAATGTACGTTGGTGTTGAAACTGGTGATGTTACTCGCTTCCAACCATTACTCTTCCGCCATGATTTTGCTGGTTTCGCTATTAAACGATCCTGAGATTTGATACCGTTCATTCCAACTGTATCACTGGCAGCAATCGCCGCATTTACGCTACCGCTACGCACTACACTCGATTCTATCTCCCGTCGCTGATTGTTGCGTAATATGCAGCTTGGTTCTTGTTCTTCGAGTACTGACTTTGATTTGACCAACGGATGCCGTCTCAGCTCCGTTTTAATAATATTTTCTATGCATTGTGTTTCATTGATTTGGCCACCGACCCCCCGTTCAGTGTCCAGCTGAACGCACTCAATTTCGATATCACTCTGCTCGACTGTCTCAGTCTCACATTTTTCCTCCTCTTCCTCTTCCGGCAGTTCTTGGTGCAAGGTGCCACGTGAAAGCTCATCGGATTCGCTGGAAGAACAACTAGTAACCTGAGCACGTCCCGCTTCGCTGGGCGTGGGACTCACTGCCTGAGGACCATTCTGCGTTGCTCGACAACGAATTCCCTCATTAGCCTCAGAAAGACTCGAGTCGTCATCGTCGTCATCATCTTCATTTTCGTCTTCATCCTCATCCTCATCCTCGTCATCAGTTGCGCCCTCGATATAAGAGTAAAGACTGCGCGTTGAGCCTGCACCGCGTATGTTTACCAGTTTGTAAAAGTCGTTTGTGAACTCGGTGCAGGCAACTTCTTCGTCTTCGGAGTAAACAATCTGTTCAGGAGGTATAGTTCGATTATGTCTTATCTCAAATTTGGAAAGATCAGTGTCACTCACCTTTTGCTGCAGCAGCTGTGAAATGCCATCCGACACCGAATCGGTCTCTACTATGGTGGAGTTTAGAAAATCATTTGAATTCCATATCCAGTCGTGCTCACCATTATTGCGGCCATGTTGTCGCTGTTGCTGCTGATGTTGGTGCAGCTGATGATCACGCTCATCGTCTAAGGTTATCACAGCCAGTTCCTCTTGCGACATGCTCCAGTCTTCCATTTCGGTTGAACATGGTTCGGCGGGTAGCAGCCATTGCTCCGGTTCTTCCGGTAGGTCTTCGAGATGTCCATTCGATGGCTGAGGCTGTCCGCTACTCATTGTGCAGTAGCCCTCGTCACGACCTTTGGCGGGACTTGCGGATAGTGCAGCATTTTGTTCCTCCAAATCTCGTACGCGACTCTTCAACATGGCCACCTCTTCGCGCAGATTATCCTCGGCCACTATAGCATCTACGACTTTGCGCATAACATCGTCCAAACAGTGTTCGTACTGCCGGATGCGCATTATCAGGTTTTTATTCTCTAGTTGCATTGTCTGAAGCAGGTTTTCCTGACGCGCAAAACGTGTCTGAAATTAGCCAAAGAAAAATGGAGCGTATTAAAAAGGGCAAACTTGAGGGGCAGAATTGAAAAGTTGAGGGTTAATGTAGAAAATAGTTAGAAGATAAAATAATTTACGATATCAACTTAAACATTTGCTTTTAATGTAGTAGGTTAGGTTAGATTAGGTTGAGACGGCATCCACTGTACGTGCTCAAACCGTACACACGTAACGCGGCTCACTTAGACCTACCTACCTACCGATGCACACTTGGCCTTTAGTCCGAGTGGAACCACATTAAGCTCCTAATAAAGCTTGCAAGATGTTTGACGCTTGTCTTTGACAGGTCATCAAGCTCCGAGAAGAAAAATAACCCCAGATATTTATGCCTTCTTCTAGCAAGCGCGGGACAGGAACATAGAAGGTGGAAGATGGCTTCTTGCTCCTCCTCGTCCCTGTAGCTTCGGCAGAAGTCATTTGTGATGACTCCCAGTCTGGAGGCATGTCTGCCTATCAAGCAGTGCTCTGTGGTAACGGCCACTAGTGTGGTTGCCTGTGGTCTTCCCAAAGAGAGAAGAGCTCTCGATCCCTTTGGATTTAGAGTCGGCCAGATAAGATTTGCTGTTCTGAATGTTGTGAGTTCAGCCCATCTTGAGTTGGCTTCAGATGTGGTGTACTCATTAAGCAGCATTTTGACAGTTGCCATCGGGATGCTCGGTGAGTTCTGAACCACTGAAGCCACCGATGTACCTATGCCTAGGTACCCATATTAAACTTATGTCAAAAAACTTTAACATTTCGCCTAATGCAGCACGGCATTCTTTGGCTACTTTAGAGTTGATGGATTCTTGCACCATCGATTTGATCGCTGCTTGGCTGTTCGAGAAAATATATATTTCTCGTTTAGAGATGACATTCTCTGAGAGCCATGTTGCAACTTCCTTAATTGCCATCATTTCGGCTTGATAAACTCTACGGTGATCCTGTAGCCTACGAACCAAGGATACCCCTAATCCTTTTGAGTAGACCCCATACCCGACCTTGTCATTTAATTTTGACCCATTTGTATAGTATGTTCTAGGTGGAATGAGCGTGCCGTAGTTTCCATCAAAGGAGAGCAGTGGTTTACAGTAATCAGTCCTTGGTGAAATGAAGTTGAATTTGTAGAGTATGGATGCGTGTCCTGAACCCAGGTTTTTCCATACTCCAGTTTTCCTTAGTCTGGCCGCCGAACAGGCTGTATGTTGCCTAGCAACCAAGTCGAGCGGTAGAAGGTGAAGTAAGGTCTCTAAAGCAGCAGTCGGTCTCTAAAGCAGCATCAGAGCACCGCTGATGCAAATAGAAGCCATTCCTTGGACTTTTTGAAGCTGATTGAAATATGTGAACTTGTCAAGGCTGGCCACCATGTCGTTGCTCCGTATTGGAGTACAGGTCTGATGACCCCTGTAAACAGCCAGTGAACGATATGGGGGGAAAAACCCCATCTTATTCCTATAGCTTTTTTTTAAGTGCACAGCGCAACTGTCGCTTTCTTCGTACGCTCAGATATATTAAGTTTCCAGCTAAGCTTCCTGTCAAGAATCAGTCCTAGATATATGAAGTAAATAATATGATATAATGAAGTAAATCTGGTAACTTAAATCTGGTAGTCAAATATTAGATCTGGTAAATCTGGAATATTAAATCTTGAATTATTAAATTTGGGGAACTCCCCTTTAAGATGTACTTAACCTTACAGAGGTATTCTACGTCAATTCGACGTAGATTGCGTACATATTTTCAATTTTCTCATTTCTGACCCTTTGTTCTGCTTTCTCTTTTCGCTCAGTTTTAGTCGTTGATGTGCTCTTGCAATGCGTAAATGTTTTTTTTTTCGCTTGGCGCAGAGCAAGTGTTTTTTTCATGACAAAACTAAAACCACACTACATAGCTGCGACGTAGATAACCTTTAAAGCGACTTTTTATGTTTTGGTGCTTATGGTGTTTTGCTATATTTTATTACTTTACATTGCGTTTACAGAGCCTTAAAATGTCTCACAGAGAGGATTATGGAATGCATTAATTTAAACAGTGTGTGAGAAAGAGTCTGGTGAAGTCTCCGAGCGACCAAGTGTCAAAAATGTCAAAAAATAGGCAAAATGTTAACAAAGTTCAACAGTCAAAGTTTTAATCAAAAATAATTAAATCAATCAAATTTAATTTTTTAACCTTTGTTGGTACTAAACCTTTGTTGGTACAATGTTGATTTCAATTAGTCAACGTTTTATTTGTTAACCTCTTCTTCATTAGCAAAATGGCTGATTTTGACAGTTCTGGTCACTCAATAAGAGAGCACATTCAGCCCAAACATTGCCTTTTCTACATGAATTTAATTGTGAGCTTTTAAGATGAAGTAAGTTTGAAGAAGGCAACAACAACAACAACAACTCTATATACATAGAGTCAATCATTATTATTATACTTTTCTAGTTATACCATGATATTATTCTTATACAAAACGACGAATGTCAAAAACTGCTTGCAAGACATGCGATTCCAATATATGTGGAAAGCACAAAGTTGAACTTTCATTTCTTGTTAAAGCTAATATGTTTTATTATTTTTTTTTAACTTAAACTATTTAATAAGCAAATGTAGTCAATTTCATTAAGGCTATTTTTATGTTTCTATTTTAAATCAAATGATACTTTTTGACTATATGCATATAAGGTCCAAACGGAGCTCCTTAAAATATTTTAGAAAAATTGAATAAACATTACAAAAGAAAGTTTTTTTATAAAGCTCTAATACCACCTAATTTTGAGTTCGGAGGGGGTCTGCTTTATATTCTTTTCGAAAAAATGTTTAAAACTGGGCTGCGTCGATCCGACGTAGATTACCTACAACGTGTAAAATAAGATTATCTCTCTAGGGTTAAACACAGCATGATTGGCTTGAAATGTACATGGTGCTATTTTATTACTGTACAGAAACTATCGGACCATCCTGCATATTAGTTTTTTTCTTTGCTGACCTTTATTAATCACTTAGCATTGATATCAACTCTAAATCAATAACTGCAGTATTCTCTAGAATCTGAAACATTCATCAGTTGCAAAGATAAAAGTTAAAAATTATCTAAAATCGTATGATGCAAGACTCTATGCAATATCATCATTGTCCCGATATTTAATTAAAATTCAGTATCTCAATTGGATAGGTCAGGTTCAGCAGACGAATGACGTTCATGTAGAAAAAAAAAGATGCACTATCGGCTGATTTTGAAAATATTATTGGCTTAATACACGGGTGTGGTTAATTGAATTGTCTTTCTGCAGCAAAATCGAAGCAATATATCATAAGCATTCATTTTTTTTGTTTGTTCATGAGCAGTAATAAGGTCAATCGAGCTCAGCAAAGATCAAGATCATTCGCATACAAGCTGCTGTATGCACATTTGTTTAAAAAATAACATACACATATAATTTTTTCTATTAGTTTAAAAGTGGGCAAAACAGGCATTAAATTAATTTATTTATCACTGTCCAAAATTACGACACCAAGCCCCAACTGATCAGTGTAAAGTAGCTTTCATATGCGATCAGTTTGGAAATTGGAAACATATGCATTTTAATTTCGTTAAAGGTAAAAAAACAATTTTTAGAAGATCAATGCCTATTGTAGGGTAAACATAAGATTAAGGGGGATAGGGTTTATAAATAACATTTTTTCCAAAAAATATATTCAGTAGTATAACTTGTAAAGATTTTGGCAATATCAATATCACTTAGTATATCAATGATTTCTGCCACACTAAGAACATTCCACAAAAAAATTTTCACTTGATTACTTTCTATTCACCCTCCTACTGACTATCACCCATCTTCCGAATCAACACAATAATTACCAGGGCCGTAGCCAGGATGTACCTTACCCATGGGGGGAGGGGGATTTGAAGAAAATTTTTTTTAAATTAAAAAATTAATATATACAAGTTTTTGTTTTATTTCAATTTAAAGTTAAGTTTTTTATGTATTATATATGTATATTAAGGTGCCTCGACTAGTGCGGCGATAGCTTCATTTGTACCTCTCTAAAAATCTACCTTGGTTTATTTTATAACGATTCTTTAAATATTTTGACTGTTACGATAACCGCCAGTGAGCTCTAAACCATTTTGCAAAAACCTCAAAAAAATCACAATTTCTTAAATATTTTAGCTGGTGTAAAATTTGTATTAACAATAAACTGAAAGAAATTAAAGGCCGGGAAAACCCTTTCCAATCTTCATAAAAAAATTAAAAGTTTTGAAATAGGATTAAAGACAATGTTGTTGTTCGTAAATTTTTTTGAATTTTTTTAAAGTTATTTTCACTAAAATTAAAAAACTTCATTATTTTTAATGCGATCCTCACTTTCAGGATATCGTTGGAAAGGTTTTGTTTTTAATATATAATTAAACAAAATAAATAATCAATATAATTATATTATAAAATAATAATTGAAAGTTTTCTATATGACCATGTTATCTATTAAGTTGATTTTCTATGATTTAAATAGAAATTCTAAATGTTTGATAGTTCAAATCATTCTTGATTTTAAATACAAATTCTAGTTGTTTGATAGTTGTGCGCTAAAATGCGCTTGCACACGGCGATCACGGCTCGGGTTCGATTCCAGCCGGCATCACAAAGATTTCTGATGAAGCCTGTAGCAGGGCCGAAGTTGCAATAAAATCAGCTAGTGATGTCATTTTCATATTGAAAAGGTTGTTGTTGTTTCTTTGGAAAAATTTATTAGACGAATTAATTGTTCTAACCTGACCTAAAGCCCAATAAACAATTTTAAACTATCAAACAATTAAAGTTTGTATTTAAGAGCAAGCATAATTTAAACTATCAAACATTAAGATATATTTCATCTTTCCAAAACCGTTTTGAAATCGAAAATCGGTTAAAAATTGCAGATTGCGTAATGTGGCAAGTTCCAAAAAATCGTTTTTTTAACGGTTAAATTAAATTCTGGGGGTGTCTTAACAATATCAAATATGGTTTCGTGTTGTACTCGACCAGACCTATAACCTAGAATAGTGTAAAGTGTAAAAGTACATTACCACTGTAGCACTGTGTAATTAATTATCATAATAATCTAAATATTATAAGAGTGAAATTAAAAAATATTAATTCGGGAATATTGCCAAAAATCTATCGGATTAGAAAGGTTTTTTCAGTATATATGTCATTCTTGTTGGTTTTACTGTTATCATCACTACCATCATCTACAACTGCCGATGTTAAGGGTAGTGATGACAATTGTTAATGTATCACGTTTGATCTGATAAGTAACGATACATTGGTTTTCACTATTGTTGCTTAGATGATTCAACTCATAACACAGACTTTTACACGTGAACGCAACTTCAGTATATGATTTGTTAATTTTTTTAGAACATATTACAGTGATTCAATGAAATAACTGCTAAAATGCATTAATTTTTGTGAATATCTCGGACCTCTGGGGGGGTTTAAGCCTTCAAACCCCCTTGTCTACGGCCCTGATGATTACACATTTAAAGGAGGCATCGCTCGGCGTTGCTTCAATAAAAAGCGGGTTTTTAAATAACACTGTGCGCTTTTTTATATCTGTTTTCTCTGTATTTGATAACTTAAACGTTTTTCACTTAATTTTGGTATAAGGAATAGCGTGGTGACATTTGTTTTACCACTTTACCGAACATTTTAGAACAAAATTTTGTTTTTTAAGATCTCCGTGGAATAATGTGTGGTTTTGTCCTAATATTGAAGATAAGCTGACCATATTTACAAGTGCAATAACTGAACTGTTCGTAAAACATGTCCCTTTGAAAACTGTAAATATTAAAAATATGTCCTGCCCGTGGTTTACAAATCGTGTACAGCTTGCCATAAAAAAAAGAAATAGGTTGCATGCAATATGAAAAAAGAATCCTTCATCTGAAAAATGGGAAAACTATAGAAGTGCTAGGAATGCTTCCATAACCATAATAAGGCAATCAAAAATAAGGTATTGCTCAACCAAACTCAAAACCACTCTTCCACCTAAAGTTTTATGGAACAATCTAAAAAACTTAAGCATTGTTGACAAGCAAACAACTAACTGCCAGATTCATCCTGACCGTCTTAATGAATATTTTCTGGCTAGCGCCAATGTGAACCAAAATTACACGCCAAGTTCCCATACATTTTTAGGTACTCCTATCGAACATACATTTCAGTTTACCACGGTGACAGAAGACGATGTTGCAAAGGCTGTATTGAATATTAAATCAAATGCTGTTGGTGAAGATGGTATAAATATAAAATTTGTAAAGATTATATTACCACACATTCTTAGCTCTCTAACTCACATTATTAATTACTGTTTTACTACGTCGTCTTTTCCACATTTGTGGAAATCTGCTATGGTAACGCCGGTAGCAATAAAAAATATAGCTTGTGAACCGAAGGATTTCAGGCCTATAAGCATCCTGAGTTCATTATCCAAAGTATGTGAATCTATCATGGCTAACCAAATATCATCATTCTTAAGTGAAAATAATCTTTTGTCTCCATTCCAATCTGGTTTTCGTGCAGGTCACAGTTGCTCTACTGCTACGGTTAAAGTAATGGATGATATAAGGTCTTATTATGATGATGGTAGACTAACTCTATTGTGTCTGCTTGATTTTTCAAAAGCATTTGACACTGTAAGTCATGCACTCTTTTGTCAAAAATTAAAATATTTCTTTGGTTTCTGCGACAGTGCCACTCATTTGTTTAGTAGCTATTTGACAAATAGAGTACAAAGAGTGAAGGTCGGTACTAATTTTTCATACTATGAAGCTGTTTGCTGTGGTGTGCCTCAGGGATCGGTTCTTGGCCCGCTGCTCTTCTCCATGTTCGTGAATGACATTTTTCACTGCTGCACATATTCGTCCATGCATGCTTATGCTGATGACGTTCAGATTTACTTGTCTGGTAGAACAAAGCTCATGGAAGATTTAG
This sequence comes from Dichetophora obliterata, assembly GCA_963920525.1. NCBI lineage: Eukaryota > Metazoa > Arthropoda > Insecta > Diptera > Sciomyzidae > Dichetophora > Dichetophora obliterata. The sequence goes on along the minus strand of OY986437.1, from coordinate 23,594,635 downwards.
TATTCAAACTGAATGAAGATCTTGACAGTATAAACCAATGGGCTATGAAAAATAGTCTTCAACTTAATGTACTTAAGTCGTATGTGTTGCCTGTCTCTAAAGAAAAAATAAGCCCTGACTCCATTCCAGACGTTATACTGGGTGAATAAATCATAAAAATAGTTAATAGTGTTGTAAGTCTTGGATTTAATATCAATGCCTTCCTTACTTGCACAGATCATATCAACAGTGTAGTTCGCAAAATCTATTACATCTTGCGTAACCTTAGGATGTCGTCTGAGTATACACCTATTGATCTAAGACGTAAACTTGTAATTCAGCTCGTTGTCCCCGTCATAACATATTCTGAACTTGTATACAGCAAGTTAGATTCGCGGTCTCAACTTAAATTGCAGATCGCGTTTAATCATGCCACACGCTATGTCTACGGCTTGCGTAAATTTGATCATTTAGCTCAATTAAAAAACTGTATACTTGGATGCGATATTATAACCTACTCTAATGCCAGGAATTGCATATTTTTACACAAACTCATACACCACAAAACTCTTTTCTACTTTTTGATATTAAAACGGATTTTTTTCTCTAACAATTTAATCTGTTAGCGTGAACAACTTTGTGGTCTAGTTATAAATATGTATTTAGATGTCACAAACTCTTATAGACCGCAACAATTGAAAAATAAAATTTAAATAAAACGATATAAAATTTGTAAGGTTTCAATTTAACTTTTTATTTAAATACAAGAATGCATTTCAACCGGATTTAAGGTAATGACCGGTCATCTTCAGCGTAATACGCGTGACTGACATTAAAACAAAAGGAAACATATTATCAAAGCTTAAATTATTAAATGTATGTATCTAAAAGTAAATAATTGCAAAAACATTTTGGCTTAGAATTTACATAAAATCTGGACTCTTAACAAAGCAACGTAAGTCTCTCTTTGTTAAGAAATAGAAAAAGTAGAAACACGGAAAACATAAACAGAGAGAGGATAATTTGCTTATTTCCTTATGTCACGAAAGAGCGGCACAAGTTGCTTTGCTAAAGCAGCATATATAAATAAATAAATAAAAACAAAGTACATGTTCAACTTAATTTTGGCAAATATAAATAAATTATGTGAAGTGAAAATTAAATGGACATTGAACTTTTAACAAACCAACAAAACAAAAAAGGTAAAAATAGATTGGGGAAACGGTAAATAAGAAGAACCAAACAATTAACTTGTACTCAAAATAACAAAGATTATTGCTATAAATATTTATCGAGAAAAAGGCTCCTAGGTTGCATTTAATATTTAACAAATTAATAAATTAATTAAACAGAAAACAATTTAAAAAAACAAAAAATTAATTTTATTTGAACAAAAACCAAAAAAATTAACAAAATTAAATAAAAATTATTTGGCAAGTTTAAATAGCTCTGAAACAATTGGGCTTTCATCAATATTCATTAAATTGTCAGTGATACTCATATAAAGAGATTCATAAGCGTCTAATTTATAAGCAGACGGTACATTTTTAATTAATTTATAATTGTTAGCCAAAGTTTTCATATCGTGTGGTTCATTATGATTTGGATCAAATGCATGCCTTGTCACTGCTTTGTTGATGTCTTTGTTTTTTATGTATCGTTGATGTTCGGCTATGCGGCACTCACAAGAGCGCTTGGTTTGACCAATATATTTGCTATTGCAAGTTGGACAAGTTATTTGATATATCCCGCTCTTCTTGTTAAATGGTTTTTTGTCTTTGGTGGAGCCGAGTGTTGTACGAATTTTGTTGCAATTTGTGTTCACAATACTCATGTTTGCTCGTTGGAAAGCATGCCTGAGATTATTGTTGATGTTAGGTACAAAGGGCAAGGTGACTCTTCGTGCAATGGCATTATTATATGATGTGTTTTGGGTGAAGAGGGTTGAAGCGTTCTCTTTCCTTATTCTTTTTGAATGTTTTTTAATTAAATTGTCAATGAGGGATTTTTTTTCTTTTCTACTTATTTCTTTTCTACTTATTTGAAAAACTGCAATTTAGTCGGTCAATTAGAAGCCAAGTGCTAATTATACCTAGTTTTAACTTTCTAAACTCCACAAGACTATTCTTTATTAATGCCGCTAGATTATGGAATTCATTGCCTAGTAGCTTAAAATCCATAGCGTCAAAAACATCCTTCAAACATGCTATTTTGAAGCACTTTTCATCACATAATACTTAAAAAAATATCAGATCTTTAGCTCTATATGTCTTTATCTCTCTCTCTCTCTCTCT